>OY720682.1:22955365-24155365 GCA_963170755.1 Amphimallon solstitiale
AAGCCTCGCGATTAGCTTTTAATCTGAAATTTAGATGCTTCATAAAACCACCTCAGAGACACTAAAAAATTATGATTTTCAGCTCAACCAACCATTCAAAAAGTTGATACATCAAATTCGTGAATATTAATATCACTCTACACTCTTAACAAAAAATTTAGCAGAAGTCTCACATTAAATGAATACAAAATTTATATATGCACTACATTAAATGAAGATTGAATTTTATACACTGCTTATATCACCAGAAATTTTGTTACAAGATTATATGATTAGATAGACTCATGACTAAGCCTAAACGGACACCAGGCTTTCAATATGTAGTAAAGTTTTTTTCTTCATACATTTAATATAAACTAATGATCTATCTTTAGAAAGCATCCACAGGTCCATTAGAACTTGTGGGTGGTGCAACATCTACTTTAACCCTCTTCTTAGACGGTCCGGCAACATGCTCACATGTATCCACACCCTCCCTACAAATACCGCAAACAAAATTGCGGTGGAGGGTATTCACATGTCGCTTCATGTTATCACGCCGGGTGAAGGATTTTCCGCAAATGATGTAATTCATTCTATGAAAAACAAATTAAAAATAATTAATATAATAAATTTAAGAGAATAAAAAGCTATTGAAACCTAATTTTTAATATATCGAAATCGCTAATTTATTTGACTGATCAGCGTATATTTAACTAAAAATACCTGTATTATTCAGAATTTATTTAAATTATTAAAAAAAATCTCTTTAAAGAACCATATAAAATAATTAACTTAATTATATAAATTCACATACTTATACATTAAAAACAATTTAAAGAAAGCACTAAATGCAAAAAATACTTGTATTATACAAAATTTATTTAAATTATTGAAAAAATCTTTTTAAAGAACCGTATAAAATAATCAACTTAATTATATAAATTTACACGCTTAAACGTTAAAAACAATATAAAGAAGCTACTAAATGCATATAAAATACTTTGAGGCACCCTGGATTAATTGTATATAAAAATAATATTCAATAAAATATTCAATAAAATTTGCATCATTAAATTATTAAGAATAGCCTTATAATTGAAAAACAATTTTTAAAAAGTCCTATAAAATTTTAGAGCGGTAGAAAAACTAATGGAAACTATGATCCGCGTATATTTAACTAAAAATACCTGTATTATTGAGAATTTATTGATAAAACCTTATAAAATAATCAATTTAATAATATAAATTTACGCACTTAAGCATTAAAAACAATTTAAAGAAAACACTAAATGCATATAAAATACTTGAAACATATCCTGGATTAATTGTATATAAAAATAATATTCAATAAAATATTAATAAAACTTACGCCATTAAATTATTAAAAATAGTCTAATTGAAAAAACAATTTTTAAAAAGTCCTATGAAATTTTAGAGTGGTAGAAAAACTAATGTAAAATATTGCAAGTTAATATTATATAAATTAGGCGTTCTAAATACCTTGTAGTAAAACACAAACAAGCACTAAAAACGATGTTGACTGTTCGAAGATACTGATTATAATGAAATTAAAGATGCCGATCTACGTATATATAGATACACATCTGCGTTAGATTCCCACGCAAATGGAGTGATGCATAAAGAGAAAGACCTTTTTTTTCCCGCGCATACATATATATACATATATACGTATGCGGGCAGATGCAATTAGCGGCGGGCGCATTCCGTTCCCATGGTCGGGTTGTGTTTTAAGGAATGCACTTAATTTTTTTCGGTCGCATACCTGCATCGAATGGAGGTCGTCTGGATGATCCTTTTTTTAGGGCAGGCGATGGTTAATTAATGTAAATGTATAAAAAATCTCTCGCTTACATACCTACCTCGGATTGGTGCCGTCTCGGCGGTCCTTTTATACATGTATAGACATGTTCATACGTATACTATTTTGCTATATTATTATTAATATGTATAGGTGGATTGAAATAAAAATAATAAGGTTAAAATAATTCTTTATTTTTTAGATAATTGCATAGAGTTATAATATTATTTTGCGTGCATATACATTCTTCATTAGTTTTATTATTATGATAAAAACAATGATTGACATTTTTAATAAGCTTTGGTACATCATTAAAATATTCCAAGTTAATTATGTCAATATCAACATATTGCTTAAGTAGCTCCTTTTTTTGATGTCCTTTAACATACACTCTATTATATGAGTTACAGATATTTTTTAACAAGTTAATAATATCCTTAAAATATACATAACCAGTAGAGTATTCTATATTTAAATAATTATTTTCAAGCCATCGAACGGTCCTCTGGTCTTTCTTCGATAATAGATGGAATTCAATGCTAGGTTTAAATAAAAAATGGACGCTCCTTTCTCCGTCACTTATGCTCATCTCTTTTGGATCGAAATGTTGAATCGCATAACCTTGTATGTCTATAATAAGGAATGATTGAAGTTGATCTCGAGTATCAATTGCACCTCTTTTAGCCATGAGGTCTCGCGATTGACTGAATGTTATATAATTTTCTTAACAGTGCCTGTCAGTGCACTATATTCAACGACACAATCTTGTAAAATTAACAATAAACAAGAGGTGTCCTCGCTAAACGGTAAAAATACCTAAAAATATTTCGTAAAACAAGAGTATTTTAGTTAAATATACGGAGATCCATATGAAAAACTACGAAAGTTATATTAATGTTAAATATTAAATAATTTAATTAAATGAAAACACATCGTTTCACAAAAATTATGTTTTATTAAACACTAGATATACATTTCATTTACCATAACAGTACATTATAAACCTTTCTTAATATTGATGATACAGGATCAGTTAAATTAGTATGGTTGTTAAGAAATTGGAGGAGTATTTGATAGTATTTTCTTCATAAAAGTAGTATGTATTGTAATATAAGATAGTGTTATAAACTATACAATAAATATTATTCAGTATTGGAATACACAATGAATAGCACAAATTTGAGTAGAGAAAGATAAATATTTCTAATTGCACATGTGTGAATTTGAATCTATCGGGAATATACAGAGTAATTATTTACATCTGATGGTGAAACATGGTCGCGTATTTTATATCATTCAGTAATTTAATTTGCTCTATAGCCAGACAATGAGGTGGATGCTAAGCATTAATGTGTACACACGTAATGTTATGATCGTCAGTGTAACATATATATTCAAGTCTAACACAAACTTTTTGATTTATTGAAACCCCAATAGAAATTATCACTATTTCGAGAAGAATAGTCATGTACCTGTACATATTCAAAGCCGCTGAAGTATGAGTACATTAGCAGCTGTATACGCATGTCTTTATCATCCACTTTAATGTGTTACTGTAATTCCAGTTACTTTTTTTTTATTTATACGTACATATATTGTGAATTATTACACTAATTATAAAACAAAATTAATTATAGATAGACAAACATTATGCAGGTATATTGCAAACATGTAATGCTAAGATAATCAGAGTGATATATACATACATGTAAAGAAATTTATAGTTTATTCAATCTCTTATTAAAAGAGTTATTAATATTTTTCAAATGAATACCTGGCAGTGGTGGAAAACTGTTGAAATTTGGATAGATTAATAGTTACATATGCGAGCTTCAGAATAGCTTCTGAACATGTTGGGGAGAGGTTTAAACTGCTTTCTATTCAACATGAACTCCGGTGAACTTGTTAAAAAAAAAAACCGGTTCTGTATCGGTTCAGCTTGACAGGAGCGGCTTTTAGAATTCTAAGTCATGAATGGCGCACCAAAGATAGGTATTTTTTTATTAAACTGTATTATCATACCCTCTTCCGAAGCCGATGCTTCACCAATTATCTTAAGGATATAATCACGGCTGGTGCTGGTTCTGCAATTCTTGCTGATCCAGCTATAGCCCTGAGGATATCCCTAAGATAAATGGTGAAGCATCGGCATCGGAAGAGGGTGTGATAATACAGTTTAATAAAAAAATACCTATCTGTGGTGCGCCATTCATGACTTAGAATTCTAAAAGCCGCTCCTGTCAAACTGAACCGATACAGAACCGGTTTTTTTTTTTAACAAGTTCACCGGAGTTCATGTTGAATAGAAAGCAGTTTAAACCTCTCCCCAACATGTTCAGAAGCTATTCTGAAGCTCGCATATGTAACTATTAATCTATCCAAATTTCAACAGTTTTCCACCACTGCCAGGTATTCATTTGAAAAATATTAATAACTCTTTTAATAAGAGATTGAATAAACTATAAATTTCTTTACATGTATGTATATATCACTCTGATTATCTTAGCATTACATGTTTGCAATATACCTGCATAATGTTTGTCTATCTATAATTAATTTTGTTTTATAATTAGTGTAATAATTCACAATATATGTACGTATAAATAAAAAAAAAGTAACTGGAATTACAGTAACACATTAAAGTGGATGATAAAGACATGCGTATACAGCTGCTAATGTACTCATACTTCAGCGGCTTTGAATATGTACAGGTACATGACTATTCTTCTCGAAATAGTGATAATTTCTATTGGGGTTTCAATAAATCAAAAAGTTTGTGTTAGACTTGAATATATATGTTACACTGACGATCATAACATTACGTGTGTACACATTAATGCTTAGCATCCACCTCATTGTCTGGCTATAGAGCAAATTAAATTACTGAATGATATAAAATACGCGACCATGTTTCACCATCAGATGTAAATAATTACTCTGTATATTCCCGATAGATTCAAATTCACACATGTGCAATTAGAAATATTTATCTTTCTCTACTCAAATTTGTGCTATTCATTGTGTATTCCAATACTGAATAATATTTATTGTATAGTTTATAACACTATCTTATATTACAATACATACTACTTTTATGAAGAAAATACTATCAAATACTCCTCCAATTTCTTAACAACCATACTAATTTAACTGATCCTGTATCATCAATATTAAGAAAGGTTTATAATGTACTGTTATGGTAAATGAAATGTATATCTAGTGTTTAATAAAACATAATTTTTGTGAAACGATGTGTTTTCATTTAATTAAATTATTTAATATTTAACATTAATATAACTTTCGTAGTTTTTCATATGGATCTCCGTATATTTAACTAAAATACTCTTGTTTTACGAAATATTTTTAGGTATTTTTACCGTTTAGCGAGGACACCTCTTGTTTATTGTTAATTTTACAAGATTGTGTCGTTGAATATAGTGCACTGACAGGCACTGTTAAGAAAATTATATAACATTCAGTCAATCGCGAGACCTCATGGCTAAAAGAGGTGCAATTGATACTCGAGATCAACTTCAATCATTCCTTATTATAGACATACAAGGTTATGCGATTCAACATTTCGATCCAAAAGAGATGAGCATAAGTGACGGAGAAAGGAGCGTCCATTTTTTATTTAAACCTAGCATTGAATTCCATCTATTATCGAAGAAAGACCAGAGGACCGTTCGATGGCTTGAAAATAATTATTTAAATATAGAATACTCTACTGGTTATGTATATTTTAAGGATATTATTAACTTGTTAAAAAATATCTGTAACTCATATAATAGAGTGTATGTTAAAGGACATCAAAAAAAGGAGCTACTTAAGCAATATGTTGATATTGACATAATTAACTTGGAATATTTTAATGATGTACCAAAGCTTATTAAAAATGTCAATCATTGTTTTTATCATAATAATAAAACTAATGAAGAATGTATATGCACGCAAAATAATATTATAACTCTATGCAATTATCTAAAAAATAAAGAATTATTTTAACCTTATTATTTTTATTTCAATCCACCTATACATATTAATAATAATATAGCAAAATAGTATACGTATGAACATGTCTATACATGTATAAAAGGACCGCCGAGACGGCACCAATCCGAGGTAGGTATGTAAGCGAGAGATTTTTTATACATTTACATTAATTAACCATCGCCTGCCCTAAAAAAAGGATCATCCAGACGACCTCCATTCGATGCAGGTATGCGACCGAAAAAAATTAAGTGCATTCCTTAAAACACAACCCGACCATGGGAACGGAATGCGCCCGCCGCTAATTGCATCTGCCCGCATACGTATATATGTATATATATGTATGCGCGGGAAAAAAAAGGTCTTTCTCTTTATGCATCACTCCATTTGCGTGGGAATCTAACGCAGATGTGTATCTATATATACGTAGATCGGCATCTTTAATTTCATTATAATCAGTATCTTCGAACAGTCAACATCGTTTTTAGTGCTTGTTTGTGTTTTACTACAAGGTATTTAGAACGCCTAATTTATATAATATTAACTTGCAATATTTTACATTAGTTTTTCTACCACTCTAAAATTTCATAGGACTTTTTAAAAATTGTTTTTTCAATTAGACTATTTTTAATAATTTAATGGCGTAAGTTTTATTAATATTTTATTGAATATTATTTTTATATACAATTAATCCAGGATATGTTTCAAGTATTTTATATGCATTTAGTGTTTTCTTTAAATTGTTTTTAATGCTTAAGTGCGTAAATTTATATTATTAAATTGATTATTTTATAAGGTTTTATCAATAAATTCTCAATAATACAGGTATTTTTAGTTAAATATACGCGGATCATAGTTTCCATTAGTTTTTCTACCGCTCTAAAATTTTATAGGACTTTTTAAAAATTGTTTTTCAATTATAAGGCTATTCTTAATAATTTAATGATGCAAATTTTATTGAATATTTTATTGAATATTATTTTTATATACAATTAATCCAGGGTGCCTCAAAGTATTTTATATGCATTTAGTAGCTTCTTTATATTGTTTTTAACGTTTAAGCGTGTAAATTTATATAATTAAGTTGATTATTTTATACGGTTCTTTAAAAAGATTTTTTCAATAATTTAAATAAATTTTGTATAATACAAGTATTTTTTGCATTTAGTGCTTTCTTTAAATTGTTTTTAATGTATAAGTATGTGAATTTATATAATTAAGTTAATTATTTTATATGGTTCTTTAAAGAGATTTTTTTTAATAATTTAAATAAATTCTGAATAATACAGGTATTTTTAGTTAAATATACGCTGATCAGTCAAATAAATTAGCGATTTCGATATATTAAAAATTAGGTTTCAATAGCTTTTTATTCTCTTAAATTTATTATATTAATTATTTTTAATTTGTTTTTCATAGAATGAATTACATCATTTGCGGAAAATCCTTCACCCGGCGTGATAACATGAAGCGACATGTGAATACCCTCCACCGCAATTTTGTTTGCGGTATTTGTAGGGAGGGTGTGGATACATGTGAGCATGTTGCCGGACCGTCTAAGAAGAGGGTTAAAGTAGATGTTGCACCACCCACAAGTTCTAATGGACCTGTGGATGCTTTCTAAAGATAGATCATTAGTTTATATTAAATGTATGAAGAAAAAAACTTTACTACATATTGAAAGCCTGGTGTCCGTTTAGGCTTAGTCATGAGTCTATCTAATCATATAATCTTGTAACAAAATTTCTGGTGATATAAGCAGTGTATAAAATTCAATCTTCATTTAATGTAGTGCATATATAAATTTTGTATTCATTTAATGTGAGACTTCTGCTAAATTTTTTGTTAAGAGTGTAGAGTGATATTAATATTCACGAATTTGATGTATCAACTTTTTGAATGGTTGGTTGAGCTGAAAATCATAATTTTTTAGTGTCTCTGAGGTGGTTTTATGAAGCATCTAAATTTCAGATTAAAAGCTAATCGCGAGGCTTATTTCTTGTAATGATAGTACAAAAACATGAACTGTAAAAAGATAGCATATATTTTATCCGTTGTGAGACTTAGTATGTTTTCTTTCTCGCCCTTTTTTAAATATTATAAGAAAGTTAACTAAATCAATTTAAGAATTTATGTTATTTAAAAATTGAGATTAAACACGGAAATCTGTTGTAAATGGGGAAATTAATAATAATTTTTTGCCCTTAAATATTGATAAATAGTGGGCTATCTGTTGTAAATGGAAATAAATAATAATTTTTGTCTTAAATAGTAGGGTTACCAAACATGATTTTTCAAATGTTTTAAGTGCTACTATTTCTTAGTCGATCGAATGCTGCTTTTACTCTACAAATATATACAAAAAGAATGGTTTCACCTATCCGGCTATATAAACAAACAAAATATGCGTATTTGGTCTTCGGAGAATCCTCATGAGTTTATTCAATCGCCTCTCCATCCGCGAAAAATTGGTGTTTGGCTAGCGGTTTCTAGAAGGCGTATATTTGGACCTGTGTTTTTTGAAGGATCGATAAATGCTGAGAGATATCGAAATAATTTACTTGAACCGTTTTTACAAAATCTTCATGATGACGAACTTTTACATGGGTATTTCCAACAGGACAATGCAACAGCTCACAAAACATGGGAAAGTATGGCTCGAATTCGGTTAGAACGTTAATGCTGTCTTTATATTAGTTTTTTGTTTCGTTCTTTTATGATGTATAAACATTGTTATTTTTTAAATGTATAGGAAGTGGTATTTGCTATGTGTACAATGTGTTTCAAAATTAGTTTTTATTAAGCATAAACTATGTTTTTGTGTAAAAACCTCTAAATTTCATATTAAAAGCCGCTCGTCAATCATATTTCTTCTAATGATAGTACAACCCACGAACTGTAAAAGATAGACTCATTTTATGAATTTATGTTAATTCAAATTGATATTAAGCAGGGGTATCTGTAGATGGAAAATTAATAATAATTTTTTGTCTTAAATATTGATATATAGTGGGCTTACCAAACATGATTTTTCAAATGTTTTAAGTGTATTGCATGGATTTTTATGTAATTTCAAAGGGAATGTAATACATTCGCTGCTGTACAAACATAAACTGTAAAAGAGAGATAGAAGCATTTTTAGAACAAGTATATATTTAATATTTTTGTAAATCTTTTGGCTAGAACGTTAATGCTGTCTTTATATTAGTTTTTTGTTTGGTTCTTTTATGATATATAAAAATTGTTATTTTTTAAAATGTACAGGAAGTGGTATTTGCTATGTGGACAATGTGTTTCAAAATTAGTTTTATTAGTGATAAACTATGTATTTTGCATAAAAACCTCTAAATTTCATATTAAAAGCTGTACCTCAAGCATATTTCTTCTAATGATGGTACTAAACATGAAGTGTGAAAAGATAGTACATATTTTATCTGTTGTGGGACTTAGTATGTTTTCTTTTTCAACCTTTTTTTAAATATTATAAGAAAGTTAACTAAATCAATTTAAGAATTTATGTTATTTAAAATTGAGATTAAACTGGGGTATCTCTAAAATGGAAATATTTAATGTTATGTCTATTTTCATATGTATAGTGTTTTGTCAAAAAAGTTTTGATTGCTGAAAAAAGTGGGTAATAAAAATTTTTGATAGACCATGTATCTCACCTCTATCGTTTTACTGCATTGTTATATTGCACTATATGGGTCATCTCGAGAACATTCCTTGCCTTTGCATTTGATTGTTTTGTTTAAATTTTGATATTTGTGAAATTGAAAGTATGGTTGAGGTTTGTTTGATGTGTGTAGTTGTTTTATTTTTAATAAATTGTTTTCTTAAAAATATGGGCTCATTATTTTACTTTTCTAAAAGTCTTACTTTTGAAATGTCTTGTATATTCATGTTTGGTTGCTATGTTATCCAGTACCATACTATATATTTATTTTATGATTTGACAAAGTATGCCGATCTTAGATGTAAATCCGCGGTGGTGGCGTTTGAAAGTATGTTGTGTTGGGGTTTGACCTAGATGTATCTTCCTAAGTTGGTCTGGTGTTGTGGCGTTTGAAACTATGTTGGGTGGTTGTGGTGGTGGTTGTTGTTGTGATGCGTGATATGGAGTTGGGTATTTTCTAGAAGTTGAGTTTATATTTTGATCGATCATATTGATAGTCGGCCATTTCGCCTGACGTCACCTTAGTTTATTAGATTTTTGGCGGCCATCTTGGATTCGCTATCTTACTTTTCTAAAAATCCCTACCTTTGAAATGTTCTGTATATTAATATTTGGTTGCTATGTTATCCAGATGGATGGATGGATTGATGGATGGTTGGATGGATGGATGGATGGATGGATGTATGGATGGATGGATGGATGGATTGATTGTTGGATGGATGGATGGATGAATGTATGGATGTATGGATGGATTGATGGATGGTTGGATGGCTTTTTGAGAAAAGAGGGATTTGATAGTGGTTTGAATGTGTGGTTTTAATATAGGGGTTTCAGAACCGCTTCATGATCCGGTTGTGAGCTGATTCTAGCGATGGTTTTGAAATGATGTTTCATAGGAGTTTGAGTGCATGGTTTTGATAGATTGGATGCCTGACGTCACCTTAGTTTATTAGATTTTTGGCGGCCATCTTGGATTCGCCATCTTGCTTTTCTAAAAATCCCTACCTTTGAAACGTCCTGTATATTCATACTTGGTTGCTATCTCATCCAGATGGATTAATGGATGGTTGGATGGATGGATGGTTGGATGGATGGATGGATGGATGGATGTATGGATGGATGGATGGATGGATGGATGGATGGATTGATTGTTGGATGGATGGATGGATGAATGTATGGATGTATGGATGGATTGATGGATGGTTGGATGGCTTTTTGAGAAAAGAGGGATTTGATAGTGGTTTGAATGTGTGGTTTTAATATAGGGGTTTCAGAACCGCTTCATGATCCGGTTGTGAGCTGATTCTAGCGATGGTTTTGAAATGATGTTTCATAGGAGTTTGAGTGCATGGTTTTGATAGATTGGATGCCTGACGTCACCTTAGTTTATTAGATTTTTGGCGGCCATCTTGGATTCGCTATCTTGCTTTTCTAAAAATCCCTACCTTTGAAATGTCCTGTATATTCATACTTGGTTGCTATCTCGTCCAGATGGATGGATGGATTAATGGATGGTTGGATGGATGGATGGTTGGATGGATGGTTGGATGGATGTATGGATGGATGGATGGATGGATGGATTGATGGTTGGGTGGATGGATGTATGGATGTATGGATGGATGGATGGATTGATGGATGGTTGGATGGCTTTTTGAGAAAAGAGGGATTTGATAGTGGTTTGAATGTGTGGTTTTAATATAGGGGTTTCAGAACCGCTTCATGACGTGAGCTGATTCTAGCGATGGTTTTGAGATGATGTTTCATAGGAGTTCGAGTGCATGGTTTTGATAGATTGGATGCTTGACGTGACATTAGTTTATTAGATTTTTGGCGGCCATCTTGGATTCGCCTTCTTGCTTTTCTAAAAGTCCCTACCTTTGAAACGTCCTGTATATTCATACTTGGTTGCTATCTCGTCCAGTAGCATACTGTATATTTATTTTATAATTTTGAAATGGTATGCCGATCTTAGATGTAAAGTTTATATTTTTATCGACCATCTTGATGGTATGAAGCTTGGAGATATTGTTAATTTAAAATAATATTGTTAATTTATAAATAATAATAAATAAATTGTTTTTCTTAAAAAAATATATTGTTTGTTTTATTTTATTTTATAAGTAAGATATACATTTCATGCATGCGGCTATCACAGAAGCAGACAGCCGTTGCGGTTTCCGCTGGAAACATGTTTAGACCTGTTTGAAGTACATTGAGAAGCGCGATAGCAAGCCGGGTAATTTATTCAGGAATTCTCTAGAAACAAAGACCATCTTGATGGTCAGCCATTTTGTCTGACGTCACCTTAGTTTGGCTAGTGACCGTGAGAGGATGCTGCATTATGGCAATCATGAGAGATGCCATTTCTTGGTTAGTGGCTGTGAGAGGGAGTCACATTGGGTTCGTAATGATGAAATCTGCCATTTCTTAGTTTGGTTAGTGGCCGTCAGAGGGCGCCACATTGGGTTGGTAATGATGAAATCTGCAATTTTAGTTGGGTTGGTAATGATGAAATCTGCAATTTTAGTTGGGTTGGTAATGATGAAATCTGCAATTTTTAGTTGGGTTGGTAATGATGAAATCTGCAATTTTAGTTGGGTTGGTAATGATGAAATCTGCAATTTTTAGTTGGGTTGGCGACCGCGAGGGGGCGCCACATCAGTTGGGTTGGCAGAGGGCGCCACTAGGGCGAGGGGGGTGAGGGGGATCTGGGTGAGAGGGGGAGGAGGCGCCAGAATCGGCGTAAGTACCCTACTTTTATTCAATAATCTCTGATAAGTATTAATTAAAATAATTGGATATAAAATTCACATCAACTGAAATAAAGATGACACTTCACAAAACCCGCCTCAAAGATTTCGAAAATCTTGCGTGAGAAGAAACATTTATTGAATATTTATAGTTATTATAACATCACTACTTATTTACGTGGAATTAGGAATCACGTTCATCCAGCTGAAATAAGAAACCACCATCGAACTCACTATGCAGAAAATGCAACTGTTTTTCAAGTTCATTCGAAAGTCGAAATCATCTATGAAATGTCACAAGTACTGTTTTATTACTATCTAATTATAATACGCATAAGACAGTAAAAATGTCGAAGATAGCCTTCGAACTATAACGATTTATAATTGACTTACTATTTCAAGTTATAAAATTCAAATAGGACAGAAATGAATACGTACCAAGAAATGTGGTAGATATATTCCTTGTAAATACTTATTAAAGTTCAACATTTCAGTTACTACATTCTGGTCTACTATCACATTGACATGATATAAGAAAATAGCTACGACATCCACCACTAAGAGTAATACGACACTTCCAAATATTTTATTGATAATTTCAATTTGTCTGACTAAGCATAAATAGATTTCTTGAAGTAAACGAATGTCTTTTGAATATAGTAAACCATTTCCAGAGACGAACTTTTCCAAAATCATATTAACGTTTTCAAATTGGTACTTTATAGACATCATTATAGATTGGATCAATATTACCGTAAACGAAAAGTGACTCCTTTGGGTGATTTTCGTCAAAGAAAGTACCACACTCTTATTTTGGTATACTATCCAAACACTTGAACCAAGTATTATCACAGATATAATAATAATTTCAAAATAATGGTGCCACGACTTTTCCAAAATTTTCAAATTAAAATGCTTAAATTTCTTGTCTATTTTTAACAAATTATTGAATATTTTTAAATATGAAGTTCTACAAGAATAATTTATTCTAATGATCGCTAATAGGTTAATGCATGTTTTAGTTAGATTTGTAATAGCTTCTAGTACCTGCTTCGACAGGTCTATAGTTTTAAAAATTCTCATGCTTGTCACCGACGTAACTGACAGACCCATGAGTATGCCAGTTAAATATAGAATGCCGCAAAGACTCGAGATATTCGTTAAAACAAATTCTTGCCTTTTCTTGTTATAACTCGGTGAGAGTCCAAAATATTTAAGAAATTTTGTGAAAAAAATTAAACACTTCATATTGGATTTGCCACGTGCTGCGTTTACTTCCATACTTGTAGTATATATGGTGAAGAACGATTGCAAATTTGAAATGCTAGAGATTTATTTTCGATCGCTTCTTCTCTCAAAGTCTTACTATACAGTGATCACGATCATACAATTTGATAAAAAAAGTTCTACGTGTAAGTGATCGTTTTGTTGGTGTTTACATATAATTGAGAAGCACTCCAGTGGCTATTGAGGTTACTGTCATGATGGATTATGTAATTAAGCTGTACATATTAAAAAGTCAATGTTGTTATCATGGTAACAAATGCTCGTCATTTCAAACAACTGTCTAAATTTCAAAATAGAAACGCATATATGTGTATATAATATATAATAATTTAAGTGCTTTAGATTCATTATACACTATGCTGATTGTACATCGTGGTGATCTTTTAATCGTAGTAGTTTAGAATTTGTAGAGTGAGGACGTGCATGTCGGAAAGTAAAACATTGTACGTTATTTTACATGAAATTGTGATGATGAAACTATTACTAAATTCCGTTGATGGACAAAATTAATGATCAATCATTTGCGTATTTCGACATATATAAAATAACAAAAAATATGTCATCCAATAAGTGTTATGTTTGCCAAGTGGAATTCAAAAGGACGGAAAGAACGGTAAAGTGTTTTATATGTGAGAAAGAGAGACATGGTAAATGCGCGAAGGTAAGCGACGAAACACCTAAAAAATTAAGTGAAACCGATATAGTAAAATGAGGTGATTTTGTGCCTGCCGGGGCGTGATTGTGCCACTACGTGTTGATCGTGTATATTCGCACCATATCGGCACATCGATTCACCTACCGCCCCGAACTCTTGTTCAAGAATACCGATATTAGAGGCGAATAGAATGAAATGTATGGTTTGTGTATGCAATACCCTCCATTTCTGTTCCGTCAAGTAAGTGAAATTTTGCAAAATTTTCGTTTTATCGCATACTTTCTCCTGGATTGCCTAAAGTGTTTTAATAATGCCCGTTTCAAAGTTCACACGTAATTAGATATTATATAGGTTATCTTTTAAAGAATACGCAGTGGTCGAGTAGTGCAAAATAACCTGGGTGTGTCACCTTGAATAAGATTCCGACAATATAAGGGGGAATTTGTGGCACTACCTATTTTGAAATTCAGTTTATGCGCTTAATTATCTTTATTAGTTACTATTCTATGTGAGAATTGGCTGTTCTTTTGTTTTATTTTGGTTTGTAAGAATATCTAGTTTTTGTTATATTTTATAAATAAAAAAAAATTTTCATTAAACCTTTTATTTGGGGCGAGATTGTACCACAAAAATAACAGAGATAAAACTAATTGGGGTGAAATTGGGCCATGTCACTCATACCATACAGTTTCACTATAATATGAAGCAAGGCCTGGCACATTTTCAGCCTGTAAATAGGCGGCATTGTGCTAAAACGGTAAACAAGTAGCTGGCACAAAGTCACCCCATCCTATGGGGGGAAATTGTTCCAATTCTTATAAATAATTTTAGAAAAACGAATGGAATTTATAAGTCTTTTTTACACAATTTAGTAACCAAAGGTTCAAAGTATATCGTTAATTTTTACAAACATTTTTGGTGTCTATAATTGTCCGAAATTCTTTGAAAACCATAAAAAGTGGCATAAAACCACCCCATTTTACCAGTAATAAATAACATATGTGTGCGATATTTGTCGTAAACTAAAAGTTGGCCAGAAAATAAATGAAATAGATAAAAACTTAATGATTCCCTTCAAACAATTTCAGATCAAAACATATTGATTCATGAAATTTTAAAGTCTATTTCGATCGCCGGAAATAAAAGGAAAAAAGGACTACATACAGTGATAGTGTAAAAAAAACAATAATAAAATTATTATAAAACCATAAAAATGAAACACAGAAAAGCCAAGAAACAAAGACAAAATTGAGAAATAAAATTGAATTTACTAAATTGTCTGTAAGTGTAGAAACAATTAAAACTATAAACAAACGTGGTACTTTGGTTAGTTGGGTTGATACTACTCAAAAAAAAAAATTGAAAAATCAAATGTAAAAAGAATTGGGAAATAAATATGATGTGTTAGATCCTAAGCTTAAAGATCCACATATTTTTATAGTACGAGGGAGTATTTTTATGTTATCTACCTAGCCATGAAAAAAAGCACATAAGAAAACAAAAAAAAATGTATTTTTCTATATAACTCCCTTCAACACTAATACACTTATTCCATCTTTTTTCAGTTGCCCCATACCCTCAGAAAAAAATTGCTTCGGGAACCCCGCAAAATATTCTTCAACAGCTTCTTTGAGTTCTTCATCAGAAGCAAAACGCTTTCCTCTGAGATGCTTTTTTAAGTTTTTGAATAAGAAGAAGTCTGACGGAGCTAGGTTGGGGCTATAAGGTGGATGCCTTAACTCTATAAACCCGCAGTCATTGATTATCTGCTGAACTTGTTGCTGCACGACAATTGTCGTGCAGCAACAAGTTTTTATGTCGATAAGAATGCGGGCGTTTTTCCTCCAGAGCACTTCTTAAATTTGTAATTGTGTTTCCGTAGGCCTCTCTATTTATGGTAGACCCTCTCGGCATATATTCAATAAGCAAAAATCCTTCAGCATCCCAGAAAACAGTTGCCATCAGTTTTTCCCCATAAAATGGTGTTTTGGCATTCCTTGGTGGTGGAGAGCCCTTATGAACCCACTGCATGGATTCTTGTTTAGTCGGAGGGTCCCATATTACTGGCACCCTGCTAGTATTATTACCGAGGATGAGACTTGGGTATATTACACCCAAGTCTCATCCTCGGTAATAATTCGAGATAAGAATATTTTGTCCCTCTCCAACTTGACCAAATTTTCTTGAGAAACTTCTTTTCTGCACAGTTTTTGTTCAGGTGTAAGCAATCTGGGTATCCACCGTGCAGACACCTTCTTCATACCCAAATCGTCATGCAAAATTTTGAGAACACTTGTTTCAGATATACAGACTTCATTGGGCAATGACAGAGATCTTTACACGCCGATCTTTCAGTACCAAAAGTTCGAACTTCAACGGGTCGTCCGGACTTTGGGTCATCATTGATTGATTCTCGGCCCCATCGAAGGAGTTTAGACCAATATTTTACTTGGAAATAAGATGGTGTATCTTCCCCATACACAGCAACATTCTTTCATGAATTGCTTTTGGACCATTGCCTTCCTTTGTCAGGAACTTTATTACGCTGCGATGTTCAACTTTAGTTTCACTCATTTTATCGAGAAATGGACCGTCTCAAATCTCTATACATATCATAAACTAAACACAACTTAGCACATGTACTTCTAACGGTGACAGCAATTTTTCAATAATTTGTTTGACATCGTCACTCTTTTGTTTCATGGCTAGGTAGATAACATAAAAATACGCCCTCGTATGAGTGGAAAAATAATATATTGACATGCAGCCAGATGATATTATGTGCGCAATGTTAATCCAAATGACTTAGAAATACTATATAAAGGAAAAAGTAAAAATATAAAGGAAGTGTCTTAGCAAACGCAAAATAAACTATGGTAACATAATAATTGATGTAAAATCGGATATACATATTTGGAAAAATGCGACAGAAGGAAAAATAAATTTGGATGGAAAAAATGCGATATATATGAATACATAAATACAATAAGGTCTTATAACTCTGCAGGTAAAAATCATTTTGCTAGGGATTGCACTGTTACTAAAGCATGCGGCAGCTGTGCAGGTGAACACTGTACAATTGACTGTATTAATAGTGTTAATGAGGACGAGAAGAGTGTAAATTGTATTAGGATGGTAGTAAAATTAAAAATTGAATTGGATGTTAGCCACAAGCATTTAACAGAAACTGTCCCAGTTATAAACGAATTCTGAAAGCACAAAAGTCTAAAATGAAGTATATTTGGTGCAAGACTCATAATTATAATACATTCTAGAAAAATAAGTAATATTTTATATACAAAAGTGTACAAACATCAAAAGACGTTATAATAAGTTACCTATAGGCATTAGAAATTGTGTATATATAATTCAAAGTAGGTTATTTAGTTAGTAAACGTTGCACAATTGGTATTTGTACTAAATTTATTGTATGTATTAATAGACAAATGCTGATATTGTGTAATGTATGTATTGTAAGTATATTAGTCCATAAGTCTGTTTACTCTTTTTTTTTTATTAGTTTAAAGTGTTTCATGTAAACAACAAAGTATTGTTATCTCAGAAAATGTAAAACAATAGCAATTGCTAAAATAAACGTACATACATACTGCCGTGGTCTCTTGCATATTAAAAATAAGAATAGTATTAAGAACTAGCTTAAGTGTTGAATAAAACATTAAATTTAAGTTTATAGAATAAACTGAAGATTTCAATATCATGCAATACTAGTAACACAAGTGTATGGTGAGTTGCATATATTTAAATATAGAGAATTTAAATAGGATTTTTAAATATTATTATTATCATTATAGGTTAGATAAATATTAAATAGGTACAAATTAAAGACAAAATAAGTCTAAGCAATATATTTATTTTGTAGAAAAGATGAACAGAAGATATGGTTTGTGTATAAGAAAACGCAACCTAACTTTTCTCAACGCGTAAAAATTGCATTAAATATTCTAAATAATAGACTCTTGTTCAAAGACAAAAAAGTACTTAAAGCAAACAATAAAGAAAAAATCATGCTTAAAGGATAAAATTTACCTTAACTTATAACTATAGACAGAAAAGGATATAAGTATACATTCTAACACGATATAGCCAGCAAATGTTTTTTATATAAACGACAGCTCAGCAAATAAAATATATACATTCATGAAGTTGTATGTGTAACACAGAAGTTTCATAGACTGTGAAGACTTGTATGATTTAGAGACCTACAAAGAGAAATATAGTATAAAATTTGTTTATAGTTTTTTGCAGATAAATATATTAAAAAGTCTTGGCTAGAAATGAAATACAACGTAGTGGATACCACTGACCGTTGTAATATAAGTGATATGGGAAGAAGAATTCCTGTTATTTGCAATGTATTTCCCATTTTACCGAGTCCAGTCTCTTCTAAAAAGAAAAAATTAAGGATTATGTTAGCGAATGGGAGAAGGAAGTATCTAACAAATGATGAGAAAGGCAACAAGTTTATAAACAAATACAAGGAGGGATTGTATTAAGAAAATATACCTACCGTTGAAGATACCGAATAATTTAGGGAAAAGACTTTTTTCTATTCCGGTGCTATAAAGTTCACTTTACGACACCCGTTTTAGTTGCATAAAGTATTACTTTATCGCACGCTAATTTTATTTTTTTGAAGTGGGTAACAAAAAAAATGGAACCAAATCGTATTTAAATGTCAAAATATAAGCCTTTAAAGTAACAAAAATGTGCAATAAAATTGTACAAAGAATAAAAATCACACATGCTAACATTTCACTTACTAATTAGCAATATAAATTGTTAAGCAGAGTTGAATGATAAGTTTTCGGATGCTATTATTGACATTTACTTACCATGTTGAATAGTACAACTGCTATAAAAGTTTGTTTTGATAAATATGTAGAGAGTTTGTCGACGAAAGATTTTGTAAATTGTCTTCTGCTATTTTGCGAATCTCTGGGGGCGTACAGTTATTTATTTCGTCCTTTTTGTTGATAATTTGAAATAATTTATTTTATAAATCAGTCTGAATTTTAAACACAATTACATATAGCACCACCGATATTTAAATATTTAAAACGTTCTACTTAAAGATCAGAGTAACCAACTTCAAAAAAGCAAAATTTCTAAAATATTCGAACAAAACATGTCTCTTATTTTAAGCTTTTTTGAACTTTTAATAACCGAAATAGAAAAAATAGTATAAAATACACGTTTCATAAGACATTTTGCGCACTTGTTCTTTAGAAAACTCGCCTAGCGGCTCGTTTTCTAAACTTGAACGCGTGCGCAAAAATCGTGTCTTATGAAACTTGTATTTTAATATACTATTTTGTACTCATATAACATAACATACAGTTTTACGCATTCATATGGGTGCGGGAAATTATATTAAAAATTAAATGTCAACATATGTCAATTCAAATAATAAGTACTGCCAACTCATAATTTTTGAATTAATATGAACAAATTTGTAGTGTGTTATAAATGATAACGTATTTAACAGTAGGTATTATTTAAGTGTTCGTACAAAAAATATTGTACAAACTTCGTTCGTGAAACATTTCGCGAATTCGTGTCCATAAAGCGCTCGCCTTTCGGCTCGCGCTTTAAAAATGGCCACTCATTCGCGAAATATGTATTCCCGCACTTGGTTTGTAAATAACTATTAAATAAGCAAACAATTTCAAGTGTTGACGTTTTAGTGAATGAACTGTCAAAAGACAATATGTGCGTGTGTTAGTGTAACAACGACAACTTGAAGAAAATGAAGGGCAGAAATTTCACAGATGACGCATAATGCCAACCTAAAATTAGTTCAATAGATGGTGTAACAAGCGTTACATATTTTTTTTCGGGTATAAATTCAAAGAACATGAATGAACAAGAGGAGATTCTGATTTCGACTTCGAAAGATAAAGATTTTTTGAAAAAGCTAAGCGTAGGGTAAAATACATTACGACTTAATAGATATTTGTTCATTTTGTATTAGTATATTAATTTAATTTTCATTTTAATTTCATTTATAATAATAATTTTTCTTTTGATAATTTTTTTGGTATTTTAAAATGGAGTTAGGCATCTCCATTTTAAAATACCAAAAAAATTATCAAAAGAAAAATGAAAATTGAATTAATATGCTAATACAAAATGAACAAATATCTATTATTATCAGAATTTGAAGAAATGTTTAATGAAACAAAGTGAGTTTTTCAATTATAAAGAAATATTAGTGCTGTAATGCGTTTATAGGAATACTATGTGAAAATATTTATTCCAGTATAACGTTGAGCGAATGTTTATTTTCAAATACCTTTATCAGGCATCATTAATTCTCGCAATTCATTTTTGATTTTAAACTTAAAATAAAATATACATTTTGAAAAGGGAAATGTTTCTGTGTGGCGAGATTTGAGACACTGGCTGCAATACGTGCGAATGGTTGTTGCCAGTGGTCAATTCAAGCTTATCTACGAACATTGACCATTGCGAAGTTCTAGAATTATCAGGGCATTAAGTGCAAATATAATGTTTCTGATAAAATAGAATTAGCACAATATTTTCCTCCGTTCTGGCTTCAAAAGTCCTCCCAGTCTGCCACATGTAGATTTTTTTTACAATTTTCACTTAACTTATAAACTCCTAGGTCAAATTTTTTGTTTGTTTTGTCTTTGTCTATTATTAAAGGTTTTTACGCAGAAATCCCGACTAACTGCTATGAGGTAGAACGTAAAGGGAAGTCGCCATATGTACTAGTGAAAATTCCGCACTTGTTTCATTTGGAGGAATACCTTCATTCAAATGAAACAACGAGTATAAATGTATGGTTTTCTTATTGCTTTTTTTGTATTAATTTATTAAATATAAAGAATTTATACAGAATTTGTTGGGATTATTTTCTCATAAATAAAATTTTTACTTCTACATGTCATCCTTGAAATTGGTCAAATTCATTATTTATCATAACAAAATTTCAGAAACTAACTTTATTTTAAAAACTAATTCCAGTCAAACATGCGTTGAATCTTTGTTTGTTTTCTGAATTTCATTTTCATATTTTATAACTGAAAGATGTACTATTGCTTGAACAAAACCTTGTAAAGTCCTTAGTTTCGTCGTTAAGAGTTTTTAGTATGAAGTTGTGAGTTTAGCCCTACTTTGTTTCAAATGTTTCCTGAGTATGTGATGACACTGTAATTATTAGATCACGTAAATCAATTATTAAATGACGCCAATCAATCACTTCTACTTCATTATATCAGTATTTTTATTTACTATTTATTAATTTTGTCTTTGATATACGCAACAATTTTGAGACGTATTAATAACGATTTACTATTTTATTTTAGCCCAACAAATCATTTGAATAATGGAAAACATTAAAAATGCAATTAGTATTTTGTATCAAGCACTGAAATACATGTGTCCATTGTAAGTTTCCTACTAGTAAAATAAATTTTTATTAATTGGCACAAAATGGACTAAGCAGAAGTGTTACTACATTGTTCTTAAATTATTTTAAAATAAAGTCTAACGTTAAATCTAATAAACCCTTATTAACATTTAATGCCTATATAGAATAATAAACGCACAGAATAAAACAGATTATCTCCTCTTTGTATATCTGAATAATTCACTAAGTTTGTTACCTAACTCATTCTGTGTGTTTAATAGGAAAACATTTTCATTTTTATATAAGAAATTTGTCGTCTTACATATTTCATTGTCAAATTAAGAATATCTATACGATAATAATAAAACTCAAATATTACATGACAAATAAATTTTTCTAATTAACGACATAATCAGTGATAGAGTCCGATCTAAACCTGATGGTATCTGCGTAGAAAACTATTTTCGGTATTAGAGAGAGCAAGTAGTATAAAATGAGAGAGATATCTATGGGGAGCGGTGTACACAGTCGGGCGTGAAAACATTAGTCTACTATTTGATCATTTGTCATTTAGTCTTTGCTTCGTACTGTGCTCCGATACATTTACATCATTTACATACATTTTAAAATCTTTTATAAAATCAGTTCTTTTATTAATAATAAAACACAAAAGAGTGGAGGAATATTTGTGTCCATGTTAAGAAATTAAAGATTATATTGTTAAAGAACATACTATGGATGATTTTCACAAAGAATTTATTATTAATGTACATTTTGACAATGAGACTAATTCTGTATTTGACTCTTCGTCAGATGGAAGCGATTATTAAAATTTTATAAAAGTCTGGCTTTTTAATTTAATTTAATCTTTATTTTTATTTTAAATTTGTTTATCTAGTATTGAGGTTTACTTTTTCATTTGCTTTTGCCGTGTGGTTATTAATAATAAAACAAAAGAGTGGAGTAATAATGTACATTGTGACAATAATACTGATTCTGTATTTGACTATTCGTCAGATAAAAACGCTTATTAAAATTTTATAAAAGTCTGGTTTTTTAATTTAATTCAATCTTTATTTTTATTTTAAATATATTTATCTAGTGTTGAAGTTTACTTTTTCATTTGCTTTGCCATGTATATAATAATAATAATAAAACTTGTAGATTGCAGATTTTATTCCATGGTGTTTGTATTCAAAAGTAGCGGGAAATATACACGATCGTTTTGGTGTCGATATTTTTAGCACGGATAGTACAGAGTTTAAACCACGCCTCGCGCATCTCAAGTCCCATCAGGTTTGGATCGGACTCTACAATCTCAACCATTTATATATGCACTAAAGGACTAATATATCTGTTTATTAACTTTTTTATAACTGTTAGTTTTTCTAATTTGAAATTGACTCTTCCAAAGATATGATAACTTTAAAAAAGCAATAAAAATACTTACCAGATGAAGAGGCAACAAAATCATAAATAAATATTTATCAGATTCCATATGTTCTCTGTGATCCATTGCTAAATTAAAAATATTTAAATTATTGCCTATGATATTAATTAGTAAGAGAAACATAACTCCTCCGAATACTTCATTAAAATTATCAATTTGCTTAATCAAACATAGATAAACTTCTTGAAGTAACCGAACATCTTGAGTATTGACTAAGTCATGTCTACTGCCGAATATTTTCAAAATTAAATTAACTTTTTCGAATTCATACTTTAAGGATAACATCAACTTTTGGATTAAGATTATTATCATTAAATTGTGATGCCTTTGCATTATTTTGCACACAAAAGATAGTACGCGTATAGAAGTCATGAACAACATACTCGCCAACCAGAAAGTAGCACAAATTGTTAATAGAAGTACAAGAATTATTTCAAGATCGAAGCGCCAAAAATTTTGCAAAACCTGCAGTCCAAAATGTCTCAATTTTTTATCAATCCTTAGTAAAGAATTGAAAATATTTAAATATTCATTTCTGTGTGAATAATTCATCATAATCATAGATATTAAAGTTGTTAATGTTATAGGTATTGTAGCAAAAAGATCTAGTGCTAAATACGTTGCGTCCACATGTGAATAAAATCTAAGACGGCTTGGTAAATCAATTACTTCACTAGTCAATATAATTATTAACAGTATATTAGCACATCGGCAAGATACGTTTGTATCTACAAATTCCTGTGTTTTGCTGTCGTAAGTTGGTGATAATCCCAAGTATTTAAGAAATTTTGTCAAACAGATCAAATATTTTATGTTAGAATTTGCTTTTTGTCTCTTTTTGATACTTAAAGAATGCATTAAGTGCTGCTAATTTCACACTATAACTCTAAATAAGAAAACAATCAATTTCAAAGTATGTAATAGATATATGTTTTCGTTTGTTTCTCTCTAAATTTCTTAGCCAATACTGAATGAGTGTTTCCTATGTCCTAAAGCACACACTTAATTTTTCTGTATAATTTACTAAATGTGTTGTCATTAATTATGTGTGTGTTGTTTACTTTTAATTAAAGCTCTGCCCAAAAGCTTGCTTGCGTTCCAATATACGTAAGTGTGTATACATTAAAAACGGATTCATTTTGATGAAAATAAATAAGAGATGTTATTGAATATACTAAATCAAGTAGTACTAATAATATTTATCAGCTTAAAGCTTATTGAGAAAAACGGCGATTAAAAATTAAAGCTACGAGCGACGCGAAGAAAATAAACAAGTCCTTTCATTGACAATTTAATATAATAAATTTATTTTCCATCATTGAGGAAGATTAATTTTAGTTTGAAATTATTTAAAGTTAAATTTACTAAATTGTCAAAAACACGTCAAAACGTGAGATCGAATTAGTGTTTTGAAAATCATTCTGAATATCAAGTTAAATTCAATATCGATATTTACCTGCGGTCGATATGAGTGATGTAAAATTACCGTAATTTATATTTTTGGTAAATTACCAAGATTTATTCTTGCGTAATTTACCATTCTTTTGAGTAAATTACCATGGCAATTTACCAGACTTTTTTATTGTTTATATAAAACCCCTACAACAAGAAAGTCTTATACATTTTATTAAAAAAAAAAATAAAGAGAACAATATTAACATATTTTAACATTAAACAATATTCTGAAAATAGAACAAAACAATGATTTTTCATTATTACAATTATTATTTACATAACTATTCCAGATCACTCTCCGTCTCAGTATTGCAATTCGGATCAGAACATTCCAATTCTTCTGCTGGGAGTTCTTTCAGTGCCGGATTTTTTTTTCAGTTTTAAATTTAAATTCACGTATACCAACTTAGCAGTTATTTCATTAGTTAATCTATTTCGTTTTTATTATGTATAATACTAAACATTGAAAAACTTCTCTCCGTCGCACAAGGTGTTGGCGGGCTGTTCAAAATTTCTATTGCGACTTTACTTAAGGCTGTAGTACAACAAAGTGATTTCCACCATAATACAGAATTCAATTTGCCTGTCTCCAATGCTTGCCATATAAAATCTTTTGAAAACAATTCTTCTTATGATTTGTAGTAAGCAACCTCAGTCATACTTTTTGCTATATCAGATCCACTAGATGCGTTGATAGTTTGTTAATATATGACAGTGCTGTGATATATTCCTCGCTATTGAGATTTTTGCCTATAAATTTTGAATCTAGTAAATTGGCAGATTTTAGTGTGTTTGGTTTGTGTAGTGCTCGCTGTTCATCTTGTATATTTTTAAATGTAGTATTCAAAATATGGGATTTTTTAATAGTTTTTACTATGACTTTACAATCAGTAATTAAACATGGAAATACTTCTAATTTTAAAATTTCTTTTGCGAATAAATTCAAAATATGAACACAACATCCATAACAAGAAAAATAATTGGACGGGTACATATCACTAATTAATTTCCAAATTGATTTCATATTGTTAGCGTTATCAGTCACTATGCTTATAACTTTATTAATACCTAAGTCGTCAATAATAGAACCAAGCAAAGAACAAACATATGCAACATCGTGGCAATTTCCCTTGCAGTCAATTACTTTAAATAAAACTGGTTCTGGACATGTAATTATTATATTTATAATGGATTCGTTTCTAATATTACTGCACCCATCAACTTGAATTCCAATTGTTTTAGACTTTGCTTTTCATTAACTAACTGATTTATTTCAGAGTGTTCTTTATCTAAAAGCGCATTGGATAACTGATATCTAGTTGGCAATCGTAAAGATGGTTTAACTTTTTTAAACAATTTTTGCCAATGAACATTTTCCGTAAAATTTAAATGGGTATTATTAGCAAAGCATGCTGTTGCTAAGAGATCTCAAATTTTCTCTTCTTCTGATTTATTCATTACCCCCACAAAAAAATCCAAATTTTCACTTTAAGCAGATTTTGTGGTGCTTGCAGCAGATTGTGAGCGAGAATCGCTTGAAATCGTCTCTCCATCGTCGTCTTCTAAATCTGATTGCGAAGAACTTTTTCTTTCCGGAATCTCTAAAATGTTAAAAAAATTTCCATAAAACCCTGTAATAATCAATCAAAATGCTCACCTTTATTTATTGCTTTAATTTTCTTAACACTTAATGCTCATGATTTTGATTGTATTTCATTTTTTATTTTACGAGGACAACGAATGCACTTATTCTGTAAGTGACTGGACAATCTGGCTACATTTAAAACATAACTTTGCGAACAGTATAGTTACACGAATATAATTTCGAATGTTCTGTGGATTATGAAAATGCTGTTAAAATAACTTTTTTTTATGTTATCGTTTCGCTCCATCCCAGCGCACAGTACTACGAGTAGTATATCACAAACTTTATATAGTTCAACTTATTCCCCAAAATCGTTTGAAAGACTACTTCATTCGTTATATAAACGGCTGATTCACGGGCTTTTACATCTGCTAGAAAGGGACTTCCCCAATCACCGAGTGTGTAATATCATAAGTGTATATGGATGATGTTTTACTTTGTTTGTAATTTACGGAAATTTTATGTGGTAATTTACCATAAATCACGGTAATTA
This sequence comes from Amphimallon solstitiale, assembly GCA_963170755.1. Classification (NCBI taxonomy): domain Eukaryota; kingdom Metazoa; phylum Arthropoda; class Insecta; order Coleoptera; family Scarabaeidae; genus Amphimallon; species Amphimallon solstitiale. The sequence goes on from OY720682.1 coordinate 22,981,961, forward strand.
ATTCGGTAATATACGGGGTAATTTACCGACTTACATCACTGGTCAGTAAACAAGCTGTAAACAAAGATCGAATTAAGCACAGCAGGGCACCCAAACCAGCGAACAAAACGTGTTACGTTTTCCACACTTGGTGAAACAAAAGCTCAGAAACGAAAATTATCAAAAACAGCACGAAAACTCACGAATACACGCGGGTTTACTTAGTGAAATTATTTATCTATCATAGAGGGGGTCGCATTTCATCGGCGCTTGATGTTGAAGGTATACACAATGTCACTCATTCCAAAGCTATTTTAGGTAAAAGGGCCCTACCTGCCTATGAGATAATATCCAAGGTCAAACATATAGTCAGGGTTCTTAGATAATGTACGGGCATACATAGGAGTAAATCAGCATGTTTCAGTTTACAACAAAATATTGAGTAAAAGAAAACGTTAATAATCAAACATACAATCTGTCCACAGTTCGATGCGCCCCATTGGTATATCGATTACACTGGTCTACAAAATTTAATTTTTTTTTGTCACACGAAAACTTATATAAAATTTTGAATCTATTTTGGCCACAAAACAATAATATATCAATGGAAAAAAATTGACACATCAGATTTCTTTGTGACATCAAAACATGTATTTTCATGAAAAGTACAAAAATCACCTACACTTAAACAAATTATTACTTAATGTACAATAAATAGTTATAATTTTCGTGAGTGTTTGGCTTCTGGTAGGTCCCTTTTCAGTCTCCAACAGTAATCTGCTAGCATTCCTGGACTCCATTTCCCTTGATAACGCTTCTCTATTAATGATATGTCCTGATGAAATCTCTGGCCTTGTTCGTCACTCACAGCACCCAAGTTTTCGGGAAAGAAATCCAGATAAGAATCCAGCATATGTATTTTCAAGGACATATTACAACCCGAAGCTTTGTATGAGGTTATAAATTCATTAATTAAATGTTTGTAATTTTCCGATCTATGGTTTCCTAGAAAATTTTGGACGACATTCACAAAACATTTCCAGGCCAATTTTTGTTGATCATTCAGTTTTTCTTCAAAGTTCTTATCTTCATTAGTTCCCGTATTTGTGGACCAACTAATATTCCCTCTTTAATTTTTGCCTCGCTGAGTTTAGATAATTTCTCTTTCAGGTATACAAATCCACTACCATCTTTATGCATGGCTTTTACAAAATTTTTCATCAGACTGAGTTTTATATGCAACGGTGGTAAAAGTATGTCTTCAGGGTTCACTAGAGGTTCATTTTTAACATTCTTATGTCCTGGAGTAAGTGATTCACGCTTAGGCCATGCTTTCCTTGTGTAGTGACTTTTTCTGTCTCTGCTGTCCCATTCACAAATAAAAGAGCAATATTTTGTGTAACCAAGCTGTAGTCCAAGCAAAAAAGCAATGACTTTAAAATCTCCACAAATTTTCCAAGCGTGTTCAATGTATTTAATTTTTTCGAGAAGAAATTTCATATTCGCGTAAGTCCCTTTCATATCAGAACCGTGAGCTACAGGCACTGAAGGAAGTTTGCCAGAAGGGCCATAAAACAATTAAAATATACTTAAAATGAGATATTTTGGCAGACATTCCTTTTTTGTCCTTATATTCCTTATTCTCAGAGTTTGTCGCCCACAGTTAGTCGAATAAGATAGTTATAAAGTCGCCTAAATTAAGAAGTGCAATGCGCGAAACACATTTCATTTCAAATTCATTCGGACTTTTTACAATTTTGAGATTTTTTGAAAAAAACAATATTTGCCGATTTCAATTTTCGTCAAGTGGATAACGCCTAATGCGATCGTTTTTAAGCTCTAACTTTATTCAGACACTTTTCTAAGACAAGGTCTTATCTTTGTTTTTCATATGGTAGCCATATTGGATTCTAATTAGTTAGATAGTCCTTAAAAATAGCTTTTCAATAATGTACAACATGCCTAACAAATATTTATTTCTACGGGAGGTATGAACATGTAAAATCATTGAGGAAAAATACTATGGAGACGCTGTAAAGCATCCTTGCTGTACGCTCAAAACGGGGTATTGGGCGGGGATAAGTGTGGGACTAATACGGCTGCCTCACCTGGTCCGGACTACTCAAAATTATAATCTGTCATCCCACACCTGTCAGGCCTACACTAACTTATGAAGTGTTATTCCAGACGGATCTTCTTATCAACGCCGTCTCTGCTGTTGCAGCTACGTTGAGCACAAGGAACCATAATGTCTTTTAATATTTAACTTATTTAACTCTAATACACGATGCGCTTAACAAACACTCCACTGTTTACCAACACTACCTGTTTGACTTAAGTGTAGTATTAATATGGCGGACCTGTGCCCGGTTTGATCACGTGACGTCGTCTCCCTACCTACTCTTTCTCAATGCGTAAAATAAATTTTACTCTAATACGAAATTAGTTGGTGAAATTATATGTTAGTGTGAATGACATATACAAGTGGAATTGGAGAGATTTAGAACTTTGTGTACTAGTAATTGATAAGTAATTACCATTAAGCATTGAGATTAATAAGAACTGATAATGACACATATATTCTCAGATGAAAAAAAGATTGATATGTTGGACGTGTATTTTCAAGCAAATAGAAACTCTGAAAATGCTTGCACAAATTACGCTCAGCGTTTTCCCGAAACATCACAGTCACACAGGACAATTTTTAAAAGAATAATCAGAAATTTAGTGAACTATGGGAGCTTGGAACAAAAAAGGACTAACTACCAAGTTAACAATGCTAATGTATACGTCAAAATAATATTTTGCCAAATTTTATGAACAATCTAAGTACATGCTTTAGACAGATGAAATACGGTTTACCAATTGTAGAGTGTTGAATAAGCATAACCCTCATCATTAGTCTACTGAATATCCACATTTGGTAAATAAACGAAGATATCAAGTTCGATTTGGTTTTAATCTCTGGTGTTGTTTGATTGATATCTTTTTTGTTGTTTGAGCTTCTGTTTTTTCATTTCAGATAATCACTTAATATGTTCTTCAATCTTTGATTACAATTTAACTGATAATAGATATTTGGAGTCACTAACAAACGAGTAAATACCTGTCCTAAGACAAATTATTAACCCTGAAAACATGCAAAATATCTGGTTCCAGCAGGATGTCTGCTCTGTCCATAATACTCGTGATGTTCAACATTTTTTAAGAGAACATTTCAATGAGAGGATTATTTCAAATAATGAACCTAATGGCTTGCGAGATCACTCGACCTTATCCTCTTGACTTTTATTTGTGGGGTGCCACTAAAAATGAAGTATTTAATTTTGAACCACCAGAGAATCGGGAAATCTTAGAAGAACGAGTGAATTCAATATGACCGCTTTAAGAAAAACAATAGATAACGCTAAGAATTTGGAAGCAAATAAAAATCAGATACTGCTAACACCAAAAAAATTGTCTTCAAAAAGTGTCTGAACAATGTTACAGTTTAAAAGCGATAACATTAAGGGTTTATTGAGGAATATTGAAATCGGAAAATATTGTTTTTTTCAAAATATCTCAAAATTTGTAAAAAGTTCGAATGAATTTGAAGTGAAGTTTGTTGCGAACATTGAATTCTGCAAAACATTCCCCATTTAAACATTACTCTTTTTCCTCTAATAATCGATATACCAATCGTGAGCATCGAAATGTGGACACATTGTATACTTAACTCCAAATATAATTTGGACAATGACAAGTTAACAAATATACACTGAAAAGTCTATATATTTAGGACAAACAAATTTATTTTAACATTAATATTTCCTGAACTACTAGTTTAAACAAACTGTTACGTTGTAAATTTACTTTGTCTATAGTTCGCGAAAGATTGTGTACCTTTTGTCTAAATACGTGGAATTTCGTATAAAGTTCATGACTTTTTGAGCGTACCCTGTATATTGTCTATTTCACCGGTCACTAAGACTGCCTGCAGTATGCTTCCGTGGGTACTAAACCTACTATTGAGCCCTCACCGCTCTAAATCACATACCGCGAACATGACAGATACATTTTGTGTAAGATCGGGCATTTACACTCTGTTTTTGTGAAAGCCTCTTTATCTGAATAACTAACTTTATTTATCTTAGCTCTAGCTTAATCTAACCTACCTGTAGTTTCATATTTTACGCATTTGCAATTATCTCTACGCCTTGCTTAAGTATATAAAATATCTTCTTATATATATTACGACCGATCCCTACCTAATGCATTTATTGTAGGTTGTAAACGTTTTGAAACGATAATCAAGATATTGTGCTAACTGTGTCATATATTTTGCGTTTTGCCAAACACAGAATCTCGAGCAGGCCCCCGAGTATTATTGTTATTTTCCTTTTCCTTCGCAGTCGTCTCTCTAAAAGAAAAAAAGGTAAGGAGTATTAATTAAAGAAATGTTTGGAGTGTAAGGCATACTATTAATTGCTGTCGATCACTTGTTGCTCTATCTTCGATTTTCTAGTATTAGGAACTTCTGTTATTCTGTCCCCAGAACCATCGTATGGGTTAGGATCGTGATTTCGCTGTAACATAAGTTTTTGATCGGTTTTTCTACCGTCTTTAGCAGCGTTTTGATATTAAGCTTTAGTATTTCGTTATTTACCTGCAGAAATTCTGTCCTTTCGCCTAATGAAAACAGAAACTACGTGTGGAAGATCGCTTGTTTATTTTCTGTCATACCTATCGGCTAAGTAGTACAGTTCTATCTGCTCACGGATTGCCAACGTCCGGCATGAAATACCCTCTCGTGCGGTCGACTTTATATCTCCTATTTACAATTGTTGAGTAATTCGCTTATGTTCTTCCTTCTAAGATATGTGTAGGGTTACGTTTAATTGTGTTTAAGTCACGATGTTGTCTCCCCTTTATTGTCAGATTAGTTGAGTGCTTATTATGTTTATTTGAAAACTCCCGCCTTTAGGTTGAATCCTTTCTAGTGACGCATTGAGTGTGCGTGATCTTGGGTTGTAACGTATCTACCGTAAAGGTCACGGTTTAGGTCACTTTAGAAGTCGAACTTGTTATAAGTGCATGGGCACGATATGCTTATTGTCTTTTGGTGAATTTTATCACTTTGTCTAAAATGTTAGACTAACGCTTAGGCGGCTTTAACGAAATAAGTGTGAGTTATCGATACCTTTATTAGGTGATTTATCGTGAATTAATTTTTATCGCAATACCGTTATCTAATTTACGAATGCCACGAGGTGGATTTTTGATTTATCTTCGTGCTATGTGTGACTTCTGAGTCCTTATCGTGGAATCTCCATATTATTTCTTCATAATTGGGGTAAGTTTTCAGAGCTCTGTGTTAAATTTTCGGGATTTTATCTTTGGGTTTTTTTTTAATTTTAATAGGATTCTTTTGACGGGCACAAAAGCCCTCAGCACCCGCTAGGATTCTTTTGTCGGGCACTAAAGCCCTCAAAGGCTGTTAGGATTCCTTTGGCGACCATTTGAGCCCTCCGAAGACTTATTTTTGGGGTTATCGCCCACAACAGGGGTCTCATCCAACATCCAGCCCACCTGTTGAGTGGAATTTCTCCAACAAGGGAGACGTCGCCATCTTGAACAACTGCAGCGTCCTTTCCGTCAGCCATCTTGCCAAATAAGGTTGTAATTTTTACCTTATATATATTTTCGACCGATTTTCGACGACGTAACGTTTGAGTGCAAGACTTATTTCGCCTAGTTTTGAACCAAGAATTTTGAGTGGTTTATTACCTGTCGCACCTCTTAGTCAACTGCGAGGTCACAAAATAATCCTGATTAAATTTCCGTTATAATTTTATTAATTTTTGTAATGATCAGATTGATCTGAATTTTTGAATTTGTCACTACCGTAATTATTGTAGCCTTATTCTGGGGCAATTATTTAATTTAAACTTAATCTAGAAAATTCATAAATTTTATCTCATTATTTTCTTTTGGGTAGATGTTAGACGATCGGTAATATACCTAGTGTTTTCTCTTCCGTTACAATAACTGTAGGTTACATGAAGTATTGCAATTTTGGAATATATAATTTGTTTATAATTTAGTACGTTTATATTTTGCTGTAATCTTGTAAGATTTTGCCTTTAACTCTTGTCTTTGCCAATAGTTAACCTTCAAATTCATTTAACGTAGTTCATGTAAGCAAACCTGACGATTTGTTTTGTTTCATAAGTTAGCGAATTTTACACACTTTAGGTTAAGACTTTATTTTAATACATTAATCTTTCTTGCGCTTATTAAATTTTATAAATATTATTTCACCTTTGTATTGACATTGCCAAATGGCATGTAATTGAAAACTTTTGTACACCTAATTGTGAGGTGAAAGAAACGTTTCGGCAACCGACCAACTCCTGCTGATGCGCAGAGTTTTTGTCTAATCCTTAAGTTTTTTTTACTTATATTCTTACTAATTTTTGCAAATGTCACCTACGTTTTTTTTATTATTTACCATCTGTCTAACTTAACTACGATGTAGCTTTCATTCAACGCATTGCTTAACTTCAGATTTCACAATTTAATTTTTTTTTATATTATACTGATAACCGCATCACACGTCAAGTTCAATTAAATTTTGTTATATTACGAATACCTTATCTTTTATTTCTTTTACCTCTGCATATGTATTTATTATTGTGACAAGTACGCACATGAGTGTGGGTGCTTCATATATACAGGGTGTTCAGTAGGTAACCCGCTGGAGGGACACAGCCAGTGGTAGTTCGTAGGAGGCGCAGGTAGGTTATCTGTAGATAGCATAGTGTCCTGGTGCCCGGACAATCGTCGCAAGCGTCGTTGCCGACCGACGCTCTACTTATAGGTGTTCTCTTTTACCTGAACCGTCACGCCGTCTGCGACAGAGTTAGCTCGGCCCTGCGTTATCCTGTTTAACAACCCCCTATTGCGACTCCCCGTTTCATATCTTAATCAGCCGTTATCTTATTGCGACGTAGATCCGGTAGCAAAACTTCTAAAGAATACAAAAGTACTCAAAAGTAAGTATGAAATATTACTTTATAAAACTTCTTACAGGAAGTAGGTCTTCCATCGAACATTTTTTTCTAAAAATCTCGCAAATTATGCGCTTTACAGAAATTTATCAAGTGTATAAAAAAAAGTATAGTTTTTTATACTCTTTTTTATTTTAGTGGTTTGGAACAATTTTTATATAAAAATACTTTAAAATTCGGTTCGGAAGTAACACTTTCACTCTTACCAAATAGCAAATTTTTGCAAACATCTCAGAAATTATGCGTTCAAAGGAAATTTTTCAAGAGTACGAAAGTATCTATAGCTCGATTTGGAACAAGTTTGGTATATAAAAATTCGAAATCCGGACCGAAAGTAACACTTTTACTTTAATGGAATAGCAGTTTTTTTTTTTTGCAAATATGTGACAAATTATGCATTTTGTACTAATTTATTAAGGGTATAAAAGTATTTAGAGTTGGACTTGAAGAAAATTTTATATAAAAATAATTTCAAAATGCGAACCGGATGTAACAGTTTTTATTTTTATTCACAGGTTTATGAAGAAGATAAAAGTATTTGTAACTTAATTTGGAACAAGTTTTATATAAAAAATTCTACGTACACATACTGCCGTGATCCCTATATTGGTCAGGCATTATAAGATAAATAAATAAATAAGTAATAGAATAAGTAAGTAATTTTTAGTAGTAAGTGTAATTATGGAAAAATGTATCATGAGTTGCATAACCGCAACGGCGTAACATTATAATGTGAGGTATATGATAATTGAAATTGAAATAAAATTTATATAAAGGTACAAAAATAAACACCAAAAATAAAATTCATGTATTCTATATTTGTAGAAACGAGGAGCACAAGATGCAATTTCAGTATACAAAAGCCGAACCAAATTTTATGCATTGTGTAAGAATAGCATTAAATATATTGAGCAGTAAACCACTATTCAAACTCAATAACGTGTTAAAAATAAATAACAGAGAGAGAGTTATGATGAAAGATGGTACAGTCAAAAGAGTTAGTCATTTGAATGCCGTAAAGTTATATGAAAAGGGTGAAATTAGACATTCACGACATGAAAACATCTTTCATCATGGGTAGACGAAAGAAATAAGATAAGTTTATAAAAGATTGTTATTTGTTTGACATTCTATGGTCACACTTAACAATATGATAAATACCTGAGACTTATATCTAAGCATAATTTTAAAAGGAATATGTAAAAAGGTATATTTTTTATTCGACACGATGTAATAAAGAAAAAACTTCAGTAATAGCAGGTTAAATCCAGTTTTATCCAGGAAAATTCCCGAAATAACAGGTTAAAATTGGTTTAATCTGAGTAAATCTACAAAGAAAAAACAATGTTTAATATTGTTAACAGCTGCATACAAATCAACCTACATGAAGACGAGAAAAGATGGTTCGAAGATATAGATGAAGCTGTCAAGGTCCAAGTTACTGACAATGTAATTAAAAAAGGAAGTATTCCAGTCGTATGCAATGTTTTTCCTATTATTTTCAAAGGAAATGTCTGCAAAAGAAAAATACGAATAGTGTTAAACAATGGTAAAAGAAAGTGTTTAAATAATGATGAAGGAGGCAATGAATTCATCTATAAACACAATAAAGGATGGCGTTAATGAAAAGGAATGTACCTACCCAAGATAAGAAAATCGCAAATGTGCATAGACATTAACAATAATAAACAATTTGAGTGCGTGTATTTTGTGTAATTTCTGGATGTCAAAACAATATGGGTACAGGTCAGCCTAGGGAAAACGTCAAGAAAATAAATCTGAGCAGGACAATGCCAACTTAAACGTTAGTGCGAGAATTGTGACGCTGCGGACGAAGAATGGTTTTTTCCGATGACCGAGAAGAAATAAAAAGGCCAGGAATGCCGGGATACGGGAGAAGTCGTCGATCCATGGAGTGAAGTAGCCGAACTTGTAAAAGAAGCGGTCGATCTTTGATTTTGTTCGATGATTGCAGGCGTATAATACACTGCATAGAAATCATCTTTAGTAAATGTATTAAGTTATTTTATTTTCAATTTTTCATTTCATAATTAATTTTTGCCATTTAGTTTAATTTCATTTATTTTTTATTATCAATATGATAGATCAATATCAGGAGGAATTTGATGAAATGTATGAACATTATAAGTAAGTTTTCCTTAAAATAAATTATGCTGAAGATGCTATGTGAAAATATTCATCTTTAGCAAAGCGTTTAAAACTTATTAATATTTGAATAAGAATATTATCTTCTTTGTTATAAGTAGATTAATGGAACGAATCATGGGAGTACTGTTAGTAATGTGGAAGGGCATCAATGACACAACGTGTGAATGTTTGTTAGCGATGTTATCTATGCATTATTAACAAGTTTTTTTAGATACAAAATTTTATAGGGATTTCAAATATATTTATATACGTAAAGGTAGGAGCATTTTTGATGGACAATAGCCAATTTGTGGTATGTACAACGTGTAAATATTTGCATATGATGATTGGTGACAGTTTTATCAAGGTGTTTTCCGTTCTGCGTAATTTTGTATCTTCAGAGGCATTTCGTGAGAATGAATGCCTTTGTTGAAGCGAAATTTAGCATAGTATAAGAAAATTATACTTTCTTTGAAACTACACAATGTTAAAATTTGAATATAGCAAAGAGTGATATTTATTCTGAATCTATATGTAAAAAGGACAATTTCTTTTTACAGCCACATGTGGCAAGAGAATTATTTCACCGATACTGTTATAAGATGTTAAATTGAATATAAGTATTTTATGAGATTTAGTTTTTTATTAGTAACCTTATCCTATTTAACTTTAAATAAGAAATGTTGTTGGAAAAATAAAAGGAATATCACTGCTAGAACCTACAAGAAATATACGAATGTTAATAGAGATTGAATTTATAAATTTAATAAAGAATTTTCTTTTACATGACAACGCTATCTCTACATTCGTTCTATATTATGCTGCTTTGTATTATCGTAGTTTGATTAAGTTTAGCCGGTACAAGATTATTATTTTTAATTTGAAAACAAAGCTATAGCAATACGTATGAGAAAGTGTGGTGTGGTCACACCTGATCTTTTTTTTTTTTTGATTATTATCACGTTGACGTTTCATATTTTAAGTCTGATAATTTATTTATTTAAATATAATTGGAGGTACAAACCAAACAAAAGCAAATACTTACCACAAGAGCTAGCTGCAATGTTAGAAAAAGATAGTTATTTCCTCCCATCATTTCCGTAAATGTTGGATCAACAATTACATTAAATGTATTTACATAGCTAGCTGATATGCTTATTAATAAAAGAAACAATACTCCACCAAATACTTTATTGAAATTATCAACTTGCTCTGTCAAACATAGATATACTTGTTGAAGCACACGGATATTCTTGTAACATATTTGATTACATTCGACCAAGAAGTTTTCCAATATCCAATTCACATTTTCGAATTGATTTTTTATAGATAACATCAATTTTTGCATCAACACTACTGTCAATAGATTTTGACCCCACTGCATAATTTCTATTAGATAAAATAATAGAAATTTATATTCTAAAGGCCAGATGTACACCATCCACAAAGTCATGCATATTATTATTACAGATATAGAAATAAGTTCAAAATAGTAAATCCAAAACTTTTCTGATGTTTGCAAGCTGAATTCTCTAATTTTCTTGTCTAATTTTAGTAAGCGATTAAAAATGTTCAAGTATGCACTTCTGTGACAATAATTTATTTCTATTATTGTCAGTATACTAATAGCTGCTGTAGACATTCCGCAACACATATCTGTAATGATATGTGTTGGGCCTACAGATTCATAAAATTTAAGACGAATTGGTGAGCAAATTATTTGACCAACCAAAATACTCAGTAAAATCGAAATACTATAACGATTCCGAAGATTCGTATCACTAAATGCTTGGTTTTTACTATCGTAATTTAGTGATAGTCCAACATATTTTAAAATTTGTGTCATACATATTAAATATTCAATATTGGATTTTCCATATATTTGCTTATATTCCATTGAAAGACGCTTCCAGTACCTTTGTATTCAAATGGTAATTATTACTAACACGATAGAAATATATGTGTGTGTTTCTTCTTTGAATATCTTTTATTAACTACTGAATTTGTACTTTCAAAGGGGTTCTATACTATTTCCCCGTAATTTATAAAAAATTATTTACGGAGTTTTCCTTAATCAGGAACCTCTTTGCGTTTGTTTATTCTTGTTATTATTTACATTATGTCAATTACGTACATTACGAAAGCTTTTTCATTTCCGTAATTGTTTATTAATATTAAAAAGCGATTTAAGAAGATCATTACGAATATATATTTTTTGGAGTCATTGAGTGTGGTCGCAGATCATCATGCGAGAGTAGTGTACGACTTAGATAAATCAAATCATTCGAGGACATCCATGAGACACAAATGAGTAAATAGAGTTTTAAAAGAAGCCAGTAAAGAGTCTAAGCAAATAGATTGATAGTTTATCTATTTTGTATTTAGTAATACTACTGAACAAAAGTCATTTTTTTAACATACAGATATTTACGTACCATATAGCTATGCTAAAATAAATTGTGTGTCTAAATAAACGCATACGTATAAACAAAGAAAGTACACTAACGGAATGAGATAATTACACCCAGGCTAGATCAAATAATTGCCAAAGTATTTCTCAAGTGTTTAATTTTTTTCTTATACAGGGTGGTTCACCGGGAACTGAATAGATCTATTGCGGAGAAACTTTAGCTAGGCATGATCTGAAATTTTGACACTATACTAAAGTCGATGGGGGCCATTCGTCTAAAATACTTTCAAGATGGCGGCACTTCGGGCTATGCCGGAAGTAGGCACCAACTTCCTAATTTTAAATAGGATACCCTGTATATTGTCAGGTTTTTAGATTCTACGTGAAATTCTAAATATATTTCATGTAGAATGTCATATATCTAAGTGTAACCCTTTTTGACTTATTGAAGTTCTTATGTTATATTTGACGTTTGCGGGCAGAAAATCAATAACACTTTTCCATATAAAGATGAATTTATTATTTAATTTGAAGTAAATTCTCTCAAATATATGGCTTAATTAAATACTATTTGTATAAAATTGTTACAATTATTAATACAGAGTGTGCGAATTATACGCTTGAAAACGAATTTGGAAAAATTGCTAAAAGACATTTTTTTTAAATGGGAAGCGGCAACTTTTATAATTTTATCTTATTCTGCATTAAAAATAAGGATCACTTTGTATGAATATGTCTATTATAAAAAGTGGTAGTTTTCGAAATATTGTCAAGTTAGTGTTTTTATCTTCTACAATACATACTGTTTGCAGTAGTTTTTTTCATTAGTTATCCATGACAGTGTTTACAAAATTATAAATTGTCATTCGTTGAAGAAAAGTCATGTTACCTTATCATAATTTCAATAAGTCATACCGGGGCGCTTAGATTATACAAACGATGTTTATTTAAATTTATTTATTATTTATGGGGAATGTAATAGAGTTACGTCAAGAACATATGATGTATTTACATTACACTATTATCGTTATTAATAACTGGTTTATTTCCCTGAATCTTTGCCTTCACGGATCCAAAGTTTCTGAAATTTTCTATAATACGTTTAACGGTACTAATAGATGGTTTCCGTTTCTGCGCATATCGAGTTGCAAATGTATCACATGTTCTTGATATAACTTTATTACATTCCCCATAAATAATACATAAATTTGAATAATCATCGTTTGTATAATTTAAGGGGGTTTACGCAGAGGTGTCAACTAACTGCCGTGAGGAGAGCGTAAGGTGGTGGCGCCATATGCGCTAATGTAAATTCTGTACTTTACAAGGTATCGTTAAAACAATAGTACCGCTTGTGTTTACGAAATATCTAAACGAAATTTAAAACACAAATAAACAAAGGCTCAGTGCATGCTCGACTGGAATTAGTTTTTAAAATAAAGTTTCTAAAACTGTGTTAAGATATTGTAAATTTTGCCAACTTTGAGAATGAAATGTAGGAGTAAATAATTTCAATTATAAGAAAGTACTCACAGCTAAGCCTTAATTAATCCTTTGTATTCAATTTAATGCAAAAACATAATAAGAAAACCAAAAATTTCTGCTGTTTGTTTTATTTTAACGAATACCTTACATCTGCGGAATTTACATTAGCGCATATGGCGGTGCCCCACGTCTTACCCACGGCAGTTAATAGGCACCTCTGCGTAAGCGCCCCGACATGACTTATTGAAATTGTGATAAGGTAACATGACTTTTCTTCAACGAATAACAATTTATAATTTTGTAAACACTGTAATGGCTAACGAATGAAAAAAGAACTAATGCAAACAGTATGTATTGTAGAAGATAAAAACACTAACTTGCCAATATTTCGAAAACTACCAATTTGTTATAATAGACATATTCTTACAAAGTTATCCTTATTTTTAATGCAGAATAAGATAAAATTATAAAAGTTACCGTTTCCAATTTAAAAAAATTGTCTTTTGGCAATTTTTCCAAATTCGTTTTTAGGCGTATAATTCGCACACTCTGTATTAATAATTGCAACAATTTTATACAAATAGTATTTAATTAAGCCATCTATTTGATAGAATTTACTTCAAATTAAATACTAAATTCATCTTTATATGAAAAAAGTGCGCGTATATACAGTCCGAGAATCAGAGACAAAATGAGGTGTGGCCACCACACAACTTTCTTATACGTATGAGCGTTTCAAACTATACAATTTTAAGAATTTTTTTACACAAAAATTATTCAGCATCCTATTCTAAGTACTTCTATTCTCTTAATAAATCGCTATAGAATACATACTTTGCTAGATATTCGAAAAAAAGTGCTACTCCCTGAAAGTAAAAGTGTTACTTCCGGTCCGAATTTTGAAGTTTCATATATACCAAAAATATTGCAAATCTAGCACTAAATACTTTTGTACTCTTGATAAATATATATAGAAGGCGTAACTTACGACATATTTCCAAAAAATCGCTATTCGATAAGAGTAGAAGTGGTACTTCCGGTCTGAATTTAGAAATTTCTTTTATACAAAAGATATTGAAAAGTACGTTTTAAATACTTTTATACCCGTAACGTACCTGTGTAAAGAGCATGACTTGCGAAATATTCGTGAAAAACTGATTATCGATAGGAGTAAAAGACCTACTTCCGGTAGCAGCTTCGAAAAAATTTTTAAATAAAATTGTTCTCAATTTTAATTTCAAGTACATATGAATAATTTATAAATTCGTTTAAACTTAGTAGTTGACGAAATATTGGCAAAATTTAATTTTTTCACTGAAGTTACGCCCGGTTTCATAATACATGTGTCAAAGTCCCTTTAACCAAAGTCTACTTTGAGTTAAAGCTGACTTCAAGCTGGAGTTAAAGTAAATGCGTTTCATAATGGTATTGGGATGTCACTTTAGCTAAAGTTAATTTCCATGTAATGTTTCTGTGTTGGTTGCAATGTATTATAGTTTCTTTTTCAATTTTACGAGTTTCTATTGGCTTTCCTGATAGTTTTACGCGCCTTTTATGTTTGACAATATTGTGTAACTATAGCTTGAATTCGCTTTCGATATTGATAGTGACAGTTTATTATTAAATATATTGTGCAAAATGTGTGACCACAAAGAAAAGGGAAAAAAGAGAAATAGAACTAATTTTAGCAAGGAGGAATTGTTGCTCGTGCAGGAAGTGGAAAAAGAAAAACTTTATATAGAGTGCAAAACAATAAACAAGATTTCAAGTGCCGAAAGCTTTGAAAAATAATTAAGAGACTATAATTATTATATCCTATAAAATGTCGTTGACTTTGTAGGAAAAAGCATGGGAGAGGAGGATAACTGCGAAGTACAACAATAAAACATTCCAATGCACGAAGCTGTGACCAGCTTAAGCCAAAGTAGCACTTTGATATATAACTTTGGTATATATGGAATAACTCCTTAAGAAAACAGTGAATTAATTGTGTTCAATTTTTTGTCAGTTGTTTAAGAAATTTGTTTTGTTTGATACAACTATCAGATATACAAAAATAAAGCAATGAAAACATTTAAGTTTACTTTTATTAAATAAATATAAGGCTAGAAAGCAGAAATAAATAATTTACAATATTAATATATGTCTGTACTTGCACTCGTAAAAAATACAGTTATAGATGAAATAAATTTCTTTTCAAAAAATTTAGTATGGCTTATCATTATATTACTTATACATACTTTCAATATAAAGTTTTATGCTATGGATTTAGCAAACAACCTTTTGAAGTATTCCGGTGAGAGAAATTTCAATTTCATATAACTTATGAATAGTATGAAGAAGAAAATATATGTAGGTACATATTACAAGTTATTAAAATGTTTACGATTAACAAACGCTCATTCCTAGCCTTCCGTTAAAATTATTAACAACTGCCTCTATGTTATCTGCTTCATGCATATTTAAATCAGCCTCCCATTCATCTGGTATTTCCTTTTGCATCTCAATTGCAATATTGTGTAGTATGACTATATGCATTCTCCACTAAAATATATCATTTATTAGTAGTGATACAATAACTTCATGATAATACCTACCAATTTGTAGGAAGTGAAATTAAATGTTCGATTCTTGGTTAGTCTGAATCTTTTGAAAAATTCATTATCATTGAATTTATTCAAACCATTCTCCCTATTTCTATAAAGTTTACGTCGGTCGTCTTACGACTACATCAACCTCATCTTCTGATGAGGAACTAGAACTCGTTTGCAATATGTTTTGGTTCATTTTATTAGATAGTATTCGAAATAAATACCAGTGTATATCTATTTCCAAATTTAACAAGGTATTCGTCAACAACACAAGTATATTATAATTATTATGTGAGGTTATACCGTACTTGTCGTTAAAGTTGGTTAAAGCTGGAAAATCCTGACTTTGGCTTAAAGTGACTTTGTCGTTCACTTTAAAGTTAAAGTGGAATTATGAAACCGAAATTGAGATCTAAAGTCAACTTTGAAATTTAAAGTTACTTTAACTTGATTATGAAACCGGCCGTTAGCTGCTATTTCCGGTCTACCAATTTTACTGAAAATCTAATCAGATCTCAAGAGGGAGATTAGACACGTACTTACAAAATTTGGAATTGATATCTACAGCGGTTATCGTGGTCACGCAGAGACACACAGACTTTTTTAAAAACCACTTTTTCGGTATCAGGGGACTTCAAAACGTGGACATTTGCAAAAATCTCGAGGTCGAAAATTTCACAACACTTCCTTATACTACGTATAAGAAAGTAAAAATGGATCAACTACATTAGATGTGGCTATTAATAATTCCAAGTGACTTCGGATGTGGCTTTCGGCAAACGTTTTTAATAGAAATTCAGGTTTAATAACAATGCGGCAATTGTGTATGCTAAATACGCTGAAATAAAAGAATATTTCCAGTACGCACCTATAACCAGTTGCGATGTAGAAAGGACGTTTTCTATCTACAAGTATGTACTTAATTCAAAGAGAACAAGTCTTACAGAAGAGAAAATGAACAAATAGTAAGGTATTTTGTATTTTATAATCACCAGCCACTTGTTTGTTATTCAATTATATAAATAAAATTAAAACCTCTTTAAAAATACAACATTTCAATAGCGCGCCCATGGGCGATGAGTCATGACTCGCTCAATTCCGCGCCCTACTAATGAGTAAATGATTTGGTTATAACTAATACATTGTATTATATTGTTTTTCTCTCGTTATTTTCTACTTAGGTCATTAGTTATAGAAATTATTGTTGCTGTTTTCCTATGATTAGATGTATATCTGTTGGGTAATAATATATCTTTAGTACGCAATTATATTATTAGTTATTATTTTATTTCAATATCTAAAAAGACAAGACATGAAATTTAAAAATAGCTAGAGAATTTGAATACATTCATGGAAGAGCATGATGATAATTCAAGTGGAAACGAACTATACACTCTCTAGAGACTCTCTTAAAATTAAAATTAAACTATTACTCCCAATAAATAATTAAATTTATATTTAAACATTTTCATTTTTCTGATTTGTCTTCGTATGATAATCTGCGTCAAGAAAAAAAGGTAGCAGCTTCCGGTTTTCAACATTCGCTTCAGTTTTTTTATGTGCTTCAATATTACGATATTAAAAATATACCGTTCCATTTAAAATTTTAAAGAAAAAACATGTAATATACATAAATTGAGAACAGCGCCCCTTGTTATTTTTTTGAGAACCACGTAATTTTGTACTACATATCATTCTATTCTTTGAAAAATTTTCTATCTAATGAGCCCAGAAACATTAATATCCGTTGATGCAAACCGAAATTATACCTACTTTTGTACGCAGATACACCCCCTCCACCCTCCCCTTCGTGCGGGACTTTGATCAAAAAGTATCAAATGGAAATTGTATAAGAGCGTCTGAGAATGTTGCTAGTAAAAATTTTAATCTATCTTATTCTAGAATTTCATGAAAAATTCTCGAATTTTTAATTAATCTTGAGAATTGTGTCCCCTTGGGATCATTTTGTAAACTTAAAAATATTTTTGTTGAAATTCCCGTGGTCCATTTTATTATCAAGATTTTTTCCGCCAGGTTGTACGATAAACGGTTGCCAAGATATGGCTGGTGATCGAGCTTAAACTGACACCCGGTAAATATTTATACATTTTTTTTTCTTTACCATTATATTGTTAAGTTATCGATTCATTACATTTTTTTGTCCTGTAGTTAGATATATGTTTGTTGGGCAATAAAGATAAATTATGATTACCGAACTTAGCGCGCACAAGATCGATTTTTCAATTCATCAATTTCAACCCACAAAAAATCAGTACAGAAGGCTCTGTAGCTCTCACTAAAATGGCGTTTCAAGCAGCATTTTCAAAAAAATTAGCAATCATGCCACCACGATTGTCCAAGTCCATGTCTTCAATTTCAACCCACAAACCGAAATGACGTTTTCAGCAGCATTTTCAAAAAAAAAAAAATAGGACAATGATGCCACCACTCCAAAACCCGCACGAAATTATCACTAGCTGCGGATGCATTGGGGTCTCGACAATCACGTGCGGGTTTTCCGATATCTAGACGCGGCAATTGTCTTTGCTAACCTAGTCACCGAGATGAAAACGAGCTTCGTCAGAAAGGATAATTTTTCGACCAAATTCGACGTCTATTTGAGCTGCTTTAAGATCCAAATTAAAGAGCGATAACAAAGCGGAAGGTCGTTTTGATTGGAAATTTATAATAAGCACATTTATCAAATAACCACACTTTTCTAGGGATATGAAAACAAATATGATATTTTTATTTCTATTACAATTTAAATTATTTGTATACATACCTGATAAGTTGTGTCGAAATTTTTACTTTTGTAAATAATTAAATAACGTAGACACATAAGTTTAACTAATGACTGATGATTGTTTTTAGTCTAAATGCCAAACTTGACCTAAATGAAAATTGGAGTACTAAGGAAAAGCCATAAATGTTTATGCCCTCGAGGAAAGATTGTGTTTAATTTGAGCTAAGGAAATGCTACATTGCCAAATCCACGTTTCAGAAGCGCTTTCTTTTATCTTGGAGTAGTATAAGACTCACCTTCAAAGATATGTGCGTGGGCATGTTCTTTATTTAATTCAGCATTTTCATTTCAATTAAAAAATCCAGTCTAATTATTAAATATATGGCTTGTTTGATTTACTATATTTATCCAATTGCATATAGATGCAATATGAGTATTCATTTTTAAACCAAGCTCACAGCAATATGTATAAAAAAAGTCGTGTGGTGTCCACACCTCATTTCTTTTTTAAATATTAACTTGCATGCTATCATAATGACATTTATTATTTGAAGTTTGATAATTCAGTCACTTAGAGATAATAAAAATTACAATCCTAATACATCCACTACTTACCATAATAACTAGCTGCACTATTGTAGATACATATTTATCTCCTTCCACCATTTCTGTAAATGTTGGGTCAACCATAAAATTGAATGTTTTGACATTGCTGGTTATTATACCTTTTAATAAAAGAAACACTACTCGACCGAATATTTTATTGAAATTATCAATCTGCTCTGTCAAACATAGATAAATTTGCTGTAGCACTTGGACCTCCTCATAGCATAATTGATTACATTCCAGCCCAAACTTTAGCAAAATCAAATTAAGATTTTCGTATTGGTATTTTATAGATAACATCAATTTTCTTATCAACACTACTGTCGCTACATTATGATACCACTGCACCGTTTGTAGTAAATAAAGTTGTGGATATTTCGAGACAAAAGACCAAATATACACAAACCATGAGGTCATGCATAGTATTATCAAAAGTATGGCAATAGGTTCAAAATAGAAATTCCAAAACTTTTCTGACGTTTCTAAGCTTAATTCTTTTATTTTTTTGTCTATTTTTAATAAACGATTAAAAATGTTCAAGTATGTTCTTCTGTGATAATAATTTATTTCTATTATTGTCAGTATATTAATAGCTGTTACAGACATTGACCAACACATATCTAATATGACACTTGTGACGCTTGAAGATCCATACATTTTAAGACGAATTGGAATGACTTTTATTTGACCAACCAAAATACTTAATAAAAACAAAGTACCACAAAAATTTGAAAGATTTGTTGCTGTAAATTTTTCTTTTGTGCTGTCGTAATTTAGTGATAGTCCAATATACTTAAAGAATTGGGTTAAGCATATGAAATATTTAATATTGGATTTTCCAAATATTTGTTTGTTTGCCATAGTTGAAGGATTACTCAAATTCTCTTGTATTCAAATGTTAATTATTATTAAATCAAATTTTTATATGAATCCGATAGAAGTATGATTACATGTTCGTCTTTGAATATCTTATTAACGGTTGGTTATAGAATTTCGACATATTTTGTGAAACGCTTTTTTCCCATAACCCAAGCACCGCTTTAATTTTGTTTGTTCATTATTATTTACATCCAGTTATATAGATTACGAAAGCTTTTGTCATTTCCACAATTGTATATATTAATATCGATAAGTCATTTATTAATATTACAGCAAAATTTATTTTGATTGATGTAGCTGCTGATCACGCGACAGTAATGCGCGATTTCGATGAATCATATCATGCGAAAATATTCTCCAAAAATTTTTGATTGCAATGGAGAAAAAAACTATTGTATTCAATTCAATTCAAATTTATTTGCATTCAAAAACAATTACAATTGTCAATAAAGTAAATAAAAAGAATACAATACTGGTACAGGGTTATGATAAAGTAAAGCACAAAATTCATAAAACGCACAATGTTCATTTTTGAAAAAAAAATGCAAAAACACGTCAAACAGTTTATTTTATTCCGCGTCTTTTAACATAAGTCAAAAAAATAAAACGTCAAATTTGTCAAAGTTATGACGTCATCAATATTTTTTTTAAATATGAAGCTTGGTCTGATGAAAATTTTCGACCTCGAGATTTTTGCAGATGTCCACGTTTCGAGGTCCCCTGATACCAAAAAAGTGGTTTTAAAAAAATGTCTCTCTCTCTCTCTCTCTCTCTCTCTCTCTCTCTCTCTCTCCTCTCTCTCTCTCTCTCTCTCTCTCTCTCTCTCTCTCTCTCTCTCTGTGTGTGTGTGTGTGTGACCACGATAGCGGTCAAACCGCTGTAGATATCAATTCCAAATTTTGTATTTACGTGTATAGTCTGCATCTTGAGAACTGATTAGATTTTGAGCAAAATCGGCAGACCGGAAGTAGTAGTTTACTTCTGTGAAAAAATCGAAATTTGCAAATATTTCGTCAATTACTAAGTTTAAACAAGTTTATAAAGAATTCATATGTACTTAGAATTAAGTTTTAAACAAATTGTCTTAAAAAGGTTTTTTGAAATTCCAACCGGAAGTAGATCTTTTACTCTTATCGAAAATCAGTTTTTTGCGAATATCTCGCAAGTCATGCTTTTAAGACAAGTAAGTTACGAGTATAAAAGTATTTAGAACATAATTTTCAATATCTTCTATATAAAAAAAATTTCAAAATTCAGACCGGAAGAACCACTTTTACTCTTATCGAATAGCGATTTTTTGCAAATATGTCGTAAGTTATGCATTCTATGTATATTTATGAAGAGTACAAAAGTATTTAGAGTTGGATTTGGAATATTTTTTGTATAAATGAAATTTCAAAATTCGGACCGGAAGTAACACTTTCATACGTATAAGAAAGTCGTGTGGTGGCCACCCCTCATTTTTTTACTTTTGATAAAGCTTGTTTTTCTGCATTATAAAGAAATAATTGAAGTAGGGGTCACATAAGAAAAAACTGAGAGAATTAATAAAAAACAAAATAAACTAGTTTTTGAATTTATGAAAAGAAACTAAGTATTAAAAGAATTAAAACTTAAAGTTACCTAGTAATAAAACAACTGTTTGTCAGTGTCAGTCTTACAGTTAGTGTCATACCAATTTTATTATGATGGCTCCTTTAACGGAAACAGAAAGGATAGAAATTCTAATGATGGTAGGTTACGGCGATAGACTTCGAAGTCATGAAGAAGCATGTGTTTTATTTAACGAAACACATTTTGAAAGACCTCCAATTGCTAGAAGCACAGTAAGCAGAATTGTTGCAAAATTTAATGAAACGGGAAGCGTAAGTGATGCTCCAAAATCTGGAAGACCGGGAGTAAGCGACGATGCAAAGTAAGATATTTTGCTGTCATTAGAAGACAACCCTCACGCAACTACAGCAGAAATTGCCTTACAACAAGATGTTAGTCAGTCGTTTGTAGTAAAGTTTTTAAAAAAATAAAAACTGCACCCATACAAAGTTCAACTTGTTCACGAACTCTCAGATGATGATCCGGACAGGCGTTTGGAATTTTGTGAAATCTTCATGAGGCATTGTGACGAAAATCCAAATTTGCTTAATAGTGTAGTATTTTCAGACGAGGCAACGTTTTAATTAAGTGGTACACTAAATCGACACAATTGTCGCTACTGGGCTCGGGAAAATCCCAACTGGATTCAGACAAAGCACACCCAGCGCCCCGAAAAAATTAATGTATGGGTAGGAATCGTCAGGGGAAAATTTATTGGTCCTTATTTCTTTCGTGGGAATTTAACAGCTAAGCGATATTTGGAACATCTTCGTATGGCAGTGCTTCCGGATCTAATTGCAGCATTTCCGGATCCAAATAATAGGGAAAACTTGGATCCCAGTATTTGGTTCCAACAAGATGGTGCACCACCACATTATGGTCTTAATGTTCGAAGGTTTCTGGATAACCAGTTTGAAGGAAGGTGGTTTGGAAGACGTGAACCAATGGAGTGGCCACCTAGGTCACCTGATCTCACCCCCCTTGATTTCTTTCTGTGGGGACATTTAAAAAGTCGGGTCTACGTTAACCGACCAGACAATTTAGATGACTTAATGGAACGAATTAGACATGAAATGACTCGTATAACTCCGCAGATGATCGAAGATCCTGTAAATCAGGTCTACCATCGTCTTGGCCTATGTCAGATAGTGAACGGGACACAGTTTGAACAATTCCTGTAAGAAATCGTTTTGGTTTAATGGACTGTTCATTTAATTTAAATGTTATTACTATAATAAAGTTTATTTTGTTTTTTATTCATTCTCTCAGTTTTTCTTATGTAACCCCTACTTCAATTATTTCTTTATAATGCAGAAAAACAAGCTGTATCAAATAAAGTAAAAAAAAGCCAAGCTTCATATTTAAAAAAAATATTGATGACGTCATAACTTTGACAAATATGACGTTCTTTTTTTTTGATTTGTGTCAAAAGACGCGGAATAAAATAAACTGTTTGACGTGTTTTTGCATTTTTTTCAAAAATGAACATTGTACGTTTTATGAATTTTGTGCGTTACTTTATCATAACCCTGTATTACATACCCTGCACTTTTTTGTGTAAGTAAATCAATCAATCAATCAATCAATCAATAGATATTTGTTTAAGAACAGTTTCTACTCGTTCTTCTTGTTTTTGCAAGGTATCTATTAGTTTCTATTATATTTCACTATTATTATATACTATTCTATAAGAAACAATAGAAAATACTTACCAAATGAAGTGGAAACAAAACCATAAATATGTATTTATTTGGATCCATTTTTTCTGAAGTAGGCTTCACTGTCATATTAAAAAATTTTAGATTACTGGTTACCATATTGATTAGCAAAAAAATTATTACTCCTCCAAATAATTTATTAAAATTCTGAATTTGTTTAATTAAACTTAGATAAACTTCCTGAAGCAAGCGAATATCTTTCGAATACATTAGATCAATTCTAGCGTTGAATTTCTTTAAGATTGAATTCACATTTTTGAAATTATATTTTAAGGATAGCATAATTTTTTGGATTACGATTATAATTGCTAGATTATGATACCTTTGTATCGTCTGAAACAGATGAAATAGTACATGTCCATGTAGCGTTGACCACATGTATATTAACCAAAGAGAAGCGCAAAATGTCAAGAGAAGTACGAGAAAGATTTCGACGTCATGGTGCCATAGCTTTTCAAATGCTCTCATGCCAAAGTGTTTAAATTTTCTGTTTATTCTCAATAAATCATTGAAAACTATTAAATATACATTTCGGTACCAATAATTTAGTGCAATTATCGTCGATACGCTAGTGGACGTTATGGACGTTGAACAAATGACGTCTAATGTCACAAACAAAGTGTCCATACTTGAATAAAATTTAAGACGACTTGGAAGGTATATGACTTCACCAGTTAATATGAACAGTAATAATATACTAGCACAACGATTTGATAGATTTGTATCAGTAAATTCCCGTTTCTTGTTGTTATAAGTCGGAGATAGTCCCAAGTATTTAAGAAACGCTGTCAAACATATCAAATATTTCATGTTGGAAATGCCAGGTGGATCTCTGTTTTTAAAATTTAAAGAATGCATTAAATTCTGTTTATTTCATACCAAAATTATAAATTTCAGACGTTTCAATGTTAAAATATTGGAATATGCATGTGTTTCTTCTCTTCTGCATTTATATTTAATACTGAAAATCTGTCTTTTTCGGTCTCTATACACACGCTCACTTTTGGTATAATTCAACAGATATTTCGTCGATGCGCATTCTGATTATTGTTTATTTTTATTTATAGTCATGGTAAAGGATTGCAATTACAATAATTATGTTTATGTTAATAAAGAATTCGAAAATATGGTAATGAAAGTAAATAACAAAAGTCATTGAATAACGTCAATCAGATTGTACTAACGATATCTATCGCATAATTAAAAAAAGAGCAATAGAAAGTGAGATCTATACAGGGTGTCCCATAAATAAAAAGACGGAGTAGCAGAAATCGGAAGCTAGATTATATAAAAACGTACTCTCAGAATATCAAGTCTTTATTCGTGCGCAGACGACAGAAAAAAAATAATAAAGAATTCAATTGGCCTTACGCCGACCCTGGATTAAATATCCACCTGCTTCACTTTCACACTCGGGCCTTTTCAAGACCACCATATTACTTGTGTTTAAAAAAAGGGAGGAGGAATAGATACTTCATAATAAATATCAAACCATTAATTACTTTATTTTTACACCTGCTAGAAAAAAATAATTACATTCTTGATATTTACTGTAATCTAGAAAAACTACGATTTATTGAATATTCTAAAATAATAATAATTAGCTGTTTCCGACTACAAACACATTAAAGAGCAACAACCTTCCTACTTTAAAAATAAAAATAATCTTTTATTGTCTGCAATAAAGTGGGTCGCCCATCTGGCAAAAAATATGTTTCATATAAATGAGTACGATTTAACGTTTTTTTTCTCGTTTTATACAAATAAAGGGGTATTTTTCTATAAATGCGTGTTCGTTTCTATATACAAATGAGTATTCTTATGTGTATTTATAAACATACATTCTGTGCCAGGTCCGTAATGTACTTTTTTTATCTAAAAAACAACATAGAAAAATTAAATTTTTAATTTCTTCGCTATTACGGTATATTTGGGCCTGTTTCTGTTCGGGCTTTACATACCTGCTACTCCGTCTTTTTATTTCTGGGACATCCTCTATACCAGTGCATTAAAGTAGTTAAAAAGAATGCTTGACAAAAGATCGAAACAATTCTAGGTATATTTTGCATTAGATGCCTAGTTTTTTTCTTGTACATTGGAACGAACTTCCAGTCAGTGATGCGCCAACTTGACGAGAACATAAAAAATGAGGTGTGGCCACCGCACGACTTTCTTATACGTATGAGCGTTTCAAACTATACAATTTTAAGAATTTTTTTATACAAAACTTATTCAAAATCCTATTCTAAGTACTTTCATTCTCTTAATAAATCGCTATAGAATGCATACTTTGCAAGATATTCGAAAAAAAGTGCTACTCGCTAAGAGTAAAAGTGCCACTTCCGGTCCGAATTTTGAAATGTCATGTATACAAAAAATATTGCAAATTCAACTCTAAATACTTTTGTACTCTTAATAAATATATTGTCGTAACCCTGAGTGTATAAAAAATACCTAAGTAAAATCAAGCTATTATAACCATCAATCACCCAAATTATCCCTTAATTACACCCTAAGTTAGACATTCAACTTCTTCTTACGTCACACGTTGGGTAAGCCAATAAATTAAAGTAGAATATTTTCAATATAACACCTTACTTGTTTATAAATCAAATATTTATATGCCCTAACTAACTCAGTCGTTTAAAAAATTTCTAATACTTGCATATTTTTATTAATCATAAAAATTCTTAGTCCGGACCTGTCTCTTTTAAAATATCTAAGAAAGATTATTGTCCAAGTTCTTTTCACTCTAAACGTTGGTAATCCGCAACTAAACGATTTTACCGCTACTCATGTGTACTAACTTTGATAAATTTACTAAATATTTTCTTTGAATGACACAAAAATCTTTATATTTAGTTTAAGTTCAAAGCTACACCATTAATTATCTCATATTATGGTAAGTTGATTTTAAACTATTACTATACCTTCCCAATACATTAATCTGTATGTTTACTTTATTTTTAGGAGGTCAAAACAACTATGAGAATTTCTGAATGATAACCTATAAATTACAACTACGTAAATGAAAATCAGAAATGGTTGAATAACAATAAATATAATGTATTATTGAGAAACAACATACAACAAACATTTATCTGATGAGAATGCCAGTATTATAACAATTAATCATTCAAACTTGTCCAATGTCTGGATACTTATATTTGGTTATGATCAGAATTGAAAATATAACCTTATTTTTATTTTTCAAGGTAGGTTTAATTTAATTTGCGTAATAAAACTTTTACAATGTATACCATTGATTTCTAATACAAATAGTACTATGTAGCTGTAATCTATGCTTCAATATATAATTTCTGATACTTTTATTCATTAAATTTTAAACTATTATTTGCCAATTCATTGCATAAAAGAGATTTTCATAGTAAAAGTAACAATTAAACAATACAACCTTCTTTTACATATGTGTAACTTCTCGACAAGGATATTCTAACTGTTCTCTTTTCTTTTTTTTAGTCTCGATAGAACTGGAAACCTCAGATATGTTTTTCCCCTTCAAGATAACAGCTGTTGGTGCCCCGTAAAGTTGATTTCTTGTGCGTCCAGGAAGCTCCTCACCGTCCTGCTAAACTAACCTGCCTGGTATCCACTTCGGTACAGATATCTCCCAGAAAATACACGTCAGATGAGCCTATTATATTATGTTTACGTCCCAGGAATCTCTTGATAAATAAATCCCCTCTATGGTTAAACTTGAAATTGGAATTCC
Organism: Amphimallon solstitiale; assembly: GCA_963170755.1. NCBI lineage: Eukaryota > Metazoa > Arthropoda > Insecta > Coleoptera > Scarabaeidae > Amphimallon > Amphimallon solstitiale. The sequence goes on from OY720682.1 coordinate 23,008,898, forward strand.
TTCGCTTAATAAATTCTTCGAGATATTCAATCCTTTTATAATAAGTAAATTAAATTTATATTTTAATGCTTTTAATCACTAAAATCTCCTTCTCTTCTTTAATCACTAGATACTGCCTATGTTAATACAATTTTTCACTATTGCTTCGTTTGGTCATAAATTATTTACTTATATATTAAATTTGTAATTTAATATACACAATAGGTATTTCTTTTGCTTCTGTTCACTTAATTTCGGCTAAAAACTATTCTTCCCGAAATTAACATACACCTCTTCTCCTAAATTTTTAGAGAAGTCCCTTTTATTTACTCACATTACCTTAGTGATAATTTTATCTTTGAATTGGCCAATCTCAATTAAACACCTCTTATTTATGTTCAAAATGCATTCTATAATTTTAATATTCTCTTGTATGCCTTTCTATATTTCAATACTCATATTTTAACAATTTTAACCATGAATTTATACATGTATTTCAGTATTCAAAACCATTTTATAACATACTATCTCAAAAATTCTGTAAATGTCAAAATCTGTCAACCATTGACTTTTCCTCTAATTAAATTATGGCGGGAGTTTTTATCTATTTTATCGTTACCTCTAAACAAAGTTTCCCTTTTAAAATCAATTCTCATCATTTAAGACAATTGAACAAGTTTTTACACTTTTATATTACATACCAAACACTCAATTAATATCAAAATCTCTCTTTTACAGGTTTTGGCATAATTTGCTGAACTATGGACCTTAACCAATGGACTTTACTACAATACCATTTCAACAATTGTAAATATTAACACTAGGATAATAAATACTAATCTTCATAATACTATTTCTATTTATAAGTTTCTTAAATTTTTAACATCAAAATACTTTTAACACCACAACCAAATATAAATATTGATGGTTAGTACCTAGTACTACCTCATTTTGCCCCTTTAATAAATGTAAAATTTCAACAAGTTTGAATAATTTTCATTTATTAACTAAGAAATTATCTGTTAAGTTATAATTAATTATCTGACACCTATATAAAACATTTACACTATTGACAACTTTTAACGTAACATTTTTTTTTTATATTATGCTTGCTATATTCTAGCACTATGTTTGCATTATTTTAACTATATGGCATTTTCATCATGTAAACTCTATCATAAACTTTTTTAACAATTCATCACTATATTTTCTATGCAAAACTATATACATGTACTACTATTTTAACTATTCTGACTGTAACATACGTTTCTTTTCGGTCTTTATTATATTTTTTTTTTTTTATTATGTGTACTTGGTATAAAGAAAATTATTTTTCTCAAAAATGTTATTTATATTTTAAGTATATTTTTATTTTTAAAATATCTGGTTATCTGTATATACTTTATTGTCTCCAATCTCTGTATAAATTATTTTCTCTTTGTATACTTCTATATCATGATTTTAAACATTTATGAAAACTTTATTATAACTACTATATGTAATATCTTTGTCACATTATGGTGAATATTAAATCATCTTTTCCATTATTTCTTTGGAACTTAAATTGCCTCTCGGAAATATGTTTTAGTCATGCTCACTTATACATTATAAATTATTATCTATATTGTTCTTATTCGAACATTTCCCCTATATACCTTATTAGACATTTTCGTCTTATCCCCTACTTTCATCATACGAAAGTTTTTTTTTTTATTACTTATATTTCCGTTTTATTGGCTTACGTTACCATTTAAATAATATGTAGACATTTTTGTCATATACATTTTATAACTCTGGGTTTCTTTACCCTTTCTCATACATTTATACATTTATTATACCATATTTCCATGGATCATTTTATATTTCTTTATTATAGTAAGCATTTTATAATTACTTCAATTATCATATTTCTTCGTAAAAGGCCCTTTTTCTTTCTTCTTAATAATTATATTCTCTTATTCACCTAATGTTTCATACGATTTGCTTTATCGTGCAAACTCATCGTAGTCTATCTTCTTAGTTTTTATAATACTCTTATACATTTTTTCTTGATAATATTTTCTTTCCATAGACAATTTTATTTTATTTTAAGTTTCTAACATTTCCAGTTATCTTCTTTACATTCCTTTCCTTATACACACATGTTCTTGTATTATCGACTTATATTACATCATTTTTTTTTTCTACTATATACAAATATTTTGAAATAAGGGAATAACTTTTTATAAATGATAATACTAATTTTAATATTTATAACATTCCTACTTCTATAACTTAACTATACTTCCGGACGAGTTTCTGAAAAATTTCTGCCCCTACCTTATTATCAAATAGGTACCTTCCATATATGGGCTCGTATTGTCTGTATTCGTTCTGGTTATAAATGAAATATCTAATTTCACCATCATTTTATTGTCTTTTAATTACTCTCCATGCCCCTAATAATATCAACTCTTATGCTCCTAACATTAAATTGGAGGAAAATTATAATAAGGGTCTTGTCCTTCTCTGGTCAATGTATTCTTAATTTTATCCTTGATATTTGGTGAAGCTTAACACCTACACGAATTATCTCTATACTTCTGTCTTGGTTAACAAATTCTATGTGTGATTCTAATATTGGAAATTATATCCTGCCCCTATCTCATAATCGAGTGAGAATATCTGTATATTAGATCCATGTCCTTAAATTGGGAAAGATAATTTTATAAGAGCTATTATTATGTAATTTGTGGTAGCTCTTGTAACAGTTGATGTCACTAGTACCAACAAATACTACCCTATATTATCTGCCATGTCCATATTCTTTATTCGGGTATAATAATTTTTATGAGGGCTTTTATCTTGTTGCAGCTCTGGTAGGATGGTGTCGCCGGTACCATCAGTTGTCGCCCTTGTATACAACTGCCATGTCCATTTTTTAATGTGGGCTGTTAATTTTGAAGTAGCTCTGGTAGGAAGGTGTCGCTAGTACCTTCGAATACCGCCCTAAAGTATCCGCCATGTCCAATTTTTTTTTAATGTGGGCTGTTAATTTTGAAGTAGCTCTGGTAGGAAGGTGTCGCTAGTACCTTCGAATACCGCCCTAAAGTATCCGCCATGTCCAATAATAAATGTGATTACTATTGCATACATTATCCGAGACATCTTTTCTATTATAAATTTTAATCTTATTCTATTTTTCAATGTACCATATGTTTCTTCTCGAATCAAATTTTCTTCAACCCATATATTAACCTCCATCCGTAATAACCAAACAGCTGCTCCGTTACTTAATGTAGCCCGTATGACATTCATTTGACTTTTGAAATCTGGAAATTCATCTACATACTTCAACATATTCGTCAAATAAGCCATAGAATGTGTAGATAATTTATCACCACTAAAATGCATGATATTCTCTATCCTAATTCCTGTATTCAAATTACTATACACTGGAATACTATTACCATTTGAAATCCTAACATTCTGTGCTTTAACTAACAAATCTTGTATTTTCTTCTTCTGCTCTTCACATTCTTTTAAAATTCCCTCCATACAAGACTTCTGTGCATCAGTAGTCGATGTAGTTGCTTGTATTTCTTTTATACAGTTTATTTCCGTTGATTCTATTTTCTTATTCAAATTTTCTTCCATTCTCATTACCTGATCAGTAGTTTCTTTATTTACCTTTTCCAATCCTTGTTTTAAATTATCAGCAATCTCTTTATGTTTTGAAATATTATCTACTTCCAACTGACTTAAATTACCTTTAATTTCCTTTACATCTTTTTCTACCCGTTGAACTTCAGTAGTAATAAAAATTATAGCTTCTGATTCTTTATTAATAAATTTTTCGTTCATATCTACTATAACTTTGTCAATACTATCCTGTGTATTATTCAATAACGAAACCTTCAATTCTTCAAGCTTCTTATTATTTTCTTCTCTTATAACTTTATTTTCTTCTTTTAAATTATTTAAATTCCTGGTAAATTCTTCACATGTCTTATCTAGTTTGCCACATAATTCTTCATTCACCTTAACTAATTCTCCTCTTAATTCTTCCTTTATATCCACCAAATTTTTCTTACTTTCTTCATTTGCCTTAACCAATTTATCTAATCTTCCATTTAATTCTCTTTTATCCTCCTCTCTATTTTCCTCACTTTTCCTATTATCCTCCTCTCTATTTTTCTTAGCTTCCTCGCTCGTCTTGTCTAATTTACCACTCAACTCCTCTCTATTTTTCTTAGCTTCCTCGTTCGTCTTGTCTAATTTACCACTCAACTTCTCTATATTTTTCTCACTTTTCCTATTATCCTCCTCTCTATTTTTCTTATTATCTTCTCTCATTTCTTTTAACATCTGCATAATAGATACCATATCTACTGCTGCTGACGATGTTCCTATTTCCAAATTCTCCCCTTGTATCTGCGTCTTATCACCCCTATCTTGTCCTTCTAACTGTTGTGTTCCTTCCTGTACCTGTGGTATATCTCCTCCATCTTGTATATTACCTATCTGTTGTGTTTCTTCTTCGCTATCACTTGAAAACTCTGTCCTATTCATTCCAGAACTACTCTTTGACCTAGTATTCATGATTAATAAATTGTATGTAATATTACTATAATAACCTGTATTATACTCTCAAACCTAGTTTTATTTTACTGATAACCTTTTGTATAAAAAAAAATGTATTTTTCTAATTATAATAAAGTGAATAAATTATCGAAAACACAATCTTTGCGAGTTTCTTTTAAAACGCCCCACGTTCGGAAGCCATATTAATGTCGTAACCCTGAGTGTATAAAAAATACCTAAGTAAAATCAAGCTATTATAACCATCAATCACCCAAATTATCCCTTAATTACACCCTAAGTTAGACATTCAACTTCTTCTTACGTCACACGTTGGGTAAGCCAATAAATTAAAGTAGAATATTTTCAATATAACACCTTACTTGTTTATAAATCAAATATTTATATGCCCTAACTAACTCAGTCGTTTAAAAAATTTCTAATACTTGCATATTTTTATTAATCATAAAAATTCTTAGTCCGGACCTGTCTCTTTTAAAATATCTAAGAAAGATTATTGTCCAAGTTCTTTTCACTCTAAACGTTGGTAATCCGCAACTAAACGATTTTACCGCTACTCATGTGTACTAACTTTGATAAATTTACTAAATATTTTCTTTGAATGACACAAAAATCTTTATATTTAGTTTAAGTTCAAAGCTACACCATTAATTATCTCATATTATGGTAAGTTGATTTTAAACTATTACTATACCTTCCCAATACATTAATCTGTATGTTTACTTTATTTTTAGGAGGTCAAAACAACTATGAGAATTTCTGAATGATAACCTATAAATTACAACTACGTAAATGAAAATCAGAAATGGTTGAATAACAATAAATATAATGTATTATTGAGAAACAACATACAACAAACATTTATCTGATGAGAATGCCAGTATTATAACAATTAATCATTCAAACTTGTCCAATGTCTGGATACTTATATTTGGTTATGATCAGAATTGAAAATATAACCTTATTTTTATTTTTCAAGGTAGGTTTAATTTAATTTGCGTAATAAAACTTTTACAATGTATACCATTGATTTCTAATACAAATAGTACTATGTAGCTGTAATCTATGCTTCAATATATAATTTCTGATACTTTTATTCATTAAATTTTAAACTATTATTTGCCAATTCATTGCATAAAAGAGATTTTCATAGTAAAAGTAACAATTAAACAATACAACCTTCTTTTACATATGTGTAACTTCTCGACAAGGATATTCTAACTGTTCTCTTTTCTTTTTTTTAGTCTCGATAGAACTGGAAACCTCAGATATGTTTTTCCCCTTCAAGATAACAGCTGTTGGTGCCCCGTAAAGTTGATTTCTTGTGCGTCCAGGAAGCTCCTCACCGTCCTGCTAAACTAACCTGCCTGGTATCCACTTCGGTACAGATATCTCCCAGAAAATACACGTCAGATGAGCCTATTATATTATGTTTACGTCCCAGGAATCTCTTGATAAATAAATCCCCTCTATGGTTAAACTTGAAATTGGAATTCCTTCGCTTAATAAATTCTTCGAGATATTCAATCCTTTTATAGTAAGTAAATTAAATTTATATTTTAATGCTTTTAATCACTAAAATCTCCTTCTCTTCTTTAATCACTAGATACTGCCTATGTTAATACAATTTTTCACTATTGCTTCGTTTGGTCATAAATTATTTACTTATATATTAAATTTGTAATTTAATATACACAATAGGTATTTCTTTTGCTTCTGTTCACTTAATTTCGGCTAAAAACTATTCTTCCCGAAATTAACATACACCTCTTCTCCTAAATTTTTAGAGAAGTCCCTTTTATTTACTCACATTACCTTAGTGATAATTTTATCTTTGAATTGGCCAATCTCAATTAAACACCTCTTATTTATGTTCAAAATGCATTCTATAATTTTAATATTCTCTTGTATGCCTTTCTATATTTCAATACTCATATTTTAACAATTTTAACCATGAATTTATACATGTATTTCAGTATTCAAAACCATTTTATAACATACTATCTCAAAAATTCTGTAAATGTCAAAATCTGTCAACCATTGACTTTTCCTCTAATTAAATTATGGCGGGAGTTTTTATCTATTTTATCGTTACCTCTAAACAAAGTTTCCCTTTTAAAATCAATTCTCATCATTTAAGACAATTGAACAAGTTTTTACACTTTTATATTACATACCAAACACTCAATTAATATCAAAATCTCTCTTTTACAGGTTTTGGCATAATTTGCTGAACTATGGACCTTAACCAATGGACTTTACTACAATACCATTTCAACAATTGTAAATATTAACACTAGGATAATAAATACTAATCTTCATAATACTATTTCTATTTATAAGTTTCTTAAATTTTTAACATCAAAATACTTTTAACACCACAACCAAATATAAATATTGATGGTTAGTACCTAGTACTACCTCAATATATAGAATGCATAATTTATGACATATCTGCAAAAAATTGCTATTCGGTAAGAGTATAAGTGGTACTTCCGGTCCGAATTTTGAAATTTTTTTTATACAAAAGATATTTAAAATTATAATCTAAATACTTTTATACCCGTAACGTACTTGTCTAAAAAGCATGACTTGCGAGATATTCGCAAAAAACTGATGTTTGATAAGAGTAAAAGACCTACTTCCGGTAGCAGCTTGGAAAAAAATTTTAAATAAAATTGTTCTCAATTTTAATTTCAAGTACATATGAATTCTTTATACCCGACCTTGTGAAGTCTAGGCCTATGTCACCTAATTTCATCTGACGGTAGGAGATTAAAATAACTTTTGTTTTTTTTTTTAATATTTGCAAAGTTTTATTGGATAATTATACAGATATACTTTATAGAATTATTGCGAAAATTAATAAAATTAGAAATAGTTCCTTACTGCAAAATAGGTTGTTGAAAATTTCAAAATATTTTATAATTTATTGAGGGTATTATTGTTGCTAATTTATGGAATGTATATTTATTTTAAGAATATACGAAAAATTAATCTATTTCAAATTAATTTAGGCACAATTATAGTATTAATGGACAAGGCCCATCCTAAATTTCAAAGTTTAAATATAATTTCTGGTTGAGTTATTTAACTCAACCAGAAATCCATAAACATTTGGTAGTAATCTATTTTTTCTTAGTAATTTTGCAATTAAATTATATAGAAAAACAAAAAACAATAGCGCAAATTGATATAACTACTAGCTGATAAAAACTCAAAATATTTAATTTAAAACTGCTTAAAGATGATAATTACTATAATAATTAGCTTTTGTAATATTATTAGATCCGCAATTACCTAAATACTCAGTGCTACCTACTTTTGAACTCTTGATAAATATATATTGAATGCATAACTTACTACATATTTGCAAAAAATCGCTATTCGATAAGAGTAAAAGTAGTAGTTCCGGTCTGAATTTTGATTTTTTTTTTTATACAAAACTTATTTAAAAGTACGTTCTAAATACTTTTATACTCGTAATATACCTGCCTAGAAAGCATGACTTGCGAGATATTCGCAAAAAACTGATTTTCGATAAGAGTAAAATACCTACTTACGGTTGGAATTTCGAAAAACTTTTTTAAGATGATTTGTCTCAAATTTAATTTTGAGTACATTTTAATTCTTTATAAATTTGTTTAAACTTAGTAATTGACGAAATATTGTCAAAATTCAAATTTTTCGCTGAAGTAAAGTACTACTTCCGGTCTACCGATTTTACTGAAAAACTAATCAAATCTCAAGAGGCAGATTATACACGTAAATATAAAATTTGGAATTGATATCTACAGCGGTTTGACCGCTATCGTAGTCAAACACACACAGACAGACACATATACACAGACACACACACACAGAGAGAGAGAGACACAGACATTTTTTAAAAACCACTTTTTTGGTATCAGGGGACTTCAAAACTTGGACATCTGCAAAAATCTCGAGGTCGAAAATTTTCGTCATCACAATATGTACTTCCTTATACTACGTATAAGAAAGTAAAAATGAGGTGTGACGACTTTCTTTTATATATGTGATTATTATTCTTGCAAGGCTGCGCGATATAGGGCCGTCACATAACAAGATTTTTCTGATTCTTATAACCTCAAAATATTAATCCTTATGTGGCGCCATCTATATAAAGCACCATAAACTGCTTGGTAATCACTGAGCAATTTTAAAATCACGTGACAAAAATATGCAATATGATTGGATTATATCAAATCTACTATTATTGACGTTTGACTGATTTAACATTTATTTTGTCTATTCCGTATGCTTTTCTACTTAAATTTTTCTAATATCACATATATTCAGTCGTTTCATTTAATTCATATTTACTAGAATATATTTTGGAAGTTACGTCGAGTACCAATAGAAAACTATATATTCAGTTTTCTCACGGAAAAAACGTGGTTGTCATTTAGTCCTTACCAAAATAAACTGCGCTAACAGGCAAGTAATTTGGAAAATGGAAACTGATTATTCGAAATGTAGTATAATGGAAATTCTTGGTAAATAGCTATAATTTTTTGCATTATTCGGTTAAATTTATATCTTAATATTTGTCGATGTATAAAATTCTAATGAAAAAATTGCCGGGTTGAAGTAAAGCAGATTTGCTAGACGTTATTTGGTCACTAATATGAAGAATAAGTCTGAATATGTGATTAGTGTTATAAAGCAAATTTTGGTCAGTCTTGAAAAGTGTGCCTAGAAATACTAACGAATTTGGTATAAGCAGCACCAAAGAGTGCATGAGTAACTAAATTAGCAAATTGTAATAGTGATAAAATGTAAGGAAGTACATCAAATATGTATCGAAATGCACAGAAAAAAAAGAGTTTACTGAATATTACCTGTCATTTGGAAATATTCTATATTTCTTTTAATAAGTGCATGCAATGTATATCAGTTTACTGTAATATTTGAGTATACTGTACAACAAAGTTATTTTGTCAACAAGATCATTTATTTGCGATTCTGTAGACCACATGTTAGGCTTAAAGAAGGTGCAAATTATACTACCGATGCCAGAGTCACTGAATATTTTATAAGGCAAATATTGCGATGTGGAATAGTAAAGCTTCAAAATCTTCCAATATAGTTGAAAGCGGCGATTACGTTAAACAAACAATTTACAACGTAGTTTAACCCTAATTAGTGTTTCTTTTTGAATTGTCATAAAAAATTAGAAACTTAAGTAAAATTGTAATTTTTGACATTGCCCAACAACTTTATTATCAACAACACTATTTAATTATTTTAAAATTATTAATATTAATTACCTAGTGTAAAGTTAATGTTAATGTTTATTTCAATAAAAATTCAGAAATAATTTCTTTTGTGTACTACTAGATGGAGTCACATAAGGATCAATATTTTAAGGTTACAAGAATCAAATTTATCAATGTAAATCGAAGTTATGTGACGGCTTTATATCGCGCAGCGATAACAGATACAGTTAGCCTTGATTCTTGTAGCTTAAGGTGCCACCTGTTATCTGCATGCCGAATTATCAATGCGTTTAGATTAAAAATCTCTCGTTAAATATAATTAGTTCAGTTATTATTAGCTTGGTTTCATCGACTACTTAATGTTTCCGCTTGGTAGTTCGTATATTATACAATCGTTCATTGCAATTATTTATCTGCTACCTTACATATGTGTCTCTTAGTGGAGGGGATTCGTTTCGTACATTGTGACAACTGTTATCGAACTTCTAAAAATGGCGGTCTGTCACCTGATGGTCTTCCGTGTATGCTCACATCTTCAAGGTTATCTCACTTTATACATTGGCTTCACCGTACTGATGATAACCATTGAGTTAGAAGCACGTGTCTACGGTTGCTCTAGAGCGGAATTTACCCAATATTCTCTATTTTTTGTTTTATTTTATGTGTACTCGATAATTCTTCTTTTGATTATTTTTACTGGATCCGGATGGCAAGCATGTTGACCATGTTTTGCTCGTGGCGATGTTAGTTGTTGTCTTCAAAACCGAGGATCTTCTAACTGAAGCTGCAAATGGCGGTATGCCACTGATGGTCTTCCGTGTAAGCTTACAAGGTTATCCTACCTTATTCCTCAGCCAAACCGTTCTTATGACGACCAATGAGTCATAAACACGTGTCTGCGGTTGCTCTACAGCGGAATTTACCCAATATTATAAATGATATAATATACAGGGTGTACCATTTAAAAAAAATGAGTTTTTTGCAAAAACTAACAAAAGCATATCAAAAATCGACAGTAGCTCAATAATAGTCACTTCTAAAGTATTAACGCCTTACATGTTTCTGATATGAAATTTAACAAACAATTCAAAAATGAACTGATATATAGGGTGTTCCATTTAAAAAAATTGACTTTTATACAAAAACGTGTTATGTAATTTTAATCCAGTTTCCTGCACATGCAGTTAGTAACTGTAAAAAAATAAAACATGCTTCTATTAGGACCTGTTATTATAAACAATACTGCAAAAAATTGTGTCCATCTAATACGTCGTTTTCGAGAAATATAATTTTATAGAAACATTGAATTTTTCAGAAAAATGGGAATAAGTCAAAAGCTTTAGACTTTAGACCTATACTATCTTATTGCTTTTTGACTGAAAATTATATGGGGAATACAAAAATGCAATAATATATAGATTGTTCCATTTAAAAAATTATACCTATGGTTAGCCACCAAGTTATGGAACACTCTGTATAATACAAAATATTTTTAAAATGTGCCCCTAATAAACAGCTATCACAAGGAAAAAACCCCTTAGAAATATCTTTACTCATAAAGGCATAATCGGCCTTACCCATTTAGATGACTCACCCTGTATGTAATGAAAAGAAAACTTATCGCGGATACATAAATTAAAACAGGAAACAGAGAATATTGGGTAAATTCCGCTGTAGAGCAATCGTAGACACATATGCTTCTGATTCATTGGTTGTTATCAGTACGGTGCAGCCAAGGAATAAGGTGGAATAACCATGGAGATGTAAGATAAACGGAAGACCATCAGGTGACAGACCGCATTTGTAGCTTCAGTGCTCAGATCATCGGTTTTGAAGACAACAACCAACACCGCCACGAGGAAGACATTCTCAGCCCGCGTGCCATCCGAACCCAGGAAAGATAATCAAAAGAGGTTTTATATATTAAAACATGAAATAGAGAATATTGGGTAAATTCCGCCGTAGAGCATCCGTAGGCATATACTACCTGGTTCTGCGCTTTCCGGTAGGTGGCGCGATGTATATATCGGTTCATGAATTATTTTATTTATTATTAACTTGGCCGCAGCGCCACCTATCTGGCCTAGTATTGTGATTTTTTTACAGAATAATTTTAAATACCTGACTGGTTAGTAGCATATTAATTTGTCGTCTAACATCATGGGGCATTGTTATTTATTAATAGTAATGATTATTTATTATTAATGATTATATTGTAACGTTCTCGGGATCGCAATAAACAACTCCTGCAATTTATTTATTTAAAACAGTCTGTATATTCACAAACGTAAAATTAATTACAATATAAAAATGTAAAACTAATGTATCACAATGTGAAAATAAAACAAACAAATGTTTAAGATTTACACTGTAAATCGGGAGTCTATAGGTTAACTTGTGGTACATGTACTAAGGGATATATAGGTCAAACAGGAAGAGCATTTAAAACTCGGATTGCTGATCATTACTCCGCTTACATAAACCAAAAAAATGATTCGACTTACGCGAATCATTTGACAGAAAATAATCACAATTTTAATAAAGATTTTGATATCCTTCATGTTGAAAATAAAAGTATTAAATTAGATTTACTAGAGACATTAGAAATCAATAAATATAAATATTCAGACAATTTATTAAACGATAAAGTAGACCTAAACTCATCACCATTGTTAAATATATTTAGTCAGTAATACAGTTTACCTAATCTCACACATAACATCTGTTTGCAATAGATTTAGTTCCACGTACTTTTTGTATAGACCTGACACTTTGAGACAAGAAATTGTTCTTTATATATTAGTTCTTAGAATTCCTAATAGCCACACACTATATATATAAGAGTCAAGTGTATGTAGATAGTAAAACTCATCACCATTGTTAAATATATTTAGTTAGTAATACAGTTTACCTAATTTCACACGTAACATCTGTTTGCAATAGATTTAGTTTCACGTACTTTTTGTATAGACCCGACACTTTTAGACAAGAAATTGTTCTTTACATATCAGTTCTTAGAATTCCTAATATCCACACACTATATATAGGAGTCAAGTGTATGTAGATAGTTATTATTGTATATGTTAACCTGACGAAGCTACAGTGTAGCGAAACAGCTGTCGTGATTATTAAATACAGTGTAAATCTTAAACATTTGTTTGTTTTATTTTCACATTGAAAATGGATTTACATCAAGTAAAGACCAACTCAATCCAAGATTTAATGTATCACACTTAAACTACTACGATTTAAATTAACACAGGTATTTATTTCTATTACTAATATTTATGTAACACTACCGTATTTATATCACTTCTATTTATATAACACCGTACCACGCAAGGAACTATTTATTTATGTTTTTTATCTTCACTGTTCCGTACGAGACTCTTGAATGAATTACTTCTTGTATTTATTTTTACTTTAGTCTGTTCCGCGCGACGACTACTTAAGGAATTCCTTATCCCGACGCGCCGGCTGTATTATATACGCACACAAAATTCCAGAAACATTCGAGCAATCTTCCACCGGTCTTCTCGATAGGCCTAGAAATACACTGGGGGAAACTCCAGACATTATGTCGCGTCGAGATGATTTACAACCTCTTTTTATTGTCGCTTGGAAGTCTGCCTTTCTTTGTGCACTTGTTTCGTTACAATATTATTAATTGCCGTGGTAAAAGTAGAGGTTGTTTTGTATTAATATATACATATATATTAGTAATATAATAATTATTTCTATAGAAGCCACTACAAACATCGATATCTTACTTTTTATGTAAGTACAGTATAAAACCCTTATATAAATCAACTGAAAAGAAATGTCTTTAGATGGGTTTTTGTGTTTATATAAAAAAAATATATTGATGTTGGTAGTAGTTTATATAGAAACGATTATTGCTGTTACTTTATATAAATTACCTAAACCAAATTAGTTATTAATACAAACTTAGTGCATGAAAAGGTTTCAAAAAAGCTCTCCGTAAATGAAATGTAAACATTCTTAAATTGTACGTAATAGTAGAAGACACAACTCGTCCTTAACCGTTTATTTTTACAGAATTAAGTAATACACTTGAGTTTGATAGATACGATATGGCAATCTTAATATATTTAACAAAGTTTCTTAAGTATTTCGGGCTATCACCGACTTATGATAATGTCAAACAGATGTTTGTTGTAACAAATTTCCATATTCGTTGTGGTGATTTGTTTTTACTAAGTACATTAATTGGGCAAATTTTTTGTTTGCCAGAGCGTATCAGATTTTATAGGTACGCAGGTGTGATACACTTTACCCTCGATTGTCTTTGTGCTACATCTATGTCGTTTATTATTTTGTCGACTGTAATTCAAACAAACTATTTGCATCGAAAAGATTTCTTAAATATTTTCAATAATTTATTGAGAATCGATAGAAAACTTGAATGTTTTGGCTTGAAGAACAAGAAAGTATCGTGGTTCTATTATTTAGAACTTTTTATCGTTATTTCGACTGTTCTCTCTGTGCATTTGTGTCCCATACATTATTTGTATTTTACGCAACCTGCAAAATATATCCAACTTCTTAGAGGTATTTATATATTAGAAATTGTGCAAAAGCACCATAACATCGCTACAGTGATTCTGATGTACAGTCTTATGTTATCTATGAAATATCAATTAGAGAACGTCAATTTAATTTTGCAAGAGTTCGATGATAGAAATGCTTTAATACGCTCGAAGGATATCCGAATACTTCAAGAAATCTATGTTTGTTTGTTAAAACAAATGGAAAGTTTTAGTAAAGTATTTGGGGCAATAATATTTCTGTTTTTGATAAATATCATAGCTACTGTTTTAAATTATTTCGATCTAGTATTTAACCCGAACTATAAAAATGATTTGATGGAAGGCAAATACTTATTTATCGTGTTGCTGCCAATTTATTTTGTAAGTATTTTTATATTAATCTTTAGAATTAAGCAGTATGTAAATTTTATATTGGTAATTTACCCAATGATGGTTTGATAAAACAATAAGTTGTACGTGCTTTTTAAAAGATAAAATATATTTAATCTTCAACACAGTCTTGATTAGAAGCATATACTTATTATTTGGCCCAGTTGGTGCCAGAGTATGCTGGGTATGCAATATTGATGAAACATTTAACAATTCATTTTCGAATCAGTAATCATAAGCTAGATTATCAATTACGTTCCAATGGTAAAATTACACTTTTGCACATTTCATGACCAGTAATAAATTGAGTGGTAATTTTAGCACTCATGGGTGGTACATATAAGTCCACAGTTACGACAGAAGTTTTACCAAACATTCTCGAGTGTAAAACTGGTAAAAACATTTCTGTGTGTGTATATTATAAAGGTATTTCAAAAAACGCGTTGGATTAAATCGCTTATAAATTTTTGTTTATCTGTGGGCGAAATTTTTTTTGTATTGTTTCCATATTCATAAATATTCCGATATATTGCCCCAGTGTGTGCCCAGTCATGGAACAGTTTACTATTGCAACGTGATCTGATTGTGAAAATGCTTTATCCGAACGGAGAAAGTTATGCAACTGTCAGGCGAATTTGAGAAATTCTACGGCGTATTGAAGCTTCGAATGAATCAACAGTTCGCAGACTTATGAAAAAGCTCAGTAAAATGGGTTCAACACTAAACATTAAAAGTCTTTGACCGATCTAAGCAAAACCCTGAGGTGGTTCTTGACAGTGTGTTACTCCAGTGAAATAGGTTCTTCACCATTCCAAAAATATGCCCAATTCTCTGTTGGATGTTCTTCATGTTGGAGAATTCTCCGACATGACCTCCAATACCACCCTTACAAAATTTATTTAATGCAGCAGCTGAATGTAAAAGATCACGAGAAAAGGACAAAGTTTGTTGACTGAGAAGGCGACAGGAGAAAGACGGCTTTGGGAGAAAAGTCGCACACTTGAGGGCAGATGGATACCTTTCTATAGATACAGACCCATTAATTATTTCTGCTATTGATGGAGAGAGCTCACGCGATCACTCCTTGATTAAACTGATTGGAATTTCATTTAGACCAGTCGATTCCTTATTAGGTAGATTTTTAATTACTTGTTGTACCTTAAGTGATATTACCACTTGGAAGAAGAAGCTTTGATTAATATAATTCCCATTTGTGCATGAATCTTTTGTAGGTAATCCTACTAAAATGATTTCGAATTTTGGCTTCTACAGTTTTAGACTGGTACTCTGCAAAGAGGTTACCACGGGTCACTTGTCATATCACCCTTATGCAGTATTTGTATAAATGTGGTTTATTTATATTTACTTCTTATATTATTGGTTAAATTCCATATTGTTTTTGTTTTGTTTGTGAAACAATTTACTTTATGACATTAGAATTGTTGTTTCTCAAATCTGATTCAATTGAGGCGCTTTTAACAAAAACAATTCCCAAGTCCCAATTTGGTTTATTTGGGAAATCAAAGAAAACGTTCTCTCGTTGTTATATTTTTTTATAATAAAATTTATTCAACTGCAATTAAATTAAACAATATTTGATTAAATTTTCACTAAACAGTTCATTTTTCTAATTTGATTCATTTTCCGGCGAAAAATTATAAAAAAATTATGTGACGGACTATGGTTGTTTTTGGAGGAAACCTTAAAAGATTATCTTTTCTTTTCTGTTCTTTGGATTTTAATATACGAACTCTCTATACGGAGTCACTGAAAATAATAAAACCCACTGTTTTCTGTCCGTGGCCTTCTTTGTTTGTGTTTTCTTTTTGTCAGACACCAAGAAGGGCCGCTTGGTGTGAAGCGTGTGTCCTACGTATATTCCTTATATCTATGTAAACTTCCTCTCTCTCTTTTCTTAGCTCTTGTTCTTTGTTTGTCAGCAGTATTTAAGATGCACTGTTATGTATGTGATAAGGATGTGTCTCCTGAGAAAGACATATCGTGTGACTTATGCAAGGGATATGCACATTCCGTCTGCATTAATTTGTCGCGTACGGAGGCCCAGTGTCTTAAAGGTAAAGAACGTAGTCTCGTTCTACTGTGCATCCTGCTCAGACATAAAGCATGTGATTGCTAAACTCCATGATTTGACGAATACGGTTGAGGTGCTTCGGAGGGAAATTCTGGATTTGAAAGCCGGTTCTCGGCCAACTACCCTTCCAGGGGCCGGAATGGATGATCTGCTGAATACTGAGTCTATCATACGGGAGGTTTCTGAGAGGGAAAAAAGAAAATACAATGTGGTTCTGTACAATATCCGTGAGGATTCGAATTTGAACAAAGCCGAGCAAATAAGTAGCGACATCCAGGTGGTGGGGGAAATTCTACCTCTGTTGGATGTCTCTTTAAGCGATGTTCCGAAACCAATTAGATTGGGCAAGTTTGATCCAAGTAGATCCGATGGTAAAAGGCCCATCAGGCTTTGTCTCCCTGGTGTTAGCGATGTCATTAAGTGCTTGAGGAATTGTAAGAAGCTAAAAAGCTGTGACAAATATAAGATGGTTTCAGTGTCTAGGGATAAAACCCCATTCCAGATGGACTTATACCGCTCCACGAAAAAGGTGTTGGATGATCGCAGGAAGTCTGGTGAGGTGGATCTGTTTATCAAGTATGTTAAAGATGTACCAACAATTGTCAAGAAATCGAAAAACTAAGTAAGTCCAACATGCCTTAACCGCTTACACCATTTAGCATCTATTATCAAAATGTAAGGGGTCTGCGTTCTAAAACTGATACCATTCATGCCAACTCCTACTCGCTTGGAACGGATGTCTTGTTATTAACTGAGACTTGGCTCTCCTCTGACATCCATGATGCAGAACTCTTGGACTCGTCGTATGGCATTTTCAGGGCTGATAGAAACTTTGCTCAGATCAATAGAAGCACAGGAGGCGGCGTCTTAACTGCTTTTTGCTCTAAAAACCATGGAAGTCTTGTTGAAATATCTTGTTACCAAGCGGTAGCTCCCTTGATAGATATAGTGATGTGTAAATGTCAGGTGGGCTTATAAGTCAACGTCGGTAAACGTCAGTACCCATCTTGGTTTAACAATAGCATCAAGCAAAATTTAAAACTGAAGGAATATTACTTCAAGAAATGGCGCACAACAGGGCATCATCCGTTCTATGACTTTAAACGGTTACGTGCGATGGTTAAGGAAGACATAAAAGCAGCATACAAAACCTATATTACACGAACAGAATCGTCTATTGTCGGAGATCCTAAGAGCTTCTGGCGATATGTGGCTGGTAGGAGGGGTTCTTCGAGGATTCCTGGTCGTATGGTCTGGGACGGCGTGGAGTTGGAGGATGCTCAGGACATTCTGCAAGCGTTTTATAGTCACTTCTCGGGAGTACATTCACCCATACCGTTAATTGTAAATGCTTATTCTAAATCGGTTAATGTTAATTTATTTCATATTAGAAATTTTACGGAGCTTGAAGTCCTAAATAGTATAGAATACCTCAAATCTGGGATTGCCTCAAGCGATGACTTGCTGCCTGGTTTTATTGTCAGTAAGTGTGCATTACAACTCTCTAAACCTCTTGCAGGCATTTTTAATCTTTCACTAAAGACTAATACTTTTCCGCAATTATGGAAAAAAGGTAGAATTACACCGGTCTTCAAGAAGGGTGATATATCTAGCGTTACTAATTACAGGCCTATATGTATTTTGTCTAATTTTGCTAAGATATTTGAGCATCTTTTGTACATAAACATATATAGAAATGTGAACAATTTGATTTCAGATTATCAGCATGGTTTTTTTTCTGGCAGATCCACGATTACGAACTTGGCACATGTTACTCAGTTTATTAGTGAAGCCCTTGACAGGAGAGAACAAGTGGATGTGGTCTATACTGATTTTTCTAAGGCCTGCGATGTCATAGATCACTCACTTTTAATACTTAAATTGGATTCTTTCGGTTTTTCATATGACCTCATACAGCTTTTGTCATCTTACCTTACGGGTAGACTTAATTACGTCCATTACAATGGCTTCACTTCTAATACTTTTTACGTACGTTCTGGTGTGCCGCAGGGTTCTAATTTGGGTCCCCTTCTTTTCAATTTGTTTATTAATGATCTTATAACTTCTATAAACTGCCACGTGCTCGCGTTTGCTGATGATCTGAAAATCTTTAGTAAGATCAGTAACGATGACGATTGTGTACATTTACAAAGCAACCTCAGCTTAATACATCGGTGGTGTTCAGATAATGGCCTACGACTTAATATCCACAAATGTGTTGTTGTTTCATATGCAAAAATACGCAATCCCGTGTTATACAGATATCACGTCAATCATACTCCACTTACAAGAAAGGATACAGTCCGTGATCTGGGCGTTCTTTTCGATAATCGGTTATCATTCTCGGAACATGTCAGTTTTGTGTGCCGTGCATCATCCAGATCCCTGGGATTCTTGATCAGATCGTGCCGTGGCTTTCAGGATACGCTTGCCTTGAAGACGCTGTACAATGCACTTGTTAGGAGTAAACTTGAGTATGCTTCAATTGTATGGTATCCTATTTACACGTATCTACAGTTAGCAATTGAGCGTATACAGAAGCGTTTCTTGAAATATTTATCATACAAAATGGATGGTACCTATCCAGCTAGAGGTTCAGATTACAACCATCTACTTGAACGACACGGTACTGTTTCCTTATCGGTACGGAGGGATCGCTACAGCTCTCGTTTTCTTGTTAATGTTTTAAGAAACAGCATAAGCTCACCGTATTTGCTGTCACAGATTCATTTTTCTGTACCTGCCTACAATGCGCGCTCAGTAGAAACTATTCGCGTGGCTAGATGTAATACAAATGTTTTATCAAAGGCTCCTCTAACACACATGGCGCGTAATTACAATAGGCATTATCCGGATCATTTTTCTTGACTTACTTCTAAATATTGCTTATTTCACTTTTCATTTACTTTTTTATGCTCATGCAGATAATAGATATGTGTATACATATTTATATGTTTTATCTTGTGCTATTTTGGTTCACGTGTATTTTTTGTTTTTTTTGTTTGTTTGTTATTATATTATTGTATTATTCTAAAATGTCCTGTAAATGGTGTTAGCTGTTGGACAATAAAATGATATTATTATTATTATTATTATTAATTAAGATTATATATAATGAAAAGAAAACTTATCGCGGATACATAAATTAAAACAGGAAATGGGTAAATTCCGCTGTAGAGCAATCGTAGACACGTGTTTCTGATTCATTGATTGTCATCAGTATGGTGTAGCCAAGGAATAAGGTGGAATAACCATGCAGATGTAAGATAAACGGAAGACCATTAGGTGACAGACCGCATTTGTAGCTTCAGTGAAAAGATCATCGGTTTTGAAGACAACAACCAACACCGCCACGAGGAAGACATTCTCAGCCCGCGTGCCATCCGAACCCACGAAAGATAATCAAAAGAGGTATTATCGCGGATAGATAAATTAAAACAGGAAATAGAGAATATTGGGTAAATTCCGCTATAGAGCATTTGTAGATATATACTACCTGGTTCTGCCCTTTCCGCGGTAGGTGGCTCGATGTACATATCGGTTCATAAATTATTTTATTTATTAATAACTCGGTCGCAGTGCCACCTATCTGGCCCAGTACTGTAATTTCCTTACAAAATAATTTTAATTACCTGAGTGGTTAGAAGCATATTAATTTGTCGCCTAACATCATGGGGCATTGTTATTTATTGGCAGTAATGCTTATTTATTATTAATGATTATATTATTAATTGCCGGGGAGCAAAAGTAGAGGTTATTTTGTATTAATATATACATATATATTAGTAATAATATATATAATTGTTTCTATAGAAGTCACTACAAACATCGATATCTTACTTTTTATATAAGGACATAAAACCCTTCTTTAAATCAACTGAAAAGATGGGGTCTTATCTTTATGTAAAAAAATTATATAATGATGTTGGTAGTGGTTTCTATAGAAACGATTATTGCTGTTACTTTACATAAATTACCTAAACCAAATTATTTATTAATACGTACGTAGTGCATGAGAAGGCTTCAAAAAAGCTCTTCGTATATGAAATGTAAACATTCTTAGAATGTATGTAATAGTAGAAGACACAAATCGTCCTTAACTGTACATATTTCCGAAATATAAGAAGTTCAGAAGAGAATCACTTTAAAAGAATGATTTAAAATACGATTTCATTCGATTTTATTAGTTATAATTCATAACAGATCTCAATTATTTTTACAAAATTAAGTAATACACTTGTGTTTGATAAATACGATATGGCAATCATAATATATTTAGCAAAGTTTCTTAAGTCTTTCGGATTAACACCGACTTATGATAATATCAAAGAATTATTTGTTGTAACAAAGTTCCATATTCGTTGTGGTGATTTGTTTTTACTAACTACATTAATTGGGCAAATTTTTTGTTTGCCAGAGCGTATCAGATTTTATAGGTACGTAGATGTGATACACCTTACGCTCGATGGTCTTTGTGCTACATCTATGTCGTTTATTATTCTCTGCACTGTAATTCAAACAAACTATTTGCATCGAAAAGATTTCTTAGATATTTTCAATAATTTATTGAGAATCGATAGAAAACTTGAAAGTTTTGGCTTGAAGAAGAACAAGAAAGTAACGTGGTTCTATTATTTAGAGCTTTTTATCATTACTTCGACTGTGATCTCTATGACTTTGTGTCGCATATATTATTTGTATTTTACGGAATTTGGAAAAAATCTCCAACTTGTTAGAGGTGTTCATATAATAGAAATGGTGCAAAGGCTCCATATCCTCGCTACAGTGATTCTGATGTACAGTCTTATGTTATCTATAAAATATCAATTAGAGAACGTCAATTCAATTATGCAAGAGTTCAATGATAGAAATGGTTTAATACGCTCGAAGGATATTCGAATACTTCAAGAAATCTATGTTTGTTTGTTAAAACAAATGGAAAGTTTCAGTAAAGTATTTGGGGCAATAATATTTCTGCTTTTGATATATATCACAGCTACTGATTTAAATTTTTTCGATCAAGCATTTAACCCGATCAACAAAGACCTGCTGAAAGGCAAATTCTTATTTATCGTGTTGCTGCCAATTTATTTTGTAAGTATTTTTATATTAATCTTTAGAATTAAGCAGTATATCAATTTTATATTAATAATTTACCCAATGATGGTTTGATAAGTGTTATAAAAACATAAGTTGCACGTAGTTTTTAGAAGATAAAATATATTTAATCTTCAGCACAGTCTTGATTAGAAGCATACACTTATTATTTGGTCCAGTTGGTGGCAGAGTATGCTAGGTATGCAATATTGATGAAACGTTTAACAATCCATTTTCGAAACAGCAATCATTATCTAGATCAGCGGTCTCCAAACTTTCCAGCCTTAGGGCCATACTGATTACTCCAGTAAGTTCCGAGGGCCAAAACCATATTATCATTGTTGCCGATGGTAAAAAATGAAATAGTCCACTGATGAAAAAAAGTCGGAAACAGTACGCAACGTTTAAAAAAGGCTGCAAAACGGCAACACTGCATATTATTAATTTTCCTGTCATTATCTGTAATTTCTAGATTAGTCGTAGAGTACGAGCCATGAGGAGTAACGTGACACGACATCTGGTGGACACAAGCGGAAATAGGTAGTACCTTCTATCGCTAACAGATGGCGCTAATAGCACGTACAGAATAAAGTCCCTAGATATATAAAGTACCGCAATTGGTTTGTCCCATTATAACGGCGCCAAAATGGCGGCGATTTGGTGACTTTTAGTAGTTATTTGGTAATTCGTGCATATATATACAAATAGACGATGAGACAACTTACATTCATGTACCCGGCGCTGGTCTAATGGTAAGATGTCCGCTTCACACGCGGTCGACTCGGGATCGAATCCGCACGGGACATGAATTTTTCAGAAAAAAAAATACAATATTTCGCGTATTAAATTTGTAAAGTTAAAAAAAAGTCGAGATTTTTAAATTTGGCGCTTCTTTGGCGCCAAAATGGCGGTAAATGCGGTACTTTATATATCTAGGGACTTTAGTACAGAATAATCTCGTTGGTTCGAGAAAGTTCTGGTGTCTTCCACTCACTTCTAGATGGCAGTAATTGGAATATATAAGAAGGCTAGTGGCGCAACCACAAGTCAGTTCCTATGACACTGTTGTGAAATAAAATAGTGCGTACCTCCTTAAAACGTGTTTGTGCGTGTTTAATTTTAAGACATCTTTGTAACAGTATTTTGATTTGAATTGTTGCTTATGTGTGTGATTTAGTAGTATGGAAAAGAAGCGAAAAATTGATAGTGAATGCAGAAAATTCAAAGATCAGTGGAACATTCAGTATTTCGTAATTGAGTCCAGTAAGAAGGCGCTATGTTTGATTTGCAATGAAAGCATAGCCGTTCTCAAAGAATATAACATTAAACGTCATTATGAAACAAAACATTTTCAAAATTACTCAAAATATACAGGAAGTTTGCGGACAGAAAAATTCGAAGATATGAAGCGCGGATTGAAATCGCAGCAATCTTCATTTACAAAACTCAAAACTGAACAAGAGGCTGCAACGCGTGCCAGCTTTCGTGTGGCTCTTGAAATTGCAAAACGTGGAAAACCATTCACCGATGGAGAAATGATCAAAGAATGCATAATTGCAGTAGCCGAAGAAATGTGTCCTGAAAAGGTAAATTTATTAAAAAGTGTCAGTATGTCAGCAACCACTGTGGCTCGAAGGGTAGAAAACATCGCTGAAAATATATCCTCTCAACTGTTCGACAAAAATGGACATGTTGAGTGGTTTTCTTTGGCCTTGGATGAGTCAACGGATGTGTCAGATACTGCTCAGGTGTTGATTTATATTCGAGGAGTAGATAAAAGCTATGAAGTGCATGAAGAACTTCTTGATATGAATAGTATTCATGGCACAACTACTGGTACAGATATTTTTAAAGGAGTTGAAATGGCCATTAATCAAAAGAACCTTCAATGGAAAAACTTGAAATGTATTACAACTGATGGAGGCAAAAACATGAGTGGGAAAGATAAAGGAGTGGTCGCTCTTGTGTCAAAGGCTGTAGAAAATGACGGTGGTTTAAAACCATTAGTCTTACATTGTATCATTCATCAACACTAATCAACAGTCTTTGTGAGGAAAATGTTTGGATATGTCTGAAGTTCTGAAACCAGTCATATCAACTGTTAATTTTATCATATCTTTTGGGCTGAATCACCGACAATTCCGACAATTTATTGAAGAGATTGGAGAAAATGACTTACCTTATCATACTGCCTTACGTTGGCTTAGTTGTGGGAGAGTCCTTCAGCGCTTTTTTGAACTTCGAGCAGTGATCGAAATTTTTTTGAATGAAAAGCATCGCCCTCTTACTGAATTACAAAACAACGCATGGCTGTGGAAGTTAGCATTCTATGTTGATTTGACAAAACATGTGAACGAACTGAATTTGAGATTGCAAGGAGAAAACCAGCATCTTCCTGATTTATACACTAATATCAAATCATTCCGGAAGAAATTGATACTGTTTCAATCACAACTACGAAGTAAATGTTTTTCACATTTTAAAACATGTGAAATATTCAGCCACACTACTGAGACTAAGTTTCCTATCGATTTTGCAATCGAAACTTTGAGTGCTTTGAAAATAAATTTTGATACTCGTTTCTCGGACTTTGATGCCATTGCGAATCAAATTAAGATTTTTCAGAATCCTTTTGATAATGACATTGAAACCCTAGCCCCGGAACTTCAAATGGAAATAATTGATCTACAGTGCAGTGATATAATTAAGAACAAATATCAAAACTCATCTTTGTTGGAATTTTATAAGAGTCTTCCACTGACACAATTTGATAATTTGCATAAATTTGCTCGTGGGCTGTTTTCTGTTTTTGGTGCTACTTATTTGTGTGAGAAGACCTTCTCCAAAATGAAGTACACAAAAAATGTTTACAGATCTAAATTAACTGATGAGCATCTTAAATCTCTTTTAATAATTGGTACAAGTAAAATTAGTCCACAACTACAAACTATTGTCAGTGGAAAATCTCAATTAGACAAATCTCATTAGTATTTCATATGTCATTATGCTTGTTATAAGTTATGTTTTTATTTAAAATGTATAAAATGTTAGTTGGATTCATTTCAATAATTTGTTAGTTATTATATACTGAAGTAAAATTTTCTGCATATTATACATGTCTTTACTCATTACAATTCTGTGTTTCTTTATCCAACTTATCACAAAAACAATAACAATAACCCTACAACAATGTTATGAGTAGTTAGCCCATGACCATATCAATGTAGATGTCATATTAATAATTATTCAACATAAAATTAGAATACTTCAGTAAACTAAATTTAATTTGCTATAAAAAATATGTTCTCTAAAAGGAGTTTTCAAGTATGCTAGCTCTCCGCGGGCCGGACAAAATCTGTCCGCGGGCCGGATGTGGCCCTCGGGCCGTAGTTTGGAGACCCCTGATCTAGATTATCAATTACGTCCCAATGACAAAATTACATTTTTACACATTTCACGACCTGTTCTATTACTACACAGTAATAAATTGCGTAGTAATTTTAGCACTCATGAGTGGTACATGTAAGTCCACAGTTACGACAGAAGTTTTACCAAACATTCTCCAGTGAAAAACTGGTAGAAGCATTCCTCATATACGTGTATATTATAAATGGTATTTCAAAAAGCGCGCTGGATTAAATCGCTTATAAATTTTTGTTTGTCGGTTGGCGACATTCCTTTGTACTGTTTTCGTGTCTATAAGCATTCCGATATGTTGCCTCAGTATGTGCCTAGTCATGGAACAGTTTACTATTGCGCGTAATCTAATTGTGAAAATGTTTTATCTGAACGGAGAAAGTTATGCAGCAACTGTCAGGCGACTTTAGGCAATTCTTGGGCGTATTGAAGCACCGAATGAATCAACAGTTCGCAGACTTATGAAAAAGTTCAGTAAAATGGGTTAAACACTAAACATTAAAAGTCTTTGGCAGATCTAAGCAAAACACTGCGGTGGTTTGTGACAGTGAAATAGTTTCTTCACAGTTCCAAAAATATGCCTAATTCTGTGTTGAATGTTCTTGATTTTGGAGAATGCTCCCTGCATGACCTCCAATACCACCCTTACAAAATTTATTTAAAGCAGCAGTTGAAAGTAAACGGTGACGAGAAAAGGCGAAAGTTAATTGACTGGAGCACTGGAGGAAGACGGCTTTGGGAGAAAAGTCGCACACTTGAGGGCAGATGTATACCTTCCTATAGATACAGACCTATTAATTATTTCTTCTATTGATGGAGAGAGCTCACGCGAAATCTTTTTGATTAAACTAATTAGTATTTCATCTAGATCTGTGGATTTCTTATTAGGTAGATTTTTAATTACTTGTTGTACCTTAAGTGATATTACCACTTGGAGGAAGAAGCTTTCATTAATATAATCCCAATTTGCGTATGAATCTTTCGTAGGTAATTCTACTAACATGATTTCGAATTTTGGCTTCAACAATTTTAGAACGGTACTCTGCAAAGAGGTTACCACGGGTCACTTATCATAGCAGCCTTATGTAGTACTTGTACAGATGTAGTTTCTTTATATTTAATTCTTATATTATTAATTCTAACTAACTATAAATTCTATTTGTGTAATCATAAACAGTTTGAGATAGTCCTAATATGCAATAAAATATGGGGTCGCTATATTGTTGAAAGAACTATTTTTACGCTCGCTTTGCATTAGGATTGTCCTGGCAAAGAGGGAGGCATATATGGCGCTAACGGTAACTAGAATAATGCCATCCGGTCGACGATTAGAAATGTGCCCGTTTGCCGGAGTTTCACACCTGTAGCTTCGCTCAATTAAATTTATGAAAATTTCGGAAATTTATTGTGTGTCACCTTCAACCTGCCTTACCTTACTTCCCTAGTGTGCGTGGGAAAAGATGGGGTGGAGCCTGTGCCTCTAACTCTCGGTTTTAGGGGATGGGTCACTCAGAATACTGAAGGTGGATGACTATTAGACGCCAGCTGTCATTCTATTTCAGGCCCACTCCAATATGTTACTTATTCCGACTGCGAAAATAACTTAGGTACACTAGGTATAGTAAGTCATTCATACACGATATAAACAACAATAACAAGTTTATTAAGTGTAACAAAATGTTAAAACAAATGAATGGCTCCCTACAAAGGGAGCAGTAAATTTATATTTAAAAAAAACAAGGTGTTATGAAATTATAAATTACCCAGTACAGTGATATACAAAATGATAGGTATAATTGAACGTATGGGTGGATCACCCTGTATATGTCAACAATAAAAATTAGAAAAGGAACAATCAACTACTTTAAATGATGTTTAAAATTGCCAAGGTGCTTAAATACAACTAAATATTAAGCATGTGATTAACAATGCGCATTTAAAAAAAAAGAAAAATTAAGAGGTATGTATGCTCACAAATTAAATTAAATTATACAGAAGCATTCAAATGTATAATTACAACAACAAAAACATTAAATGGGAATAGTAAGATCTTACTTCACAATATACCTCTGCAGCATTCACACGCTGTAGATGTATATTTCTTATTTTAAACAAAACTAATTATCAAATGCAACATACAAAGAAACAATTGTAGATCATTTAAATTAACGCACAATTAACAGAATCGGCTGATGGCACACAAAAGGAAATAATTTAATTATGGCAATTATTCAAATCGTTAACCTCAAACCTTATTATCGGCTAGCATATGCTTAAATTAGTTATAAAGTACTAATTTAAAAAAAATTGCAAGGTTCTAATAACACCACAAAATTAGAATAACGCTCTAAACACTTAATTAAAACACAGGATAAATTAATAAGCCTGAGTACAGCTTAGGCCTTCGATATTTGGCAATTATCAAGCCAAAATTTAACAAGAAAACTGAGCAATATGCTTAATTTAAATTAATAAAATAAAACTTGTATAATCCTAGTCGATATTTCAAATGAAACTCAAAAGAAAACCTGGTTGTCCAGTAGAAAGTTCCTGGGTATGAGGATTCAAGGTGGTGGTTCTCCCTCGATGCGATCACAAGCAGTAGGTAGGATCCGCAAAATGTTCCTCCACAGTTTGGGTACGGAAATTATTCTTCAAACCCAGATTTCCAAACAAATTTCGCACATATATCAAAATGGCGGTATATGTTCGGATAAAAAATCTCACAATCATGCGGTACGATGAAAGTGTGATATCCAAGGGTAAAATCTAAATAATACAGACGGAAACGACACGAAAAGCGTTAATGAACATTTAAAAAAAAGAAACACTAGACTTACCAGCAATTAACTGTCTAATTAGAAATATCCAAAAATTTTGTGCAGTTACCACTAGACAACACTAGATGTCCCGGCATATAGCTTCGCACACAAGAAATAAAAATATTAATTAATCGATAATATTAGAAATAAAAGAAACACCCAATTATACAAGGTAATTAGATAAGGATAATTCCAAATAAAGATACCGCAACTCCACGGAATATATTTAAAGGTAATCCACGAAAGAAAACAACAGCAATTTAAGGTTTATATAACTACATGCGGAAAGTCCAGATACAAATATACAGTATCGCTCAAGGAAATGTGCCAAAATTAAATGAACTAGAAATTCTAAAATATTAATAAGTTCACTAAAAGGATGCGACATATGGAGTGAAAAAAAAACAAGGTGTAACACTATACATTTATTTTTGACTGATATATACTACAAAACTATTAAAACGGTCATAAATAATTGAAATGCTAAAACGCACATATAAATCACGGATTATTTAATGATACTATCAAATACTTTATTCCAAAAGTAACGCATATATATATATATATATATATATGTTTCAATATCTTGAGAAACCCTGAAATACTTGTTCCGATGATAATGGTATATAATAGAACAAATCAATAATATAAATTATATACCTACTCATTTCACTTAAACAAAGTTTGTATTTGTTACCACGGTGGTAATACTTGCTTTTGTTTATTAGAATTTCCTAAAGAAAATTACTTATTCTAGTGTACATAAGAAAATATAGATATCTCTTAGCCATTAAATGAAATCCAAACAATACTAACAAAGACTATTACAGCATTCATTATCTCTTGAAATTTATGCTATATAAAACTACAAGCTCAATATAAAGTAATATATTGAACAAGTTTTTTACTTTTTTGTTTTATTTTCAAAATAACTGGTTTCATCCGCAAGATCTTAATATGATATTTACAAATTTTGGCAGGTCCAATGTAAAATGTTTAATATATTTAACAGCATTTTTTCAATACTTAGGATTATCACCAAATTATGACAAGCACAAGCAAATATATTTTGTGACCAATTTTCAAATTTGTTCCAGCAATATACTTTTGCTGAGCATATTGATGGTTCAAATAATTAACATGCCAAACCGTGTAATATTTTATACGAACGCTGCTGTTAGACACGTGGTACTAGATTTTGTCACTACAATATCCATAACGTTTGCTAATCTATGCACAATACTATAATAGGAATAAATTACTGGCACGAAAACGTATTTTAATATTTTTTCAATAATTTGTTAAAAATTGATGGAAAACTTCAGTGTTTCGGATTCAAATTTAAGAGCACTTCATGGTTTTTCTCTTTAGAATTGACCATTATATTTTTAGTGTCAGTTATCTTGACTTTTTGGGAAATATACTGTATTATGTTTACAACTGTTGGGAGAGAACTTGCCGATCATAGATATATTTTCCTTGCAGAAATTGTACAAAGAAATTATCTCTTGGTCACAGTAATATTGATTCGAAATCTGTTATTGTCTGTATAGTACCAATTTCAAAATATGAATTGGATTTTGGAAAATCTTAACTATGAAGACGATATAGTATTTTTGAAGAAGATTCGTTTATTGGGAAAAATCGCTCTTTCTTTGACACAACAACTTCAGAGTTTCAATACAATATTTGGCAAAGTAATATTTTTTCTGTGGATTAATATTGTTGCTGGTAACTTAAACTATTCTAATATGCTCATTGAGTCGACTGAAGTAGATATTGTAAACCAAAATAGATATCTTTTTATCGTATTGTTGTTTGTTTATCTTGTAAGTATTTTTCTACCTTTATCAATAAATAATAATAATACTTTATCGTAATTGATCACACATATTACATCGACATTATCAGTAAAATGTATGTAGAAGATACATATTTAAATATAAATAACATATTTCACACAGCAAAATTAAAAAGGTAAATTTGATATAAAAACATTCTCAGAGAACTGTCTAGGTAGCCTTAAAGCGAATAAAAATTTTATAAAAGAATTTCTTGCAGCGCCCTTTTAATCATTCCAAAACTGCTAATATCTTTGGGTAGATTACTAAAAATTTTAGCAAAAGAATAGTCGGGTAATTTTTTTTTTATATATAGGAAGTGTGATGTTTCATTGGTATAATGCTAGTCGACGTTATTTCGTAAATATGT
Source organism: Amphimallon solstitiale (assembly GCA_963170755.1). Classification (NCBI taxonomy): domain Eukaryota; kingdom Metazoa; phylum Arthropoda; class Insecta; order Coleoptera; family Scarabaeidae; genus Amphimallon; species Amphimallon solstitiale. The sequence continues at coordinate 23,039,277 of OY720682.1, forward strand.
GATAAGGGATCCTAATTTTGAATGTTTTATCATGCATTTCTGATATATATTGTAGGAAAAATTTTCAGATTGTAACTGATTTAGTAAATCTTATTATGTATGTCATTATATATACCAAAAGCCAATCTTGTGTCTCCTTCTAATCGCCCTGGTTGAAATAGCTTAACCGAACCCTTGAAAAAGGCAAAATGATATGTGTAACTCCTTCCAGGAAATCGCGTCGGGAGCGTTCCCTCTTTGGGTACGTATAGGCTGGACATTTCTCCTTTGCGTGTGCTATATTTGGTGGCTGCTGGTGGCACCACACTCGAGATCGGAGACTCCGAAAAGGGACCGCGGCCTTACGTATATACAAATCGGAGGTGGCGTGATAGTAAATAAAGAAAATGATGACAGCGACATCGAAAAGTTTCACGGTTCTCACTTTCACGAAAGAATTCAAAGTTATCGAGGTTACGCCTGCGCACGAAGGCTCAGATTACGAGAGAATGGACTTTTACGCAACGTTCGGCAGCAATCTCCACTTTCCCACTACTTCTATAACGAAGGTACAGATCATTTAAAGTCTCTCTGCAGGCAGATCCGGTAAAAAAAATCTCGCTATCAAAAGTAGGCGACAGCTAACCTCAAATAAAACTCATCACATTTTGAAAAGTGCATAGAAAAACTAACTTTATTTCTGCCATGACATTTTTATGTCTTACGTCTTAACGTTTTCTAATAACAAAATTATCAGGACGTACACAAGGTAAAATAATCGATATTTAAAAGAAGGATGGGCAAAACGAGCCCTGTTATAATTTAATTACGAATCATTTTTCTATTTCTATATAGAAATAATAGGGTGAGTTTTCTTTATTTGTCAGATGTGTCCGAAACATTTCGAAATAAAATAAATACATCAAATAAAATTCCCATAAGCATTTATGTAATTTCGTTTACCAATTCAGTTATAAAAGCAAGCATTTAAAGTGTGCGACTGCTGATTGGCACCAACTAATCAAAAGTACATTTTTGGTTAAATGGTACGACACAGTGTTTCGCATAAACCGTTTAGGAGCTAGCAAGATTTTCGATTGCGTTTTAGAAAGTATATTATTAAAGCGTAATATGAAAATTAATTAATTCTCTCAATGACCTGTAAGTTCAAAACATATTTTGTTAAAGTTCATCATGTTATGTTGTTTCTTACATTTGACAATTTTAACGACAATTTGGTTAAGTACTGTCAGTTTGTCATTTCGTTTTCACAAGTTTACCTGTGAAGAAATACACTTCAACAAACTGCTGTCACGATGACATATAAATGGAGGTCGAACGGCACATATGACAATGACATCTAAAATGCCACTAAAGGTTGAGTTAAATGTTACAGTAAATGTCAAAATTGAATGGTTGACGTTCAATTAACATTGGCAGGCCCACGAAAATTCAATTGCAGGTTATAAACTACCAAAACCAGCAAACAATTTTAGTTCGCGAGGACATTTTCCGGGAAACGTCAGAATTGGCGGCATTTGTGCTATACATAAATAATTCAACAAGTCTACGCATTAAATATGGTGGTCGATCAACACAGATGACAGATCAATTTTAGTTTTGCCTATATATTAGACAACTACCTTAAAATATGATTTATATTATTATTACTAGGTGACAGACGAATCAAATACCAATGTAATGACAATTGTTTTGTAACTATTTAATTTATTGAAGTAAATATTCCAGCCTAATTCAACAATTACTACTACTAAATAATTTGATTGTCAGTAGAAAGTTTGAAGTATGGTCAGCGTTCAATCATTTAATGGGATATGTTTGAAAATACACCATTAAATCAAATTGTTAATGAAACATTCTGATGATGGTTCATGATGATCTTGTCCAAGGCTGGTGGCTTTTATTTCGATCGATTGGTTGTAATCATGAACTACCTCTTTGTGTTATTTTTCCTTATATACTTAATAAGAATCACAAAATGATCCAACAATTACGGATTATATTATTTTTACAGTATGTGTAAGCAAAATGTTTACACAGATATTCCCACGTCAGTCTGTATTATTTTTGGTTATTGTTTTTAGTTCAACTACCAGCGTCACTACTAAATATTTAAATTATAATAGGATCGTCTCAGCAACCGACATAGCCAGAGCACGATCTACAGGCGACGTCTCAATGCCACTGCAAACTCACTTTGACAGGAACAATTTCAGAGAAGACAAATGAAACTAATTTATTAATATGGAAGCCAGTTATAAATTCACTATTATAAATGAAATTAATAAGTCATAATATTCTATACCAACATTTTATTTAAAACTTGATTCTTCTGTGTAATGGGCATGCATTGTTCACAAATTTGCATTATAACAAAGCTCAAAAGGTATGTCAAAAGATGTATGACTATTATTAAATATTACAGCCAAGAAATAACGGTTGTGGGCCATGATAATTGACAGGTTAAATTATTCAAAGCTAAAATAAATCTGATATTACTTTTTTAATAATGATTTAGTCCTTTCATTGTGTAAAACTAATAACACTATGAATCTTTTAGTGTCAAGTCCTTAGTATTACGCTAAATAGCATCTAAATTTCAAATTTCAACAACGAAAAGTCAGACTGACGTTAAGATGTTTTAAATTGTCGTTCCACCTGTCACCGTGACAGTAGTTCGTGAACAAAAATATACGTCTATACAAGGTGTGCCAAAAGTTTAGAAAATCAAAAAAGATTTTTTTGGCATTTTACAGGGAACTGTAATAAAACTGTAAGCGGGCGCGAAAAGGCGATTCAAGCCCGAAGAGATTAATGGACATCTATGATAGACTACTATAATGGCAGAATTATTAGGGGATAAACAGAGTATCCCCTAATAATTCTGCCACAATAGTAGTAACTAGCTGTCCATCAATCTCTTCGAGCTTGAATCGCCTTTCGCGTCCGATTACAGTTTTATTACAGTTCCCTGTAAAAAGCCAAAAAATCAATTTTGATTTTCTAAACTTTTGGCACACCTTGTATAGACGTATATTTTTGTCCACGAATTACTGGTCACGGTGACAGGTGGAACGGCAATTTAAAGCATCTTAACATCAGTCTGACTTTTCGACAAATATATATCTACAATAAATGCAAAAATATTTATATATACACATACACATACACATAGAGTAACGTAAAATAATATACAAGAATCAGCGAGTGAATAATGGCTAAGAATGCAATATTTAGAAAATCCATAATAGCATAAGGCTCTAAATTAAGACTCTAAATTACGTGATCAACTGAAAAGCGTTCTTCGAAAGTATTTGGACTAGCGACTGACTTAATATGAATCGGCAACTTGTAAAATTTTAATGTTGTGTACATTGTGTTGTTTTTTGTAATTGCAAGGCGATGCCTCGGATAGCAGTAATAGAAACTAGTAGGCAATTAAATGTGTGACGGTAAATTGTTTTCAAACGCGCTGATCAATTTTTAAAATGAAATATCAAAATTTCGTATATATAGATTGCGTAAACTGTAAGGAGATTATTTGCTCAAAATAGCCCACATCAGGACTGATTACAATGCAGCCGGTACATTGTAGGCAGATTTTTTTTTCTGGTTAACGAACAGCCGGGACAAATCCGCACTACCATCCCAAACAATAATTCCATATCTCAATTGAGAGTAGCAACAACCATGATAAACAGTAGGCAACCAACTTTCGTCCACGATGTCCCGCAACCGACGCATCGCATAGCAAGTAGCACTTAATTTCGTACATAGTGCGTCGATATATTCTTTCCATTTCATACGTCCATAAACTGCAAGAGCCAGCAGACAAACAGTATCCGAGATAGAGTAAAAGAAACTGCTAAATTTCAGTTGCGATGGATAGAATTGTGACTTAGTTCTAAAAATAACTATATGGGTCTTTGTTCGGTTAATAATCAGGTTGTTGTCTACCAACTATTTTTCAGTATCATGTACAACATAGGAAACTCTTTCGACAAGACCTTCTAAATTTTTGCCATCCACAAGTGCAGTCGTATCGTCAGTATTGTTTATAGTTAGAAACCACTGTCAAGGGAAGGGCATGTAACATTTTATATATCATTAAAATAAAGCAGAAATAAGAGCGGACCCAATATACTTCCTTGAGGTACGCCCTTATTGATAACTGATTCTTTTAAAATTCCCGTTGTTGTTTTGGAGTTAAAGCCACACCTCGTATATATGATGGATACGCTTCCATTCATTTTTGAAAGTTTTATCGAAATATATTATTTATCTTAATAAGACGTTTTTAAAGTTTTATATTTGCTATTCAATTTTGTATATGAAAACCCAGAACATATTTCTTGTTTCAGTGGATGATCAGTGTTATTGCTACCACTTGCGGAGATGCCACCAAAGCAGCGCAAGAGACCAGAATATTGTCTTTCTCACTCTGCATGAAGTTAAGAGAAACAAACCGGAATCGCCTTTTCGAAGAAATGCTAACATTCACGAGACTGGCAACAACAGCTAGACCAAACATTACTGCGGCTGGCTTCTTCACTGTCGACAACACGATGTTGTATAACACAATGCAAATATTGATATCATATATAATTGTCATTTTGCAATTCTATAAATGATGTTGGAGCAATTCAAATTATTTTTTTTTTCAAATAACACATGTAGAACATTTCAGTTTATTGGAGGACTTGGATTTGCAGCAAAGTGTTAATGATAATTATAGTATAGTCGTTTTGACGATATAGCTACACGATATTTCATTGCATATTAAGACTAACTCAAACGTTTGCTACTGTATTTGAGTGTCTATTATTTACACAAAACGAATCGATACCTAACTAGCACCGTGGTAAAACGAAATTATACAATGCACATGTATTATATGTTTATGTAAGAATACAATACTAAATATTTATATACAAATAAAATGAATACACCAAAAAATTATATATTTAAAAGCGTGAAAGTATACTTTATAGTAGCTCATTCACTTTTAAATATTTCATAATTCAAAAATTAACATTCTTCGGGGGATGTATTTGAGCTTAAACTTGTATTTTCTACATTTTTATTATTTGTTATAATCTCTTAAGCAAAATTTATTTTATTTTAAAACAGTCAATCAAGTAGTAAAGAATTATAATCTAATTTTATAAATAACACTACAATGGACAGACAACGAATAAAACAAATACATGAGAAATTTTTGTGCTGCTGGTACAACACATTTAATTATAAATGCACCGAATATCGCATGTAGTGCAAACATGTTCGATGTACAGTTTAACGTGATGCCACCAACAAATTACTAACTGTCAATGCGATCTTTATTTTATAAATAGTAGTACATGAAAGTTCTAAAACCAAAACGTTTTGGCTACAATTGCTATCAGAATCGTATTCTATCTAAAGTTGAAACAGACTATATAAACTAAATTATTTTTTATTAATTTTATATCTTGTTTTTGGTGTTTTAATATTTGAAAATATTCAAGAAAGATATATTTGTTTCGAAAAGATGCCACCACAAAATTACAACTATATTACTATTATGTGTTATTTATAATAAATATTTATGTATTTGGAAATGCCATATTAATAAATTGATATATATGTGAGTAATAAATGTGTCTAGAATGCTATGAATTTTATTGTTTTACTAAACTATTAACAGGGAAGCATTTTGCTATGATATGTTGAGCTGTAGATCTATTTGGAAGAGATACATTATTTTTTTCACAAAATAGTTTATTAAACTAGATGTAGGTATATTCAACAATAAATTCTTTAAACCAACATATGATACAACTATGACTTATCCTTTATTTCCGTTCTTAGCAAACATAATTCTGAATACACTTGAGAACAAAATCAAAAGTAATTGTGGACCCACTTTTCTTTCTATGCTCTAAAATCGTTTCTGGGCTGGTGTCGTCCGAAAACGATTTTACTCTACCAAATGGGAAGATATACTTACTAGGTAGTGAATGACGTGGATAATTACTACAACCTGTAAGAATAAAAAGAAAGCAGTCCTGCAGACAGGTCGATTGTGCTATGAATTAGGCGACCTTAAAGAACAATCTAAATAATCTAATTTGCGTAAAGAGCTGCTAACTTTGGCATCGATATCATCATTATCGAAGTACCAAATTTATGCAGAACTATTTTTAATATTGACCATCCAATGTAGAATAATATACTCACCATTTTAATGTCTTATGCTATGTCACGGTGCCTTTAGCGTTACGCTCCCAAAGGCCGCTAATCCCGTGACGAGGGGTTGCTCAGGGCGAGCACTCGCTTATAATTATAAACTATCAAAATGCAGAAGGTACCTACTTTTAATTCTCCACAGGCCTGGCTTTCTCTTAAGGAGGCGAGGAGATATAACTGTCTCAATAAAACACTACTTGTAATACACTTATTTATTAAACACTAAGAACAACACAATAATAATTAACTGCGAAGGATAGCAAATGATCGTCCTATCGGAAGATCACTTATTCATCCTCATTCTGTTCGGAATCTGCCCTCTTTTATTACCTCGGTAACGCCAAGTCCGTCATTACCCCGCTGAATCCGCACATTCCTTCCGTTCGATCAACTTCCGTTGAACTCATCGAACGGACAGACAGGATGCATCGACTCAGCGCTTGGTAAATCAGGATTCAGGTTACCGCTGTAATAATTCTACTACTATACAGAGTGTTGATTCGCGACAATATGTTACATAACAATACACATTAGCCAATCTAAATGTTTGTATTTTGATAATAATTAAATGAAATATCGCAGTAAAACTCACACGTGTTTATTTTTCCCAAATTTATAAGTGTACTTATTCACAAAGGTGTCATAAAATATATAAATAAATAATTATACTTCAATCAGCAGCTTCATTTTATTAATATTTTCGAATGGCAAGTGTAGCCTTGATTAATTTCAATTTTGCACAAAATTCTAATAATACAGAAAGTGTCGTTGTTTGTGCTGTCTTCTTAATATTCTCACACATTGAAACACGAAACCACAAACTAAAATTAAAAGATATAATTAATGTAACTTTGTAATACAGTTTTAAACATCTTTAGACTATCCTAGGTAAGGCAACATTGTCAAGTCGGGTATTTATTAACTAAAGTGACAATAATTTGGAAATTTTTCAAGTTTAATAATCTAAGTCAGCCACTGTTATTGTTGCATTTTCTTTGAGGATTCATAGATTCATCAAGGGTAATATATCAAACGTTAACCAATTATTCTAATGAATTTAAAATGAAGAAGATAGTAGAAGTAGGGTTGTGTATATTGTATATACAACCCTACTACTTCTAATATTATTGAACTAAAACTTTTTGGTGTACATACATACATACATTAGGTTGCCATCCCCTATACGTATCTTTTAGAGTTTATGATATATTTAATATTTTTCGCAAAATTATCTTACTAAGGGTTTTCATAGGACTAGATTATTAATACCAGTAATATAACTAAAAATTTTAGACTTGCTCACTAATAACAATATATTTATTATTATTTATTATTTATTTATTATATTTATTTTTGATAAGTGATACAGTCTGTCCTAAGAGTATCACTAAACTAAAAAAAAATGTATTTTATATTGATCGTTATTTTAAATAGAACAGCCTCTATATTAGTACAACATGTAATTTAGTATTATAATTTCCTTTCAATTGACTAATTGACTACTATATTACAAAATTTTCATTCAAATATTCTCATATACTTGGTTCTTATATGTAGTATAAGGAAGTATTGTGATGATGAAAATTTTCGACCTCGAGATTTTTGCAGATGTCCACGTTTGGAAGTCCCCTGATACCAAAAAAGTGGTTTTTAAATATATCTCTCTCTGTGTGTGTGTATGTATGTCAGTGTGTGTGTGACCACGATAGCGGTCAAACCGCTATAGCTATCAATTCCAAATTTTGTATTTACAAGTATAATCTCCTTTTTGAGATCTGATTAGATTTTCAATTAAATCGTCAGACAGGAAGTAGTAATTCACTTTAGTGCTTATATTTCATCAACTAATAAGTTTAAACAAATATATAAAGAATTTAAATGTATTAAAAATTAAATTTGAGAAGAAATTTATTAAAAACGTTTTTCGAAATTGCTACCGGAATTAGGTCTTTTACTATAACCGAAAATCAGTTTTTTGCGAATATTTCGTTAGTCATGCTTTCTGGGCAAGTACATAACGAGTATAAAAGTATTTAAAGTATAATTTTCAATACCTTTTCTATAAAAAAATTTCAAAATTCGGATCGGAAGTACCACTTTTACTCTTACCGAATAGCGATTTTTTGCAAATTGTTACAATTTATTTTTAGTTTCTAACGCATATCCTCTTGTACAGATTATTTTGAGGTACCCTGTATCTATATGTTTCGGTTGCATAATCTTAGTAATGCTGTTACCTTTTGTACGGCTATTAGTTAAATTTCTATTTTTCAGTTTCGTGGAATCAATTTCTTGTTTTGTTATTTCCTTATTTGGGAGAATATTTATTTTGTTTCTATATTTAATTACCGTTTGTAGATTGCTTGTATTGATTTTCTTTTATTTGTCGATGTAAAATCGATATAGAGCTAATTATTGATTGGGAATATTACCGACATCTAAAGGGTAAGGTTGTAAGTGCCGAACTTTCGAAGAGCACTGTTTCTTACCGCAGCGGTAGCCGCTGTTTAATAGCTATAGATGGCGCGTACCTATTTATATTTTAATTTTTATGGAAACTCTAATTTATTCCTTGTTGTTTATGTTAAGCTTCGTTTCAGGATTTATAATTTATATTATAATTATTCCGCTTGAGATTATCGTTAATTAAGCCAAAATAGTTGTTTTAGTCAGTTGTTATTGTGTTTTTCTATGTCCACTTAGAGGTCGCTCTTTGACGTCTAACCTTCCCGAACATCTTTAACTAAATTTTAAATACGGCCTTTGCCTCTTTTCATTCAGACCTTCTTAAAAGAAACATCTATCAACGCAAAAGTAGCATTATTCTCAGTCAGCCTTGAATAAATTAACTTGAATATTTGGGTTTTATCGTTGCTTTAATCACTAATAATGTGGATTGAGTTGTAATTTGTCAAGATTAATTGGATATTGTCGAAAATTGGAAAAACTCATAAAGAGGGTGTTTTTTTTCCTGACTGGAAGATCTTTCGCTGCTCTAAGTACATTTATTGATGAGTTATATTGATCCTAATTGTGTTATTTTCTCATTGTTCCGCCCTTTTAGTGTGCCTTTATTGCATGGTGAATTGAGACGCAGGCCGCTTCATGTATGGAAATTTCGAAGACACGTGGTGTTTTTTTTTTGTATTAAACACTGTGTCAGCCATTTGTAATTTGGAAGAAGGCATGTACACATACTTGTATTTTAATTATCTGGGAAGATATTCTGATGTTTCGAATATATTTTAAGGGAAGATTTTTAACTACTGCCGTTGGATGTTAATTCGCAGCCCTGCACAAGTGGGTAGCAAAATATGCCGTAAAGAATGCATTCTATATATATTTATCAAGAGTACAAAAGTATTTAGAGCTGGATTTGCAATATTTTTTGTATACATGAAATTTCAAAAGTCGAACCGGAAGTAACACTCTTACTCGTACCAAGTAGTACTTTTTTTGGGATATCTTGCAAAGTATGAATTCTATAGGGGTTTATTAAAAGTACTTAGAGTAGGATTTTGAATAATTTTTGTAAACAAATTCTTAAAATTGTATAGTTTGGAATGCTCAACGTTGGAGAAAGTCGTGTGGTGGCCACACCGCATTATTTTTTTTATGTTTAATCGTAAAATATTAATAATGAGAGACACTCTATTCTTTGATCCATAATAACCATGACCGGCATGTCAGCGAAGTTATAGCTGTTATGGTATAAATTTAAACTAGTACTAACTTCATTTGTATAATTGCAGAATAACTACTATATACGCTATCATTATCTGAAGAGCATTGTATAGCATGGTGTAGTCCACAGTAAAAAATCCAGCCGCTGAAATCGTCGGGCGTACTACAGTTGCCAGCCTAGCAAAAATCAACATTTCTTCGTAAAGACGATTTCTGTTTGTTTCTCTGAATTTTGCGCACAATTCATAGCATAAAAGCCTGGTTTCTAAAGCGGCTTTTGTAGCGTCTCCACAAGTGATGCCAATAACGCTAATCATCCACTAAAACAGAAAAGAATATTTATTTTTTTAAATATGTAGAAAACCATAAGTGCCTCTATAATCATACACCACAAAGGGTTTTCAGTTTTCTTAAAATCCTACTTTAACACACTAGACATCTTTCAGTAAAAAGCAGAATATATGGCTTGGTACTTGTTAGGAGGAGTGTAGGTATATGTTATCATAATTGTTGTTTTTCTCATTATTTTGTTAAACCTATTCAAAATTTCTTTTCCAAAAATCAGGTTAAGTGTGTTGCAATGAAATATGCTAAACTGACAGTGCAATGTCCTGTCTCAGAATAAGAATGAGTGATTCAAATATTCCGCCAAAACTCGGAATGTGATATGTCATCTAAACAGTTGAGAATGTAGTAATTTTTTAACAATTTTACATTTTATTATTCTTTCTTATAAGTATAAAGAATTATATTAATAAAATGATTGAACAAAAGTAACTTCTGAATTCATATAATAATAATAATAATAATAATAATACGTACCGCTTAATTAATCCTGCAAAAAATACATAAATTTATTAACCCTTAACTACTATGCACCATATTTAGGCCGCACGTACTATGCTTGGGTCCGAGGGACCCAATACGAAAATGAAGCAAATTCCAGAAGCAAAATCAAATAAAACTTTAATTCTTACAAGAGGTATTTGGTAATATAAAAAACAAACATGAAATGGTTGTGTTCAGTTTTCAAAACATTCCGGACATATCTTTTTGGCACATGTCATGCAAAGTGGTTTTTTGCACTGTCCACATGACATGCTGCATTTTCGGTCCTTTTTGGGAGGGCAAAAGGCGCATCTTTTTCTCTTGGACCTAGATACTTCATCTTCAAGGACTGTTTCAACAGGTAGTGAAGTACCAAGCTTTTTGGCGATAAGTTGTCGAAGATGACGTGGGATGTGTTTGTTGTTCATGCGCGTTTTCATGTGTTGCTTACAAAGAGCAATTCCGAGCTGCTTGAGGAAAGTATAACGTGAAATCTGTTCGCCATTTGGTGAAAATTGATATAGAACTCTACTATTAACTCCAGCCACATTTAAAATGCAATGAAATATCGCCATTGGCCAACGACGGGTCCGTCGCAAGGTGGAATATGCTGCGCATTTCTGGTCCAAAGCATCTACGCCAGATTTAGTTTTGTTATAAAATTCTATGATTTCTGGCTTTTTTGAAACTGGATTTACATTAGAGTCATAATGCATGCTCGATAACAAAACAACGGCTTTACCTTTTTTTGGAACGTGACTGACCAAAGTAACCTTTCCTTGAAATCCAAAGAGAGATGATAGTTCTGGACGTCTCCTGTTTGGTTGAAATTCAGGTGGAATCTGTCGTTTATTTTTCTTCACCGTACCAACATATGTCATATTACGCTTTTCTAACTCTCTTACTGTCTTCATTGAAGTATACCAGTTGTCAGCTGTTATGTTGCGATTCGTTTTCAAAGGAAAGTGACTGACTAAGCGGTTGGCAACCTGCGTGGAATGTGGCAAAGAGTTTTTGGGTTGGTTTCCGTTGCTTTTGCCCAAATAAACCTCAGCTTTGCACATATAATATGTTTTTGCATCTGCCAAAATTTGTATTTTTATGCCGTACTTCGCTGGCTTATTGGGTATGTACATTCGGAAACCGCACCTACCCCGAAATGGTACCAACATTTCATCAATCATCAAATATGCGCCAGGAGTGTAACTATTAGTTGAACGAGAGACAAACTCCTCAAAAAGTTCTTGAATTGCAGCTAATTTTGATATTTCTCTTCTTTCAGTTCTTGTTGCAGGATTGTCAATACGCAAACAACTCAACAAAAAATAGAATCGTGCCAAAGTCATAGTACAGTTGAAAATATCTCTACCCGTTCCGTCTGTGCTCCACATTGAACGTAAATCTTCATGATTTGATTTGAATATTCCTTGTAAATATAACAATCCGATAAATGCTTTAATTTCTGATAAATTTGTTTCACATATAAATGAAGGGCGAAGTTTTTTTGATGTCGTATAAGTAACAATCATCGTCGATATTTTATGATTAGTCCATTCCACAATTGACTGTAACATTTCATCGCTGATTAGAAGACTCCAGGCTTCTAGAGCACTGCTTGGAGGATTTTGCCTAGCAACACCAGCTAGACCAGGTAAAAAACGTATAATATTATCAGCAGTGGTCTTCCTTCTTACAGGAAATTCTTTTCCCCATATTGTTCGATCTTTTCCATGCCAAACTCCTGTTTGTCGTGGTTGATTTTCTGTATTTCGCTCAGAGGAATCTTTATCTTCATCTTCTTGAATTAGATCCATTTCACACTCTTCAGATTCAACACTTTCGTCTGGAATTTGGTTTTTAATTTGTTCATTATTATCAGGTTCCCACAGATCATCTGAATCGCATGAAACGTCACTTTGGCTGTCATGGCTGCTTGCATATTCATGATCTGATTCATCCTGATCACTTTTATCTGCTTCGGTCGTAATGTTGTCAAACGCTGGTAATGGAGATTGTGTATTTTGAGTATCAACGTTATCATTCCAAAAATCTTCATCGTTGAATAGAGCATGTATGTCATCTTCGTTCAAATATCGTTTAGACTCCATTTTAGATTATCTGCCGATATTAGTAGTATTACAAATGAAATTGGACGAACCAAAGATTACTTACCAACTGCAAGTTTTGTTTCACTTGTACTGTGCATGGGTCCCTGGGACCCAGACTTATGCTAGACTTGAAAATAAACAGCACCGTGCGGCAACCTGTGAATGAGCTTGTTATGACTGTATAGGAAAATACATAAGCTCGTGGCTCCCTCACCCGCATGTCCGATAAGTTATTTGAGAATTTAATGGGCTTTGGGTCCCCAGAACCCTTGCATAGTAGTTAAGGGTTAATTAGACAATGCCTAAAATTAATCCTAACCTAAAATTTAATGGTTGTGCAAGAAGTGAAGAAGAAAAATTAATCACAAAAATGTACATATTTGGGAGGTCGGAAATAAGAAATGTGAGTTTCCATGTAGCATGCCTTAACGGCCTACTTAGACACCAGGACATGTAAAATCTACTCAAAATTAAGACTAAAAGCGATGTTTAACATAACCTATTCTGGTAAATTCGAACAATTCAAGAAGTTTGCTTTTCAATATGAAAGTAATATTTGCATGCAAAGTAAAATATTGATATTTACATCGGGTTCGATTGTACATAAAGTATAAACTGTTTTTAAAATTTATTATAAAAATATCTTATAACATAAAATAACAAAAATGATGAAAATACAAAAAGTTGCTACAGGAATTATATGTTCACTGAACAATAATAAGTTACTTTTACTATCACTATTTCCAACTCAAATAGCAAATTATTCTGCGATATCACCTACTAATCCATCTTACAATCTTCTTTCTAGATAGGTAGCCACTGTACGTGAATGATGCATAGCTATTGGTTACAACAGTATTATCTGAAAATTTATGTAATACTTGTTCACGCCATTCCTCAAAAATGTTACCATTCATTTCAGCACAATTCTGTTTGTTTAAAAAAAACAAACTTCACACCATCTGCAATATATTCTTTCTTTAACTTATCTAATTGTCGTAATTTTGAATACTCTATTCGTTATAAAGGAGTTCTTATTTCGCCTGTTTTCCTATATTCTTTGTAATATATTCATTAAAATTATACTTTTATTTTACTTATTGTTTTGGAGCCGATCTTTAGAGTTATTATTGTTCTCAATTATCAAATATATAATATACTGATTTTTGTATAATATACTTCAAAGCACGCATTGTATTTAAAAACACTGTAAATAATGCATAAATGTAGGAAAATGATTTCAGGTCATGGTTTGGTTGTGTCAGATATGAGCAGCCTTTGCTTGGTTCTTCAGGCTATTAATCAAGTCGCGGGTCGTAGGTAGATAGTAAACAGTAGTGAATAAAAATCGATAAACGTTCACACATTTATTTATAATACATAGATAATACAAGAACTACTTAATGAAAAAAAAAAGATAAACAATCAGAAGAAATTAATGAGTGGCTTGAGATTAAGTTCAGAAACAAGATGATCAATATTGGTGTCAATTCCACTGGTACACAGGCACAAAGTGTTTTCTAAATTCTCATCTATAAGCCTAGTACGATGGTTGCTTTTATTAATTTTCACAATTGAAAAAAATTTTGACATTTATATGTGCTTCCTGTCGGGCAGGAGCACGCAGGACTGGATATTCTGTTTAAGGCAAATTTCGGACAGAATTCTAGGCAGTAACGGCAAAATGTACCTATGTGCAATTGATCTAGAAAAAGCATTCGATACACTTCCGAGGCATAGGATATGGTCATCGCTGGAGAAGAGAGGGATTAAAAAAGAACTACTAAAGGCAGTCAAAAGTATATACACCAACACGAGCAACATAATAAGAACTGAAAGCGGATATTCAAGAAGTTTTATCACACTTAAAGGAGTGAGGCAGTGCGGAGTTCTGAGTACCCTTCTCTTTATAACTGTTATGGACGATATTGCAAGAAGTGCCAATAGCCTAACAAAGGGTATTTATGTAGGGTCCAGAAACCTTCAATCTATAACAGCCAAGGAATTCTTGTATGCCGACGACTTGATAATTGCAGCTCCTAATAAATATGTCCTGCAATGAAATATAAATATATGGCACGAAACTTTAAAGAACTTTGGAATAAATATCAATAAAGGAAAAACGGAAGTAATGGCAGTCTCCAAAGATGAAGAAGAAACAAATATAACCATAGATGGTTATCCAATAAAGGTGACAGAAAACATAAAATATCTTGGAACCATAATCAACTACAAAGGAGATATAGAGGCAGATGTGAATAATAGAATCAAAATTGTAAACTGTTTATATCATGTACTGAAGTACATATATTTAAGTAAGAGAGAGGTCAGCAGGGAAAAAAAGACAAAGATTTACAAAACAATATTTCTTCCGACACTATGCTACGGCAACAAGTGATGGGTATTGACTAAGAGGCTGAAATCAAGAATAACAGCGGCCGAAATGGGGATTTTAAGGAGAATAGTTGGTGTAACATCAGTAATAGAAAAAATCCAGGAAAAACAACTTAGTTGGTTTGGACACCTTACACGAATGAGTAACACGAACCCTGTAAAAGAAATATGGGAGGCCGGCTGGAACAAGAGGAGAAACAGAGGTAGACCAAGATGAGTATGGAATCAGGAAATAGCGCAGCTGCTGGCTGACCGGGGAAGTACCTGAAAAGATGCTCAAAAAATAACTAAAGATAGGACAGGATGGAGAAAATTCTGCAAAACAGATCGCCTCGACGCCTAACAGCAAAAGAGGATACAGATAAATAATAATAACAATATGTGCTTCCAGTGCTCTCAGCTATGGGTACTTTTCTTCAGGATGTTGTGTAAAATTCGCTTAGTTCCACATCATCAAATTTAGACCTCAAATATACGTCTTTCTGAAACTCGATCAACTCCATATGCAGGTGCAGCGGACCCTCCTCCACATTACCTTTACTCGGATTTGCAAAAAAGGCTAAAGGAGTTATCAATGTTCTTGAAGTAGGAAAACTGATATGTAAATTGCTGTGACAGTAGTTTCAGTTCTTCAGCATAGCGACCATAAACAAAATTTTTAGTGACTGGATAGTGTTGGAAAATGAAAACAGCTTTCACTTCTCATTTGTCTTTCCCACAAGCGAACGTTGTTCTGAACTGCTTTTAGATAGCTGTACAAGTCGTTTACCAATTGACCATGTTTTTGAAGCTTCAAGTCGTTTATATGTCTTGTGATGTCTACCAGGAATGCTAAGTTACACAGCCATGTCGGATCACGTATTTCCAGTCATGGTTTTTCCTTAATTTCCATAAAATCGCCTATTTTTTTTCTGAGGTCATAAAACCTTTTGAGAATTTTACCTTTGCTTAGCGACCTTCTTCGCAATAGTATATCACATCACTATGTTCTGAAGAGAGTTCATCCAAAAATGTTTTAAACTGGATATTGTTAAGTTAAGGTAGTGCACCTTATGTGTTGAGTTCAGATGGTGCATCTGTGCAAACTCCAACTAATTTACACAACTGCAAACCATATTGCTCAAAAGTACTTTGCACCTCGGCAAAAATATCTTTTCCAGTAGTGGTCCCTTGTAGCGGCCGTAAAACTAGTAATTCCTCTGTCACAGTAAATTCTTCATCAACACCTCGTATAAAAATACCTTCGGTGCTTTCCTCCAAAGCAATCGAAAATGCTTGGAAAGCAGTCACACGATCGGCTAACGTTTTTTTGGTATCACCAGCCATCATATCTATACGTCGAACAACAGTACGTCGCGATAAGCTTACTTTCTCAAATTCTTTCTTCTTTTCCTGACATAAAAGTTCTGCAACATTTACTATGCGTTCTTTGACAAGCTGTCCATCAGCGGATGGCTTCGATGCCTTTGCTATTTTGGATCTAACTAGCTTTAACAACACTATCCAGATGTAACCTTTGTTAATGGAACATTTGTTGCTGTTTTCCCAAATCGGTTATATGCTTTGGAATTTAATCTTTTCTTAACTGATCCGTGAGTGATTATGTTGATCGAGATGCTTACTGGAATAATGCCGCTTGATATTATATTATTTTAAAACAGAAATATTGTTTCATTGCACAACAATCAAATAGGTTTACCATTGTGATGATAAAAAAGTATTCATAAGTCCATTTTTCTTGGAATTGACGGCATTCTGAGTCTACTTTTCGTTTTTTTTTTACTCCGCCATCTTCTTATATATGGATTCTTTTGCTTAACTCTGAACTGAATTCAAAAATAAACTGATGCGTTCTTCTTCTTCTTCACGTCTTCTCTTTGGGCTTCTTAAATTAGGCTGTTTTACTTTTAATCTTGAAAATGGGGATCTGACGATGATGGGTTGGTGCTATGTGCTACCTCTTATAAGATTTCGAATTATAGAGACAGGATCATTGTGAGGTGTTCGGTAATGGTGCGGTTCGAATAATTGTCCATATTATCATAGAAGTCTGCGGCCATTTCTTTAATGTAGTCTGGGAAAGGTATGGAGTTTGTTTCATGATGAATTTGATTATTTCTGACGTACCAGAGGGCTTGTAAAACCACCCTGAGGGTCTTGTTTTGTATAGTTTATAAAGATTTGATGTGTGTGGGGAATGAGTTAAACCAGATGGGGGCGGCGTGTGACATGATGGGTTTGATCCCTTGATTGTAAATTCTAAGCTTCAGAACTGGAGAGAGGGTGCTATGTTTCCCTAGGAGAGGCCATAGACGAGCCCTGGCTGACTTGGCTTGTTTGATGGTAGATTTTAGGTGAAAAGAGTATTTCAGTTTTTGATATAGAGAAAGACCCCTAGGTACTTTACATATGGTGTCCATGGTATTGGTACGTGGTTTATGTAGATGTGGCCTTCTACTTTTTTCGTTGATCTTTAGAATGTAATTGCCTGAGACTTTTCGCCGTTTATTGCTATCCGCCAATTGTGGCACCAGTTTGTTCCTTTATCAAGGTATGTTTGTAAGTTTCTTATCGCAATTCTTGGCTGGAGGGATTGAGAGAGTATGGCAATGTCGTCTGCGTAGGTGGCAATCATGATATTATTGTGGGTGGGGATGTCAACAGTAAAGATCGTGTATAGCAGAGGGGATAGAGCAGAACCTTGAGGTACCCCAGCAGTGAGTGTTCTAGTTGAGGAAAAGGTTTGATTGACTCGAATGTTGAAAGTTCTACGATGGATGTACGACTGTGTAATTCTGATAAGATGGTTGGGGACGTTGTTTGCGAACATTTTGTAAATTAATCCTTGTTGCAATACTCTGTCGAATGCCTTCGCGATGTCTAGGAAGACGGCTATGGTTACTACGTTTTTGTCGAAAGCTTTATGTATGAACTCCGTAACTCTGGCAAGTTGAGTGATAGTACTGTGATTCTTTCTAAAGCTGTGTTGTTCTGGGGGTGTGATGTTGTTGGTAACTGAGTATACTTCTATTTTGTGTAGAATGATGCCACTTTTCCTAGGGATGGGAGAAGGCTAATCGGGCGGTAGTTGGTGGGGATGGAGCGTATTTTGCCAGGTTCAAGTATCATAATAACGACGGCGTTTTTCCAAATTGTTGGGTAGGTTTGAAGATGAATGATGGCATTTATGATAGATAGGAGGAACATGATAGCTTTGTGTGGTAAATCATCTGATTTGAAATTTGGTTTTTCCTGGTGCTTTCTTGTTTTTCAGACGAGAGATGGTGGCTTTTAGGGTATGTGGGGAGATAGTTTCTTCATGTGGAGTTGGTCTGGATTTGAGTTTTCTATTTATGGCTTTGTGTACGTGAGCTATGTGTTTAAAGGTTGGTATTTTCCCAGTTTGGTGAGCATTGTATTTCAATTTGGTCTGCCAGAGCTTCTGCTTTTTGTGAGTCTGTGATGGCGTACGTTCCTTCTACATTTAGGGGAGGCATTTCAGTTTTGTTGTTGTTGAGCGCTCTTGTGAGCTTCCAGAGATCTTGCTTATTTGGCTCGATATTTTCTAAAGTTTTCTGCCACTTTTGATTTCTGAATTCGGATAGAGCATCTCTGACCTCTGTTTGTTTCTGGTTAAGTTTTGTTTTGACTGCAACTGATGAGTTTGTTGACCAGAGTGGTTTATATACCTGCCGCAATAGGCAACTAGAATAATCTGGAACGTATGCGTGTGTTTGTGAGCGCTTCAAGCTGATTCGTGAAGCCCCCCATCACGAATGTTTATCTGTTTTTTCCTTTCTAACGTCTATTGTTTCTCACATGACCTATGACGTTACGCTGTGCCCCCTTAGTGATAATAATACTATCTATCTATTTTAGAATCGATTTAGATTCTAAATTCATAGTGTTATTCTAAATTTTAGAATAAAGCTATAATGTGCAGTATACAGTTTTGTGTTGATTGACAATTAGTAGGTACTTATTAGGAGTTGTGGAGCGTGAATAAAAAGTGATGTGTGCTAAATGTTTAGTTTTCTCGCTCGTAATTTAAAAATTTTAAATGTGTCGTGTGCCGGATTAAAAAACGTATTCGGCCCGAGGGCCTGGGGTTGCCTGTATGTGGGTTATGTTATAAAAAATGCCGGATATCGCGTTTTTATTTTTTCCTATTGAATTTGCTTACTCAAGAATCAAAGAAATTTCTTAAAAATATGTATACCATTTTGGCCAATATTTGAATCGCTCCTTCTTATTATAAGACAGGGTCTAGAATATCAAGTGTCAAGTATATGCGCAATTTTTCTATATTTAATGTCTTCAGGCTAACGTTAAAATTATGAGTGCTTTGTCTCTGTAATGCGCATACTCCTATAGGAGCTTGCGCATTATATCCTAAATATCTATAATGCTTGTCTAGCTGTATCCATATAGAATGTCAAGTAACCGTTTTTAATAATATTGATAATAATATAATTAAAAATGGAGGAACAGTATAGAAATAATAATAACATGATACATATAATTTAGTATATTTTTAGGTTCTAAAGTTTTTGTCTTACTAAATTTATAGTGGCACCGACTTGATATCCTCAGTGACAAACGTTCTTTGGTATACAAATTTTTCTTAAATTAACTACAAAAATTTTTGATTGCTTGTCAATTGTTTCAGTTAACACATCTACTTGGTTTCGATTAATTTTTATATCGAGTTGTTAAAAATTTCCTTTAGAAAGGCGAAGTCCCACGTTGTCGGATTTATAACCTTTAAGAATAACCGAGATCTCCACGATTAGAGTCATGAATTACCTTCTATAGTAAAGAATAATTAGTACTTACCAGCAAAATTAACATCCAAAAGTTGGAAGCAATTGCCATTTGCGTCATAGAAGAAGGAAACTCAATAATAATATTGAAAAAGTTCAAATAATTAGTTACAATGTGCACGAAGTAAAACATTATCAGCATTCCGAAAATGCGACTGAAATTTTCAACTTGTTCATTCAGAATTACATAAATAGCTTTGAGATTACAAATGTCGATTAATATTACTCTATCAGCCCTTTTACTAAACATTACCAATACTATATTTACTTGCTTAAATTGATATTTTATGCATAAGATTACGTTGTACATCCACAAAATAGCAGCAAATTTGTGATAGTTCATTGCGAGTTCTATCATGTAGAACTGAAACTCTAGAGAGACCATTAGATATTCCCACATAAAAATAAGAATGTAGTACATCAAAATAGCATGAGTTGTAAGAAATTCTAAATATGAAATCAATCTCTGTTTTAACTTTCCCATTTTAAAAATCTCAAACTTTTCTTCAGTCAGCAATAGTACATTCAAAATCTCTAAATGCTGATTTCTTTTCCAGTAGCTTGTAACAGCAATCGATAAAAAATTAATAACCATCATTGTTACTACTCCAATATTATCCCATATTCGTCGCATAGGTTTTATAATTGCGTATAAACGCAGTCGAGGTTGCATTGTGACCAAAATATGAATGACAACCCATAAAAGAAAAAGAACACCAAAATAGAGTTGTATTTTCGTTGCCAGAAATTTTTTCTTCGATTTTTCGTATCTTGGTGATAGTCCTAAATATATGGTAAAATTCGTTAGAACCATCAGAAATTTTAGGTTAGTTTTGCCGGCTCTATTTGAATATTTCAAACTTGTAATAGTCATCAGTTCTAACACAATAACTTACTTGGAAGCTTCACTATTGCTGTCGCATGCTATACAATGTGTGTGAGAAACTTTAATATATTCGGCGCAGTCAATCGGTTGTAAGCTGTGCTTTAAGTGTGCTTTAAATTATAGATGGCAAATAATGCATTTTCGTGAAATGTTGTTTTAAGCTGTAAAAATATCATTCCAAATCCATGAAATATTAGAGTTAGTTGTTAGTTGTTAATAAGCGATCTGTCAAAGTGTAAAGATATGCAATAATTTTACTTGAAAGTAAAATAATGTTGGGTATGCATTTACACTGATTTCACAGATAAACATCTATTATCACTGGTCTTCTTTGAATTGTTTGCACTGGATTTCAATGTTTAATATTTACAAGCAAGTTTCGTTCATAGGGAATAATGCTTGAATTATTATTAATGTAAGCCAACGTCAAATTCTGTACAATCGGCAAAAATATTGGTATATCTGTTTATAATAGGATGGATATAATAAATACCCTCATTTGTTTAACCTTTCTACAAAAGAAATTTATGTAATTGTCTTCTCTTAAGAAAGAACATAATAGTTAACATGTTCTTATTAAAATGAGTATCCGTTAATAATTCATAAAATTTATTATTGTTGACAATTGTTCTTGTATAATACACAGCTCAAATAGGATACAGTATTAGTAAATAATAGGTATAGGAACAATAGTCTTATTTGAAGTGTCGAATATGTACAGTACTCCTATTTTTAATATACCACCAAGTGCTTTCAAAGGAAGCATATGCTATGGTCACATGCCGCTAATTGATATAAAAAGAGCAATATATAAAAATACCTAATTTATTATTAATAAAGTCAAAATTTTTTGACACGAAAACAATATATTGTATGTGTAGTTTCTTTAGTTAATTATGTTTAATGGGTCAACATTTTAGGGTGCTACTACGAGGTGTGGTCAAAAAATGTAGAGTGTTTCAATAAAAAGAAATATTAAAGTATATAACATCTGAGAGGATGAAAAGAGTAAGAGGACATACCTTCAAACAATGAAGCCACGGGATATGTCAATAAGGAGCAATACCATGATGTAAAACTAAGAACAACTGTGAATGTAATAAACATGTCCAAAATACTAGTTTTTTAACTTTAACGACAATATATTATAAACATATTTTATAGAACTGACAAAATCAACTGTATATCACAAAATTAATGAATATAAAAAAATAGAGTTGCTTAGAACCACATAAATGGCCAGGCGTTCAAAAATACGAGAGTATGATGTATGTATCTGTCTAAAACTGTTTGTAATTTTACTATGTGATATTGAGTATTTTTACCAAATGTTGTTTGTCCTTGAAAATACACTGCTCAAAATAATGATCTGATGTTATATATAATCGATAATAAAAACTAGTTACATGTAACACTTCCAAATATTTCAACAAACTGATCATTTTCAAATCGAGACAAATGAAATTGGAATTTGAATGTGAAATAAAACAAACAAATGTTTAAGATTTACACTGTATTTAATAACAATGACAGCTGTTTCGCTACACTGTAGCTTCGTCAGGTTGACATATACAATAATTATTGTATATGTCAACCTGACGAAGCTACAGTGTAGCGAATTGAATTCATAACTTCTTTTGAGTCTTATGTCATTGATTCTTGATGAGTCCTTTTCAATCAGTATCAGATCAATTATTGACTCCCTTACGGCTGTGCATCACGTAAGTGTATTTGTGAATTGTCTTGTATTTAGTATGCAGAAATCAATAATTCTCTGTCCATTACTACTTACGGTGATTTCTCCGTGTTATCTTACACATTTCTGAGTGCTTTATGGACACTTTCCGCTCCACCATTGAAGTTACCCATTATGATCAAAGTGCCTTTTTACATACCCTGCTTCACTTTGTAGGTCGTTCCTGAACCTTTCCAATTCCTTCAGTCTTACTCCTTGTCTTATAAATTATCAGACTTGTGTTCACTTATTTTTCCTTTGCGTATTCTAGTCGAAGGATTCTATCTGATATATACTTCCATTATTTGATTTTGTTCACGTTTGTATTGTTAACATTATAAGGTACTCTTGACTGAGCTCAATGATCGTCGTTAACATCATTGTATTTCATCACATGACCATCGTTTTTTCTAACATGCATTGTCTTTCTCTTTTCTTTATTTTCCGTAAATATCGCTGACATTCAATGTTATTATTTTCCAAATATTGCTCTTTTTACGTTCTTATACGTAGTATAAGGAAGTATTGCGATGATAAAAATGTTCGACTTCAAGATTTTTGCAGATGTCCACGTTTTGAAGTCCCATGATACCGAATAAGTGGTTTTTAAAAAATGTCTCTCTCTGTGTGTGTGTCTGTCTATGAGTGTGTGTGTGACCACGGTAGCGGTCAAACCGCTGCAGAAATCAATTCCAATTTTTGTATTTACGTGTATAATCTCCCTCTTGAAATCTGAATAGTTTTTCAGTAAAATCGGTAGACCGGAAGTAGTAGTTTACTTCAGTGAAAAACTCGAATTTTGCCAATATTTCGTCAATTACTAAGTTTAAAAAAATTTATAAAGAATTCAAATATACTCAAAATTAAATTTGAGAAAAATTGTATTAAAAAACTTTTTCGAAATTCCTACCGGAAGTAGGTCTTTTACTCTTAGAGAAAAGCAGTTTTTTGCGAATACTTTGTAAATCATGCTTTTTAGACATGTGCATTACGAGTATAAAAGTATTTAAAACGTAATTTTCAATGCCTCTATCATAAAAAAAATTTCAAAATTCGGACCGGAAGTAACACTTTTACTCTTATCGAATAGCGCTTTTTGCAAATATGTCGCAAATTATGCATTCTATATGTATTTATCAAGAGTACAAAAGTATTTAGAGCTTCATTTGCAATGTTTTTTGTATACATGAAATTTACTCTTAGCGAGGAGCATTATTTTTTAGAATATCTTGCAAAGTATGTATTCTGTAAAGATTTATTAAGAGTATAGAAGTTCACAGAATATTTTTTGTATAAAAAATTCTTAAAATTCTATAATTTGAAACGTCCATACGTATAAGGAAATCGTGTGGTGGCTACACCTCATTTTTTCGTTTACTTTTATCTTCTTGTTACCTATTCTGTTCGAATGACTTTTTCTTATCCGGTCGTTACCAGTTTTATTCATCCTCCGTTTGGCGCCAGTTAGTTCTTATGATAAATAATTTATCATAAAACTCACCTCAAAAACTAAATTTTATTAATTCTAGACATTGTAAAGAACCTATTGGGGAAATTGGGTACTAATTGAGAAGAGTAGAATTGTTTTAAGAATTTTGAAGATTTGATATATCAAATATATATATCTCCATACTCATTGTCATTTTTGACTTGCTCGGAATTGTTTATAATCAATTTGCACGACGGGTCCTGGCAGTGAATCGAACCTTCTCCCTAGAAGTCCTCAAGCACGTAAGTAAAAGGTTTGGTATATTATAATAGTTGTCAATAAATAACATGAAAATAAATATTTGCCAATACTATATAAAACATGTCATATATAGAAGGAAAGTTCACCAATTATTGTGCTTAACATAGATGGCGTTCACTGACATATCAAAAACTGCTGTCATTGGAGTGTCTTTT
Organism: Amphimallon solstitiale; assembly: GCA_963170755.1. Lineage (NCBI taxonomy): Eukaryota > Metazoa > Arthropoda > Insecta > Coleoptera > Scarabaeidae > Amphimallon > Amphimallon solstitiale. The sequence goes on from OY720682.1 coordinate 23,063,868, forward strand.
ATTGGCGTTAATGAATGTAAAATATCGTTTCTCTGTCTCTTTGCATATACGAAGTATTAAGATATTTCTCTTGACGTATTCGTAGTTTAATCAACACATATTTAGTGCTTTAACATACACATTGCTCGTTATGCTGCACTGACGAAACCAACAAGGTAGAAACATATACCATAAGACCGCGTGCGTCTGCATTATCGCGATACCTGTACAGTAAGCGAAACAGATAGAGATGTCTGTGTATTAGAACGGTAAACAAGTAGACGCAGTGTTATACTGGATTACAACAGAGCTAGTATTTCGCATATGCCTATGATGCACTCGTATTTGTCCAAAAATTCCACATTTATACGGTGTAGTAGGGCAGTCGCTTCCACATATGGGCGTCAGTTCGAGTTTTATTATCGCTTAAGAATAACATTTTTTTAGCTAATTACAGGTTAATTGCAATGTTGAATTACAATTCTGTTTTAAGAAGTAAATATTTTATGTTTCAGTATTTTATTATAGTTGAGTTTTTAGATTATAATATTTGTTGAAAAATATTATTTTAGTTAAGTTTTTTTTATTTTAAAGTATAGGAGTTATTTATTATTTCTTTTTGCTCTTTTATGTTGTTTATGAAGCTGTGATGAGTTACTTCACTGACATATTATCAGTGATTATCTGATGCTTCAAACAACTACAAATAATTACTTACAATGGGAACGCAATACCTATTACACTGCTCTTCACTTGATTTGCCTACGAATACATTTATACGTATAACTTATACGCCCGCTGTCGGTGTGGCAATTCAAGTTTGCACGCCCATTTATAGTCGACCAGTAGTTACTAATACATGCATCGCGTTATGAACGGCGGCCACACGGTATGTCTGTAGCCACAAACATATCTTAACACGTACATAGTTCCATCGTTTATTGTTTGTGTATTTTCTATCATATGTACATGTCTTAGGTAAACCTAAACCTTTTGCTGGGACTGCATAAGTAATACCGGTTGTCTTATGCTTATTTGCTTACATTTTTATTTATACATGACTGATTTTACATTCTATTTTGTCATAATATCAACAGCTCTACTCGTAATTCTTTTAATTACATAGTTGCATCGTTATTATTTATATAACTACATTAATTGAACAGTTTATGATAGACCTAAACCTCATAATGGAACTGCATAAGTAATACCGATTGTCCTATGCTTATTGTTTACATTTTCATTCATACATATTTGATTTACGTTCTATATTTGTCAATGTTTTCTAAATGACAACCAGTTGTCATATTGTAATTACTTTTGATCATCATTTTGCCACTACTACCAATAAGATATTCATTTTTTCAATACATTTGTATAAATATATATAGTGCATACATTTCACGAAAGAAAACTCAATAATTTAATAAGTAATTTTAATTTTGAAAGAGTCTATTCAGTACACATGAAGAGTGTAATATTCTTTATTCATTAATATTTCCTTTACTACTCTCTGGAATTTTTGCATGGGAAGATGTTTGAAATCATCAAGTAGTTGGCTATATACTTTTCTTGCGCAGTAGTCCGCAGTACGTTGTGTCATTCTCAGGCGATGACTCGGAGTTCTAAGTTGTTCTCATGATTGCTTGCGTTTGTTGGAAAACTTGCTCTGTGTTCGTGTACCTGAGTAAGCAGAAATACTGCGGCGCAAGTGTGAGTATATGTTCTTTTCTAAAGTAGCTCCTGCATGAATCGAACACAGTACTTTTAATGCTTTTTTCTGCAGAATAATGATAATGCAGGTGCTCCCCAGAATAGGACACTGTAGCTCAGATGAACTAGCGTTTGCTGTTTTATATTAATTATACAGGGTTATGATAAAGTAATGCACAAAATTCATAAAACGTACAATGTTCATTTTTGAAAAAAATGCAAAAACACGTCAAACAGTTTATTTTATTCCGCGTCTTTTAACATAAGTCAAAAAAATATAACATCAAATTTGTCAAAGTTATGACATCAATATTTTTTTTAATATGAAGCTTGTTTTTTTTACTTTATTTGATAAAGCTTGCTTTTCTGCATTATAAAGAAATAATTGAAGTAGGGGTCACATAAGAAAAAACTGAGAGAAGTAATAAAAAACAAAATAAACTTGGATCCCAGTATTTGGTTCCAACAAGATGGTGCACCACCACATTATGGTCTTAATGTTCGAAGGTTTCTGGAGGAAGGTGGATTGGAAGACGTGGACCAATGGAGTGGCCACCTAGGTCACCTGATCTCACTCCCCTTGATTTCTTTCTGTGGGGACATTTAAAAAGTCGGGTCTACGTTAACCGACCAGACAATTTAGAAGACTTAATAGAACGAATTAGACATGAAATGACTCGTATAACTCCGCAGATGATCGAAGACTGTAAATCAGGTCTACCATCGTCTTGGCCTATGTCAGATAGTGAACGGGACACAGTTTGAACAATTCCTGTAAGAAATCGTTTTGGTTTAATGGACTGTTTAGTTAATTTAAATGTTATTACTGTAATAAAGTTTATTTTGTTTTTTATTAATTCTCTCAGTTTTTCTTATGTGATCCCTACTTCAATTATTTCTTTATAATGCAGAAAAACAAGCTTTATCAAATAAAGTAAAAAAAACCAAGCTTCATATTAAAAAAAAATATTGATGACGTCATAACTTTGACAAATTTGACGTTTTATTGTTTTGACTTATGTTAAAACACGCGGAATAAAGTAAACTGTTTGACGTGTGTTTGCATTTTTTTCAAAAATGAACATTGTACGTTTTGTGAACTTTGTGCGTTACTTTATCATAACCCTGTATAATAGGTTAAGGCATTGCCTTCAATAAAATACTATCTACGTCATTTTCGGAAAAAGAAACAGCTAATATGCTAGCGCAATCTACATTGCGTAATAAATCGGCACATCATTTACAAATATTATAAACAATAGTGGGCCCAGAATGGAACCCTCTGGTACTCCATTCGTCACTTCTACTGATGATGACAGCATAGTTGTCGAAATACGTATCTAGCTTTCAGTGCTATAGTGTGGTAAAGGTGTTTTTATTTGTGTTTTTGTTTAGTACGGGGTCCAATTAAGTTTTTCTAAAACACTTATTGATCTATAATTATAGCATGCATCAAAACAATCTCCTTTCAGAATAGGTATTACCCTTGATACCTTTAATTGTCATGAGAAGTAGCTTTGGCTTATGAGACCATTTATTAATTTTATCAGTGGCTTGTATAATTTTCCTTCCACTGAAAAGCTGATTTACAAATATCTATAACATATCTTTTTTTAATAATTATTTTACTTTAATCTTGCGACGTAAAAATAAAAAACAGGCGGAGAAATACGATAATTTTCTTTAATGTTTGAAGAACCCGAAAAATATATTCTTTCAATGACATTTACAAACTTAATTGAAATATAACAATTAAAAGGCCAGCTAAATGTTTTTAATTTAAATAAAGTTTAGAAAAAACACTAAACAGCAAATAATTTTCTTGAAAAAAAAATTCGTATAGAAAATGTTCAAAACTGCCCGAGAAGGATGTGTTTAATTTATAGTAATAATGATACTTACCAATAACAAAAGTTCCCATAAAATGTAAGAGACAGTCTGACTTGAAAGGGAGAAATCAATATGTAGTGAGAATAAGAGCAAAAAATTCGTAATGATATTTAAGAACAGCAATACGATAAGTAATCCAAAAGTTCGATTGAAGTTCTGCATTTGTTCATCAAGAGTAGCGTAAACAGCTTTGATATTGCGAATATCGCATAATAGTACTTCTTCACTAGTTCTGCACCACTCTTCCAATACTAAATTCACTCCGTCGAATGAACATTGTATGCACAGCATTAAATTGTGGATCCATAATACCCCACAAAGCTTATGATAGTTATTTATAACCTCCAAAATATAAAACTGATTAACTTTCAATAAATTGGTAAACTTCCATACGATAATGGTCGTGCAATATAATAATATAAGGTGTGTTATAATAAATTCAATATACGAACACCAAGTCTGCTTCAACTTTGTCTTTATTAAACGTCCCAGTTTCATATCCACTATCAAGAGCTCGTTTAAAATCGCCAAATGATAAGTTCTGTTCCAATAACTTGTTGTAATTATCGATAAAATGTTGATAATCGACATTGAGGAAACACTCAATATATCCAGAATTTGTGTTAGAGTTCTCATATGGGCGTATATTCTCAATGTAAATTGAAAGCTCAGAACTTTATGGGCAATGACACTCAACAGAAATACCACACCGCAACATATTTGCACTTTCGACATTAAAAACTTTCTTTCTGTTAAGTAATATTTTGGAGACAGTCCAAAATATATAGCAAAATTCGATAGAAGTCTCAAAAATCGTATATTAGTTTTGTCTTTATTGGAATATCTTAAATCCATGGCAATTGATCCCGTCTTACACATCATACAAGGAAAGGTGTAAAGATAAAACAGGCTTTTTGAATGTACAGCTCAACGCATATAAGTTGAGCGGTCATCGGCGCAGATCAAGAAGTGAGAGAATGCACGCTAGAGATAGATACAGCTGTGACAAATGCATGCGTGTACACCCCGCTACCACTCTTCCCTTTGTCCATTGCGCATATGACCTTCACCGCTCAACTTATATGCGTTTACCTGTATTCATTAAGTGTTAAAGGGGGATACTTTCATTGCGTGACTTTGCAATTACTGTATAATATTTATAATATTTTGAGTATTGAGATTATTTCATTTCGTGACTTTGCAATTACTGTATAATATTTATAATATTTTGAGTATTAGTTTCATTCTTCGTTTCACCAGTTTTGCCACGTATATTATCCAAAGGCTTAGGTGAAAGTATATCTATTCGTGCGAAATGAAAATTATATTCTCAACAAAACCAAACATTATTACAAAAGTCTAAACCCACCTACTTGTGATTAAACTTATGATTGGGGCTGCCGCTAGCTCAGAAGAAGATGGTCGGGGTTGAAACAATATGTGATCAAAATTTATTTAATAATTAAAAAAGAAAAACAAAAACAATAGATGTAATGGAAACTGAATCAGCCTAGCAATATCTCAATTATTCAATAATAAAAAATTAACAACAGCGATGAAAGCTAAAGTGCAATAAATATTGAATATGTTTACTCGACTAATTTAAATAATGAAATTAATATTAGCAGCCAGAAGGACTACAATGCTAAAGTATAATAAGGACAGAACTTAAAGTTTGCCTACAAAACTAAAATTAATATATGAACACTAATTATTCTGCTAAGTTTAATTACATTTAATGTGAAATTAAAAAAAAACTTGAAAAAACTATTCTAAAACATAGCTGTATGTAATTGGTAAAGAAAATAGAATGTGCTTTGGAACAATAGGGAACACTAATGAATGTGCTTAGTCCAGCACAAATTAATAGACATCAATTAAGCTATTCTGGTGACGGTGCACTACTTAAGGTGCTAATTATGGTATACTTGTAAGCTATTATTAATATAAATTAAGGTTAGAGTCACACACATAACGTCCATTTTACTTATTAATATTTAACAGTAAACCTGTTCTTCCAGGGCGAACTTCCACAAATAAACCCAGATAAAGGTTAGTAATTATCAAAATCGGATCATCAATACTAAATCAATCAGTTCTACAACATGTGCATAATCCAACAATAGAAAATTGAAATACACAAAAGGCAAAAAAAAATCCAGAAAATAATCTATCCCAAAACAACAATAAAGGGAGATTTAACAGTTTAATATACAACATGAAAAATTACAGATTGGTAATAAACATTAAATGAAAAGTTCCACCATCGGCTCCAGGGGCTAAGTTGACTTAAAACTATTCAAGAAATGTGCAGTTAGCCAATAGATGGCGACGCCTGTATAACTTAACGCAAATTAAATAGTAATGGACAATAGCTTTACCATAATATACAGTGAATGCTCAGAGGAAATTAACAAATTTTATAATGAAAATTATCGGAAATAGCAGTGCAACAAGAACTAAATATTTAGAAATATTAAGAAAACGAACTAATTATATACCAGGTGGAATTTAACTGGTAGCACTTCGCGCCTGTATATTTCCTATATTATTATGCTTTATAGGTTTCATATTTTAGTAAGGATGTCGTTCTCGTAGTGCTTTCAGCATAAGAAAAGTTATACTCCTGTTTCAAATTGAGTTTAAATATTTCTTTGGTCACATATTCAATAATAATGAATAGTATGGCCGGTTAAATCTGTTTGAACACATATATAAGAGAAGCTACTACAAAATGCATTGAAAACGCCCGTTTATGTATCTTTCTTCAGCTCACAAATATGTTTTGGTTTTCTTCTATTAGAGCAAAAAGATCGCTTATATTTTAAGAGTTTTAGATTGTTTTTTTAGAGAAGTTTTAACTATCTCTTGATCTATAAAAAGAATTAATTTCCTTTTATTTATAACTAATATAGCAATTCCCAGGATTATTTCAACAACGATGTCCTCACTAAAAACTTTAACTGCCTAACAATCTTTAAAGCAAGCTGCAGTGTGTGTAGATAATTAGATCTACAGAACACACCGTAATATATACAGTGAATGTATACCCCTTGTCTTTTTAACGAATACATTCAAGAAGCAGTGCTCTAACCATTAACAGTTTGGTATTTATACACTATATGCAGGAAATAAGGGCCGATGCAATATTCCGTTAGGATTTTGTGTTTGCCTAGATTGTTGATATAAAATCAATTTATCACTGTACAGTTTCTGTATGTGCACAATATCTAACTATTTAACAGCTTAACATTTTCAGGTTTTACAGCAATTGCTTCTTATATGAAGTTTTTATTCTACAGAGTCTTTGCCGCCCAACTTTTCAATTATACTAAGATTACAAACGTATAAAAAAATAAGCAGCATTTTACGTGAAATGGGTATGTAAATGAATAATTCATTTCTGAAAGCATTAGATTAATGTGATCATAAATTCTTTGGGCGTATAAAATGAAGTGATTTTCTTGAATACCTTTCAATATATTCCAATCAATAATTGAAGTGTTCTATTAGGTCTATAGAAAACCATAATAACATCACTGAACGTGAAGAGATCAAACAAAAAAATTACATACCCAGTGCTAGCTATATAATATATTTTTTCTTTTATTTATTGTCATTTTACAAACTACACCATAAAAACTAATATTTTTATATAGGCATAGGCACATTGTTGTATATAAGGACTTAATCAAACCTGTATTTAATTAAAAAAGACATAATAAATTACATTAAGTTTGTTTTGCAAAAGCATTAGTTACATTTGCTATCGTCTTTTGAGAAAATCTTTATTAACACGTATTATTTTGATCAGTTATTTTCAATATGACCTGATTACATATTAAAATTTATATATATACACAACATTTAAAAATAATTTGTAAATATAGTCCATTTCAAAAAAGTTTATCCAAAAAACGATAGTAAAGGAAATGCAATGTATTAATATGTCACTCTTAATTAAAAGCAAGTCTAATGAAGGTCATAATCAAGACCAAAACGTCACAAGATTAAAATAACAATCTCTTTGTAATTTCTTAAACCCTAATTCAGCCATAATTGCAGTAAGTTATATTATTTCATATATCAGCAGTAACACAGTAGTGTTTATCAAACATTATATATAAATTCATAAGTAGCTGTCAACTTAAACAATATTAAAATAAAACGTTTTGAAAATATAATAAATACTATGTTTATCAAATAATTAGAAACATTAACACATAAGAATATAAAATATTAATGAACTTATTAATAAAACTCTAGGCATATTTGACAAGTATTACACCAAAAATATGAATAATATTCCAAATTAAATTATTGTGTGAAACTATTGCTATATTTTGAATCTCCTTTTGATCATTTACAGTATCGTTGGGTCTTCATAATTGAATTAGTTCTAAAATATTGCTGGCTTTGTTGTTTTATTATTTGCACACAAATTTATGTTTTATCAAATTTTGTGTTACTTTAATTTACATTATTTATAATATTAGTACCATCAAAAACATTGGAATGAACTTCAAGAATTCACTAGTTTACAACAAAAAGAATTTATTAAAGTATTAGTACTTATTTTCAACATAACAATGTATTTTATATAAAAAAAATTAGTTCCCATATATGATCCAATTTCAAATTCTATTGCACAATTAAAACTTTTAGATGTAGAAAAAATTATTCTCTAAACAATTGAATTTAAATCATTTGTGATAAACGTTATGTAAATTACTGTATTTTATGTTTACCAGCAAACAAAGCTAAATATTTTTTACAACCATTTTAACGTTGTTGTCTAAAACTTAATTAATTCGAGAAGATAATAAAATTTTAACAAAATTATACAAAAACCAACATCTTGATGTAGATATTAATGATTGTCAAATATTAAATCATAAAAATTATAAAACAAATGAAAGAGGAATACATTCTAAATTTTATAACATCTATTATCAAAAAAAAATAAACAAATAGAATAATAATAAATCCAAATCAGCAGATATGAGCTGGAATTGGAATACTTTCTGTATAAATAAAATTTCAAAATTCACACCGAAAGTAACAGTTTTACTCCTAGCGAGTAGTACTTTTTTTTATACATTCTATAGTGATTTATTAAAAGAATAGATGTACTTAGAATAGGACTTTGAACAATTTTTGTATAAAAAAATTCGTAAAATTTAGACTTGAAGCACCACACTGACTCACAGGTTTATTATTTTAGGTAGATAAAAGTATTTAAAACTTAATTTAGAAGAAGTTTTATATAATTTGAGACCGTTATACATTTAAAAAAAGCTTGTGAGGTGGCCACAACTCATTATTTCTTTTTGGTCAGAATGCTCATCGACGTTTTTCGACACTTATGAACTCTGTCACACACGTTAAGTATAAATCGTATCCCTCGATATGATTTAATCACTTTTAATCGTTTAATTTTGGACTTGCTTGTAACTAATCCCTGCCTCTATTTGCAATCTACTAATATAATATTTACATGAGTTATTATTGTTTAATTTTTGAAAGTTAATTTTGCTTAATTGGTTATATATTTCATTAAATGAAAAGAGACAACCATGTTCTTTTTTATTTCTCTTACAGCAAATTTTATCCTGGATATTTGATGTTTAACCAAAACAGCACTAAGCAGTGAATGTTCTTCCTAAGCAGTCATTGTCAACAATTAATCAAATAGTTTGAAAATTTAAGCACCTAAAAAGCATTTGTGATTATTTGGCGCTTAACAGGGAAATTGCAACAATTTGGCGCCTAACGTGGGGCAATCGTTTAGTTCTCATAATATTAATATACGGAATTGCATTAATTTCATCCATTTGTATGAAAGTGATGTTGGATTAAATGCACTTTGGTTAATTTTTCAAAAATACTCATGAAAAAATAGTCAGTTTAAAGAAATGATAATACTTACCAATAAAATTATTTGCCATAACATGAAACCGATCGCCACTGTTGAAAAAGGACTCTCCAAAATAAGTGAAAAAAAGAGCAAATAATGCAAAACAACGTTTAAAAAATAAAATGCGATTACCATCCCAAAAGTTCGTTCGAAACTATCCATTTGTTCATTTAGAGCAATATAAATTGCTTTGAGGTTGCAAATATCGCGTACAAGTACTTCTCGACCAGTAATACACCACTTTTCCAATATTATATTTATTCTCTTAAATAAAAAATTTATGCACAATATCAAATTGTGCATCCACAATACCGTAGCGACCTTATGGTAGTTAAGCATAACATCAAAAAGAAAATACTGATCAATTGTCATTAAATTTGTTAATTTCCATATGACAATAATCAAGCAATATATTATAATGATATGCCCCGCAATAAATTCAATATAAGGAAACCAACTCTGCTTTGATTTTTTATTGAAGAAACTTTCCAATTTTATTTCTGCCTGCAACAGCTGGTTCAAAATATTCAAATGTACAATTCTGTACCAATAGCACGTAGTGATTATTGATAGAAAGTTGATAATTAACATTGTTATTACACTCAATACATTCAGAATTAATGTTACAGGTCGTATATTAGCGTGTCTTCTTGAACTAAACTGAAAACTAAGAATTTGATGAGCGATAGCGCTCAACAAAACTATCGCACCACAATATTTTTGTACTTTTGACTCAACAAACTTTCGTTTTGTTGAGTAATACACTGGAGACAGTCCAAAATATGTGAAAAATTTTGTTAATAGCATCAAAAATCGCAGGTTAGTTTTGCTATCTTTGTCGAAATATTTGAAATCCATAATCACTGGCATAACATATAAAACACTGCACCAGAGCCTTGCAGGGGAGATGCATTCATGCGCATATGTTATACGCTACGTTCAATGGCAGTAACGCAATAGTTGCATATCACCTATAAAAGTAATTACTGATCAACTCTTATAAATACAGGTTGAGTGAAGGATCTGGAAAGCGAATTTATTCGTTAATGTTTAATATAATTAAAAATTGTAGTTGACAAGGTTGCCATTGGTTCACAATTTAAAAACATATACGCTGATACAGGTTGACCTATAAATGGTTGGCACAAAGAAGATGTATTTTTTTTTAATTTTAAAACTTATGACGAGGTAGTTCGAGGCTTTTGTGTAGTGCCTCCTCTGTCAAAAATAAGTAAAAAACCTGTTACAAACATGGGCCAAATTTTCAACTGTTATAAAGATATGCCTGGTCAAAGTTGCGCTATACAGGCTGATTGATTTTCTGCCCTCACCATGAGGACCTCGCTTACTTTTGGATATAGAGTATATGCTTAAAGTTGGCGAAGTTGCTAATTTTGTTGTTATGAATCCGTAAAGAAAATGGACCTGTGACAAACGACGTTCGTGTTCTTTAAAAAAAAACCTTCTTTTACCTGTAGCACCTACATTTGGCCTTGTAGAGAAAAATAAAAACACATTCTATGGCCAACACCTATCCAATGGTGTACTCGAAATTTTTACATTACGTTTCGTGTCTTTCTAGCCATCATCAAGTACCTAATTTTTTATAGGCGCCACATTGGATTTAACACCTTCAGAAAGAGTTTTCTTTAATCTAATTTCAACCATGTACTACATGCTGACAAAAGTTTTTGATATTATGCTTTAATTGAAACAATAAATTTTAAGGTTTACTTATTTTTGACCAAGGTGTCAGTATACAAAAACTTCGAAGTACCTCGTCGGACAGCCTGTACCTATATAAGTTCTAATTTGGATTTATCGATGAAATAGAAATATTTTATATTTAAGAGGGGCGTTTACCTATCGAAAATTAAGGCATCGCCGTTTCGCGTTTTTTAAACTCATTTTGTAATTTTAGAATCTCAAATTTGGGTTAGTGATGCAAAAGGCATAAATTTATAATGTCAAGGTCAGTTTTTGTACTAATTTATTTTCTTATGAAAGTTATGTGTTTTAGAAGTAACCATAAAAATGCATGAATTTGATTAATGTCTACTAACTAAGGCTGGTACACAAAAGAAAAACAAACGACCTCTTCGCACCAGCTGCACATTTGATGTATGATATAGAGAAAAAATCAAATTTATGTAATTATTTTTAATGTTAAAAAACATTAAACAGTAAACATTGTCATACAAATTTTACACAAGGTTTTTCCAAGCTAATCGCGTCGTCTATCCCCACTTTACAGAATCTCTACCGGTCCTAGCGAAGACGAAAATCTATCGGAATCGGTCGGCTATTGCAGACTTAAATGCGAGTGACAGTTTAATTACAAACTGTCACTCGCATTTAAATGTCATATATACTTATAATATTCGACTGTATAATAATACAACAGTTATGGGCAAGCGAAAATTGGCTTATTATAAAACATCAACAACATCAACAGTTCCGTAAGTACTCATTCTTTATACATTATGTTTCCCATCTATAATATTCCTTTATCTATGACAGAATCTGCGAATAAAACCGAAGCGCTGTGACAGAACCGAATATCGTCTACCTCCACCTACTCACACCCCCTTTCGTCTACCCGTCCCGCGAGTAATACAAGTTGCGTAAGTTTCTATTTGTTGGTAAACGCCACTCTTAAAGTAATTATTCGCTAAAGTTAATAGTTTTAGAGTTATTTATAATTAAAATTATAATGTTACTTTTACAGTTCTCTTTATAATTATCTATAATTCAGAGAGCAAAATTTTTTAGAATGACCGATTTTTTTTTGCAATACAATTACTAGGCAATTCAATGGTAATTATAACTTCGTGACCCTGGTAATGTGGTTTTTACATGATGGAGCACCGTCCGTCAAGTTTTAAACGTTGCTTTCTCTGAGATATGGATCAACGTGCACCAAGATCATGTAATCTTACCCCCTGGATTTCTTTTTATGGGAATATATTGAAAAGAAAGTTTATGAGGAAGAACCAACAACAAGGGAGAATATGAAAACAAGAATAAGAACTGTTTGCTGAGAAATAATTGCCGAAACTTTCCGACAGAACGAACAACAGCTTTTACAAAGAATTGGTCTACGTACGCAAGTGGAGGGCCGTATCTTTGAACATTTAATATAATTTTGTTAAATTTAGAAATTTATTGCTTTAAATTACTCTAAATATATGATTTTCACATCACTTTTATTGTTTTATTTATTACATTAAGCAGAAAGTGATGCTAAAGGCTGATTATTTCCTTGACTATCACAAAGATGTGATGTAAATAATAATTAACAAAAAAAAAACTAGTCTCAGGTGTACTAAACATGATTAAGTAACAAGTACATGTTATTCCGGGTTAAAACAAATAAAACATTTCAGAACAACAAGGCGGACATAATCGGTTTAAACTACGACGGAGTTACACCGGAGCAAAGAAATAATGTAAACAACACCCACTTACTGAATAGCACTAATTCATACGGTGAACTGCAACATCTGTTTACGCCCGAGAATGAGAGCAAAAAATGACCATAAAATAAGGAATTTATGAGTAAAATCCTTTCTATATCGGCGTAGATAGGAGCGTGAGGGGTTTTTAAAATTTATTATATTTACCTTATATTTCGCAAGAGAAATAATGTACATATTGCCGTGGTCTCTTGCATATTAATAAGATAATAGTAATACCATTAAGATTTAATTTAAGTATATAAAATATAAAAGAGACAATAATAATAAGTTTTATTGTATTCCAAGATTTAACATGAGTATATTAAGTTGGATACATTTTAAAGTGAGAAAACATAGACATAAAAATGAATTTATATTTACAATTTAGATATGAAGCAGGTATAAAATAAAAGACGAGATAAAATTTAAGATATATATATTTCTCTTATAGAAAAGAGAAACAAGATGTATGGTTTGTGTATAATGAGAAAACAACCTGACTTTATAAAATGCGTGAGAATTGCACTGAACATTTTAAATAATGGACCGTTGTTTAAAAATAAAAAAGAAATGAAAGCGAATAACCGAGAAAGGGTTATGCTTAAGGATGGAAGTGTGATAAGAATTAGTCATCTAAATGCAATAAGATTGTATGTAGAAAACAAAATTCGATATGCACGGGAGAAAAATATAATTGAATAAACTATGTAAACTTGAGAACGTGCATAAGGTAATAAAACTTTATTAAATAAATCATGCAAAAAGAATAAAAATTTACCTTAACTTATGACTATATAAGTAAATAAATAAAAAAGGATATAAATAAAGATATTCTGAGACCATACAATGTAACGGTAGGCCCTGTATATAATGAATAAAATCTAAATATAATATAACATCTAAAATATTTATATTAGGGTAATGTGTATTGTGATATTATGGGAAATAATAAGTCAACACAGATCAGGAAACATGTATTATTCATTGATTTGTATTAAATTATTATATTTCTATTTAAAATGTTCCTATATAAATTCTGTATATGTAAAAGAGAAATAGTGCCTAGGTATATCGATGTAAAAACATAAGTGGCGACAATGATATCGGCGCCAGCCAAGAGTGTAGGCGGCGTTAACAAGAAACGGTTTGTGTAAAATCAACACGTGGGCAACCTTGAACGCTACATATTTTGCGAGTGCATGTTCTCACAGACAGAGTTTGAATAGAGGTAAAGTACATAAGTGGCTCGGGGAATTCCCTGAACGAACACGGTGTGAGGATGCCTTAAGCAAGAAGAGGCAGAGACAGACGTTCCCCAGTCGGCGCATGAAGTGGTTCGCCGGTCGTGTAAAATAACACTAGACCGCACCCAATAAAAGGGAACGATTGCACGGGCTAATAATGCGTATAAGAATATAGAAATTCTGCGCATTAGTAATAAGTAAAAGAAAAAGCCTAGTGACGAAAACAGTTATAAGTTTTAATAAAACCAAGAGTGTACTACCTGAGGTAGAAGTTTTGTTAAAAACAAGTGTGTGCTCTAGTACGAAACGAAGAAGACGACGATCTGAATCTACCCTAGGAAAAGCTGCCCGGTGAAGACCCTGTGCCAGCGCAAAACAACGCATCAGGTACCCAACGTTGTTTGAATTAAAGGCCTATATCATGCATGATTTTTTTTAAAATAATTAAATTAGCATTTAATTAAATTTATGGTATACTGTAGAGGTAAAGCGTCATTGCACTGTTGTTAATTTTATTTGCTCATGTTGTACCATTTGAATTGTGTTGCGTTTCTATAACCTTTGTTTGTCACCTGATCTGTGTTGATAGTGTTTTTTTTATCAATATATTAATAATATTTAAATATCCTTTTGCGTGTTATTTGTCTACCTCACTCTAAGAAATTTGGAATATAAAATAGAAGTAATAGTACGCGCCGAAAAATAACTTTAGTGTTTTAATACTCGAACCGACCTGAAATTAAGAGTTTTGTGCGAAACCGAACCATTTAACTGAGCTAGATTACGCGGAGCATTCAATAAGTCTTTTTACTTATATTCTTTAAATTTATATTATTATTGCTGAACACCCTACTTTGGGGTATTTTATTCATTTTTATTTAATTTTAAAGGACCGTACTATTACATATGTCGCCCAACCAAGGTCTCTGAAGGGCGTTACTATTACATATGGTGCCCAACCTTGGGACGTTACATTAATTTTAATTATTATTTAAACACGTACTATTACATATGTCGACCAACTAAGGGGCCGTACTATTACATATGGCGCACCAGCCGGTGGGCACGAAAAGACACTAAATTTTCAATTTATTTCAAATTTGTGTGGAGTAGTTTGGTAGGAACAAAGCTTTATCAAATATTTAAGAAATATTTTGACGAAATTTTTAAATTCTTTTGAACAAAATTTTAATTTTTAAATAAAAGCGCAATTTAGATTTGAATTAAAAGGTAGACAATTTAAGTATATTTTTTTTGTGATATACAGGGTGTTACAAAAGTTGTGTAAACATTTTCAGGGCGCATAGCATATAAGGTATACGGTACAATAATACGTATTATACAGGGTGTTTTGAAAGAAAGGTCATTTTATTGGGGGGTAAATAGGAATAAAACCCAAAATATTTTACACGAATAAGCGGTAATTTTGGAAGCAAATTGGCGACGTATTATACAGGGTGATCCAAAGGAATAGGCACACCTGGTTGGGGGGTCACCAGAATTAAATAAATAAACATTTTATACAATTAGCGGAGCTTTTAAAGGCAAAGTGGAATAAAATTTGAACGAAAAAGAATTTTCTTTTATAGCGTTGTTGTCAAATTTTTATTTAGTTGTTTTTTTATATGCCTTATCGTTGTTTAAATAAAGCCGCCGTTGTATAAAATAAACATAGCCGCCAAAGGAAATAAAGTTGGAAGAATATTAAATAAGGAATTGAAGTGAATGCATTTAAGGAGTGGTAAAATGATAGGAGAAAAAGAAGCAATCATGGGAAACTCAGAGGTAGAGAATAAAAGTGAAGAAACAAACCAAGGAGCATCCGGACATAAAACCCCGGACGAAAATATGGTCGAAACGGAAGCGACGCCCAAAGGAATAGGAGATATGCAGGCATTTTTTGACTTTATGAGACAATCAATGAAAGATTTAAAGAAAGACAGTGATGAGAAATTCAACAAATTAGATGGAAACATGGAAACTTTAAAGAAAAGTAATGCGGATTTAAAGAAAGATAGTGATAAAAATATGGAAACTTTAAAAGAAGACAGTGATAAGAAGTTCGAAAAATTAGATAAAAATATGGTAGAATCCAAGAAGGAAATGAGTGAAAAAATAGACCAAAATATGGGAAAATTCGAAGAATTAAAGAAAGACATCCAAGAAGCAAATTACCAGATGTATGAAAAAATAGCAAAGAGCCAAGGACAACTAAGAAAGGAAATCGATGATTTCAAGGAAAAAACAGAAACAGAATTGAAAGCAGTCGATGAGAAGATTCAGCATCAAGCAGAGGAATTCGAAAGAAAATTAGAGGAGGAAAAAACAGAAAGAAGACATGAAGTCAATCAGAAAATTGACCAAGTAAACAAAGATGTTGAAAGAACTAACATGGAAATTGAAAACACCAAAAAGGAGGTCGCGAAGACCAGACAAGAAGTCGAACAGGAAATTGAGTGTTTAAAGAAAATAGCGCCAGTGGGCATAGAAATAATAATAGAAGAAAAGAAAGTACCTATGTTCAACGGGGACAAAAGAGGGCTTCACCCAAAGGAATTCCTGGAAGCACTAAGGAGACATTTCGAATTTGGAACAATACCAGAAAGAAAGAAGCTCGATTTTGCGATAGGCCAATTGGAAGGCGACGCACGAGTATGGGCCAATGCAGTGAAACATCAGTGAGACAATATAGAAAATTTCCAGCAAGAACTACTGAAGATGTATTGGTCCGAAAGCGAACAAAAAAGAATCTGGATGGAATTATTGAGGCCTAGGACATATAATGCGAAATTTGGGACTATGACTCAGCATGTATGGTATTGGGTGAATAAGACACAATATGTGGATCCACCAATCGGCGCAGAATTATTCATAGAAGCAATACGTAAACATTTCTCCTATGAAGTGGAAAGTATTCTACTATCAGCAAAAGCCAAGACAATACCCGAGCTAATAAGCATAGTCGAGGGAATACAAAATCGAGAGGGGCCTTCTTCACGAAACCATGATAGACGTGATGATCGCAGAGACGTGCAAATGATCCACCAAAACAGAGGTCACTATAGAGGAAGAGGTCGTTATAGCAACCGAGGACGCTGGAGTCCACCACCGAGTGCCGATTCGGGAAACGAATAAATGCAGAAGCAAACGCTCCTCGCCTTCTGCATATGAAAATGAGGGAGCCTGTAAGAGAACCGAATCCACGGAAATACACACCGAGCAGGAACACCCAATTAGAGGCCTGGAAACAATATATGCAGCAGCTACCTCTCCTCCTCAACCGAAGCCACTGTCTTAAGCACGACAAGAAAGACCTCGAGGATTATCCACAAGATTCTCCAATTATACCCAAGGTCCAAATCTGTATTGAAAAGGATAAAGACGAGGAATCTAGTGAAGTATTACCCGAAATAGGAGAACCACCATCAATAGCTTCCAGCTTGTTTGAGTCAAACTGCGAAACTGCAAAAGTCAACCCACTAACAATGGGTACAACAGAATGCAATCTGGTAAATAGGGTGGAACAGGTAATATCCGACTATGAAGACATATTCTCCGATAAACCGGAAAAATGTGAGGTATTCAAGAAAATATATGATAGAGATTTTCTATTGGCACTTAGAAATGATCCCAAAAGTAGAAAAAAGCCGGACAACCTTCTTGACATCATTGCGCAAGAAGATCGAGGTAGAATGGGTAATCAGGTGTTAGTGAAAAATCACAACTATTCGTCAGCACTAACCAAGGAAATAAAAAAGTTTTTTCATGTGTATAACGGAACTTATGAAATTTTACGAAGAGTAAGTGAAAAGGCTTATTGGTTAGGGGACCCAATCGCCAAATACAAATGCACCCAAAACATTATGCATTTGAGAAAGTATAAAAAACCGCCAAAAGATCCAACAGAGATTAGGGTGGTATAGAAAATTAGTCTGTAAATATAAAATACATATCACTATCAAATTATTATTATTCATTTAGCCAACCAGAGTTATATGTAGTTTAAATATTTTTTTTTGTTTTAGCTTTTTATATTTTATTATGTACACGTTACCATTATTTGCTTTTCATTTAGACTTATCAGCCTGTCAGAAAAGGCAAAGGGGGGTATCTGTAACGGTAGGCCCTGTATATAATGAATAAAATCTAAATATAATATAACATCTAAAATATTTATATTAGGGTAATGTGTATTGTGATATTATGGGAAATAATAAGTCAACACAGATCAGGAAACATGTATTATTCATTGATTTGTATTAAATTATTATATTTCTATTTAAAATGTTCCTATATAAATTCTGTATATGTAAAAGAGAAATAGTGCCTAGGTATATCGATGTAAAAACATAAGTGGCGACAATGATATCGGCGCCAGCCAAGAGTGTAGGCGGCGTTAACAAGAAACGGTTTGTGTAAAATCAACACGTGGGCAAGCTTGAACGCTACATATTTTGCGAGTGCATGTTCTCACAGACAGAGTTTGAATAGAGGTAAAGTACATAAGTGGCTCGGGGAATTCCCTGAACGAACACGGTGTGAGGATGCCTTAAGCAAGAAGAGGCAGAGACAGACGTTCCCCAGTCGGCGCATGAAGTGGTTCGCCGGTCGTGTAAAATAACACTAGACCGCACCCAATAAAAGGGAACGATTGCACGGGCTAATAATGCGTATAAGAATATAGAAATTCTGCGCATTAGTAATAAGTAAAAGAAAAAGCCTAGTGACGAAAACAGTTATAAGTTTTAATAAAACCAAGAATGTACTACCTGAGGTAGAAGTTTTGTTAAAAACAAGTGTGTGCTCTAGTACGAAACGAAGAAGACGACGATCTGAATCTACCCTAGGAAAAGCTGCCCGGTGAAGACCCTGTGCCAGCGCAAAACAACGCATCAGGTACCCAACGTTGTTTGAATTAAAGGCCTATATCATGCATGATTTTTTTTAAAATAATTAAATTAGCATTTAATTAAATTTATGGTATACTGTAGAGGTAAAGCGTCATTGCACTGTTGTTAATTTTATTTGCTCATGTTGTACCATTTGAATTGTGTTGCGTTTCTATAACCTTTGTTTGTCACCTGATCTGTGCTGATAGTGTTTTTTTTTATCAATATATTAATAATATTTAAATATCCTTTTGCGTGTTATTTGTCTACCTCACTCTAAGAAATTTGGAATATAAAATAGAAGTAATAGTACGCGCCGAAAAATAACTTTAGTGTTTTAATACTCGAACCGACCTGAAATTAAGAGTTTTGTGCGAAACCGAACCATTTAACTGAGCTAGATTACGCGGAGCATTCAATAAGTCTTTTTACTTATATTCTTTAAATTTATATTATTATCGCTGAACACCCTACTTTGGGGTATTTTATTCATTTTTATTTAATTTTAAAGGACCGTACTATTACATATGTCGCCCAACCAAGGGCTCTGAAGGGCGTTACTATTACAACAATCTGCAGTAGTGTTTTTATAAACGACAGCTGGCAATAATAAAATACATTCATGAATTCGTATATGTAGTATTATGTTTCATAAGCTGTAGAGAGGTTTAGTACGGTTTTGATAACCTACAAAAAGAAAATATAATGTAAACTTGGTTTGTAGTTTATTACAGAATATACCTACGTTGGAGAAATGCTGGACAATTTGTGAGAAACTTTTAAAGTGCAAACAGACAATTATCGGGGTGTTGACATTTGGAAGTGAGGGAACTGTCAAAAGACAACAAGTGCGTGTGTGTGTGTGTTCGAATCACAACGGCAACCTGAAAAGCAAAGAGCTCACTGAAGACGCAGGGTGACAACTCAAATGGTAGTTTCTGAGGATGGCGTTGAGAACGGTCACGTGTTTTCCCGGGGATATAAATTGAAAACAAGAATCGACAAGATTACAGTAACTTAAAATCGTAGGGTTAGATACACCACGATTCATATTTATTTCTTTTGTATTAGCGTATTAATTTTTATTTGCAATTAAGTTTCATTCATTTATTTTCTTTGGTTAATTGTCTTTGTATTTTTTAAAAATAATGGAGATGCAAATGGCAGAATTTGAGAAGTTTTTCAATGATTCAAAGTAAGTTTGATACAAAGAGTTATCAATGTGGCTATGCGTGTATTGAAATATAACGTGCAAATGTATATTCAATATAACGTTGTGCAACAGGGATAATAAATGTTTTCCCGTAATAGTAATAAGCATTCATTAGTTTCAAGTTTACAAAAAATGAAATTATTAATGGTGTTGGGTGTTAAGAGGATATAGCTTGCAAATGTATATTTTCTGGCACTCAATTAGGCATCATTAATGTTAACAATAATTTTTTATTATAAATTAATGACTTAAAATTAATTTTTTTATGAGGAAAGTGTTTCTGGGTAGCGGACTCTGAGATGCTAGATATAAAACGTGCGAATGGTTATAGATAGTAATCAGATTCAAGCTTTTTCTCCGAACATTGACCATTGCGAAGTTCTAAGTTTGTCAGAGCATTACGTGCGAATATAATGTCTCTGATGGAATAGAACTAGCATAAAATGTAAATAGTATACAAAAGTTAATTGAATTTTATTTGTTTTGAAACAGGAAAATATTTTAGATTTCTATTTGATTAAGTATAAGAAAAATATATTCGTACCATAAAAACGTTACAACCTAGAACAAGGTACAAACGTTTTCTTTTAATTATGTTTCTTTTAAATAAAATGGTGAATATAGTATAGCGATGCTATCTATTATGTAATAAATGTTAAATAAATTATACAATTATGTTTTATATGGTTTCTGGTTTTCATTTAAATAAGCTATAACCTTATCCCAATCAAAAGTAAAACAAGAGATTTGACGAGAGAGGAGAAATTTAGATACACTGATAGAATTCACTACGTGCTGTTAAGATAAATAAAATATACATTAAGGATAATAAAAATTATCATCATCTTTATTATTTATGTTGCTGGAACAGCACACAACATAATTTATTTGGCATACATACGCGTACGTTTTTAGTTATCCTTTATTAAGATCTGGAGCGTTGTTTAAGTTACTTTTTCTGATATGAAAATGAATTGTCAGTGATTCCGAAATTTATTACAAAGTCTGTAAAATATCGTTACAGAATGCAAAATATCGCACGTTCGTCACTTAGCTTTGCTAAAACATACACAGAAATAGTTTTTATACAGAGAATTTCGATAGTTTACAAAATTTCGTTACATGTTTAAATGACGATGCTCGAAGTATTTCTGAGTGCAAGGAACTAACACAAATCCCAAACTTAAAAAATCTGTTGTTATTCCTTTAGGAACACTTTGGAAATTTGCCTAAACTAATCACATATTAAATTAATCTCAAATTAAAAAATGGATTAACCACATTAGATGTGGCTATTAATAATTTCAAAAGTATTCTGCAGAAAACCCTCATGAATGTGTGGAAATACGCTACATCCACAAAAGTAAGCATCTAGCTAGCAGTTTTAAGAAGACGAATTATTGGGCCTATATTTTTCAATGAAACCATAACAGCTGAAAGATATCGAAATGAATTATGACAGCCTTTTATTAATGAACACCATGATGTTGAATTTACGGAAGGATATTTTCAGCAAAATAATGCCCCAGCGCACAAGTCTCGAGAAACAATAGCTTTTTTGCAACATATTTAAATAATACCATTTTCAAGACCAGACATTACACAATCGAAGAGCTTAAAGCTATTATGAATTTTTGTGCTGAGATAACCTAAGAAATCCTAATAAATGGCTTTGAAGCATGAAGCTTAGAGTTCAACTTTGTCTTCAAAATAAAGGCCAACATTACCAACATCACCTTTAGTATTATTTTCTTCTAAATTTGACTATTGTAAAAAACATTTTTTTCAAAAACTAAATTACTAATTTACACAATATTAATTAAATATTACACACAATTACATGACATACCTAACTAAACTATCAAAATTACGCATTTGTGTCTGATTACGTGCATTGCACTGTCACCAATCATTTAAAAAAGGATGGCCGTCTCTAACGAGGAAAGTATTTGAAGGCAAGGTAAGTTCTTTGTGTTTATAATTTCTTCACTACGCAACACCTGGTACATCTTGTGTCAAATTATTTTGTAGCGTTCTTGAATTATTAAAATAATTAAAAAGACAGCTGTAAATGTCACTTTTTAACTTTAATCGAAAACTATTAACATAAACAAATAATTTCTTTTAATTACAAATATTTCTATTTTAACGCAAAATCCAAATTTCAACTTAAATATAGGATGTTCAATTTAAAAAAAAATACCTATTTCTTGTTTCTCCCAATGGTTTATGGTTCATCCTGTATAAGCGTATATATTCTTTAATTGTGAATCAAGGACAACCCTATCAACTACATTACGCAAATTTTTAATTATAACAAGCATTAAGAATCCTATATAGTCGATCTGTCAACAATGGGAAAAAAGCAGATATTAGATGCAAGATATTTTTGTTGATTATAAATTTGGAGAAAACCGTTCAACGTTAACTTATGAAGAATTTAGTAATCTACCCCGCTGAATTTGAAAATTTAGAAAAAAATTATCGGATTAAAGAAAATTAATTAATTAATATGTCAAAATATTAAAAACAAGTTTTCTCAAAAATCCTTCGGAGGAGATTTGTTTGCTTGAGTTCACGTTATAAATTGAATAAAAAGCTACCCTGCTCTGCACTTATTATTCGTTCAACTATTCTTTACTTTGTTTTAAATGAATATAAAATAAATTAAAATTAGGCAACCCACATTACAATGAATTGTTATTCTAGTAAAAATCTTTCCCGCGGTTACAAATGTTTAAATATTTGGTCATAAATGAATTTTTATTCGTTTTGATATTGAGTTATAATTTCAAATATTTATTATATATTCCCTATGTGTAATAACTACTTGGACATCCTTTGCTTATTAAATTATGTGCTATGCAATCAATATTACATTTCCGATCCACTATATAGGACCCTTAAAGAGTAAATTTACTTTGTCAGATCGTTGACTCACCCTGTACATCCAATTTATTTCAGATAATGAAATTTTATACTGTTTGTCGTTGCTGAACATACTATTGGATTTCATGTAGTAGGTACGTCAGTACGCCACATAATGAACAACTATGAAAAAAATAACCATTTATTCCAGTGACAACAGAAACGTAAGATACTACAAAATAAGTATTTACTAACATAAATAAATATTTTAGTTATATTTCTTGAATTTACAAACCTATTCTGGCGTCGTTTTTTTATGAGAAAATTATTACTTAAGCTATGTATGAATTGATATTGTGCTTTGATTTGTAAAATAGAGATTACTTTTGAACATTCTTCTTTACTTATGATTAGAAATTATTTTATCTTTTTATGGCTTCTATAAGAACTTCTCAAGATTATTGTGCGCGTCTTTTCTAAATAACCTGAACCACATTCATTGTGATACTAGTCCTAAATTTGCTCGTGCGATTTATACAATTCAAGTCAATGACGGCTATACTAGAATATAGAGGTGGGTCGTTCGCGACCGAACCGGTTCAGTGAACCGAATCCCAGCAGGGAACCGAGGGAGCCGGTTCACTAAATTTCAATAAACCATATCTCGGCTCACTTGGAAAGTAACTATGCGCGCGACTGAACCGACCTGATAGAACAGTTTTAACGTACGGTCGCGAACCGAGAGAGCCGGTTGATAATGAATCGGATCCCGGTTAGTTTGTGCCGACGACGGCGCCGAGTATTACATGTCCTACACGTGCCTGGAACGGTATGCTATTTCGGATCCACACGGTTCAAATGAGCCGGGTCCCGGAACAATGAGGAGCTGAACCGAGTGAGCCGAGTCAAAGAAGGGAACCATTTTGCCCACCTCTACTAGAATAGATCAGAAACAGAAAAAATCATTTTACGACATGAAATTGATATGTTTTGAATAATTTATTCCTGGATGCATTAGTCTAATATGATAACAGGTATACTTAATATCTATAAAAATAAAGTGATTTTATTTGAATACGTTTCAGTACAATCCAATCAATACTTAAAGTAAGCGGTTTGTGTTTCTTTAATAATATTTTCAATTTTTACATTTTGCATCTTACATATTATGTGTGGTCATGAATCCACTGTTAGTGCTAGAGTTGAATAAAGTAGTTAAGTTGAAAGCAGTGGCGGTCCGTGATTTTTTTAGGACGGGAGGGCACCGGGGGGGTATCAGTGTTTAATATCAAAAATTAAGTACAGACATAAAAATTAACTCAATATGTTATTTAATTAACTTGTTTTAAAATAAAATCTATTCGCCCTTCCTTACGATCAGCAAAATGATTAATAACTAATTCATTGTTTTGTTCGAACATTTTAGAAATTTTGTTTTTTGAAGTAGGTTACTCTGATTTTTAAGTAGAACTTTTTAAATATTTGAATATAGGCGGTGTTATATATAATTATGACTAAAATTCAGACTAATGTATGCAATAAATTATTTCAAATTATCAACAAAAATGACGAAATAAGTAATTGCACGCCCCTAGAGATTCGCAAAATAGCAGAAGACAATTTACAAAATCTTTCGCCAACATTGTCTCGACATATTTATCAAAAACAAACCTTTATAACAGTTATACTATTCAACATTGGAAGTAAATTTCAATAGTAGCATCAGAAAACTTAAAATGTTAGCATGTGTGCTTTTTATTCTTTATACAACTTCTATTGCACATGTTTGTTACATTAAAGGCTTATATATTGACATTTAAATATAATTTGGTTCCATTTCTTTCGTTAGCAACGTCAAAACAACAAAATTAGCATGCAATAAAGTAATACTTTATGCAACCAAAACGGGTGTCGTAAAGTGAACTTTATAGCACCGAAATAGAAAATAGTAGATTGTTGTATTAGGATTAAAAATGTCTCTTTTCTCGACGAGTAAAATTTTACATTTGCGAGGCGGAGCGTAGCGTAGCCGAGCGAATGCAAAATTGTACGAGTCGAAAAGACATTTTTAATACGAATGGAACATGCTATTTTTTCTCCAATCGAAATCATGCATTGCGATAATAAAACGAAGTCTATTTTTTATTCAACCGAAATCATGCACTGGGATAATAAAACGAAGTAGGTAAGTAAGTTATATCGACGTTGTCATGGATATGTTGTCAAACATTAGTCATACATTAGTTGTCATTGCGTTCATTTGTGATTATTAGTGGTCCAATTTGTTGAAATCTTTGTAAAAATGGAAACTAATGAAGATTTGGGTGTTCCTGAAGACATACTGGAGTGTGCGAAAGTAGTTTCTTTGAATCTTCTCCCGCAGAAATCTAGAGAAATTTATGAGTACGCGTACCAACGGTTTATTGATTGGTGCAAAGGAAAAAATGTTCAGGTGTATTCAGAAGATGTAGTTATAGAGTATTTCTCAAACTTAGCAAATAAAATGAAGCCGTCTACGCTTTGGTCACAATATTCCATGTTGCGGTCAACGTTGGATATAAAGAAGGGTATCGATATGAGTAAATATTCAAAGTTGCGTGCTTTTCTCAAGAGACAGAGTGAGGGATATTTACCAAAAAAGTCGAGAGTATTTACAAAGGAGCAAGTGGATAACTTTTTGAACAATGCACCTGATAATTTATATTTGATGCAGAAGGTAGGTACTTTCAAAATAAAAGAATAACATTTTTAAAGAGTTTCTTTATAGGTTGTCTTAGTATTGGGGGTTGCAGGAGCAATGAGGTGTGATGAAATCGTGAAATTAAGAATTGATAATGTTGAAGATGTGAAATCCGCCTTAATTGTAAAAAATTCCCTATACCAAATCGTAGAGGTCACGTTTCTTTACTGTGTTGGGAGAAAATTATTTAAGTGTTTATCGAAAATATATTGCTTTAAGTCCACCCAGATTGGTAGAACGTCGATTATTTCTCAGATATGTTAATGGAAAGTGTCATCGAATGGTGGTTGGTATTCACAAAATCAGTGCCGTCGCGCAAGAAGTAGCAAAATTTTTGAATCTGGACAACTAGAAAGAGTATACCGGACACGCATTACGACGAACGTCTGCTACTCTTTTGGTTGACGGCGATGGTGACTTAACATGTCTTAAAAGACACGGAGGTTGGAGATCAAGCACTGTGGCGGAATCCTACATTGAAGAGTCACGTTTGAACAAAGAAAACATTGCGAAAAGGATATTGGTAGATGTAGATGATAGTGGTAGTACTGGATGAAGCGCCGATATCATTTCTAATATCACATCTGAAAATAATATCACAATTGCAGAAAACGTGTTGGACCGCTTAGATCTCTCTAAGAATGGGGCTACTGATGGCAGTGGTTTATTTCATTTTAACAAGTGCTTAAATTGTACATTCAACATTAATGTGAATAAATAAAAATCGTTAAATAATAAATTAAAACTATGAATACTTTTTTATCCTAGGATTAAAAATAACCACTTTTACTTACTAGGATTAAAAGTGAATATTTTTGTTGCTTAGATACCACTTTCTTGGATCAGTATGGAAAATGACAACCTTAGATACTCCTGACAGTCAAAATATGTCATACTTTTTTTACGGTTGGAGAAAAAAACATTTTACACATTACACCCACACAACCAGTCTGATAAACTGTAAGAACGCCTGTTGGATTTTCTCGTTACGGTTTTATTAGTTTTCGAATTGTGATGTTTTAGTTTAATCAATAAATCTGGTCTAGGGGACATTAATTTTTTAATTCTATCTTAATGTCATAGCTCAGTGTGTTAATTTCTATCATTCCGATTATGTTACTAACGCAATTCATAGTTGTATTTGCACCGATAGAAATTACAATATACACTCACCGCTATATATTACATACTGGACCGGCACCCGGCACCACAGAGTAGTGCCCTCTCGCTGACATATACCGGCTCTCTACCCGCGCCACTTTCATCGTTCGATTTCTAATACAGACGGTGCAGTCGCGCGAGATGCCCCGCGGCCTACATCAGACTGCGATTTTTAAACGCGCTGAAGAGACGGACTATTAGTTCCGAAAACATTATTTGTTATCAAACATGTCAAAAATATTATATACAAATTAGGTAATGATAATTAATTTATCTGTTAAAAGAAATTTGTCACGGGGGGGGGCAGTGCCCCGTTGCCCTCCCTGCAGCAGCCGTCACTGGTTGAAAAAAAGAAATGTTTATATACGTGATTACACTTACCACTAAAACAAGTCCATACAATATCGAAACGATGGCCAGTTATTGCTTTTTCCGCTCTTTCTTTCATATTCAATGCTTTCTGTTCACTCAAACCGTCCACTTTATATTTTCGAAGGTTTCTGGCTTCGGTTGACTTCTACCAGGGATCGCTGGGCATAAAGTCTGGATGCTAGCAAATAGTTTCTTTCAGATTCACCCAAGTAAGTGTTATCCCACTGGTGACTTGGTCAAGAGCATATCTTCTAAGGTTACACCTTAGCCAAAAATACTACGTTTAAACACTCTTTTTTGTTTCATACAGATTTCTACTGAAGATGGCAACTTAGTTGCCGAAATACGTATATATATTGTTTATATATTTTTTTGTGGTAAGGGATTTTTTCCTTTTGCTTTTTATTTTAGTGAGCTTGCTAGGTTAATCTCTGGTCATTATAAATACCCAACTAGTTCACATCAATTTTCACTGTTAATGGCTCATTGTATAACAACAGCTCTTGACATAGGGTTCGTCTGGAGGTAAATGTAATTTAGGTTAATTTCTTACTCTTGGCGTTGATTCTACATTTGTTCATCCAAAGGTCTAGTTGGTTTTTCGAAATCCAAACAAACGAACTGGCTGTTAGGTAGAACATCTCAGTTAACCATTAAGAACAAGATTCTTCTCTACAAAACTATACTTGTACCAATATGAAGCTACAGTATCGAACTCTGAAGTTGCGCAAAACCGTCACACATCAAAATTCTGCAAACATTCGTATCTAAAATGCTTCGCATGATGGCTAGCAAACCTTGGTACGTTCAAATCTAATGTTATGAGGACCTACAAATACCATTTGTTAAGGGTGCTCACACCAGATGTTATTAAAAAAAATATATTTCATACAAATCCATTAGTTCACAGTTCACTTAAACCAGAGACGCAATTTTTGACCAGCCGTAAGGAAGAATGTCTTTTAGTCAACAGCGAAGATTCCAATATATTAATGTTTAGCTGTTTTACAAATTAGAACATCTTTTCTTAAGCCAGAAAATGTATGTGGATGGTACTTTCGACTACTGCACAAAATTTTTCTTGCAGTTGTTCACCATACATGGCTGCCTTAATGGTCATTATGTACCGATAGTGTTTTGTGTGCTACCAGACAAAGCAACAGAAACATACAAAAAGTGTTTCGAATTTGTGACAGAAAAGTGTATTGAATATTCTCTGTCGTTTTGCCCCACCGAAATTGTGGCAGATTTTGAGATAGCTATCCATAATGCAGCTAAAATAATTTGGCCACAAATAACAATAATTGGATGCAGATTTCATGCAACGCAAGCTTGGTGACGTACAATTCAAAAACTTGGACTTTCAGCAGATTATAAAGAAGGAAGTGATGTTGGAAAATGGATTGGTTATTGTTTTGGATTGTTGTTTCTAGAACCACAAGATGGTAGTAATGTTTACGTTTTTACATTATCAACCAGAAAATGATAAAATTACTTTGTTTGCTGATTATTTGGTCAACACTTACATATCCGAAGATGCCGTTTTTCCACCCTAGTTATGGGCATCTAAAAATGCAAGCGCCGCTTGCACCACCAAGGCATGCGAAATGACATATTGGAGAAGATGCTGCGGAATAACATTATACGACCATATCAGAAATAAGAACATCAGAGATAGAATAAGGGTGAAGGAGACTATTATAGATGCTATAAATGGGAGGCAGCTGAGGTGGTATGGACTTCTGCGTCGAATGGAGGAAGAAAGATTACCAAGAAGAGTATGGAATTGAAATCCACCTCAAAGGTATAAACGAGGCAGACCAAGAAGGAGATGGATGGAAAATATAAAAGAAGAAATGAGGAAGAGAGGTCTACGTGAGGAAGAGTGGAACGATAGGGATGAATGGCGCTTAGGATGCGAGAAGCGGAAATAACTGCAAAAACTCGCTATAAAAAGTAGATGTAAATTCGGCCGCTTTAAATAAGTGTGCTAATCGGCTCAAATTATATGCTTGAACTATCAGGACAATTAAAATATCTAAAGCGGCCGAGTTTACCTCTGCCCGTGTCTCTCGCTCTATGCAAAGATTAGAGGCATTTCCACTTTATCCTCAACTGAATATTAAAATGGCATATTGTCACAAAATTGACATTTCAATGACAATTACTACACGGATCACTAGAAAAACGAAATTTGACCGACATCATAACTGTGTCGATTAGTGCAGGCAGATTGTAAATTATAAAGGGAATTTAGATGCTTTCAACTAAGCTTTAAATTTATGGAAAACTAAAGTAAATTTTTGATTTTAATTTGGATGAATATGTCTCAAAGGATATCTGCTTCATAATAATGGATACAAAAACGATTTCCAAAATGAAAATTTTAGTTGATGGTTTGTTTTTTTGGCTGCCGCTGAAGCATTTTAAACATTTTACAGATTTTTTTTATTAATATGTAGTATACATTTCACCCTAACGTTACACAAAATTTGATCTTTTCTTCTTTATAAATAAGCACCATTTTGGCGGCAACGGTAAAACTTTGGCCACCCCGTATAAATGTATGAAAACTAACACTCACCAATAAAATCAGCATCCAACAGAAGAACATGACTCGCCTAGGGATTGTTCTCGTTATGATCCAAAACTTCTCATCGACTAGAATATTGAAGAAATTCAAATAACTCGTCAATATGTTTACGAAGAGAAGAAATACTACCATTCCAAATATTCTATTAAATACTACCATTTTCTGCATAAGAGTAATGTAGATCACTCGCAGAGTATATACTTCTTTAAGAACTACTACGCTTTTTATATTGATATATTTTATAAGAATCGAATTGACATTTTCAAATTGATAATTTACGCACAACATGATATTGTGCATCAACATCACCGTCAGGAGATTTTGGTATCTTAGAATATTTTCGATGATGTAGAATTGATTTGCAGGTGTTGTAAAGAAAAAAAAATATACATTACATGCATTAATGTAAATTGTTAAAATATGCAACATGATAAATTCAAAAATAAATAAATATCTCGCTTTAAAAATCCTAATATGGTATTTTCTTAATTTCCTTTTCGTTTGAAGTAATTCGTTTAATAGTTCCAGATATAAGTCTTTATGCCAGTAGGTTATATTGAAAACTGATAGTAAATTGCTTACTATCATGGTGACTGTACATGTTGTGTCCATAGACACGCGAATAGTTGCCGCATTTGCATATATTTTCATACGTTTGGGAAGTGTTGCAAAAATAGCAATAAGTGTGCTTAAAACTGATATGGTACCAGAAAATGTGTGCACGTAACTGGTGATAAAAATCTTTCTTTTAGAATCATACCATGCTGATAAACCAAAGATTTGTATAAAATACGATAAATATATTAAAGTTTTAATTGCACATCTACCATATTTGTTGGAATATTTTTTATATCCCATTATCTTTCAAGTCCAGATCTAATTCTTATGTCGCCTTTGTGTATCTATGTTAGTTTCTTAAATTATCAGAATTTTCTAGCCATCATATCATCGGTATGTGAGTATATCATTAAGCTAACATTTATAATTTTATAAAGCAGGATATAAATAGTTAAATCATTCGTGCTATGAAAATTATTATTAGCTATTATACTTTTTCAAGACAGAGTGACGATAAACCGCGTAAACCGAATAATGAACAGAATAAATACATGCATGTTCACCGGATATATACGCAAATTATTTTGTTCCCCATTATTACAAATACAGGAATTTTATTGAATTTTCTTTGCATGCGTCAGAAGATATTCATATAAATATCACATGTGATAATTGAATTGGCATTTGAGTTAATTATAATGTTAACCTTTGATATTTAATTTAAAAAAATGTATTCAATTAATCTACTTAAGCTAACACGTAGCGCGTCGTAAATAAAAATAATACTAGAATAAAATAAAAATACTTTTGGTATTATTTAAAAAGAAAAAGCAACTTGAAAACGACTTCTAAGAAGTTTTAAATTTCTAAAGCTGTGTGACAATATCAGAATCGAAAATATAATATAATAATATAATATAATATAATATAATATAAAATAATATAATATAATATAATAATAAAATTTGCTGAGGAAGATTGCATATAAATTGTCTCAAGGCTAGAATTTAGCTTTGCAGTATACCTATATTACTTATAAAAGCTGCGTTTGAAAAGGTTTTTGCGGGCGAGAAATATGCCAACAAAATAGCATTTTTACTTCAAGTTTTTCAGACGTTAGAAAGCAAAACATGTAAATACTTATGCTTTGAGTAATACAGCTACTTAACTCGGTATTTATATTTCGAAGAAGACTGGAATTCAATTGTATAATATATTTATTTTTAATTTAATATTTAGGGTAGAAATATATTTTACATATTTTACATTTTTAGGGTAAATATATGTTTAACACAAAAATAAAACAAAATACTATAATTACTAAATTACTGCAAGGAATTGTAGTTTGTAGGCTCTGAGTACTCATCTTATAGACATTATCGTTAATTTATAACTTAAATACTGTTTCAGTCATCAGGACTACTAACTTCATCGTCATCTACATGTAATATGAATTTGGGTATGGAGTTTACGTACTGTAAATATTCGTCTTCTATAACGATTACATGCTGTACACAAATTTTCCAGCATCTGGTGTTATTAATAACATAGTTTCTTGAATCGTATTTACTGTTATTTCGGTAAATGTGGGGGCGGTATCTTTGCGACGAATGTGTTACTTTAGTGAATCCCAAATCAACTCTATAGCATTGAAGATACAGTAATATGAAGGTAAATGTAATACTGTGTTACCTGCAGCAGCTGTAGCATTATTAATAAAATATTGCTTTTGAAATGTTTTCGTATGCAAGACTTCCAGAAGTTGTTTCCAGAAGATATTTCAAATTTTGTGCTTGACCCATTAGTGCCCGGTTGCACCAAGATCCGTTGTTAAGTTTGTTAACCTATGTTAGTTAACGCTATGTTAAGAGTTCATCCGGATTAAATTTCTTTCTTTTGTGACGTCATTAAAATGTCTGACGACGTTTCATGCCGTGATTGGTCTGTGCATTTTAAGTAAGATTTAAATTTGTGAACATTTATCATGGGAATTTCCAAACATATCTGCCTTTTATTAGATATCATTATAGTAATCGGAAAAACATTTTTAAAATAAAGACATCTGGTACTTTAACAATGATTTCTTTGAAATGACATGTCTATGCATATTTTGTGTACAATTCCTATCATAAAATATTAGGTAGAGAGTATATTATGAAATTAGTTTAATTTGGTTGTTAATGTTCTACTGAAGTTTAGTTGTACTTCAACCTCTAAAGTAAGTGCAACATTCTATTAAATAAACAAATTACCAATACAATGGACAAACGTGATAGGTTAACCAATTTTACTCAAATGGATAAAGAATTGCTTTTGGCTATTGTTTCCGAACAATATTTCAATATTATTGAAAATAAAAAAACTGATAGAATATCATTAAAAGAGAAAAACGAAGCATTAGGAAGAGTCGCTGAAGCTTTTAATTCATCCACAAGAAATGAAAGTAGAACATGGCAACAATTAAAGAATGCCTACAATAATACTAAACGTCAATTAAAGAAGCAGAATGCTGATGAACAGCGACGTGAAAATAGACCTACTTCATCTCAATTGCTCGCGATGGCCGGACATCGTGAATCCCGTGAAAAAAAAAACAGCAGACATAGATGAAGATCAGGGACTTGATCATAGACAAGATTCACCACAACCAGGTAGTTCGCAATGGGCGAAAACTTCACAGAAAAACATGCATTCCTTAGCAGAAGCAACAGATCATCAGTCTTCAACGAAGGCAACAGAACAGTCTCAAATAATCCCTGGGAAACTCTTCGATCAAGTTTCGCCAGTCCCGATCCTAAATCAAATAGAACCTACGAGGAAGAGGTCCAGAGCGTTAGCTGAGGTTTTGAATTCTCCAGCAAACATTATCAACCTACGTCACCGAAAACTCCAAAACAAAACAATTGAGGCAGTGAAGAGTAGGGCACATGGTAAAAGGAAGGGCAAAGGAAAAACCATAACCAAAGAAACTACAAAAGGAAATACCAAAAACAAGCAATCTAAGAAACGAAAAGCGTGTAATACTGACAGCGAATCCGACTCATCGTTGGATATCGACTTGCGAGACCATGATGACGATGTGGACGATGAAGAATCTTGTTGTATAGGGTGTGGTGAGCTGTACAGTTTTACTAAAAAGAACGTGGATTGGATCAAATGCATTAGCTGCCAACTTTGGCTGCATGAAGACTGCACAAAGTATGAGTCAATGTGTGATATAGGCGGTAAAAAGCAGAACAAATAAGTTCACCATTTCACCCATATGCACGGGTGAAATGGTGAATTTGATTTTAAAAAAAATTATATTTTTTAAAAATTATTGCAATACTTTATAGAAAATATGAGACTATTAACGTGTTGCTTAGATATTGTATAAAAGAATAGACTTTTTTGTTTAAATAAACAATTTCTTGTGTTCTAGGGGCTCTAATTTTTTGTTCACCTTATCACCCTGGTTTACCCTATTGTTTTGTCCTGTAAATGGATTCTGTTTGATGGACAATAAAGTGTATTATTATTATTATTACTATGATACAAAAAAGACACTGAGTTTAAGAAATATTCGATTTCAAATATTTTATTTAAAAAATAATTAATTACATTAGTTAAATTTACTTTATACAATAAATGATAATGTTTTAAGTACGAGATGAGCTTATCCAAGACCATTACTCATAATTCTTCTTCCTTCGCATGATGATTATTCTGTTCTTTGTTATCTAATGGTACCATCTCTTTCATAGCAGCTTCCTTTGGTGGTGGTAATCGCCGCTTTTTGCCCATACATGCCGTAAAGCAAGTATCTCCTGCACCGAACTTTTCACCGTCTTCAATGGACTGAGGCATTGGAGCGCCCACAGTTTCAGGTAGGAACATGGTCATGAATCCCGAAAACAAGGCTATCACAGCAAAAATCATCGAAGGTAATGTCGGATTCAAAGAATCCATGAGAATTATCATGGGCGTTAAAGCACCAGACAACCTGGCACACATTGATCCCAATCCCAAGGCCGAATTACGTACAACTGTTGGGAACAATTCTGCTGAGTAATTGTAAACTATCGCGAAAGAGCTGGATATCTGAAATTTGCCTATCATGACGATTGTGGTAGCTTCTATACTTCCATGCGGTAAATTTGCAGCTATCAAACAACATAATCCACCGGTCAACATATAGAAAGCTATCAACGATCTCCTTCCTGTTTTATCCATGATCAACGCCGTTAGAATATAACTCGGTATTTCAACCAAACCCATTAGGAAAAGAATTAAGTAAGGATTTCCTTGTAATTTTCCAGCGCTTAATGACAAACCATAATACGCTATGGAATTAGCAAACCAACACAGGCAAATATTCAAGGTTTTATTCCTTAAATTTGGTGTTTTGAATAAATCACTCAAACCAGCTGATTCACCCTCGGATTCGCGTCTGATTTTCTTTCTTGATGTATAGTCGTTCGGATCTAGTGTGATTGGACTCTTATTCATCTTAAGTGCCTTCTGTATAATAGCAACGGATTCCTTAATACGCCCCTGTGCCCACAACCATCTGGGTGATTCGTCCATAATCCACCAATTTGCGAAAATTATCAAACTGTGAAGACCGTAAATGATTTGCAGTAATTGTCTGTCTTTGATGATCGCACCCCAAGCAGCTACTAACATGAAACCAAAAGCGAAAGCAGCTTGAAATGCTATACCGCATGGTGTTCTTTTGCTTGGACCAACCAGTTCCATGGTCAAGACAAATCCAGGAATATAACTTCCTGCTGTACCGAATATCCCGTACATGAATCTTACCACCAAGAAGAAATAAAATTCAGGTACGAATGCTACTACTACGCCCAATATGAGCTGCAACGTTGCAGACCAACAATATATGGTCTTTCTTCCGTATTTATCAGCTGCACTGCCTAACGTTATGGCACCGAAGAATACACCGAACATATATGAAGATTGAGATATAGCTTCCATCCATCTTCTGTCGCATACGAAATTCCATTCCATGCCCCTGGAACTTTTGTAATAAGTAGTATCGTACACCCATTCGCTGCAAGGGATGGTTTCGTTGAATTCACCATAACGTACACAGGATAGGGGTGTGCCAGTTGCAGATAACGGAATGAATTCTTCTACGCCGGGTTGGGTATAATTTGCTAGAGTAATATTCTGGTCCAGTTCTGGTATAAAGCATCTGAAAAATAAAACAATATAAGAAGAAGCAGTATACGATATGCCTATATTATCCATTTAGAAGCAAATATGGGAACTACATATCATTCATCTTGAAAAGCTACTGATAAACGTATGAAATCAACAAATAGAGACCATGTATATTGCGAATGATTTATTGGCGCCGGCAAAGAGGAATTTTCCATTGACATTTACTACTACAAATAAATTAGCACGCACACAGAGCCGGTTTACAAACATTTCAAGGCTTATCGAACCCAATAATCATTTAATCTTGAAGTTACTGATTGGAAATTAACTATCAGAATTATTAATTTTTTTTTGCTGTAATACATTATCTTCGAATATGCAACGTATCCCAAAAATAGCATATAAAATTAATGTCGTTTCTTCTGTTATACTTACATAAAATTCTATTTTGAAAATGTCAATTTTTTTTGATACAAATAACTAATGAAGGATAAGATCCGTCAAATTTCATTACAGGTTAAAGTCGAGTTAAATAATTATTATTATATTATTACAAGTCTGCACCAAAAAGTAGCAATATAAAAGAGTGTAGACAATGTTACATTTAAGGGACGATAACGCATAGAAGAGAAACACAAACAATAAAAGCAGAACTGGAAAAATTACTATAAATGCTTACAATTTTACAATAAATAATTATACTCAGAAATATAGTAGAAATTTACCTAGAAAGCAACAGTAAATTGATAATAGAAGACAATAGCTATTAGCACATACAAATGAGGTTACACAAGATGAAAATAACTAGGCGAAAATACAAGCTAAAATAGAAACAGCAATGGATCAGTTATAGTCATTCCTGATCGGCATATGCTACAACAGAGTCAATTTGCAAATCAAAAAGTCACAAAGTTTAAGGCATTTGAAAAAATTGACCCCACATGAACGAAATAACCAATATTTGTTCTGTGACTCACGGTTCAAATTTGTAATTATATTAAAATAATGAGGTGTGGCCACCACACGACTTTCTTATACGTATGAGAGTTGCAAATTATAGAATTTTAAGAATTTTTTTAAATAAAAATTATTCAAAATCCTATTATAAATACTCTCTTAATAAATCTCTATAGTATGCATACTTTGCGAGATATTCGAAAGTAAGTACTACTTGCTAAGAGTAAAAGTGTTACTTCCGGTCCGAATTTTGGAATTTCATTTATACAAAAAATATTCCAAATCCAACTCTAAATACTTTTGCTTAATGTCGTAAATTGAACATGCTATATATATTTATCAAGAGTACAAAAGTATTTAGAGTTAACTTTTGTACTCTTGATAGATATATATAGAATCTTCAATTTACGACATTAAGCAAAAAATCGCTATTCGATAAGAGTAAAAGTGTTTGTTCCGGTCAGAATTTTGAATTCTTTTTTACACAAAAGGTATTGAAAATTAAGTTCTAAATACTTTTATACTCGTAACGTACTTGCCTAGAAAGTATGACTTGCGAGATATTCGCAAAAAAATGATTTTCGATAAGAGTAAAAGACCTACTTCCGGTAGGAATTTCGAAAAACTTTTTTAATAAAATTAATTTTAAGTACATATGAATTTTTTATAAATTTGTTTAAACTTAGTAGTTGATGAAATATTGGCAAAATTTGATTTTTTCACTGAAGTAAACTACTACTTCCGGTCCATCGATTTTACTGAAAATCTAATCAGATCTCAAGAGGGAGATTATACACGTAAATACAAAATTTGGAATTGCTATCTACAGCGGTTTGACCGCTATCGTGATCACACACAGACAGACATTTTTTAAAAACCACTGTTTTGTATCAGGGGACTTCAAAACGTGGACATCTGCAAAAATCTCGAGGTTGAAAATTTTCGTCATCACAATACTTCCTCATACTAAGTATAAGAAAGTAAAATTGTTGCAATACAGCAATTTGCAATTTATTTTATTTTTTAAGTGACGTAAACCTTATTGTGCCTACTAAACTTTTTGAATCGTGGGACCCTAAACATTTTCTTTCTGAATACGATAAGAACTTTACTTTATTCATAAAGCGACCCTTCTCTTCAAAAAATTACTTTAAAATCATTGAGATTGGTCACTACTTGAAGACAGATAGAATAACAGATAGGCAACATAAATTCCATTAAAATTCAAACCATCTATTCACAGTTTTTGTCGTGTCCTGAGACCAGCGATAGGAAAGATATGCCTGATCAACTATAGTAATTTTAAACGCCAGGTAAAAAAAAGAGATTGTATTCAGTCTTAAAATGTGTGAGTATATACTCGTATTAAATTGGTTTATAAAAGAAAATAAGTCAGGTATATTCAAACATTTCAAATTTTGTATTTATTTATGATTCAAAGCACGATAACATTGAAGAATTTTTTTTGCTGTTTTTATCCTTTTGCCTTTCGGAATATATTTTATTTTTCTAGGGAACGAATATTTTATTAAGGTATCAACTTTATTTTGTAATTATTTTAATGACATTTGCAAGGATGAATTATATATTAATTTTTCTTCTGGAATAAGTATATGTTATCATTATTATGGTTATTATTAAATTTTATTAGTTGTTACTTAATATTTCTGGCAATGATTTGTATTTACTTTAGATCTTCAATCTTTTTAAATGTAATAATATGAGCAATGTATTAAAGACAACTAAAATTTGACAAAAACCATTCTGTGTTGTACTAATTTAGTAAATATAAATGCACTAGATATATTCCTAAATCATTCAATCATATGATAAGCAATTTTAAGGTTTTAGACAATTATAGAAAATTGCAGAGCAGAAAAATTGTCAGAATAGTATTTGTTGTTTTTACTTTCTTATACGTAGTATAAGTAAGTACAGAGATTTTTACAGATGTCCACCTGATACTGAAAAAGTGGTTTTTAAAAAATCTCTCTCTCTCTCTCTCTCTCTCTCTCTCCCTCCCTCCCTCTCTCTCTCTCTCTGTGTGTGTGTCAGCCTGTGTGTGTGACCACGATAGCGATCAAACCGCTGTAGCTATCAATTCCAAATTTCGCATCTAGGAGTACAATCTACCTCTTGAGCTCTGATTAGATTTTCAGTAAAATCGGCTGACCGGAAGTAGTAGTTTACTTCAGTGAAAAAATCCAATTTGGCCAATATTTCGTCAAGT
Source organism: Amphimallon solstitiale (assembly GCA_963170755.1). Classification (NCBI taxonomy): domain Eukaryota; kingdom Metazoa; phylum Arthropoda; class Insecta; order Coleoptera; family Scarabaeidae; genus Amphimallon; species Amphimallon solstitiale. The sequence goes on from OY720682.1 coordinate 23,102,813, forward strand.
ACTAAGTTTAAACAAATTTATAAAGAACTCAAATGTACTCAAAATTAAATTTAAGAAAAATTGTTTTAAAAAAGTTTTTCGAAATTCCTACCGGAAGTAGATTTTTTACTCTTATCTAAAATTAGTTTTTTTGCGAATATCTCGCAAGTCATGCTTTCTAGACAGGTACGTTACCAGTACAAAAGTATTTAGAACATAATTTCAAATATCTTTTGTATAAAAAAAATTTCAAAATTTGGACCGGATGTAACACTTTTACTCTTACCGTAGTGACTTTTTGCAAATATATCGTAAAATATGCATTTTGTATATATTTATCAAGAGTACAAAAGTATTTAGAGTTAGATTTGCTATGTTGTTTGTATAAATGAAATTTCAAAATTCGAACCGGAAGTAGCACTTTTACTCTTAGCGAGTAGCACTTTTTTTTATAATATCTTGCAAAGTATGCATTCTATAGACATTTATTAAGAGAATAGAAGTACTTAAAATAGTATTTTCAATAATTTTTGTATAAAAAAATTCTTAAAATTCTATAATTTGAAAGGCACATATGTATAAGTGGTGTGGTAGCCACACCTCATTTTTTTTTATTTAAACAAGATTACTTATTACTTTACCTGTGATCTGGAATGGCTCCAACAGTTATCAAAGACAGCATATGCATCCCAGCCGTAAGTCCAGACAGTACGTGCAGGATGAATTGAAAAAATTGATATCTTCCCCAGTCACCTAGAAATAAGTTTATTTAATTAATTACTAATAGAAAAAAGAATGTTGTACATATATTAAATGTTTCAACAGGCAAACGTAAAAAGTGCAAAGCATAATGCAGGTACTTAATTTGAAATTTTAATAAACGTCAATGAAATAATGTCCTAGTGATTAACATCAATTAATGTCTATTAAGAAGTCCTTTCATTATAAGAAATCTTCGTTAATTATAAAATAAATGCTTTCTTCCTCTTTAGATAGTAAATGTAACCATTCATCACAAATGTGGGTTATTTTATTCTTAACAAATAAAAGTGCTGAATTTAGAATTTAAAACGTTGTTATAATTTTCATAAATAGGATTTGTTTAAGTTTTTTTTTTGTATGTTATTTTCTTAAAACTAAATCTGGTTTTCTTTAAATTGTCTTTTGACGCACTCTATTTTGATAGTCAATAAACATCATCTCAAAGAAAAATAATCGTTAAACTGAAAGTAGTACTTTACAACAAAGACATTCAGTAGTAAATTTAGAAAGCTTTTCCATAAAGAATTGTTGTTTGAGAATATCTTGCAAATTAAGCATTCCAGGCAGACTTACAGTAAATTCGGAACAACAAAACATTCAAAATTCAAACTGGAAATAAAATGTTCTGATATCTCTTAAAATATTTGTATTCTGATTAACATCCTATGTGCCGTATTTACCAAAAAGCATTAAAAACCCTAAATATTTGCTAAAATTGTGTCCCCGTTTCCACATTTTTTGAGAAAACATCAGAAACTCTATTATTTCGTGTGTTTTTAAGCTCAATAAGCTGATCAAGTAAACTACTGGAGCCATCTAGTGTATAAACTGTGTGTTTAAGATACCTCAAAGCTTTCTTGTTTCACTTCTGCGCCATTAGAGGAAGGCATTGTAAATTGACATACCCAACAGCTTTGATATCAAAATAAACAGATTTTTATCAAATCTGCTTTAGATAAGCATTTCAGACGACATCTCATACGTTCTTCATGTTCTTAAACTTACTGGATTGAACTGATGTATAAATCGTCCCATATAGCACATGAGGGCATTGATTAAGAAGATATTCCACATCCATAGACAATCAAAAAATTACAAATGTCAGCGAAAGATGTCGCCTAACTATCCAAAATATGAAAAATTGCAATTTCACTCGTGACTGCATTCAAGTTTAAAACCAAGTCACATTGACTCGTTGCGCTATCTACGAAAGAATAGTTCGTGTGACTGTTTATAAATTCTTGCGGAAATAAACCAAAAGCAGAGAGCAAAGTATCCAGCACATATTTTGTTTTTTTTAGAGATATTTAAAAATATATACCTGTGATATATACATACACATAATATAGGAACACGTGAATGAAGCCGGTTTATTTGTTTCTTCTTTCTCTCTTTCTCTCTATATTTGAATCAAGTAAGTAAGTAATTTTACATTATGGTACAGATTTATTTCTTATATTTATACTAAACACCTATATAGTAATATCAAAGTACCTATGCAAAAAACTATAAATAATGTGAAAAAATTTGTTCCTAGATTTATTTAACACCAATTTGACAAACAAAGAATACGTTTACTGTCAGTGAATTAATTAGGTAGTAATTGTTAGGGGGCGGACGCGAGCGGTTGATGACTCATCGCCCATGGGCGCACTATTGAAATGTTGTATTTTTAAAGAGGTTTTAATTTTATTTATATAATTGGATAACAAGTGGCTGGTGATCTATAAATTACAAAATACCTTATTATTTGTTCATTTTCTCTTCTGTAAGACTTGTTCTCTTTGAATTACATAAGTACATCCTTGTAGATAGAAAGCGTCCTTTCTACATCGCAACTGGTTATAGGTGCGTACTGGAAATATTCTTTTATTTCAGCGTATTTAGTATACACAATTGCCGCAATGTTATTAAATCTGGATTTCTATTAAAAACTGCGTCTAACTTTTGCCGAAAGTCCGAAGTCACTTGGAATACTTTTGAAATTATTAATAGTAACTAATGTGGTTAATCCATTTTTTTAATTTGAGATTCGATTTTCAAAATATGTGATTAATTTAGGCAAATTTCCAAAGTGTTCCTGAAGGAATAACAACTGATTTTTTAAATTTGGGATTTGTGTTAGTTCCTTGCACTCAGAAATACTTCGAGCATCGTCATTTAAACATGTAACGAAATTTTGTAAACTATCGAAATTCTCTGCATAAAAACTATTTCTGTGTATGTTTCATCAAAGCTAAGTGACGAACGTGCGATATTTTGGCATTCTGTAACGATATTTTACAGACTTTGTAATAAATTTCGGAATCACTGACAATTCATTTTCATATCAGAAAAAGTCACATAAACAACGTTCTAGATCTAAATAAATGATAACTAAAAATGTACGCGTATGTTATTGAAACTAAATAACAGTAAATATATTGTAACAATACCTTTTATTAATAAAAGATACAATTACACTCAGGTAAATTCAATAATCTTTATTTCTACTATGTATTTAAATCCTGTATTTTTTTAACCGTCAATAAAAAAAATTTAAATCTTCTATGTAATCTTTATATCTATTTTCTAATTCTCTCAGGTATATATATTTTTATTTATGCCCTCACTAACTCAGTTCTTGTTTAAAATATTTAAACTAATTATTTTTATATGTTGCTAACTTCACTTGATTCATCAAAGTCAAACAGTTGCCTATATGTAATTTCTTCAATACCCGTACATATCATAGGATATTCACGTCTTATATTTCTTTATTTTGTAAATCAAATTTTACAAAACAGTAATTCTCAAGTGAATTATTATATGTGTTTCAAATCTATCTTCAAATAATACTTACTATGAACTGAATATCAAGGTATGTATTAGCATACTATTCAAATAATAAAAATAATCACTGACAGTTGTTTTTCTATTTATAGGTTAAGGTTCTAAGCGTCATATCTGTTTCATCAATTTAATTCAAGAACCTTCTTCACATACCAAATAAAAACAAATATATCAAAACTTATTTGTTTAATAAACCAAGCAAATTATAAATCAAATGGTAGTTCCCAACACAATCCCCAACAAAACATACATGGAAGTATCAAGCTTGTTTAAAAAAAACTCTTAAGAAAATTTATTAATGCACGAAATTATACCTTTCGTGAACCGAAATGTAAGCAAGTAAGTATATTTATTATACTATTTTAAAAATACTGTATAGTTCTTGTTTGAAAATCAATTTCCCACCTAACTTATTTAGTTTTAGTTTGCCAATCAGATTCTTTGATTTCTAAAATTATTAAATGCAGTCACAAATTTATGTTGTGAAAGGAGAATACAAAATATCTGTTCTTAATTATCAACAACGTTATAATGTACGGTTATTTAAAAGTTTTCTAAATTCTGATATACTTTTACTATATTCGAAACTGTTAAATTCAGATTATTCCAAATAATTATACGACCTGTCATAAATATTAAACTGGTATTCTTTCTTGTAATCCAAACGATTTTCTTTTTAGCTCGTAGATGACATTTACTGGTTTCAAAGATGTAGATCCTTTCCTTTGCCTAATTGTCTGGAATGCTCGGAACGTGGACTGTAATAACTGCTATCCTGTGATACCTTCAAATCTGCTATCACCTGGAAACTCGAACCGTCGATCGCTTGCGTGCTGTTCCTTGATACTTGTCTTTCCACGAATTATTTCTCCACCGGACTGGAATACCTGTGTTCGCCTGCTATGCTAATACACCTCAGAATCTCTCACGCCTGTAACACTTGGATATAATCTGCCTACTTGAAGTTCTCGATTTCTTCAATTCCTGGACTGAAATACTAGTACAAATTCTGGAACTTGAACAACTCTCCTGTGTAATAATTCTCTGGCCGAATATGGATTTTTCTTCTTGGATATTTACCAATGTGGTAAGTTTATTTTTAAATTATAATAATGTATTTATTCGCTTACTTCTCAAATTTAAATACTCTTCAATTATTTCGTTATTAGTAACTACAATCCTTTCTTCTTATAATTTTTTAAGTATATTTGTATGATTATAAATGGTAATATTCTTGAAAATATTTAAATCACCTAAAAAATATCTGTTTTCTTCTCCACTCTATCTTTATCACTTCTTTTACACTTTTACGCAATAATTGATAACTTTATTATGTATTTTTCGGAGAAAAACTTCGTTTTTCCGAAAATACAACTACTGCTTTCTAAAATTATTTAGAATCTTCTTTTTTATTTATCCCTCATATCCCTGGCAATAATTCCTTAATTTTTTAATATCCAATCATCTTTGTACACACATTGTGATAATCCAAAACATATTTTATTTGTACTTGAATATTTAAAATACATTTTTGTTATTCCAAAAATTTATCAATTTAATTCTTTACTTATTTTTTTACAACCTTTAACACACTTAGGCAAACCAAATACTCAATACTATAACGTTATTATTTAAAATGTCAAAATCTGACACTTCTCATATTTGAATTTAAGCGCGAAACTATACATCATTTTTTAACCTTTATGATTCAAAATCCAAACTAATTATCTCTATTTTTCAATAGTGTTAATTAAACAAGCTTTTACAAAATAATATTTCACATGAAAATACATCAAGTAATATTTACAATTCTACTTTCAGAAATGGGTAAAATTAATGCAACAAAGAAACCTGATAGGCAACCAACCACTCGATGCAAGAAAAACTTCAACGTACCCCGATATGCAACCAACTTTGCACGATTCACAAAAACATAGGAATATATCCATTTAATATTCTCACAATTATTTTAAGTATAAATCAAATATTTCCACATCTATTTACTTAATTATAGTTTGGTCTATTAAATATTACCAACTTTCATTTTTTTATACTCACTTCAAGAAAATATACAGTATATTTTATTAACACTAGTACTTCCCACATATCATTACTGATTCATGTTGGTGAACTATCACAATATACATATTTACATTATTTCTCTTGCGAAATATACGGTAAATATAATAGATTTTAAAAATCCCCTGACGCTCCTATCTACGCCGATGAAAAAAGATTTTACTCATAAATTCCTTATTTTATGGGCATTTTTTGCTCTCATTCTCGGGCACTTCTCGGGCGTAAACAGATGTTGCAGTTCACCATATGAATTAGTGCTATTCTGTAAGCGTGTGTTTTTACATTATTTCTTTGCTCCGTTGTAACTTATATATTTGTATTTTGACACTTAATTAAATATTATTATATTTATAGAATACTTTGTCTTCAATTTCCAAACATTATTTAGTGATAAATAATTTTAGTTTGTAGATAATAATTAATATTAGTTTATGATAATGAGCCTCATTGATTGTGCATATATAAATGATAAACATTTCTTCTTTAATTTAAAATATGCCTTATACGGGGTACAAAAATGTTCATATTATGCATTTAAATTTGGATCATTCCAAACAATAAACAAAGACTTTGTACTTAATGCAACGTAAACAAACTAAAATGTATGCGTTTTATGAAACAGTGTTATTTCGGTCACTGTACACATACATATTCAGGCTAAGATACCGATAAATACGGCCGATGTAATTTCGTATGCAAAGTCCAGCTAGAGTTCAAGAATCTAATAATAGATTCACGTTATCCTACTGTAAACTTGAATGACTTGCGTAAGATATCCAAATATTTACTAGAAAGTTCAATGTCTACCTGTATTCTTCTTCAAATACCTAGGCTAAATCAAGATAAGTTAAGAAGAAGTGTAAAAAATATAATAAATATTGCATTATTTAAGCAGATCATAAAATAATAAAAGGGATTAGTTCTATTTTAAATACAAAAAAAATACTGTTAAATATACAACAAAAGAAATATACTTAGGTACTATAATCGCAATAGAATAAGAATAAATGTATAATATTTGACGAACCTATACAAGTGTGCCACAGGGATCCAATTAAGCCCCTTCCGATTTAGTAAATTTATTGATATTCTCTTTAATTAAGTGAGCTGTGGTGTAATACCATATGCTGCTGATATAAAGACCAACTTGACGTGTTATAGCTTCAATGAATTGACAGTAAGATTTTGTTAAAAATTCACAAACGCCTCAGTTATATATACTAAAATTACCTATTGTTTACTCCCGAGCAAACTTTAAATCACTTTTTTGTTATTATACACTCTGTATATAATATTTACGTTACTCTTCGAACCGGACCCTTTTCTTGAATTGCTTGTACCACATCTGCTATTTGTTAGACATTGTAAATTATTCCCGAGATACACTCAACTTTTTCTTTATTGTATCTTATTTTATTACTTAATGGTACTCCACCGAAACTAAGGGCCCACTTGACCCCTAATAAATATTGTAGGCATTTAGAAATATTTAAAGAAAGTTTAACTGTAATTTTATGTTATGAACTTTAGTGTACGCTTCCCTTTGTGGCCATAAATCAATATTCGTTTTCTATAGTGTATATGAAATTGGCTAGCAAGAAATTGTATACTTTTGTTTAACTTCTTAGAAACCTCCTTAAAATATCATGCGGACTCTTCTTGTAAGAAAAATAAATTTGAAGTCAGTTCCTTAAAATACATCTAAGCTTCAAGAAGGGCTCCGCATTTTCTGTAATAACAAATTAACAGTACAGTGTGTAATGCGCCATTTATTTCTAATATTATTAGGGTGATACTTGTTTATTTTAATAATTAAAAACTTTTGCATTTACCATTTTGATTGGTTTATCTACACAAATATACGAAGTTTAGTGAGTTTGTGTCTTTTTAATCCAACTAACTGTCGCCGATCAACTAACAAATACAGCCTATACGGCCTTACAACCCGTGGGTGGCGAACTCATTGAACATTACGCCTTTGACATAATAAATTATCATCGTCAAATAGTGCTAGTGTTCGCAATAACACCTATCCTATAAGATTTTTGTAAATAGCATTATGTTAAACAGTAAAAATCAATTTAAGAATCTAGAAATTTCATTATTTGATTCGCCTGTTCAACTCCCGGACAATAATTATGGATTTTGACAAAATTAATAAGTATTACAGTCTATATATTTTGCATAAATACAGAATCTTTATAGTACAAATTCTAATTAATTTAATTTATATATATTTGTGTTGGTTAGTCATTCTTGAGGACTTTGCATAAATTAAAATATTTTTCAATTGTACAGCACACGACTATCTACAATTTTTGTATTAAAAAACTTTTGGTAGCTGTAATATTAGATACCAATAAAGGGCTTTGCCGCTTCGCTGGAGCAGCCGGTATATAAAATAATGAGCTGTGGCCTCCACACGACCTTTTTATACACGTATGAGAGTTTCAAATTATAGAATTTTTTTATATAAAAATTATTCATAATCCTACTATAAATACTTCTCTTCTCTTAATAAATCTCTATAGAATGCATACCTTGCGAGATATTCGAAAGAAAGTACTACTCGCTAAAAGTAAAAGTGTTACTCCGGTCCGAATTTTGAAATATCATTCATAGAAAAAATATTCATTCAACTCTAAATACTTTTGTACTCTTAATAAATATATATGGAATATCTGGAATGCTCAATTTACGACATTTAGCAAAAAATGGCTATTCGATAAGAGTAAAAGTGTTATTTCCGGTCCGAATTTTGAATTTTTTTTTCATAGAAAAGGTATTGAAACTTATGTTCTAAATACTTTTATACTCGTAACGTACCTCTAATATTTGCAAAAAAACTGATTCTCGATAAGAGTAAAAGACCTACTTCCGGTAGGAATTTCGAAAACCTTTTTTAATAAAATTGTTCTCAATTTTAGTTTTAAGGTCATCTGAATTCTTTTTAAATTTGTTTGAACTTAGTAGTTGCCGAAATATTGGCAAAATTCGATTTTTTCACTGAAGTAAACTTCCAGTCTGCCGACTTAACTGAAAATCTAATCAGATCTCAAGAGAGAGATTATACTAGTAAACACAAAATTTGAAATTGATAGCTATAGCAGTTTGACCGCTATCGTGGTCACACAGAGACACACTGCCAGAGAGACAAGAGAGAGAGTGAGGGAGGGAGAGAGGGAGGGAGGGAGAGGAGAGAGAGGGATTTCTTTAAAATCACTTTTTCGGTATCAGGGGACTTCAAAACGTGGACATCTGCAAAAATCTCGAGGTCGAAAATTTTCATCACAATACTTCCATATACTACATATTAGAAAGTAAAAACGCTAACGGTGATCATTTCTAACGAACAGAATTAAAACGGACGCGATAGGGGGGAAAATGGGGGAGAATGATGGAAAAAAAGGTAACCGCTGTGTTACAAGTTATCGGACCCAGCTTGCCTTACAGATGTTTCAAGAATTTCTTAAAATTGTATACTCAAAGAAAATCTCGCTGCATCATTGCTATTGTTCACCCTGTATGTCTGTTCTTGGATTATATCCGAACGTTTGTCATAATAAATCATAAAAAATTTTGTGTCGCACCGCGATAGGTTGTGAGAACTACTTATCCAACACATTACAAAAAGTCCCTTGTCTGTAACTACGGGCGTGCCGCTGGTCTTGATACTCGGTCCTTTGCTATTTCTATTTGCACTTAGTACTTTACAATTGTATTAAATACATGTAACTACCATTTTTATGCAGGTGGGCGCACTGTCATACATTTCATTCTTGGTTAGTGATAGGGAGCAGGCTATAAAATTAATCAATGACAATCTGAAAGCGTTACCCACTTTTTCAAAGCAACACTTTCAAAAGCTCAACCCAGCAAACTGTTTTATGACTATCTTTGGCGGACTTTATGCGTTAGAACGGGTGGATGATGTTTCCATTGAAAATGGTCATGAGATTTTGTCAATCGTTGATAAAGCTCGTGTGTTAGATCTCACTGTTGATAATGGCCTGCGCGTCTCGTTCCATGTTGGTGGTTTGCTGGGGTCTGCATACTCTAGACTGAGTACCACCTTATACTCGTACTGCAATTCACCCTTGTTTAATCGAAGGGTAAAATTGCTTTTATGTGAGTTTTTGGTATCATCGACTTTTAATTGTTCCTCTTCTGTGCACGATCCTTGTTCAACAATGTCATGCATACGCTTTACTAAGGCAATAAGAAGGCGTGAGAGGATTTCCTATACTCTCTTTTGGAGGAGATATTTAAACGAAGCTTTTCTTATCAACTAAGCCATTTGGTCAATTCCAAACAATTTTTGTTCTTCTCTGGTGGTTCCTCGATATTGTCTCACTATATAGGGTGAATATCAGTTTATTTATGCAGTGCAAGGAACAATTTTTCTTGTTCTTTACTTTTGGGGATACATTCATAACAGACATATAGTTTGGAGTACCTCCTTTTGATATGTTTCATATGACATGTATGTACAATCATCATACGCCGAGTATATCAATAAATGAATTTATTATTATTATATATTTCAATTCTTATTATATGCTAAAAGCAATATACATAGCTTGAATACTTTAAATAAATACAATGATTTAAATAGTAGGCATGGGGTTATTATTTTAAATACCGAAACATAGTTTGGCTTTCTTTGAAACAAATCCAAAAGCTGTTGCTGAAATTAACTAAATGTTTATTTTTAGTATGTTTTGTGTTTTAGTTTTAATTTGACATGTCTAATATTACTAATGTAGTTTTATGCATTGATAAATTTATTATCATATCGCTAGTTTAATATGACAATTGCCCTATTACAGTCAATGGAATCTACGACCAGCTTATATTTATATTGAATTAAAATATTTCATTTAATGAATGTAAGAACGGTTACAATCGTGTTTTTAACAATTAAGAAAAAATATATCGTAATATTTTGTTAATCAGACCCATCTATTATAGCAATTAAAAGCATATTTAAAATATAATTAAAAATTATTGAAAAATACTATCAGAAAGAGGGACGCACTCTATAAATCTTTTGAAAAACGTAAATATTATAGAAAAAAGAATATATGCAATAATGGCCAACATATACAGTTTATTTACACGTGAAAGGATTTCAATCACTGCTTTTCTAAAATGAAAGTAGGTTAGCAATTCAAAGGCCATATAATATTCCAGTGGTTTCCAAAGAGTCGGTCGCAAAAGGGTTTCCAAAATAAAATAAAAACTACTTATTTAGATGTTCACTTTTATGATTTGCATCATAAATAAAATATAATTTTTAAATATACTAAGTTACTGAATTGCTAAGAAAAAATAATGCGACTTATTAAATATAGTTTTTTAATTTTATTTAAAATAAAGGGGACCTGCAAATTTTCTAATGAACATTGATGTCCATTAGACAGTTTGGAGGTGCTGCTTAATTTAAATAAAAAAAGGGAAAAAAATAGTCTTTTAGAAGGTTATTATATTAAAGGGAGTTTACTATTGCATCCAGGCAATATTCTTAATTACATTCTTGTTAATCTTTAGAACTTTACTTTTAGTTTCAGTCTCCTGATAATGCAGCAAGGGGAAATGTACATAGAGTTTTGATAAAGAATTTGTGAAACAATGCCAAGTGTTTTATTTACGCTAACGCTCTAAGTGTACACTCTTGTATGATAATATATCTTATTAATATTATGTTTTTAATGCATTGTCTATTAGTAACCAAATCATTAAAAGCTTATTTAGAAGTGCTAATTACTGTAAACAATATTTTATCATTGTGTGTAAGTTTACGAAGATTTTCGAAATAATCCTATTAATAAATTATTCTTAATTTAGACTAGTCCAAGGTGTAAATTGTATTTGTGTACACAATAATTACGATAGGGATTATACTTTTTGCACCCGAATATCAAAAATAGCCAGTTTATTTATACAATTATTAAATTTAAATTTGTTATTCAAAATATACAAATGGCTAACAAGCGGGTTTTAATAGGCAAAATTTATAAAAATTGGAGATAAAAATCTGTTTACATTAAATCTATCATATTTACTAGATTGTAGATATACAAAATGTTCAATTTATACTACACAAAAAAAAAATTAATTCTTGAACACTTTGCAATACTGTCTCTATAGAATAGAAATACAAATACAAAACAGAATCAAATTATAAAACTGTTTATCTAAAAATCCATATGACGTTCAATTTAAGGAGGTGTGCCCACTACTTCAATTAATTTCTACCAAACTCTGACTTTATTTTTTTAAATATTTAAATAATTGTTTTTTCACATTATTAACAAAATAAAAGGAATATGATAACGTGGTCCTTTTTTCAAAAATATATGTAGAAAAAAAATAAAAAATTAAATTAGTAAAATATCCGAAAATTAACGACACTGTAACTATTTAAAAAGTATTCTAACTACGTCCTTGAAAAACCGAAAAAATATTTTCACAATTAAACCTGTGATTTGGAAAATAAAATAAATACTGCAAGACAAATTGTTGGAAAATTTTTAAAGTGAAACATGGTACTATTTCGGCTAGCAGGCAGAGTTTAGCCATACAAGATTTATCGTTTCTGATAAATCTAACTAACAGAGACAATAGATAAGGGCTTATACGATCTACCATCCACAGTCCACGTTGATTTGAATGACACATGTTTAGTGTCGTTTCATTAAATCAACGCATAAATCGGAGTGCCTTACCGTTGCAACTTAACATGAATCTTATTCACATCACCTGCGATCATCAGGACCGTCCAAAACGTATGTCGGTGTACAAAAATCGGAGAAATACAGGATGCGCCTACTTAAAATCGGGGTTCTTTCAAAGTGGGAACACAGCCTTAAAGTCAAATCACGTTACGTTTCATTAATAAACAACTTCTTAACTCCCAAGAAAATTTCTAAATTGCAAAAATATATAAACTATTATATTTAAGAACATATTTTAAATTATGCATGGACGATATGAAACAGCCTTTATAATTTAAAATAATTTTAAGACGAACAAGATATAGCTACATAATTTTCTCAAATTTGCCAAAATGTATGCATATCTGTTCATGTAAACATGATTTCATTAGGACACCTGTAAGAAGAATTATCTTCTTATGTGACCTTGGGCGTCAGGCTGAGCTAGCAAATATGAAAGAAACCACATAAAACACGTACAGTTAGCCTCACTGTTAAAAAATTAACTACTAATTTAAACATTCTTGCTGTCTTTCTAACAGTATATTTTTAAATACATACGCATCGAAATGCTTACAGTAGAATAGTAAATGAAAACCTGCTCCGCTTAACAGCCGTGACAAATAGTTCTTTTTCGTTTCTTTTTTAGTTTATATATTTATCATGGAATAGTGCATGACAAGTTAATACCGGGCTACACTAATTTACATAAGTAAATGATGAAATATAAAAGAAACGTGTAACATATGATAATAATAATAAAATCTAGTATAATATACAGTGTGTATCATCCAAATGGAATAAATTCGAAAATAAATAAATGGGGGCGTGTTCGAAAAAACGCTCGGACACTTCGGTTGGTATTTTAAGTTGTAACAATTTTTCAACAGAAACTTTTTATACAAGCTGAGTCATGTAACAGTGGCCAATACTAACTTCTTTTTATTTTAAATGCAACACCCTGTATGTTATTAAATTTTTGGATTCTTCAGAAAATTCTAGACATATTTCATGTACATTTTCCTATACCTATCTCCAACTGTTTCGGAAATATTAAGTGTTTTCAGATTTATTGCAAAAATTAACGTTGAAGAAAGAAAATTATTTGATAACAGAAATTCACTACAACAAACTCAAAAACTATTAAGTTATCTGTTTATTTCTTGATAATGTAAAAAAAAACAAAAAAAAACATTTCTTTTTACAGATATGAAATAAGCAAATACTGTAGATACTTTTGTTTACTTTTGTTTAGAACGCCTGCCCTTAGCAAATTATCGTCTGGCTGCATGACAGTTTTGTTGTATGTGTTATAGTCGTTTGAATTTCGTTAACTGCAAATCAGGAAAATGGTTCATTTAACAGAAATGCACAAAATAACAATTCTACAGATGATGGTTATGGAGATAACACACGAACACAAATGGAAGTTGCTCGCTTATTTCATGTTAAATTTCAAAATTTGCCGCCTATATTCCAAAGGACAATTAGTAAAACAGAAAAGCAGTTTCGCGAGCTTGGACATATAAAGCAGATAAAAAAAGCAGCTGCCAATGCAATAAGTGATGGTAACAACTTGGATATTATACTTGAGTTTAAGGAAAACCCACATAATTCTAATCGACAAGCAGCCACAATATTCGATGTTAGCCATTCATCGATTATTCGAACATTAAAAGAAAAGAAAATGCGTTCCTATGAAATGATACCAAATTAGGAGCTCATGAAAGACGATTTTGATAGGAGAACGTGTTTTTATGAACAAATGATGACAATGTTAGAAAACAAGGTGATCCATCTTTTGTTTTTTGATGAGTGCACCTTTACACTTCACGGTCATGCTAATCGTCAAAATTGCTGCTATTGGTCGAGGGAAATTCCTCACTAGATGAGAGAAGAACATACGCAATACCCTGTAAAGATTTAATGTTTGGACAGGAATTGTTGGAGATCATATCATAGGTAGTAGTAGATCGGTCACGTCTGAGATGTTGAGTAACGTTAGAAGAAATTTGTATTTAAGATTAGGATGTTGCCAAGACGCTCGGGGCGAGCATATTGAACATCTCCTGCATTGACATTAATGTTTTTTTTTGTTTCTTTACATTATCAAATACATTAAGAAATAAACAGATTACTTATTAGTTTTTGAGTGTGTTGTAGCGAATTTCTGTAATCAAATAATTTTCTTTCTTCAATGTTAATTTTTGCAATAAATCTGGAAACACTTAATATTTCCGAAACAGTTGAAGATATATATAGGAAAATGTACATGAAATATACAGGGTGTACCACTTAAAACACCCAGGTCAAATATCTCGGAAACGGCTGAAGATACTTGAATTTTGTAAAAAGTAGTTACTAAAGAATGTGATCGACTATAGTTTGCTCTCACAATTGTGTTTTATTATGTGAAGATATAGATGGCGCTGCGATGAAAAGAATTTTTTTGATCGCCACAATCTTCATTTGTTTTTCATTGAAAGAGTATTAAAATTAATGTAAATTTTATTATTTGTGTTAGTTTCCAAAATTTAACGGTTTCATAGATATTCGTGTTTGAAGAAATTAAGAGTAATTTTAAGGTTTTGTCTTTATTTTGTTTAAATATTTAATTTATATGGAAAAAAAGCAGAAAACATTTTCACAATTCTTGCTATTATAGTTACTTGACAATTTAAATTTTATAGTTAGTTCCTTTTTATAAATTCCACTTCATAGGCACCCATAGGTATGTAGGCAGAAAAGCATTCATGTCTGTGTTATATGTATGTATACTTGCTTTGATTATTTAGGAAATATTTTGACATTTACAAAATAGTGACATTTGCTTGATTATTGATTGTCTTTATAATTAGCTTCATTCAAACAGTTACTCACTTTGCGTATAAAGTTCATTCAGTGCACCATTTAAGTATAGGAGATAATCAACGCAGACTCGATTTTCTGGCAGAATTTTCTGTAATATTAGCGGAAAACAACAACTTTATGAATCAGATCATGTGGAGTGACGAATGTCGTTTTCACAACAATAGTACTTTAATTAAGCATAATGCTCGATGTTGGTCAGAAGATAATAATAGGTGGATAAGGCAAACAAGAAATCAAACAGATTTTGGCGTTAACGTTTGGTGTGGAATTTTAAACGGACATATCTTAGGCCCCCACTTTTATCATGAAATATTAATTGGTGTGCGCTACTTACATTTCCTGCAAAATGAGTTACCACTACTTTTGGAAGATGTACCTATAGAGCTGCGAAATAATACCGCATGTGTCAATTTTCATTAGCCATAGGCGATCAATCCATGGATACGTGGCAACGTGGTACTTTCCAATGCCAGCGACGCGACAACCGATACATGCTCGCAAATACAAGTTAGCAGTAAGCATTGAACCACCGACTCGGGTGTTTCTAATGCATTCAGAAATAATATTTACGAGTTGCAAGGATTTGTTTTTCTTTTTCCTTTCAGTAAATGCAGAAAATTATTAACCTGCATTCACGCTCCATGACACAAGCAAAAGCGTAATTCTAATAAAAATAAAAAATAACCATAATAAAATATCCCTAATAAAATAAATACGAAAGGATTCCTCCCTGCACAGCAAGACATTGCCCTAGGCGGTCGTAGAAATTTACTCTTACGTTTTCTAACATGTGAGCAGTTACTGAATTAGCAGTCTCAATTATTTTTTCTCTCAAGGCAACTATGTTTTCTGCTCTACCAGCTTCATGAGTATAAACAATATTTTTTAAATATCCCCACAAAAAAAATTCATTTGGAGAGAGATCAGTAGATCTCGGAGGCCATTTAATGTTTCAAGTTCCAGTAATAAGACGGCCAGTGATTACAACGTGTTCCCAGCTAAACATTGAATGTAAAATCTGGGTCGGAATCGGAGAATATCGTTGTAATGTCGGTTTTTGTCGGCATTGGTGACGGACAGTAGGGGTACCACGTTGCCACGTATTACATTCATACGTATAGATCGCACGTAAACATTGAATCCCTATACCTAATGATATTTGACACATGCGGTATGTGGTTACATCAAGACGGGGCAGCTGCACATAATGCCAACATAGTTACCGACTATTTTAATCAAATGTTCCCACGTCGTTGGATTGGTACTAATGGCGTCCTTAGGTGGCCAGATCTAACCCCGTTAGATTTTTTCTTGTGGGGTTACTTGAAAGCTGAAGTTTACAAGGAACCCATAACAGATATAGGCGACCTTTATAATAATATATAAGTGTTCAAAAAATTAGTAGAAATACATTGTTAAATGTTTGCGGAAGAGAACTAATAAGGCGATATACGTTATGTACCAATCAAAAAGGCAACAAGTTTAAACATCTTTTTTAGTTATATTTGATTCTTTTAAGTATTTAAACAAAATAACGACAAAACTTTAAAATTACTCTTACTTTCTTTAAAACACGAATATCTATGAAACCGTTAAATTTTGGAAACTAACACAAATAATAAAATTTACATTAATTTTAATACTCTTTCAAATAAAAGACAAATGAATATTGTGGCGATCAGAAAAATTCTTTTCATCGCAGCGCCATCTATATCTTCACATAATAAAAGACAATTCTGAGAGCAAACTAGAGTCAATCAGATTCTTTAGTAACTACTTTTTACGAAATTCAAATATCTTTATCCGTTTCCGAGATATTCGACCTGGGAGTTTTAAGTGGTAGTGGTAGTGGTAGTATATAGAATTTTCTGAAGAATCCAAAAATTGAATAAGATACAGGCTGTTGCATTTAAAATAAAAAAGTTGGTATTGGCCACTGTTATATGACACACCATGTATAAAAAGTGTCTTTTGAAAAAAATGTACAACTAAAAATACCAATCGACGTATCCGAGCGTTTTTTCGAACACGCCCCCATTTATTTATTTTCGAATTTACTCCATTTGGCCGATACACACAGTGTATATTACAAGGAGAAGAATAATTTGCAATGATAACAATAACATTTTACTACAAATATGCAACGACCTATTCCCAAATACAATTATCATTTAAATATCATGAATTGAGTAGTAACATCTATCAAACATTTTTTAATAAACCTGCAAAATGAATTCATCGACTGACTCCCAATAGTTTGAGGCAAGTTATTAGAGATCTTTTGTATTTCTTTTATTTTTAGCGGATTTATATTCGGAATTTTTTATTTATCTATGAATCTTGTATTATAATGAGGTACACTGAACACTCATGGCATTATAACTAGTACCCCCAAGGGTAAGTTTCTTTTTCTAGGGCACCGAGCAAAACTGTTTTTTTTAACAAAATATTTCAAAATATATAACATACACATAATATAGAAATACGTGAATGAAGCGATGTATTGCACGAAGCGGTGTTACGTATTTTTTCTTAGGAGGATCACTCTCCATATGACATTTTTTATAAAGAACATTAATTTCGCTGTGTCTATTTAAACTGCAGTACATTGTTTTACAAATATAATCAGTCAATAAGAAATACTCAAGAGACAACCTTTTATAAATCTTCAATGTCACATGTTTTAATTATTTTCAATACACATATACCGAGAAGTGTTTTAAAGTAGTAATTGAACAATGTGTTATAATAAACACTAAGTAATTTCAAAATGCGACAAAAACGTAATATAATCTTTAACATATATTAAACCAATACAGAATAGCTTTACTGTTTCAGAGAATTAAATAGTAATTATGGAGGAACTTATACCCTCTCTTTTTTCTCGTCTATTCCTCTATTTACAAATTTTGCTTGCACCCTATAGCCTCTTAAGGCTGCGTTTGATAAGGTTTTGGCGGGAGAGAAATGTACCCAAAAAATTCCATTTTTATTTCCATTTTTACGGGCGTAAAATATCAAACAATGTAAATTTTATGCATTAAGCATGAAGATAAAGGTTAAACGAAGTGAACGGTCGAATTCTTTTTTAAATTAAGTTAATATAGAAGCCGTAAATAAAATGGGAAGTTAGTGGTTTTGCAAGTACTAGAAAAAATGGCTACATTTAAAAATTACACGGTAAATTTATATGTAATATAGCAAGTACATTCGGTATTTATATTTGGAAGGTAAAAATAGTAACAGTAGCTAAATACATGTGTAATTTTTTAAGTGATCCATGAAATAAAATTTGTTTACATTTTTGGTGGGTCTTTACATACATTACAGATATCTGTTACATTTACGTCGCCTAACAGTGTAGCACATATAATACAGATGGCGCTATTATCTTGCAATTATTTAGAGGTTAGTTGTGTGTTATGCGATACTTTAATTATTCATTATAATTTAAAATTATAATTAACAACAATTTTTGCAGTTACTAATTATAAAATTTAGTATGTTAGGAGTTATTTGAAAGTACGTAATAGACAATCAACAGTTGGCATCACTGGTTGGCACCACAAAACCAAAAAGTAACTACATAGTTTAATTTGCCAGTTTAATGAAATTGCAATATTTTAAAATATGGAGTTTTCTGTTATCCTTAATTGAAAGATGCCTATGCTTTTACTAATGAGATGAATTATGTAAATCAATTAAACTGGGACTGTTTAGGCCGACAAAAGCCTAATAGCTGTTTTATATTTACGAAGTTCGCAAAGAAACTGTCGGCTAAGAACGTTTTACATTTTTCTTCAAAATTTGTTAAGGTTGTTGCTAATTACTTAAAATGTAAATATAGGTACATTTTATTTGTTAGCAGTTTTCAGAACTTTGAAATCGTTTATTTTTTAAATAGAAACTGCACACCATGTCTATAGTATTTTTGACATATTAATCAAATTTTATAGTTCAAACTATATAGCAAATTAGCAAATTAAAAAATTCCAATGCGCAACGTTTCAAAAATATCGATATTAGAATCGAATAATGTATCAAAAATTCAAAATCGATTTTAAACAAATATTGAATGAACAATATCGATATACCTTGATAACGACATTTTTATCATGTTTATATTAAAAGTTCTTTGCTGTGGCTTTTCAAGCCATTTAGTAACACATATGCCTGCCCACTCTTTCTTCCGGAGGTCAGTTCGCCGGTTTTCTAGTTTCGATTAATAACAATAATCTTTATAATAGCCTCATTATTTATAATATATTAACATTAAAATAATACCTTTACCTTACTTAGTTTTGAAGATTTTTATTACCTACAATTACTGTTCTTTTTATTTTTGGTGTTTGTAGAGTTAAATCTTTGTACATATTTAAAACTGTTTTTATCATCTTTATTGTAAAAATACTTGACGCTGTTTGGGTGGCGATTTTCACGGTTTGATAGTGTATAATAACACAGTTGATAAGAGAATGTTCACAGCTTCACAAATTATGGCTAGGTTATGTTATAAAATATACAGATATCGCATACTTATAATTCCTTGTTAAATTTACTTACATAGGAACCAATACATTCTGTTAAAAATGGTACCGTTTTGGCGCGATATTTGAATTGAAAAGTTATAATATAAAGTAAAAACGTACCTATGACCAAATTTGCCTTAAAATATGTATATAGAATTTCTCTTATTCGAACTTAGTAATCTCACAAAAAAAAATCCATTCTGAAAACTGTCCAGGAGCCAAATTACAAAATAGAAATAAAATAAAAACATGAAAAAAACTGATCAACTGTCAAACTGGCACTTGGGATTTGCAAATACTAACTTTACATGTATTTTTAGCAGGTGAAATATATTTATTAGAATGTTGAACTAATAGGTACGTTATGAAGACAATAATATGACTATATTTCAGTTTTGCATATTATTATTATTATTATTATTAGACATGATCAACACAGATGCAGGCTACGTACTAAATGTATCAAGTAACAGAAAATGTTTTATTTTGCATAACACAAACACACTGCTGTTTATTTATTGTGTGGTTTTATATAATAATAATATTAGTTTATTTCCAAAATAAGAGAACAACATTGTATTAATATAAATTACAAAATATAAATATATATGAAATAAGAAAATAAGAAAGTCGAATGGATGAGTATCACCTACCTTTAGCGAATATGTTTAAGAATAACTTAATTTATAAATAAAAGAAACGTAATTTTAAATTTTTACAAATAAATTCAAATGAATGCTTAAAGTTCGCACGTCTTTCTCCCTTCAGCATGAAAGTTGACAAGTATCGATTAGATTCATATGTATAAAATCGAATTGCAAAGAAAGTCTGCCAGACCAAATCTACGTTTGTAGGTAGAAATTCAATAAGCAGGTAAAATGACCTTGAAATGTTTTTAGATCTTCAGAATTAGTTTAGTTTGTTAGAATTAACATCGTGGCGCCATCCAATTATTACTAGTAGTACTTAAGAAACGCTAAAATCTTAGATACGAACCGAAATGGATTTGTCAACTTTGAAACGCACCCTTAAAACGATATCTGAAATTTACCACAAACTATTTTCTTTCGATTTCACATATGCGCAAGTTATTTTTCAAAAAACAAAGTTTGCGGAACTATTGAGTGACCATATACTACCTTTAGCACATGTAAACGATGATTGGTTGGTGTTTGTTCATAGCAATAGCCTTATTCAACGATAGTTTGAATAACATTCTGAAAATAAACTGCTTCCTTAATCCCCTCTATGAACACAATGATGTAATTAATTTAGGTAATATAAATTTATTGAGGGAACATATACATACAATATGGCAGGATCTACCAGAAAACTTATACCAAAATTTAGTTAATTATTTGTCGCGTTGATTGGAGGAAGTCATAGGAGGAGGCAGTTATTACACAAAATATTAATATCAGCAAAATTATCACTTTTATAGATTTCCTGTCAGAATAAAATTAATTTCATCATTTCTTAATTTTTCTAAAGCAGTCGACTAAAGCAGGGAAAAGCTTTTATAAATAACAAATTTGACATTTTAGTGTATGTTGCATTGTTTTATATTTATATATATATAACAATTTCTTCTATAAAAACTAGGAAATACATCGGAAATTAAAAACGACATATTTATTGTATTTTATAGATTCCTATCATTTAGTGCCCGGACCATTAGACGTTATCAGAAAACACACTCAAGACATTTGATTTAATAAAAGTATTTCTTGTATCACCGAGTCTAAGTCTAAAGATAAAAACTTTTAAGATTTCTAAAATTTAATTTCGATTTTGTATCTGCGATCGTTATTATTGATTCGTTATAAACTAGTTTAGTAGTGCATTAATAAGTTTTAAAAATCTGTAACTATTTTTATCTTCACTAAAATACTCTAATGTTACATCTTATTTTTACTTGAATAACCGCATTCACGTATGAATTCTTCATAAGATTTCTTTTCGTATAATGCGCCATGCATAGTTTGATGCTATTTAAAATGTTAAAGGGACAAACGCTAGGGGTTCGGAGATAATAGAAACATGTTTAAAAGTGGAGTTTACAAAAATCCCTCCTTTTCCACCCCTTCCACACTCCATCTCTCTCTCTCTCTCCGAGCACGATAACGGCCAAACTGCTAAAGCTATCAATATCATATCTATTATACAGGCTTATGATAAAGTAACGCACAAAATTCATAAAACGTACAATGTGTATTTTTAAAAAAAATGCAAAAACACGTCAAACAGTTTATTTTATTCCGCGTCTTTTAACATAAGTCAAAAAAATAAAACGTCAAATTTGTCAAAGTTATGACGTCATCAATATTTTTTTTAAATATGAAGCTTGGTTTTTTTTTACTTTATTTGATAAAACTTGTTTTTCTGCATTATAAAGACTTAATTGAAGTAGGGGTCACATAAGAAAAAACTGAGAGAATTAATAAAAAACAAAATAAACTAGTTTTTGAATTTATGAAAAGAAACTAAATATTAAAGTTACCTAGTAATAAAACAACTGTTTGTCAGTGTCTTACAATTAGTGTCATACCAATTTTATTATGATGGCTCCTTTAACGGAAAGAGAAATTCTAATGATGGTAGGTTACGGCGATAGACTTCGAAGTCATGAAGAAGCATGTGTTTTATTTAACGAAACACATTTTGAAAGACCTCCAATTGCTAGAAGCACAGTAAGCAGAATTGTTGCAAAATTTAATGAAACAGGAAGCGTAAGTGATGCTCCAAAATCTGGAAGACCGGGAATAAGCGACGATGCAAAGTTAGATATTTTGCTGTCATTAGAAGACAACCCTCACGCAACTACTACAGAAATTGCTTTACAACAAGATGTTAGTCAGTCGTTTGTAGTAAAGTTTTTAAAAAAAGAAAAACTGCACCCATACAAAGTGCAACTTGTTCACGAACTCTCAGAAGATGATCCGGACAGACGTTTGGAATTTTGTGAAATCTTCATGAGGCATTGTGACGAAAATCCAAATTTGCTTAATAGTGTAGTATTTTCAGACGAGGCATCGTTTTATTTAAGTGGTACAGTAAATCGACACAATTGTCCCTACTGGGCTCGGGAAAATCCCAACTGGATTCAGACAAAACACACCCTGCGCTCCCAACAAATTAATGTATGGGTAGGAATCGTCAGGGGAAAATTTATTGGTCGTTATATCTTTCGTTGGAATTTAACAGTTGAGCGATATTTGGAACATCTTCGTTTGGCAGTGCTTCCGGATCTAATTGCAGCATTTCCGGATCCAAATAATAGGGAAAACTTGGATCCCAGTATTTGGTTCCAACAAGATGGTGCACCACCACATTATGGTCTTAATGTTCGAAGGTTTCTGGATAACCAGTTTGAAGGAAGGTGGATTGGAAGACGTGGACCAATGGAGTGGCCACCTAGGTCACCTGATCTCACCCCCCCCCTTGATTTCTTTCTGTGGGGACATTTAAAAAGTCGGGTCTACGTTAACCGACCAGACAATTTAGAAGACTTCATGAAACGAATTAGACATGAAATGACTCGTATAACTCCGCAGATGATCGAAGACTCTGTAAATCAGGTCTACCATCGTCTTGGCCTATGTCAGATAATGAACAGGACACAGTTTGAACAATTCCTGTAAGAAATCGTTTTGGTTTAATGGGCTGTTTAGTTAATTTAAATGTTATTACTATAATAAAGTTTATTTTGTTTTTTATTAATTCTCTGTTTTTTCTTATGTGACCCCTACTTCAATTATTTCTTTATAATGCAGAAAACCAAGCTTCATATTTAAAAAAAATATATTGATGACGTCATAACTTTGACAAATTTGACGTTTTATTTTTTTGACTTATGTTAAAAGACGCGGAATAAAATAAACTGTTTGAGGTGTTTTTGCATTTTTTTCAAAAATGAACATTGTACGTTTTATGAATTTTGTGCGTTACTTTATCATAACCCTGTATATATATAAGTATGTATGTTTACTTCAATAAAAAATCAAGTATTATCAATATCTCATTCATTACTATGCTATATTTGGAGAATATTTTGAGGAAAATCTTAATAATGTTAATTTATTAGGTACATAATCAAATATTGCGCGAATCAGCTACTAGCTGCGAAACGGCTAAAATAACAAAAAACAAAAATAATTAAAGCAATTTAAATCAAATTATATGAATTTGAAACAATCACGTATCAACAGGTATGTAATTAAATATTAAAAGCACATCAACATTGCCACAAATATTTACCTTCAATATTAAAGTTCCAATTACATATCAAAAGTTTTTTTTTATGTGTTGACGAACAATCCAACACATCGTCATAGGTTCTTATGATAATACAAAATACAAACGGTTTAATTATATATACACATATCTAAAAATGTTCCATTTTAAGCAATCTTATTAACGTTAAAGTCGCACTTATGTAATCCTCCCATTGCTAACAAGCATATATATTATGCAACGAATGCTGTATGCTATCAATTAATAATATTATCTATTTATAACATTTGCTTTCTATATTTATCTTTTTTGTTTGAATAACATATATATTGAGAGGATGATTTCGATACGTATGGAAGTCTATATCATATGAATTATTTATTGAGGTATAAATGTTACATGTTATAAGTGTTTACACGATTGGAATTTATTATCATATATGGCCCATATTTCAAAAGAAATTCTGTTTCTGACACTACTGATTTTTATTAATAAATCAACAACATAATTAGAATTAGAATTTAGTAAAAAGATGTTCTTGCATGCTTGTAGCCAAGAAAGCTACACCTAAAAATAATAATAATGATAAACCAAGGATCTGCCAATGAAACTATGTAAACGGTAGTTTACTATCCTTCTTGTTTTTTTGTTATTTATTTACGGTGCTTTTTATTGAAGCCACTACGTCAAGATCGACAGTTCAGTTTAAATTCATACGTTTCTTCAATACATTGGCTACGAATAATTAAATGTACCCCTTCATGGTTTAGAGTGTGTAAATGAACTTAAACAATATAAAAATTTGAAGACCTCGATAATATTGATATTGTCTTTGTTAATAATATATTTTACTGCCATACAATTCCAATAAGAACATCGACATTGTCATAATTACACACTCCACAATAATTGTAAAAAAGTCAACAAAAAACAGTGACAAAAAAGTTAAAAAGTGATTTAATGGAGAGCGTGTGCTCCATCGTGTCAAAGATTCGCATCCAAATATTCCTGAACGGAGTAGAATTCTCTCTCCATCAGCAGTTTGCGCAGCACTATTTTTGCCTTTGAGAATTGCAAACCGTTGATCTTATGGTGCACTTTATTATAAATTTTAATGGCTGCATAGTTCGTGCTTCCTTGTGCGCATTTTACTCGATGATGTGGCAGTGACAAATTGTTTTTGTTTCTGGTGTTGTATGTGTGGAAATCACTGTGCTCACTATAAACACCACGATTCTCCATCACATGCTTTACACAGGTAAGTATGTATACGCATGGAAGGGTAAGTATTCCATGCTGCCCAAAAAGTCCCCTGCAACTTGTTTGCTGATCGCCAATTTTACTTAATATTCTTATCGCTCTCTTTTGTTTCAGGAATACTTTACTAGCCGAGAAGGAACCACCCCAAAGTAAAATCCCGTAGGTAGCCACGCTGTGGAAATGACTAAAGTAGGTGACACGCGCCGCTTCGTAGGTAGCCACCTGACCTATCCTTCTAAGTGCAAACAAAGCCGATGACAACTTCCCGCACAGTATGTCGACATGGTGGCACCACCTCAGGCCACCGTCCATACAAAAACCGAGTAGGGTTGCAGTTTGGTGCTCATCTCTTGTCGAAAATAGTATTCTCTGAGACTTTTCTTCATTTAATTTGAGTTTCATGCAGTCGAACCAGTCCTTCCCACAATCTAACGAATTACTGGATTTCGTGTTTAAAGTTGATTTGCACTTGTCCCTATTCAATAACGTTGTGTCATCCGCAAACAAGGTTACACCATCTGACGTTATGTTTACTGGAAGGTCATTAACGTATATAACAAACAAAATTGGCCCCATCACTGATCCCTGAGGCACTCCACACGTCACCGTGTACTCCCTAGAGTAGTCCCCATTCCAATACACCGTCTGTATCCTATTCTGCAAGTAACTTTTACACAGTTGGAAAGGTACACCTCTAACTCCGTAATACCATAGTTTATCTAAAAGAATTTGATGATCGACTGTATCGAAGGCTTTACTTAGATCTAACATTGTTATTTCTGTGTATTCCTGTTCAGATGTTAGTATGCTCTCGACAATGTCGACAATTGCTGTTGTTGTGGATTTCTTCTGCCTATACCCATGTTGGTTTTCATTGAAAAATTTCTTCTTCTCGAAGTATTCCACCAAACGCTGTTTTAAGGCTGTTTCCAATACTTTCGAAAACACTGGCAGGATCGAAATGGGTCTATAATTTTCATATTCATCTCTTTTGCCCTTCTTGAAGATCGGTACAACCTTGGCCAGTTTCAGTGCATCTGGGAAGACCCCCTCCATAAAACACAGATTTATGACATGTGCCAATGGCTCCATTATGTCCACTGCAACCTCCCTCAACAGAGCTGTAGAAAACCCATATATATCCTGAGAGCTTTTACTTTTTAAGGACTTTATGATTGCTAGTATTTCTTGTGGTGTCACCGGGCTCAAATAAAACGAGTTGGTATTATTTATTTTCATGTTCCTAAGATACACATCAGGCGCTCGCTCAGATCTACCAATGGTCCCAAGTATTTGCTGTCCAACAGAACTAAAATTTCTCTGAAAAGAGTTACAATCAAGTTGTTTTTCAATCATCTCAGTGTTTCCTGATTTTTGAATTATGTTAATTAATGTACAGGTTATACCACTTAAAATTCCCAGATGAAATATCTTGGAAACGGATAAAAATATTTGAATTTTGTAAAAAGTAGTTACTAAACAATGTGATCGATTATAGTTTGCTCTCACAATTGTGTTTTATTATTTGAAGATATAGATGGCGCTGCGATGAAAAGAATTTTTTTGATCGGCACAATCTTCATTTGTTTTTATTTGAAAGAGTATTAAATTTAATGTAGATTTTATTACTTGTGTTAGTTTCCAAAATTTAACGGTTTTATAGATATTCGTGTTTAAAGAAAGTATGAGTAATTTTTAAGTTTTGTCTTTATTTTGTTTAAATATTTAATTTGTAGAAAAAAATGTGTTTTATTATTTGAAGATATAGATGGCGCTGCGATGAAAAGAATTTTTTTGATCGGCACAATCTTCATTTGTTTTTATTTGAAAGAGTATTAAATTTAATGTAGATTTTATTACTTGTGTTAGTTTCCAAAATTTAACGGTTTTATAGATATTCGTGTTTAAAGAAAGTATGAGTAATTTTTAAGTTTTGTCTTTATTTTGTTTAAATATTTAATTTGTAGAGAAAAATAGCAGTAAACATATTCACAATTATTACTATTATAGTTACTTCACAATTTAAATTTTATAGTTGCCGTAGGATTCTAAAAGAAAATAAATACTTTCTGTGTAAAGTTCATTTAGTGTACCATTTAAGAAGAGGAGATAATCAACGCAAACTCGAGTTTCTGGCAGAATTTTCTGTAATGTTAGCGGAAAACAACAACTTTATGAATCAGATCATATGGAGTGACAAATGTTGTTTTCACAACAATGGTACTTTAATTAAGCATAATGCTCGATATTGGTCAGAAGATAATCCTAGGTGGATATGGCAAACAAGAAATCAAACAGTTTTTGGCGTTAACGTTTGGTGTGGAATTTTAAACGGATATATCTTAGGCCCCCACTTTTATCATGAAACATTAATTGGTGTGTGCTACTTACATTTCCTACAAAATGAGTTACCACTACTTTTGGAAGATGTGCCTATAGAGCTGCGAAATCATATGTGGTTACATCAAAACCGGGCACCTGCTCATAATGCCAAAATAGTTACTGATTATTTTAATAAAACGTCCCCACGTCGTTGAATTGGTACTAATGGCGTCCTTAGGTGGCCGGCTCGTTCGCCGGATCTAACCCCGCTAGATTTTTTCTTGTGGAGTTACTTGAAAGCTAAAGTTTACGTGGAAGACATAACAGATATGGGCGGCCTTTATAATAAGATTTATGCAAGTGTTCAAAAAATTAGTAGAAATACATTGTTAAATGTATTTCTACTAATAAGGCTATAATAAGATTTAAATCATGTTGAAACGCTAGTATTTTGGTCTACAGTGTCTAAAATAATACTCATTAAGATTGTAAAATAGAGCGGACCCAAATTGGAGCCCTGCCGTTAATAATTTCACTTGGTGTGTCTTTGGTATTCCTTATATCCGCTAAACTTGCTTTAAATGTAAACAAATAAGTCACAGAACCAATAGGCAATTCTTAATAATATCACCCGAAGGCCAGAAGCAATGATATTACCTATAAATAAATTCGAAATATTTACAAAACTGTACTTAAAGCGTATCTTATTATTTAAAGAACCGCTGCAGGTACCAAGTTATAAATGGACACTCATACATTTCTCAGAAGGAAATGTACCTAGAATACATTATGAAAACATCCAGTAATCCTATTTACTTCAACCAGGTATTTCTAAATTAACAAAACAAATGGAATAGTAAAATTTTTAAAATGACACTAATATTATAAGCTGGGACTTTACAGGCTAGGCAAATTTCCTCGTTTTCTTAAGGGGGTAATGCTGAGGCCAATTTGCAAGCGTTTCGTATCGACGATATTGTGTAGTAACCATTGTATAGAATCGATTGAAACAAGGAGTAATTTGTTAATTAAGCTTAAATTGAACTACCTAAAGAAAGAAAAAATTTGTACATAAAAAAATGCTACTGAATAATAACATTTTAAAAATGCTTATATTTATCGTATACTTTAAGGTGTAATGTTTGTCTTTAATGGCAAAAACTGCCTGTGGGTACCTTCATGCGTCTTTTACCTTTAATATACACTTTTTAGTACATCATTAAAGCTAACCGTTTTGTCTTAATCACGTTGATAAGAACGTATGTTTCTTGATACACATTGCCAATATTCCAGGCGCTTAAAGCAATATTCGTAAGACGATCGCAGAGCAAGCCGCCAGTTGGTCGGGAGAACGATTTTGGTGAATCTACACTGCAAAAATAATTTTCCTGTTGGCAAAACTCCGTTTTCTTCAATTTATTCAGTCGCCGGCTTGCAACGGCGTGTAACGCGAAATTACGATAAATTGTTTTATACAATGTGGTTTATGTACGCATGTCGCTCATGTTGTATTGCTCATAATATTGTTAATGAATTAAAAATAATTTTAATTCATGTAATTTGTTCGCCATTTTTTATAGTTGTTAAGGACGTTTATCATTATTATTTTGTTTTATTGGTTTTTATAAAGTAATAGTCTATGTTCTATGTAAAACGTATATATGTTTAGTTTGAATCTCAATTTGCTTTATTTTACAAAGGCACAATTAATTAGAACATGTATATTTCTCTGTATAAGTGCTTACAGTCATTTTATTACTTCATAATCGTAAAATAATGAATATTTAAAATTAAATCTGGGAAGACTCCTAACGTAATCTCTTTCTCAGAAACTTGTCTATTGTCCGTTCTAGAAAATCGGTAAATGCCTTGTCTAAATTACCACTTATTTTCTTGCTTTTATTAACATCATGCCGTTGTAGTACTAAAAAATTCATAAACATTAGCCGGATTTCAGAAAAATTTGTTGGCGGGAAAAGAGTAAATTTCAGCGGACGACGATCATATCAAACTCGATGCGAAGCCGCTTCAATTGTATTCAACTTGGAACCGGGCGATTTACCGCGCGTTATTCATAAGAAAGCTGTATACAGAAGTCCAGGAAACACACAAAAAAGTTTATGACTAGCTGGAAAAGAGTAAGAGCTTGGAAAAAATGCAGTAAAAAGTTATTTGCATGTAAAAATAAGAAAAAAAGGGAACCGATAGTACCTGCTGACAGCGATTATGGTGACACAGAAATAGAAATGGTTGTCACATTAACAAAAGAGCACTACGATATAAAAGAAAAAGAAATTTTGACTTCAATTGAAAAATCGGATTCTGAACGTGACGAGTTACAACATGCTACTATAGGGCAAAGCACTAACTTATTATGGAGGCAGCAGCGCTCTGTAAGACTGACTGCGTTCAATTTTGGAGCAATATGCAAAATGCAAAAGACGACGCATTGCGCAAATTTGATAAAACGTCTTTTGTACAATAAATTTTTCGGGACTGCAGCAACACGTTGGGGACAGGAACAAGAATTGGAAAAAAGCTATGGAATTCGTGTACACGAATTGGTCTTTTTATTGACGGCAAATTGAATTTTTTAGCTGCTTCGCCGGATGGTTTAATAGATGACGATGGCATTATTGAAATAAAATGCCCGTCAGCAGCTGCATCGTATTCACCAACGGAAGCCGCTCGAGAGAAGAAAATTAAATTTGCGGAGATAGTTGATGGTCGAATAACATTAAAAAGTAAAGACAATTATTATTTCCAAGTGCAAGGCCAGCTACATGTAACAAATAGAAAGTACTGCTTGTTTGTTATATGGACACCTTTCGGAATTAGTGTACAAAAAAATCATGAGGGACGATAATTTCTGGGATGCGAATATGAAGGAGCAGTTGGTGACTTTCTTTTACAGATGTTTTCTACCTGAATTGGTTGATCCCCAGTATCCAAAGAAAATGCCTATTCGTGATTTACGTCAGTAGAAAAAATAACAGAATATATATCAGATATAAGGAACTACTTTATACGGACAAAATTTAAGTGATTTTAAATTTTAGTTTTACTCTGACTATAAATAATCACGTCTTGGCTTTCTTATGGCGTTATGTATTGTTTGTTATCCTCTTATATTTCCTATTTTTTAGCTTTTTCAAGTTTATTATATTATTCTGATATTCTGCTATATACAGTTCTTTATGTCATTAATTCTGCAACTTTATTCTGTTCTATTCATTAATTTGTATAATGCCAATTTCCTATGTTAATAAATAAATATGATTGTTATTTATTATGTATTTTTTTCTTGTATAATTATGGAAAACATAGTTTCTCTGACCATAGATGATACCGTCATTATTTTTTAATATGTCTGGCCGATACATGTATGTGTGACACTTTTAATTAAAAATAAATTCTGGAAAGTTCTGATCTTTATAATAACATTTAAAAATGTATTCAAACAACAACGGGAAATGTAGCAGAAAAAACAGTTGAACAGACAATTTAAAGCAGTACAAGAATCTCCAAAAATATATAGGGTGAGTCATTTAAAAAACTTAAGTTCCGTGCATTTCCGGTGAAACCGGAAGTGCGTCAGAGCTTAAAGTATTTTTACAATATGCGCCACAAGCAACCATGGATCTTCCACTTATTGTTTTTTTCTTTTATTTAAAACACAAAAGACCAATCGAAGACGCGGCTACTAATGACTCACCTGTATATATTTATTCCAAAATTTAAAAAATTCCAATGAAAATATAAGTGGTATAAAACAAATACAGAAACACAAATATTAACCCAGTAAACATTTTTCAAATTTCCCACAATATTATTTAGTAACATCAACATTAAAACTGAAAATGACCACTCATATATTATAAATAGGGATGTTAACATGTAAATGTCGTAGTTACTAAATAATACTGTGGGAAGTTTGAAAAACGTTTAATGGGAAGATAACGCCCCATAAAGGCGAACTATACGAAATGTAAAATCTATGAAATGAAACATGAAATAGTAAACATCCCAATAAGCATTTTCCAAATTATTAACTTTTTACTTTCTTATACGTAGTATAAGAAAGTATTGTGATGACGAAAATTTTCGACCTCGAGATTTTTGCAGATGTCCACGTTTTGAAGTCCCCTGATACCAAAAAAGTGGTTTTTAAAAAATGTTTGTGTGTCTGTCTGTGACCACGATAGCGGTCAAACCGCTGTAGATATCTATTCCAAATTTTGTATTTACGTGTATAATCTCCCTCTTGAGAACTGATTAGTTTTTCAGTAAAATCGGTAGACTGGATGTAGTAGTTTACTTCAGTAAAAAAATTGAATTTTGCAAATATTTCGTCAATTACAAAGTTTAAACAAATTTATAGAGAATTCAAATGTACTCAAAATTATATTTGAGACAAATTGTCTTAAAAAGGTTTTTCGAAATTCCAACCGGAAGTAGGTATTTTACTCTTATCGAAAATGAGTTTTTTGCGAATATCTCGCAAGTCATGCTTTCTGGGCAGGTACATTACGAGTATAAAAGTATTTAAATTATAATTTTAAATATCTTATGTATAAAAAAAATTTCAAAATTCGGATCGGAAGTACCACTTTTACTCTTACCGAATTGCGATTTTTTGCAAATATTTCATAAGTTATGCATTCTATATATATTTGTCAAGAGTACAAAAGTATTTAGAACTGGATAGTTTTTGTATATATGAAATTTCAAAATTCGGACCGGAAGTAGCACTTATACTCTTAGCGAGTAGCACCCTTTTTCGAATATCTTGCAAAGTATGCATTCTATAGCGATTTATTAAGAGAATGAAAGTACTTAGAATAGGATTTTGAATAATTTTTGTATAAAAAAATTCTTAAAATTGTATAGTTTGAAACGCTCATACGTATAAGAAAGTCGTGTGGTGGCCACAACTCATTTTTTTCTTAAAAAGATAATAAATTCTGTATAATGTGAACATGTTCTTTTGTCTATTAATGTGAAATAAATGCATGAAATTTGGAATAATGGCATTTTTGATTAAACGATATTATCGAATAAAAAATCGATATCAGTCGATATTATTGAATAAAAAAATATCGATTTTAATCTCGATTATCGAAAAGAAAATATCGATATTTTTTTAAAAACGATATATCGCGCATCCCTAATGTACGCTCCTGGGATTTTTCACCAAATGTAGATGTTTGTAATAAAATTAATAGCTGACTAAACATAAATAGTTTAAGTAGATTCCAGACTATGCCATAATATTTAATTTAAACAGATACTAATTCGTATTAAAATCAAAAAAATAAATTTAATCGGGAGTCTGAGGGCTTCCACCTCACACTCGACGTGACAAAAATCGCACCTCATCGGTTACGGGTTAACTTATTTATATAAGAAATACATAGATGCAAATCCTGGGCTTGTGGTAAAATTCAAATATCTTTAGATATCGGTATTTTTTTTTATATCTATAAAGAAACGTGTGTGGCGACCTCGATCCGAATGAATTACCTATTCATTCAAATGTATATTATATGCTTTATGAGATTGAATACACACTTTCCTTTCCGAATATCAGTGTAGTTTAAGTGTCCGAGCAAAGAAATGTAAACATTGGACACAGATAACAATAGCATCTCTATCCCGAACGATATTTTCTGGCAACACGTCAACTATAATTTGCATGGCACGTCAGATGCACTGGGGTAAATGACAGCCCTAATTCTCTATCTCTTTCAGAACTTTATTGTTCTTGTGATCGAGTATTTTTAAAAACGGAGCATGACCCCCTTAACAGATTTCTATAACTGTAAGAATATAACAAAATTGACGTGAAATTCACAATCGTTTGAAAAACAAAAAAAAATTAGTTAGTCTTTTGTTTTCGGTATTCGCAATAATTCGATTTTTTCAATTTTCGTTGTTGGGCTGTATCTTTATTTGGCAAAAGAGTTAAAAATAACGTAACGTTTTTAATAAAAATGCAGTGGCATATTTAATATTTTATAATGTTCTCGAAATTTGAAATAATGACCAAGATGCATGTTTTTGGAAATCGTTTTCTGTTTTATAAAAACTATAGAAGTGATCGTATTTTCAAGATAGAAACCCAAGATATAAAATGTTAATAAACCTAAAATGCACTAGAAACATTTGTTTATGACAGACCTGCAGCATTGCGGCCTTCATACATATTAAATCGTACATGTATTACAAAATAAATTCTTTATACTAACTACTTTAATTAATAATAATGATAGTTATTATGTTAATTATATTAATAGTATTTATCAGAATCATTGAAATTGTGTTGTTGCTCGCACATCTTAAATATGCTAGCAATATTTCAACTATATTATAATTTTTAATAATTTGCTGTCTTCGTAAAGAAGTAACAAATTCGTGAGCCTATTATGACACATGTCTTTTTCATAATATTTCGATTTTCTAGGAATTTAAACAACACTGTAGTCCTATCCCATTCTATAATAATAAACCGGCAAATATCACATTTAGTGGCGTCATTTATTTTGCAACAATCAGTATAAATTACTCAGATGGCGGCACCTAAACTAACCACAAATCAAACTTTAATGCACAGTTTTATCCAGTAGGAATTTTAAAAACAAATCTTATTTAAGAGGCGTCTTGCACAAGACTTATATTAACAAAGTAAATTGCACAAGTATGTAAATAATATTAACTATATCATTTAAGAGACGTACTAATTACATGAACAGCACAAACATTGCCAGCATAAATTAAACGAGAAGATAACATTCTGTTATTGTATTAAATTAATGAGTATTCATATTGAATATTTAAATATGCAAAGTACTATATCTTCTTTACGCCAATAGATGCTCACGGGTTATTAGATACCTGATAATGATTGTTCTACGACATGATAGTCGAGAATAACAAGCGTGTTGTGTTGCTATTACGTTAGGTAATATAACGCAGGTGGTGTCCATAGAATAACGATTTCACTTCTTAAATAACACTCGATCTTCACAAAATAAATTAACCCAACCCTCCTAATCCCTTTCGAGCGCGGGTGTTTCACAGGGACGTATTCACAAAGATTATTATACTAAAAGCCTCTTATAAGAACATTAAAGGTCTGTTTACATTATGTGTATTGTGATGATGAAAATTTTCGACCTCGAGATTTTTGCAGATGTCCACGTTTTGAAGTCCCCTGATACCGAAAAAGTGGTTTTTAATTTCTCTCTCTCTCTCAACCTACAGCGGTCAAACCGCTGTAGGTATCAATTCCAAATTTTGTATTTACGTGTATAATCTCCCTCTTGAGATCTGATTAGTTTTTCAGTAAAATCGGTAGACCGGAAGTAGCAGCGAAAAAATCGAATTTTGTCAATATTTCGTCAACTACTAAATTTAAACAAATTTCATATATACTTAAAATTAAAATTGAGAATAATTTTATTTAAAAAGTTTTTCGAAATTCCTACCGGAAGTAGGTCTTTTACTCTTGTCGGAAAGCAGTTTTTTGCGAATATTTCGCAAGTCATGCTTTTTAGACAAGTACGTTACGGGTATAAAAGTATTTACAACATAATTTTCAATATCTTTTGTATCAAAAAAATTTCAAAATTCAGACCGGAAGTACCACTTTTACTCTTATCGAATAGCGATTTTTTGCAAATATGTCGTAAGTTATGCATTCTATATATATTTATCTAGAATATAAAAGTATTTAAAACTGGATTTGCAATATTTTTTGTATATATGAAATTTTAAAATTCGGACCGGAAGTAGCACTTTTACTCTTAGCGAGGAGCACTTTTTTGATAATATCTTGCAAAGTATGCATTCTATAGCGATTTATTAAGAGAATAGAAGTACTTAGAATAGGATTTTAAATAATTTTTGTGTAAAAAAATTCTTAAAATTGTATAGTTTGGAACGATCATACGTATAAGAAAGTCGTGTGGTGGCCACACCTCATTTTTTTTGTTAGGATTTACTTGTGATTTGTGTTAAGCAAAATCCTAACGCTGTGTTTGTGTGTTTACATACTGGGATATACCTTAAGAAACCTCTTTTAAGTAAAATCTTAAACACGATCACAAGCAGTTTTAAGAAATCTTAAGGAATAGAACAGTACCTATTTTGTTGAGAATACCTTAAGATAAACTGAAATTTTAAATTTCCCACCAAAATGATCAAACGATTTCAAGCAATCAGAAGGCTATGTTTATTGCTCAGTGTTTTTACGATCAGGAATTAAGTTATGTTAATAATAAATTGAAGTGAACTACAGACTGATATATGTAGTTATTATTATTAGTTGACAACAATCAGAATGTTATAGAAGAAAATAAATAGGTGTGAGATTTTGTAAATTATAATGGACAACAATGGTGAAGGTGATAACACTCCTGTCCAAGGGAAAAGGAAGGTAGGAAGCTAGTAGTAATTACAGGCAGTATATAAATTATTACTTGGTTATTTTATTCTAGTTTGAATGGCCCCGAGAATTAACACAAAAACTCATACAATTGTATGAGCGAAATCGTTGTTTGTATGACACCAAAAATCGCTTTTATAGCAACAAGCATGCAAGACAGGATACTCACTTTAAAATAACACAACAATTAAAAACGTTGAATTCCGCTATAACAGTAGAGGAAGTAAAAAAAAATTAATAAAAGTGCGTTTGCAGTTTACGCATGAACAGGGAAAATTAAAAAGAAATATAGGCAAAAGTGGGGACAGTGGTGATGATCCCGATGAGGACGAAACACACTCTACAGCATGGTGGTATGAAGACCTGTCTTTTTTGGCTGACCACATTAAAGGCAGAAAAAGCAAAAGTACCCTAGACAGCAACGAAACAAAAAGTCAAAGCCAAAATTTTGAAGATACGGAAATAATGGTGCAGAACCAAGACTCTTCGACACCAGGGGATATTACGAGTGATCAAGAAACGCAACCCTCAGAACCAGAACCATCTACAACATCGAACATGAAAAAGAATAATAATAAAAAGAGACAAGCACCTGCGGAAGTAGATACAACTATTGAAAAACCACTGGAGCCTCTATCTGCAATGCAGGAGAATTTAACTAATAATGATGAAATACTTGGGATGCTTATGCCAAATTTATTACTAATGAGCTGAGAGTTATAGATGACAAAGAAATATTAAATGATTTGAAACATGACATTGGTTCAGCTATACATATATGCCGCCAAAAAGAAGTGGATTGCACAAAGACGAGCAGGCATTGTAATTGAAACAAACAGTATTATATAATAAACCTTTCACATAATTTTTATTATTGTAATAATATTGTTATAACACAAAATTCAAAAATTATATTTCTTTATTCCCATTGCCACGGTACAAACCCTGCATTGTTGAAATAATGTGGAAATGCCTTCCTTATATGGAGTGCTTCATTGGTTGGTTTTCGAGATTGTTTTTCCAAGTTTGTTATAAAAACATTGTGCCTCCATTCTCCTTCAGTGACTGTTATGGTTTCAGTATCTTCCTTATCTATTCCAGTTAGGTAAGTTTTAGCATCATGTTGTTTAATAAAATTATGTAGCACGCAACATGCAATAACTATGTTTTGTATTTTATTTACCTCAAAATTAATAACTTTCTGTAAAACCTGAAATCAGTTGGCTGGTATCCCAAAGGCGTTTTCAACTACTCGCCGGGCACGACTGAGTCTATAGTTAAAAACTGATTGTTTAGTTAATCTCTGGCCCCATGGTTTCATCAATCTATTTGTTAGTCGAAAGGCATCATCAGCAAAAATTACATATGGTGTTTTCACATCGCTGTTTGTCAAAATTTCATCTTGAGGGAAATTTAATGTGTTCTGTTCAATTGCTGAAAATAATGTACTGTTCCTGTACACACAACCATCACTCACACGGCCATTACACCCCACGTCAACATATAGAAAATTGTATTGAGCATCAACAAGTGCTATCAGTACAATACTATTAAAACCTTTATAGTAAAATGAGCCATCCTTCTTTTTCGCACGAAATTCTATATGTTTACCGTCTAGGGCTCCCAAAGAATTGGAAAAATTCCATAATTTATTAAAATCCGCTGCTATCTTTTTCCAGCAATGTTCGTCTTTGAGCGTACATAAATATTCATCTTGTAAAACTTCATAAAGGGCAGTAACTGTTTCAGGAAAAATTTGTGATATTGCCGGTGCAGAAATTCTAAAACCATACTGCAGACTGTGAAATGTTTCTCCTGTAGCTAGGTATTTGAGTGTTAATAATAACCTAGTTTTTGCTGTAATACGTTCTCTGAATGTTGTGTGTTACAGGTATATATTATCTGTTAAATTAGAATTGTTTGCTTTAGAATAATAAAGTTTAAATTATAAACGCTGGATTATATTACACGAAACATAATTACTTCTCTACTTATGAAAATCCGATTTCTCCTAATACGGTCCATTACCTCATTTACAAGTTTTTTGGTAACATGCGGTAAGAGGTAGATGATAGCGTACCGATAATCCTCTTAAATCCTAAAAGGCCAAATCAAGATATCGATGAACAGACTATATATGTAATTTCTATTATACACCATAATAATATATGTTGTCTACTGTTTTGTATAGCTGTCTTTACAAAAATATTAAATATTATTTCTATTATATATAATATGAAGGGTTGTATCTTTTTATAAATGCAACCAATCAGGATTGATGAAATATAAATATATCTTGATGTGGACGCAACAATTTGTACGCTAATGCCAAGTGTGAAAAGAGTTATTGACATTATAATACGTGACATTGAATAGGCCAATCCAATAAATAAAAGTTGGTTTGTGAGATTATTTCCTTTTACAATTTCTTTCACAGAATATCTTAATTAATACATTAATGTTCCGGGTACCATGTATATAGTGATGGGCAAAAATGTGGAACAATGTAAATTACTATCAAGTAATTTAAGTAACTTTTAAGTATGAATCTGTAATGATTATAATCATATTATATTATTATTATTGTAACGTTTTCGGGTTCGCAATAAACAACTCGTACAATTTATTTATTTAAAACAGTCTGTATATATTGATACACGTAAAATTGATTACAATATAAAATATAAAATAACGTATCACACTTAAACTACTATTATTTAAATTAACACTGGTATTTATTTCTATATAACACTCTAATTTATTTATTTTTATATGTTTTATTCAAAGCTTTTGACAAATGCATCCATATGCTGGTTCATGTTTATATTTTATATGTTTATCTCTATTTATTTATATATGACAATTTCTTTGTGATGAAAAAAAAAAAAAAAAATTTGAGCACTGACAATTTCTGTAATGGTCAAATTACGAATAAAGTATACAATACAATACAATAATATTTATGTCTTTTCTTCGGCTACCACTTAAAGAACTATTTATTTATTTCTTATATTTATTTCTACTTTGGTCTGCGCGTCGACTACTTAAGGAACTTCTTATTCCGGAATTATTCATCCATCGGTGACCCAGCCGCTTTATATACACATACGAAACATCTGGAAGCATTCGCGTATACTCCATCTTCCTCGCGATGTTTGTAGAACATTCGACAGACATTCTGTCTCTTTGCAGTACAACGCAAATGGATGGTTTATTGCTTTATGATGTTTACCAGTCGCTTCGAGATGATTTACAACCTCTTTTTATTGTCGCTCGGAAGTGTGCCTTTCTTTTGTTGTCGCCCGGATGTCTACTGGTTTCGTTACATTGCCCCTTCGTAAAAACTGCGTTTCGTCCCGAAACACGCTATTCCATGTTCTTGTCTTAAGTTGCGCCTTATTCGCTAATAATCGTCGGACTAGCTGTTCCAGGTGTGCATGCCCATACTTCATCTCAAGACGCTTGATTGATTTAAGGTAGTCTTG
This sequence comes from Amphimallon solstitiale, assembly GCA_963170755.1. Taxonomy (NCBI): domain Eukaryota; kingdom Metazoa; phylum Arthropoda; class Insecta; order Coleoptera; family Scarabaeidae; genus Amphimallon; species Amphimallon solstitiale. The sequence continues at coordinate 23,142,327 of OY720682.1, forward strand.
ACACTCTTCCGGACGTAAGGTCTGCAGAATGTTACTGGCCTCCCCTATTAATGACGCAATCAGGGCAGTAGCTTTCTCCGGGGACGTCCACCCATTTGCTCCTGCAGCGGCTTCGTATTGTTTCCGGTACGTCATCCATGACGTCTTTCCATCGAAGGTGGGAGGTTTTACCTTTGCCTTCGCTGTTCGGGACGTGGTCTCCTTGCAACAGCATCAGCGTTTTGGTGTTTGGGAGATCTCCAGGCTTCCGCTTGAGGCGTCATGGACCGCAGTCGTTCATCGCTGGCAACTGAAGTTGAACCCCAAACTCGTCCCCTATTCCGAACACGCGCTCCTCAACTTTCTGTTCTACGGCTTCGATAGCCCCAGAAAATTCCTGTCTCCCATTCGATGAATTCTTTTGAATGTCTTCCTTAAAAGTAGTCTCGAATTGTTTTACAGTTTCATCTTTTAGAGTCTTGAATTGTTTTGCAACATCTTTTAGAGTCTTCATATTAGTCTCGAATTGTTTTGCAACTTCATCTCTTAGAGTCTTCATATCAGTCTCGAATTGTTTTGAATTATTTGCCATTTCAGTTAACATTTCATCTTTTAAAGTTTTTGAATTATTTGCCATTTCAGTTAACATCTCATCTTTTGAAGTTTTCATTATTAAGCTTAGATCAGCCTGTACTTGAAACAAATATTTCTCGGGATCCTTACCTTCATTTATTAAAAGGTCACGAAGCCGATCCTGGAGAATTGTTTTTTTTTCCAGACGTATCTGCGTCTCCTTCTTCCAATTCTGCCCTTAACTCGGAGACCTTTAATTCTTCCAAACGTTTGGTAGCCATTTATTTATTTATTTATTTATTTATTTATTTATATGCACTTATATTGTTTATCCCACTTCTGACACCAATCGGGTTCGCAATAAACAACTCGTGCAATTTATTTATTTAAAACAGTCTGTATATTCAAACACATAAAATTGATTACAATATAAAATATAAAATAACGTATCACACTTAAACTACTATTATTTAAATTAACACTGGTATTTATTTCTATATAACATTCTTATATTTATTTCTACTTTGGTCTGCGCGTCGACTACTTGTGGATCTTCTTATTCCGGAATTATTCATCCATGGGTGACCCAGCCGCCTTATATACACATACGAAACATCTGGAAGCATTCGCGTATACTCCATCTTCCTCTCGATGTTTGTAGAACATTCGACAGACATTATGTCTCTTTGCAGTACAACGCAAATGGATGGTTTATTGCTTTATGATGTTTACCAGTCGCGTCGAGATGATTTACAACCTCTTTTTATTGTCGCACGGAAGTGTGCCTTTATTTTGTTGTCGCCCGGATGTCTACTGGTTTCGTTACATTACCATAAAGAAGGAATGAATTGAGCTGAAGTAAAGTTAATGAATATATTAATATAAAATTCTAAACTTAAAATTAAGACTTTAATTTGAATGAACATACACGGGCACCCAAAAATAAAGAACAAAACATTTCGCTCTAAGAATAACAAATGGAAATTAAAAATGTAACAGTGGGTCCACAAAGTGTGGGAACACTTAAATCAAATAAAAACGGACGATTTTCTGGAAGACGATAATGGACGAAATCTTAAATGAAGTGAATAAGGTTGGATCAGGATATCGGATGGAATAAGACAAGATAAAGACTTATGCTACGCGGATGATGCTACACTTACATCAGGAAGCGATCACGACTTGCAATGAATGCTGCTCGCCATTAATATCCATGCAGGAAAATAAATATAAAGATCTCTACACCCAAAACAAAATCAATGACGATAGCGAAACACACACTACTTATCTCTCTTCATCTCTTTTTTATCTCTCTTTTCTTGGTCTAGCGGCTAACCATCTGTCGCTTGAACTTCTATAAAAGGAAACGCCACAATCTTTAGGGACTCGCTCACTTGCCTTTTATTACTTGGTACTTACTACTATCTAACTACCCTCGTACATGCGCAACTTTTTGCGAACTATTCTACATCTAGTCTCCGCTAGTGTTTATTATCGATGTCCGTCCATATACAGCACGTGTCAATTTTCATTAGCCATAGGCGATTAATTCATGCAATACGTGACAACATGGCACCCCCTACTTTTCTCTTCAATGCGAGCGCGACCGATGCAAGCTCAAGTTAGCAGTAGCTGTTGGACTATTGACTTGGATGTTTGTACTGCGCTTAGAAATAATATTTACGCCTTGCAAGGATTTTTCTTTTTCCTTTCAGTAAATGCAGAGAATTATTAAGCATGACACAAACAAAAGCGTAATTCTAATAAAATTAAAAATAAGGTAAATAAAAAAGGATTCTGAAAATAATAATAAACAACTAGATCGCGCCGGCCATTTGATGATGACGGATTTTATTGCAGACTATATCTCGGAACGTGTTCGCAGCTAAACATTTAATGTAGAAGTGGCAAGATCGAAGAAAGTCGCTGTGATGTCGATTGTTGCCGGGAGACACACGTTGCCACGTATTATTTGTATACGTATAAATCGCATGTAAACATTGAATCCCTATAGCTAATGAAAATAGACACATACGGTAGGTGAATCTATCCAGATTCACACACGCTGTAAATCATGTCTTTCGAGACGCATCTTTTTAATTCGTTATTTATTTTGTTCAATAAAAACCTTTCCTTCTAAAACAATTCTGGCAATTTAAACGCAAAAACGCATTTATGGCCATTTAGCAACCCACTTATATACCAATTTGTGAAATGAAATGAAGTCAAATCTATGAAGATAATAACATAATAATTTAAAACGATTTTAATTCACTGCTGATAGGTATTATAAATAAATATGTTATACCTAGGTACTGGCAAATTATCTTATCGATTTTCACATACACAGATATCTATTGATAAAAAAATTATTTGCACGCAAATGCAAAAGTCGATGAATATTTTAGATAAATATTTGCGAAATAAGTAACCTTGATATTTCATTACGTAAGTAGGTAATAAGATAAATCTATCCACAAGCAGAATGTAATTACAATTTTTAACTTTACATGGTCATATATATGTACATATATAATATAGGCACAACATATAAGGTATTTACACAGCATAAATACAGGTTATATAGAATTATACGTAAATGTCATTTAAATAAAACGTTTAAGCGAAAATCATAGTTCATTCTTAAAATAGCAAAGTATTTTTTATTGGTTGCTATATTTAATATTATTGTTAACAACTTTTACCAAAAGCGTTATTTTTGGGGGGCTCGATCTAGACCCCAGACGAATGTACTCTGTCGGTGATATCTATCAGAGATAATACAAAAATAGGCTTGCTAGAAGAGTAAAACTCTAAAAATTAAGATTGTAATAGTTTATAAAAAAATAAGATAAGTTATATTATGCAATTAAATTGTAAGTTGTAAATATAAAAACATATTTTTATTGTAATCATGTCGTAAATTAGGGTTTAGTTGCAATGGATGTATTTCTGAAGTCATAAACTAACATATCTAAGTCAAGATGTTTTGATTTACTTTTCCGATACTCGTAATATGCAATCGTTTAGTGAAATAACCTTACGTGATTGCAAGAATGTTGTCAAAAGTAAAACAACAGTATCCATAGGGAAGAAGGTATTTTCTCATAAGTATGCCAAAAAAATTACATGTAAAAATAGCAAAGTATTAATTTGCCTGCAGAAGTAACTACCCGAGATACGGAAATGAACATTAGAAAATATTGTGTCACTATGTATCTATTCAATAAACTGTTTTGCAAAATTTGGCGCCCGTTACGTTGACGCACAATTCTAAATGGCAATTTCTACACTATACGTATATATAGATGCGTTAGTAACGTTTTGTGCATGAGATACTCTTTTTGCAGGCAAATTGGATTAAAATTTCACAGATTAAGGAATATACACCGAAAATAAAAGAGTTTACTTGGTAATATTATCGCTGTCCTTTTCATTATAAAACTTTTACTTTTTCAACCGAAACGTTTATATGGAATTATTTGTCAAAATGAAGCAATAGATGTATTAATGCATTAGATGCATTAGCTTGATATAACAATGTTAAAAAGAAAGAATAATTGTAAATAATAAATTATGTGTTCTGACTAGAAATAGAAAGGTAATTAAAATAGAAACAAATTTGAAGCTTCCAGCGATTAAAAGTAACGATCCGGGTCACGTGGAATCATATATTTACATATGCAAATGACAAACAGGTTATTTACTAAATTTTATGTAAGTTATGTCTACGCATTTTTCTGAAAAAAGAATTTAAATCTTAATTCCTTTTATAATGTGATGTAATGGTACTTGATTTTTTCCAATTACTGTATGCGTTCTTAGAAAAATATATGTTTCTTTCATAATGTAATATATTATAGTTTTAGTTTATGAATTATGAAACTATTCAAGTTGAATGAGATGCTGACGACCTGGAATTTTTAAACATAAAATTTTGAAACACCCACATATTCTTCATTATACATATATATGTATTTTTTTACAATATAATACAATACAATATTAAAAAGAAAATAATTTATATGGAATGAATTGAATTGTAATTGTATGAGTTTTATAAAGCAAATGAATTCATGGTTAGCTAATAAGTTTGTAATATAAATAACCAGGGTGTGATGGATAGTAACGAGAAATTGTTGTTGATAGATCATTTTTGTAAATGTATGTCTAAAAAGGTTTTAAACGAGGTAAGTATATTTAGTATGTAATAATGTTGAATATGTGGAATAAAATTCAATCACGAAGAAAAGTTTAAAATTTGTGGAGCATCCATATTAATAGTTGACATTGAAAACGATGGATTCATTCTTGAAGGAAAACATTAAATATATTTTTATATAAAGGACCACCTTGAATAATATTGACGAATATTGTATAATGTTGGAACTATGAACTTGTTGACTATTGAAATAAATGTTATTTGCCATTAAAGGTTAGAGTAAAAAAATTATTTACATAAATACTTGTATAAATTTGTTTCTTTTTGTTCACATAATTTCTTGCATATACGCTCTAATACATCCCTATTTCTATTTCAAATTAACAACGTTATCATCATCTAAATACAAGTTTTGGGATTATGTTTTAAAATAAATTTGACATTCGTAATAATTATTATTTCTGATAATAATATGATGTTTTAGTTAGAAATTCACTATATCACAAATCACATTTTTAAATATCCTCCGTAACATATTTTCAAATTTAATAATTCTATGTTCATAGAAATTTAGATATTTCTGTAAATTATCACATTTATATATAATTTTTTATTTATCTTAAAATTTATGAAATGTTGTAGTACTGAGTAATTTAAATTTTAAATTAAATATTGAAGAATTCACATTCGTATACGAGAATTATTTACTTTCAATATCTAATTTCACTAGACGGTATCGCTTCATCACACCAGAGGAAACAACTTTATATAAAGAACTGCAGATATAGTAGTTCAACGACACTTATGCCTTCGAGTCTTGGTACTTTTCCAACGTGTATTCGAACGCAGGTAGGTATCCGAGTATAATAAAGTGCAAATAATAATAACCGCTTTATTTACACTTTGCTTTTACTTTCTTATACGTAGTATAAGGAAGTATTGTGATGACGAAAATATTCGACCTCGAGATTTTTGCAGATGTCCAGGTTTTGAAGTCCCTTGATACCAAAAATTTATAAAGAATTCATATATACTCAGAATTAAATTTGAGAAAAATTTTGTTATGAAAGTTTTTTTGAAAAACCAACCGGAAGTAGGTCTTTTACTCTTATCGAAGAACAGTTTTTTGCAAACATTTCGCAAGTCATGCTTTTGAGACGGGTACGTTACGAGTATAAAAGTATTTAGTATAAAAAAAATTTCAAAATTCGGACTGGAAGTAACACTTTTACTCTTATCGAATAGCGAGTTTTGCAAATATCTCGTTAATTATGTATCCTATATATATATTTATCAAGAGCACAAATATATTGAGAGCTACATTTGAAATATTTCTTGTATAAAAGAAATTTGAAAATTCGGACCGGAAGTAACAATTTTACTTTTAGAGAGTAGCACTTTCTTTCGAATATTTCATCAAGTATGCATTCTATAGAGATTTATGAAGAGAATAGAAGTATTACAGTAGGATTTTGTTTATTTTTTCAGAAGATAAAAGTAGTTAAATCTTAATTTAGAACAACTTTTGTATAATTTGGAATGCACACACGTATAAGAAAGTCGTGTGTGCGTTCCCCTATTTTTTGACAATAAAATAAAGAAAATAAAAAATAAATGAAAGACATTTGTTTTAATTACTACACAGAAAACAGATAAAACTTGGAATAAATTTGTTATAAAATCAGGAAGTATAAACGATGCCTGGAGAAGTCATTATTACTGCTAAGAGATATACAGGTGACCTATAAAAATTACTATTTTTATCTACAACTTGCACGCATGTCACTATTAAAATAATTTCGTTTAAAAAATAGGAAAACATTAGTATGTACTCATATATTAATTTTTAAATGTATTTATTCATCTTGTGGAAATATATATAATCGGCAATGTCTTTGTAATGTAATTGGATGTCATGTTTTACTGATATGCCCGTCCGAAAATTACTATGTCCATTACTAACTACTATACTATACACAATGAACATATATGTATCTTTTTGTGGAACTGAGTTTCCTAAGCTCAGACATTACATTATACATATTCTTTAATTGATACATACTTTCGTGGTTGTACCGTACTGACGAAAACAAATAAATTTGAAACATATATGTCTGCGGTTACCAAACACCATTAGTTTACATTTTCATGTTTGATTTACAAAATTCTGGGGTTAGCATTCTTCTTTTCCTTGTCACTCGTGCATCCTGTGACACGTAAGTCAGTATTATATGTGTGGTAAAAGTAGATGCTGTTCGTGATAAATCAGGTTCTTCTAGTTATAATTAAAAATATATACTATTAATAGTATACATTTTTATATTATCACTTTTAATTACACAATTTGCGTCAATCTTATTTATATGGTGGAATTATATGTTTTCCACGATAAATCAGGACCTCGTAATAAAACTACATAACACTTCATCTAAAGGCAAATAATATGATTCTACATTATCTAAAATGAATTGAAGAACAACATTTACTAAGCTTACTAAACAACTAACGGGAGTGACATACTTTTCAAGAAAACGTATATTATAATATTAACTTTTTCTGTTGACTATATAATTCTACATATAAACATTTTAATTAATGAAGGTGATTATGTATTTAACAGGTTAAACAGACTACTTTGACAACAGTACTTAAAAAGATTATACATACATATAAAGTAAGTACACGTATTCAGTGGCTATAGTAAAACAAGCGTAGATTATAATTTTATTGTTTTATGACAATTAGGTTACGATATTCGAAGAGTATATGAGTTTCTATTTTTAGAAGCCTTTTATGGCATTTTAGAATACATTATTTGTAAACATATTGAACATGTAGTAACTATTATGTAATTATTTCAAAGATTATTACTATTTCTTAATTTTTTAATGCATGAAGATAAAAATATAGAAAAAAAATTTTAGTAAAATTACAAAAGATCGACAAAAAAATCACTAATAGATAACTCTGCTCTGATATATGCCCCACGTTGGGTGCCAATTTGTCATTTATCTTTAAGTAAATAAAAAGAAACAAAAATATATTAGCTACAAATTTCAAAGACTTAAACTGTTGCAGTATATTTTATGAAGATGAATGTTTTTTAGGTTTTTTTTTTTGAAATTTACTGTCTCCTTTTTTGTTTTTGTTTGAGCTAAATTATTATACTATTTTGTTTTAATCAGTCAAGGTAAATAAGATTACTTTATTATGTTGTCATTAGTTTATGATATATTTAATAAATGTATATTATTATTTCTGTGTGTATTTAGCAATTATTGTTTTAAACAATATACTTTGTTTTTAATGATATTTCATATTATAACTTCCTGAGCACCCTTTTCCATATTTCCATGATATAGAATTTACTTCAGTTAGTCTCACAGTGCCACAACAATAATGAAATGATTTCCTTTACATTTCGGTAAATATTATATCATTCTTTCTTCAGACTTTTCCACGGGTAAGTATATATTATTCTACTAACGAGGAATATTTATTAAAGCTACTTTTTATATAATTTCAACATAGAAATAAATTTATACCTATTATTAAAATTTGCATGAGGCGTCCTTGTGAAATGAATTATTTTTAATATTTTCTATTTACATCAATTTTAGAAAAACATGGTAAGCATAAGACAAATTGACACTATTGTAACGTATTTCTCAAGGAGAAATTCTTTCTTTTGTTAAAGACAGCAACGCAGTAAAAGCTGGAACCTTTTTTCCATTCACAAGCTACCTAGGATAGGATACTTCATACAAACATCTAGATTTAGATATCTTGACTTAATCCTTTAATATTTCTATTTATTATTAAATCTCAATTGATTCATTGATTATTAAGGCAATTCCCTCATTAATTAAGTAAAAATGAAGTCAAATTCAATAAATATGCCATACAGATCTAGTGATATACAGGGAGCACACATGATCGTTTCCTAATTACCTAACATATGAACGGATTTATCTATTGTTGTTTCCGCTCCTTTTCCTCATTGGTTGAGACGCTAATCATCTACCCTCTTGTCTCTCAGATTCCTAAAAAAGATCTCAGCTTCTTTAATGACTCTCTCATAACCCCATCATTACTTCGTGCTCTCACTACATTGAACCTCACTATCCTCTTACTAATTTGTAACGCGATTCTCTGTATGATATTTGTCTCGTCTCAGCTAGCGTTTCAATACTGATATGAGAGTATGAATCTGTCACACTCTCATTAGTATTTGCGCAAATTACTCATTAATCGTAACTCGGTTAACCAATTCTCAATGCGATATTTTTCGTCTAGTGTCCGCTAGTGTCCAATAGCGATGGACGTTCTTCGACATAGGTGAATCTGTCCAGGATTCACACATGTTAAGTTTAAATCTTATCGTTCCATATATTTTATAATTACTTTATATCGTTAAATTTGTTATTTATTTTGTTAAATAAAAATTTGTAATGACTTTGTGTATGCTTTTTATTGATACTTTCTCTTACAGAACAGTACATCCTGAATCTCTGAAGAATAAACCTGCTGTCATTTAGTATTTAATGTTTTTCCTAAACTAATCATTGTTCACGATAACAATTGCGACAATTTCAACGCAAATGCATTTCAGACAATTTAGCAAGCAAGTGTGACAATAAGATTGCATTGGAAAGATTAATATAGTCCAAACTAATTTATTTGTGATACAAGTTAACAGCTGCATAGTACATATAATATGAAAACTATTTGTTCAAATCATTCCTTGATAATTTCACAATTCAGGATTTAAATATTTATTGGCAGAAATATGCATGTTCGAACGCGCTAATTCCTTTTCTTTATAAGAAGATTTGCATAATCATAATGTTAATGTAAGTGATTTATTTGAGCTCCTTGTATTTTTAAGTAATTCCTCTCATAGACTTAGGTAACTGTAAAAAATTTAGAAATATAAATGTTATTAATACCGAAGAACCGTTTAACTTAAAGCCATCCCGAAACAACTATTTGTTAAAATCATTCTTTTCTAATTTCACAATGCAAAATTTGATAATGCATTTACATGATTAAAACTTTTACGTAAATAAATTAATTTATAGTCTTAGTGACCATAAATATTAAATCATTCATTCCTAATTTCACAACACCTAATTTAAACATTCGTTATATACACCGTGATTCAAGATTACGTTGGATGAGTCTTCTGTATTACAGTCCAAATCAATTGATTACATAAGAAAATGGATTTGTTGAGTAACACTTTTTTTTACATATTGCTGTGACTTCTTCTATATTGGTTGATGACCAAAATTGAGTTAATAAATTAATATATTTTTTTATTGATCTCAGGGTCTAAGTGTGAATTAATTATATTTTTTATATCGGATGATGTGTCACAGTCTTATACTTATTGTGAGTTCTAGCTGTGATTGTGATGTTTACTTTCCTTAGATTCTCCTGGGATGGGTATAAATAAATAGATATAGAATGTCAGCACAACTTATTTTATTTTATATATATAAATATTTACAAAAACATTATTGAATATCATAACTATGCAATACAATACATTATTTAATTCATTGTCATATCCAGTCTCTTTCATCCGCGGTACAAGCACCTTGCAATCCTTAATTTTTACAGAATTGTTAATGATGAATAAAAATAAAATTTACTGCTCTAGTCCTTCATGTATGCTCATGTTTCGAAGATTACTGCTATCCTATAAAAGCGTTAGCACCTCGTTAAGTCGCTCTGAACCAAGATTCACACGTCAATCCAGAGCTTACTCAAAGAAGAGTTTGTTTTAAATTGTTTATATAACGTTCAGAATTTTCATTGCCATCCGGAGAATTTACTTATACCCCGTTGAACCGTCTCGAGCCAAGATTCACACGTCGACCCAAGGACGTATTCAAAGAAGAATTTATTTTTAATTGTTTAAATAATATTCTAAATTTTTATTGCTATCCGGAGAGTTTACCTATACCCCGTTGAACCGTCTCGAGCCAAGATTCACACGTCGACCCAAGGACGTATTCAAAGAAGAATTTATTTTTAATTGTTTAAATAATATTCTAAATTTTTATTGCTATCCGGAGAGTTTACCTATACCCCGTTGAACCGTCTCGAGCCAAGATTCACACGTCGACCCAAGGACGTATTCAAAGAAGAATTTATTTTAATTGTTTAAATAATATTCTAAAATTTTATTGCTATCCGGCGAAATTTACTAATATATGGAGCAGTCATGAAGGCTCTTTTATTTATTTACTTTAGAATTGCAAGATGGAATTTATTTATTGTGCTTGTACTCACTTCTCTTCGTTATATAGCATCTCAAATTCCTCCTGGTATTTCAATCCCTCCATTTTTATTGAATTTATTATTGTGGGTTCTTTCTGCGATCCAATCGCGTTCCTTGTCGTCTCTTCGTGTATTTCGAGCGCACTTATCATTGTCGCCTCTTGCGACCACGGTGTTTGAATCTTAAGGCGTTTATGCCTTTAGACCCTTTATTTCTTCGGCGCACTGGTTTCACTATTTTCTTTTGAGTTTTTAAGAGAATCCGGACCACTTATCGACTGACTGCTTTTCGCTTCTGTCCCGCTTTTTATAGGGATAAACATTTGACTCGCGGCTTATTTTGTTTTTAAATCGTGCGTTTCGTTTGAATTTTCGTCTGTCACGCCCTCCGTGTTAATTTCGGTAACTATCGAAATTATGCAATCACGTGACCTTGTTTCCACCATGTTTGTTGTTGTTATTATTTTACATATCTTTTTATTTTTATTCCATGGACATTTTGAATGATTTTATTCGTTGGTAAGTCTTCTTTTATTGTCTTATATTATGTACTGACTAATGCTTTATTTATTTATTTTAGCCTGGAATGTCATTTATACGTGGATAAAATTATGTACCATCGCATATTTAGATGTACATTCTACAATGTCCTTTTATTTTGTGAACATCAGTGAATTTGCATAGCCAGCATAATGTTTTACTTTCAATGGTGAACTAGACCACAATATTTATATTCTGGATGCATTGATGTATATCGAAAACAGATAAATCATATACCTTTGCGTGCATTTCTTGTCCCATACAGAAAAGAATACAATTGATCTTGTGATCGTGAAATAAATGGTATATATTTATTTATTCATGTATATAGACCTTTGTTTAATATTGTATTTTTGGTTTTAGCTTGGGCTTTCTTGGAATGTATTTGTGTAGAGAAGAAAATAAACAGATCGTGCCCCTTACGTACACTCAATAATATTTTATACAGAAAATATAAGTAAAACGTGTATAGTGATACATAACATTTCTTCTTGACACTGTTGGTGGTTATAATATTTATATTCTTTGTGATAATTCCTATTTCTGAACTATAATTGCTGTTAGAAGAATGTATTACCTGGTTGACCTACTTTCTATTGACCACTAATAATAATGCTTTAAATTCTTATATATCCTTTTTTATTAAACGGAGGTCAGTGTTTGAATATTGTTTTATAGATATTTAATTCCTGTGTACTAATTTATTTAAGTTGAGGTTAATATTTTTTTTAATTCTTACATTCCTTTTAATTGTGCTATTATTTTTACGGGTATGCAACCCATATTGCATTGATGTGCATACTATTGCATAGCTATGAAATTTTTAGTAAGCACTAAAAATATAATTAAAACTACATACATTTACCTTAATTAGTGAGTTTATTCTGTATTTTATTTAATAAAATATTTATTATATTGAAATATATAAAATTGTAATTTATATTGAATATGTAAAATTATTTTTACTTAAAATAAACATAATAATATTTTATTTTCCTTGATTTTTATTTGTTTGTTTCTTTTATTTATTTATTCATTTACTTTCAAGAAAATACCACAGCAATATGTTAAGATAACAGATAAATTTGTGTAATAAACACAAATGTTCTACCAAATAACAGACTTAAACACGATTAATCTTCAATTACTTCGCGACTTAAAGATTTAGGTGTGTAACAATTTTTTGAACCGTATTGTATTTAACATTAAACGTTGTGCTTAAATTTTTCTTTTATTAAGCGTCTTCTTTCGTTATTGATTTTATTGTAAACCATACTTTTTAGATGTATTCACCAAAATGAAACGAACTGACAGTGATCGTCCTTTCTTTTGATCATAGCGGACTTTATTTTGAATAATAGAACTTTCATTTGGAGATTAGAAATATCCTGTTGGCAACCGAACTTTCTATTGACGATATCGGAATTACTTATGAATACTACGGAAAATCAATTGATTTGGACTGTAATTATAACTATATGTTTTTTTAATAATTGATATTAAACTCACTTAACAATAAATAATAATAATGTTGAGTTGATGAATCCAATAACACAGATTAATGATGCTTGTATGTCAAAATCTAAAGAGAAAGTACATTCACATGTCAAAATTCGACTCTACCTAATAAATAGCGCCGTCTATCGGACGGCAACGTATACCATATCAATTTTATTGACCAGGTGAACGCATTGTGTACAAATAAATCATTTCGGTTTATAAATACAAAAATTATTAGTAACTTGACCACAACACCATCTATCGGGTCCGGATTTGGTGATTTTGCTTGGCACTAAACCAACATATATGTGAATATATTTTGATCAATAAATATAGAATTGGTTAATAACTTGACTACAGCGCCACCTGTCGGAATACTTGATTCTCGTATTATTTCCGTAGTACAACCGATCCCAGATAAATAAAACAAGTGTACGATTGTTTAAATTTCGTTTATCTCCTTTTTACTGTTATACAGTATGTATGTCGCATTTCGAAACTTAATTCATAAGCTAAATAGACAAGTGTTTTTATGTTCATTCGTTCCCACATTGAAGTTATTTAGATGAATTTAGCGACGTTTCTATATTATAGTTACCTAAAGTAACTCAAGAATAGCAAACCTCATCTGGAAATACAATATATATAAATTTAGAATCCTTTCATATATTCTTGAATAATTGGTAATCATCACTTTAGATTTTCTTATTTAATACAAAATATACAACAAATAGAAAATAGTGTTTATTGTGAAGCAAAGTAAAACATTTTCTGTTACTACTAGCTGCTTGCTACTAGCATCTCTGCGATATCTTTTACTTTCTTATACATAGTATAAAGAAATATTGTGATGAAGAAAATGTTCAACCTCGAGATTTTTGCAGATGTCCAACTTTCCTTCAACTCTAAATGTTGTATTTACGAGTACAATCTCCCTCTTGAAATCTGATTAGATCTTCAGCAAAATCGATAGACCGAAAGTAGCAGTTTACATCAGTGAAAAAATCAAATTTGCCAATATTTTGTCAACTACTAAGTTTAAACAAATTTATAAGGAATTCATATGTACCCAAAATTAAATTTGAGAAGAATTTTTTCTCAGTTTAAGAAAGGAGATATGCTCGTCTTTATTATACCGAGTTTCAAGCGAAACGACACAAAGTTCTTTAGATGTCCAATGACATATATAGTGAAAAAAAAATTAATATAAGAAATTTAGATAATCATTAGGAGTACAATTTAATAATGCTTTTATTTATACAGAATGTTCTAGAACTACTAACTATTATACACAATTGTTTTTTTTTTAAACAGAAACCTGTTAGTTTTATAATAAACCCTACAAACATGATTAAACGACATGAATTTTTAGTATCTGATTTTCAACTGATTATGAGATATGGTGATTTTTTCGAAAACTGTACGACGTAATTGAAAAATTCCTATGAAATAACGATTTAAAATTAAAGATCTTTGATGAGCTCAATTAGTAGATATATCCACTGCTTGAATTTAATGTTTGTTTCAACATTTCGACAAATGTTTTTTTAAAACTACACACCAATTGCTGAACATAAAAAATCATAAGTAAATTTAACCGGAACACATATTTACGTTGAAGTTAATGTACTGAATGTTTACTGTTTAAAAATACCTACTTTCTTAACATGTATTAACTGACAAGCTTGAAAATTCATCATCTAGCAATACAATGAAAACATCGCATTTGCATTGTATCAAAAATTTAATAAAACTTCAAATTTACATTCATAACTTTAGTTAAATGAAATACATCTTCATTACAAGTATATGAATTTAATTTACGGTAAAAATTAAGTAGGTATTTAAAATTAGAATTAATAATACGATCTATTTTTGTCACAAATGTTTATAGGTCATTTGAAGCTCGACTTCAAATGTTTAGAGAAGAAGACGACACTTTTAAACATTTATTTATCGGTATTTACTTTAAACGTATTTATTTATTTTAAATATTAAATTATACACATTTAGTAATAAACTGAACTAGTATTATTTATGCCTTTCATCTTTAAAGCATTTTTTAATTTGTTTTTTTTTATATGCGACTGAAACATCACAGCAAGTTGAGCTTACGGAGTAATTCTTCTAAATACAACTGTCACATGTATGTATTCATTTTTAGATTCAATTTCTAAAAAGTCTTAATTGGGATTAGTTTTCTAGTGGTTTTACTGCTTATAAGTCAGGAAACAGGTTTTATCAAATAGCATGGCAACAATTTATTGGCTTTCTGCTAGTAGTAAAAGATGTTTGCTGTTTATATTCTTGATAATTTATACATTTATTGTATAACACTAACTTCAGATATATCAGTTATTTCCAGTTACTCTTACTTATCAACATTCCTATTTTAAAATTTAACCATATGGTTCGATTTATACTTTCATTTCCCAAAAAAATATTTTTTTCCTAGATGACTTTTTTTATCTAATGCAAAAATAGTTATTCATTATATAAACATCCTGGATTTGAATTTATTTAGTATATTTATGCATGAATTTGACTTTTTACATCTATAAGGTGTGTCTACCAATTAAGAATTTTTTCATGATAACTTGTCTTTTTCTTTATATTCTACTTTTGTTTTAAGTTCTTATGTACTTTTTTATCATATTATATGACATAATAACTGTAATACTGTGATGCTTGAAAAAAATATGGTATAGTAACCTATTTGGAATTTTTGACAAAAGATGCACTTCTGGAGAGCAAAGTTAGAACTCGTATAAATGGTATGGTCATCCCACTAACGTCAAACATGCTGCGTTTAATTCAATGATTTATAGGCTATTGAAAGTACCGATGAACACATTGAACTTTACTAAAGAATTAAAAACTATTAAAATAATTGCACAAAATAATGGTTATAACTCGTCTCTAATAGATAAATTAGTCAATAGAATGAATAAATCAATTACACTAAAATCAGCATTTCCCCCGTCCCAGGACTTGACATTAAAACAATGGGTTAAAATTCCATATTTAGGTAGTATAAGTATGAAAATTAGTAATGTTTTAAAGAAGCTGTATTTTAAAATAGCCTTCTATAATAATAACACTTTAAAAAGTCTATTAACAAATAATAAAACAGCGAATCCTAAATTAAACAAATCAGGAATTTACAGAATTAATTGTAGTGATTGTAGTAAATTCTATATAGGTCAAACGGGGCGAAATTTCAAATTAAGATTCTCAAAACATATGCGAGCCGTTAAATTAAATTATGAAAATTCAAGTGTAGCTAACCATATTTTAGACACGGGACATCATTTTTCAATAGACAATTTAGAAGTACTGTATTGTTTAAATAAAAGTAAAAAAATTAAGGTTCTAGAAGGTTATTTTTACAACCAGGCAATGTTCTTAATGAACAAACCGAACTCATAAATTCACCGCTAATAAACCCTAGTATTGTAAAAACGGTCTTTCCAGATAAGTCATGACCTTTTCATAATTTTCTATTTTTGTATATTTTTTCTACTTACATTTTTGTTTGAAGTAGGTAGTTACAGTATATTAAATTTTACTTTAGTTTCTCTAGAACTCCTGATGATGCCGCAAGGCGAAATGTACATTGAGTATTTAATTATATATATTTGTGAAACAATACCAAGTGTTTTATTTGTTATTACTTGCTTATATGTATGATTTTGTGATTGGTAGAAACATATCAAGGTGAATTTTAATTACATTATTTGAAATAAATACAGAAATGAAAACCACTATTTGTCTTTATATATTTATTTACCTTGTGTACGTATGCTGTGAATTATATTTTAAAAATATTTTGTTTTTACGGTAAATTTGCACTTTTTTGTTGTATATATAATCATAGGGTATTTCTATTATTATCATTTCTTTATCATATGAACAATAAATAAGAAAGTAACCGCTTATTGGTGTCTCTGTTCTTGAGTTGACCATTAACACTCGATATCTGTTTGAGAAATTATATCTTGTTTATCTAAACTCGATAAATAAAGCAGTGAAACAGAATAGCTCAATAAAGAAATTAAAATATCTGTTTACATTTTATTACATAAAATTAAAGTAACTGATATATGCTTAGATTGACCACTATTTCCTGCTCTACAAGTAAATAGAATGCATTCTTGTTACACTTATTCATTCCTTGTTTATAATAAGCGACCCTTTAATAACATGCATTAGCTTGTAAAGCACTTGTTTATAAGCACAAGCTACATAAATCAATGTTAGGCTCATCTTTTTTATAATATCACATAAAATAATGTGATTATTCGTGAATACTTGTTCTCCTTTTTGAACACAGAATTTATATCACCAGACATGATGTATTTAACATATTTCAGCATTGAAAATTGTAAAGGAAGTTCCATTTTCTTTCGAGTTCAAATCTCTAAATATTATAATTATAAGCTACTACCAGGATACGTTCAAATTCACTATTACAATGTTTAATAGGAAATCAAAGAAAACAACGACATTAACGGAATAAATATTAAGAAAGTACAATGGAAACAAACGGCAAAACACTTTTAATGTCACTTATACTAACTTCGTAACCCGTAACAGAGGGCGCAGTAAAAATCTCTAATACAGGTGTTTCTACCAATTAACAATGTTTTCGTCATAACTTGTCTTTTTCTTTATATTCTACTTTCTTTTTTTAAGTTCTTATGTACTTTTTGTTAACATATGACTTATAATAACTGTAATGCTGTGATGCTTGAATTACATATGAAGCGTACAGATCCAAAATGAGCTAAGTCCAAACATCAGGTATACTAAACCACTGCGGCCATCCTTTGGCATTTTTCATGTAGAATGTGCCAAAATATTCATACACGTCCAGAAAACGACAAGCGCCTAACAAATATAAGTTTTTGTTATTGCATATAGCGCCACAAGGTGTCAAGTCCATGTAAGCCATGTCCAAAAAAGGCTAAGTCCGCATTAAATAAGGCGTAGTATAATCTGGTATCCCGCCTAAAGTGACAGTAGAGATTTCAGTGCAGCTGACAATCAGTTTGTGCCGTTTGTGTTTAGTATTGTGCAATAAAATAAAATATAAATGGAACCTGAAAATAAGTGTAATTGTAGTGACAGTCCGTCAGAAGACTTGATTGCTAAAAAGGAAACAAAAAAGAGGCAAAAACATGGACAAATGAGAAATGTTATGAAAAAAATTAGGTTACAAAGCCATGAATTGGGTGAAAACTGTAATGGCCAAAAACAATGTTTTCAAAAAGTGCCCATAGAAGCAAGGAAAGGTATACTTAAAAATGTTAACACACTAGCCTCTGTTAATGATCAGAATTCGTATTTGTATGGATTGATTGCAGTACTACCTATTCGTCGAAGGAGACCTAGGAAAAATGAAGAAGAAGCAAATCTAATAAGTGCTTCATTTGTTTATGAAGTTCGTTTTTGAATCGATGACAGACTCAAAGAAGTAGATGTTGGTAAACAAACTTTCATGTCCATTCATGGTATAAAGAGGAAAAAGCTAGAAATGCTACAAAATTCTTTGAAAATGAAGGAAATGGCTCCGAAAGATAGAAGAGGCGAAAACAAAAAACATCCCAGAAAACTCGATAACGAGATCCGTAAAGCCATACATGAACACATCAAGTCATTCAAGGGTAGGAATAGCCATTATAGTGTAAGTGACAGTAAGAGATTATACCTACCTGAAGACCTTAAAAAAGATGTTTAAGATGTTTTGTGATTCGCACCCTCAGATGAAAGTATCTTACGAGTCATATAGAACAATCTTCAATATCAAATTTAATATAGCTTTTGGATATCCTTGAACTGATACATGTAGTTCATGCGACAAGTTTCTCGTTAAAATAAAATCTCTTCAATCTGATATTTCAAGAAGCCATTAGTATTGATGAAAAGGAACGTTTACCAAATGAGATAAAGCAGTTGGCAATACAAAATGATTTGCACAAAAGAAAGGCAGCGGTATTCTACAACAGAAAAAGAGATGCAAAGCAAAGAAGCCGCACTTCTGAGACTCTAGAAGCGATTTGTTTAGATTTTGGCAAAAACCTTAGTCTTCCAAACATAACAACAAACGATGTGTATTAGAAGTGTCAGTTGAACGTTTATGCATTTAATATACACATTCTGTCTACAACAAAAAGTGTATTTTATATTTACCCGGAGACTATTGGTAAAAAAGGAAGCGACGATATGTGTTCCATGCTGCATAATTTTTTATGGAACTTCCTTGATTTGCGAGTAAGAGCTCTTGAAATTTTCTGCGACTCAAGCGGACGGAAAAATAATATATACTATACTATGTTTCGGTTTCTGCATTATGCTGTTCACAATGATAGGCGACTGGCTTACGTCAAAGTTATTTTTCCCATATGAAGCCAGACAAAAATATGGGATTAGTAAATTCCAGGCAAAGAGCTAAAATTCCGTCAGACTGGGTTGAAATATTCAAGAACGCTCGAATGAAACCGACTCCTTTTGATGTTCTAGAAGTTGATCAGTCTTACTTTCGAGCCTGGATCAATTTTTTTAATACCAGCTTAGATTATGCACAGAAATGCCCAAAACGCTCGAATGAAACCGACTCCTTTTGATGTTGTAGAAGTTAAATGCCCTTTTAGTTCCCGTCCGATTGAGGAAGTAGAAATTCGCCAGAATCATTCCAGACTGCTATATTATAGAGATTCCTATAATGGACCATATGGGACTCGGCAATAGTGAAGGATAAAAAAAGAAAATGTAAGGGACCTCTTTTACTACCAAATGAATTTGTGCTGCCCCCGTACTCCTATTCTGGTACAATATTTATATTATGCTGTTGAATTTTTATCCTTTATAAAATTATATTTTTAGGCCTAATACCAATCACCGCCAAAAATTTTAAGTGACTGCAAGACTTGAAGAAATTCTGCTGTGTTGAAGCACAATCATTTTTCGACAACATTTCCAAAAACTAGGAATATCTATTATTATAAATGTTTTATAATACAATAGTTTGAATTCACTTCCTTGGACTTAACTCCTTTTGGACATTTATTTTAGGTAGTTTCAAACTTATTTTTTTTAATTTTGTGTTCCTGTCTTCAAATACAAGTTTATTATATTTCATCTAGTGTTCTAAGTAAATACCCAGAGTAAATCCTTGAATCAATACAGTTTCTAAAATTTGAACCATTTTGTTAAAAACCAGTTTTAAAATTTAAATTGAGTAAAACGAGTAATTTGTGATATAGCCCCTTATGGACTTGTATCCTTCATATGGTATAGTAACCTATACAAAGTTTTTCAAGAGGCCTACTTTTTCAGCAATTAAATTTAGATATTTGTACTGAAGGTTTTGCTTTTTCAACTAAAGGTTTTATACACTGTACTGCGATATTTTTAAACTATGCATAATTCATAATATCAAAGTTTGTCACTTGTATTTGTAAGAAGAAAATGTTTGTTTCAACTGAACATGTCTCGTATATAACAACACGAATAACGCTATAAATTACGATTTACTAGATTGGTAACAGTGACATTTCAAAAATTCAAATGACAATTCACGTCACCAGTAACAAAAGGAATTTCTTATGATTTTTTTTTCATTAAATGAAGCATACATAATTTGCTTGATGTTCTTTTATTACATTAAAATATCAGTGTATCTACATACATAGTTAGCTATAATTCCATGTAAATATATCCATATGCTGACAGTTAACATGTGCTTGCGTTCATTGTAGATGTCCACGAGCAGAATATTCATTTTTCACATTATTAATATGCGTTTGTTAATAGAAAATTTAACAGAATGAATGCGTATAAATAAATAACATCAATAATTATTTTTTGATGTTCGTAGCTTTTTAATTATAATTCTTTAATTTTAATTATTGATAAATTAAATAAAGGTAATTTTAAAAATTACTGAATAATAATTTATTTAAATTTTATGTCTCTAATATACTGGTAAAATTGCATTAAATACATACCTAAGTGACCCATTAGTATATCTAATTCTTGTGGATTATCCATGTTTCTTCTTTTCCTTTCTCAGCCTCCCTTTTATTAATATAAAACTTAATCACGTCTCCGTCCCGAAAAAGTAAATAAGAAAAAAAAAATAAATAAATAATCTATAAATTTGCGGGAAAATTCGAATAGAAATATCACAAATAAGTTCTTGTAAACGATGCACTTTTTGTTATCATATCTTGAACCACATGTAACACCATACGGTCTTGTATAACTGTTGAAGCAAATTACCGCCAGGCAGACGGAGTCCGCTCACTTTCATATCTTGTACTCAGTAGAAACTACTCCCAAAGTGTGCACTAGTGTGCAGTTATATGTTAGGCTCGCAAACGCACACCGATTCGTGTGTTTGTTTCTTACTTTCGTAAGATCAACTGACTGTGTTCGGAATCAAAAATTGATTGTGTCTGGAGTTTTCCTGTTTTTGACGATATCACAATGAGTTCTGTAATTATCTAGTTGTATGCCGTACAAACATACTACATTACAGTTTATTATCGGTGATATGTGAGAATGTACATATTATTTAAACATAGTGTTTATCTAAATGGTGCGATTGAAGCAGTAATTAATTATATGCATGGAAGGATTCAGTGTGAATTTTTTCATTATTTGAAATTTTAAGATAATTTCTTAAATTCAAAATTTTTCGAAATTAAAAATATGGATGCTTTCAAAGTTATAGATCTTACAAATCAATTCATATTTCGACAGATCATACAGTTGGTATTCTCCGTAAAAGTTAAAATATCACTAAAGGACACTTTACATTGTGTGATTTATCACATGACTTTTCACATGATTTTATCACACAAAAAGCATATGATTGTGCAGTAGATATGATTTGTACTCATTGACATTCACACTATATATGTTTGGTTATGATCTTGCTTGTGATTGAAAAGTTTCAAAACTTTGTGGTTTGAGGTTAAGTAGCTTGTTATTTTACTTACATTCTTCATCTGGTCTTCATAGTTATAAACAACATTGGAAATTATTACAACTTGTTAGAAAAATGATTCCTTACGATGCTACATTGGTTGCAATATCAATGTGCCTTGTAGTGATAGTCCATCAAAGATATAAATTGCTGATGGGCAATAAAGTGAAAAAATCCAAGAAAAGAACATTGTGGACTCGTAAATGGCTACAGCCACGAGATTATGGTCGAGGCATGTCAAATCTTGTATTTAGAGAGATAAAATACGAAGATCCAGCCAGTTTTAGAAATTTTTGTCGAATGTCCTGGAATTCATTCGATAATTTGCTGCAACTTGTAGAACCTTTAATAAAACGTCAGGACACTAATCTACGCGAGTGTATACATGTGAAAACAAGGTAGGAATACCTAAACAGCAGTTGAATATATTTGATTTAAGATAATCTGTCAATTTTTGCAGATTACTGGTCACTTTACGGTTTCTAGCAACAGGTGAAACTTTTCAAAGTTTAAGTTATGCTTTTCGCATTTCTGTTCCTTCACTTTCAAAAATAATTCCGGAAGCAGTTACTGCGATTTATACAGTTTTAAAAACTGAATACCTTAAGACACCTACTGAAAGAGATGAATGGTTGAAAATTGCTAATCGATTTTATAAAGAATGGAATTTTCCAAACTGCTTGGGTGCCCTGGATGGGAAGCACATAGCATTTAGGGCAAAAAAAGCTGATGGCTCTTTCTACTTTAATTACAAACAATTCCACAGTATCATCTTGATGGCATTAGTTGATGCAGATTATAACTTTATTTATGTGGATGTAGGATGTAACGGTCGTGCTAGTGATGGAGGTGTTTATAATAGTAGTTCATTATGCAGAGCTGTAGAAAGAAACTTACTGGATTTTCCTGAAGATGCTGTTTTACCAAAATCTTCAAAAAAAGTTCCATATGTGATTGTCGCTGACGACGCTTTTCGCCTCTCAAAACGTATCATGAAACCCACTGGACAGAGAAATAATGAAGCAGAGAAGGTTTTCAATTATAGACTCAGCCGTGCCAGAAGGGTAGTTGAAAATGCATTTGGAATACTTTCTAACCGATTTCAGATTTTACAAAGAGATATCAATTTGGATGTTGCCAAGGTTCAAAATATTACTTTAGCCTGTTGTGCCCTTCACAATTATATTAAAGCTAAAGATGGAAAAAAAATCTATTTGACAGGAATTGATTCTGAAAATACAAATAATATAACAATAACGACAGGTGATTGGAGGAATAATGTTTATATGACAAATTTAGATCGATGTAGTGTCAATAGATCTGCTGATGAACCTATTGCTATCAGGAAACTGTTGATAAATTATTTTAATAATGAAGGTTTTATACCGTGGCAATGGGAGGCAATAAAAAAATTCAATTTTTAAATCATATGTTCAGTATTTTATTGTATTTAGTTTTTAAGTGAGTCAGTTACTGAAGCAACTTGTTGAACAGTGTCTTCATCAAACGGAAGTGTTATAACATGCACTTGCTGTATAGTTTCTTTCGCTTTTTTCATAGCTACCTGCTTTTTATGTGTTTCATATAGTATATTGTTTATGAGCTGTTTGGCCTCATTAATCAGCTCTTCATCTTCAATATTTTGTAACTCATTGCTGATATATTCACTGTACACTTGCCAGTCTGACTTTGGTTTTAATTTGGATCCCAGCATCTGGTACAAAAAAAGCCTTTACAGTAGTTACAAAAGAAAAAAATGAAGTTATACCTTTAATGTAGACATGGTTTCATTTAAAATGGGATCAGGCTCCTGCTCTTGTGCTGATACTTTCCTTTTTTTTGCAACACTTCTTGGGGTTTCTTGCTGCTCACTACCAGTCGAACAGCTGTCATCAACAACATTATCTGTTTCCACCATGGTCTCACTATTACTTTCAGTCTAAAAGCATGAATATAGATCACATCAAGAATATGTTCAAGTAAAATCTGAAATGCAACATACCATTGAATCCAATGTGCTACATGTTTTTCTAGTTTTCACGAAGGGCGTAAGAAACAAAAGCTTGTCGTACCACCAAACAGTAGGTTCATAGATATTGTCAGCATCCATACCCGAATGTTGCACAATAACCTTAGATTTCTCATGAGCAAACTGCTGCCTAAGATTGGTTATTTTCTTCTTAACATCTTCAACTTGTATTGTTGCTTCCAAATTCTGCAGTTCATGCGAAATTTTTAACAAAGCATCATTCCTTGCATGTTTGTTAGAATAAAATTTGTGTTTACTATCATATAAACATGGGTGACCTTCATATAATTCTATTAAAGAAGTTGTTATTTCTTTTGTCCATTCTACCTATATTAATTGATAAACAAAACATTTTATTATTAGAATAGTATTTTTCACAAACAACATATTCGTAACAAATGCTATAAACACCAACCTTATTTGTGGTAGTAGCCATTCTTTATGGGTTTTTACGGACTTTGTTCGCTGTTTCAATAGCGTAAAACACTCACTCAATTCAAAATTCAGACGAAAAGCCGAAACAGTTTGACGTTAACCTCACAAATGTTAAATTCTTCAAATCACGTCAAATTATTTTAGTTACTTGGTCGATAAGGCAGATCAGTAATATTATCGGTAATCATACGAACTATCACACCGAAATAGGTACGGTTCTATTCTGAAAAATAGGATGTGATTTACTCTGTGACAGGCCTTATGACTACTTCTGTGTGATAAATCACATAGTATGAACACTAAAATGATTCCTATGACAAAATCATGTGAACAGTCATGTGATAAATCACATAATGTAAAGTCTACTTTATGCTTGTACCACTACAACACTTTGCAAAACTGTAAAACACACTGCAACTCAATAATAATAATTGTATATATTCTACTGATTAGTTAAAACTAAATCATTAATATACGGGTTCATCAGACTACAACATACACTATTCGTCCAATTTGGTTCATTGCCAGAGAGAACTGCATCAAAGCAATCTAAATTTATAATAATAATGAAAGTATATCGCTTGACTTTTATATTCCAGTGATAAGTTTGTGTACACGTGTGGCTTGCTCTTCCATGGCGAAAAATAGTAGTAAGTTTACTTATTTTCGTATGGCGGCTACTACAGGGAGGGCAGATAAATTAATTATAAATACCTAATTTGTATGTCATTTTTCTGATTTGTTTGATAACAAATAATATGTTTTCGGAAATAACAGTCCGTCTCCTCAGCGCTGAGTTTAAAAATCGCAGTCTGACGTAGGCCCCAGGGCATCTCGCTCGACTGCACCGTCTGTATTAGGAATCGAGCGATGAAAGAAGCGTGGGTAGAGAGCGGGTATATGTCAGCGAGAGGGCACTTCTCTGCGGTGCCGGTGACACAAGTCCAGTATGTAATATACAGCGGTGTGTGTATATTGTAATTTCTATCGGTGTAAATACAACTATGAATTGCGTTAGTAACATAATCGAAATGATAGAAAATAACACACTGAGCTATGGCATTAAGATAGAATTAAAAAATCTAGCTCCCCCTAGACCAGCTTTATTGATTAAACTAGAAGATCACAATTCGAAAACTAATAAAACCGTGACGAGAAAATTCAACAAAAGCTCTTACAATTTATCAGACTGGTTGTGTGGGTGTAATGTGCAAAATGCTTTTTTTTGTTATGAGTGCTTAATTAGGAATTCTCCACAAAGCGACCCTGTCTGGACTTCTAAAGGTATTAGGGATTTAAAACACTTTCGTGAAAAAGTAAAAAGGCATAAAGTAAGTAAAAACATCTTAGTAAAATGATAGAATATTCAGTTTTTGGGAAAGTAAATATAATATGCCAGCTGAACACTGCATATAGATTAAATATAATTCAGCACAACGAAAACGTCAGCAAAAACAGACATATTCTTGGAAAATTAATAGACTGCATTAAGTTTTGTGGCATGGTTGAAATCGCTTAAGGGGCAATGACGAAACACATGACAGTGCAAATCCGGGGATTTTTCGTGGATTGGTTAATTTATTGGCAGGAATTGACAGCACCCTCAAGGACAACATCAACAAGTCTAATAATACAGCTTTTGAGGGTTTGTCAAAATCCATCCAAAATAAATTGCTGGACAATATCTACGAGGTTTCTCGCACTTTGATCTAGACGAAATTAACAAAGCCCACTATATCGCTATACAAGCAGACGAGACGACAGATTCAGCTACTTTTTCCCAGTTAGCTTTTATAGTTCGATACGAGTTGAACGGAAATATACAAGAACGATTTCTGTCTTTTCTGAAACCAGAGAATCATACTGCCGATGGCATTAACAATTGTTTATTGGATGAACTTGGGAAAATTAAATTGGACCAAACCCTACTTACTTAAGATATAGTAAATACCTGTACTTATAACTATGAACACAAAAAAGGATATGAATCAAGACATATAATACGATATATTCGATGGCAATATTCCATGTAAATAGTATTGGTATGAATTAGAATATACTTTTATTAGTTTCTATATGTCTAAAACAAGGGGTTCAAAGACTGTGGAAATAGCCATGTATGGTTTTGAAACCTACAAAAGAGCAACAAATCTACGATGGCGCCTCAGTGATGAGTGGTAAAAACAACGGTATTCAGGCAAAAATTACAAATATTTCCAAAAATGCAAATTATATTCACTGTCACGAGCACCAGTTGAATCTGATAGTCAAACGGGCTACCTCACATAACAAACAAGTGAAAGTTTTCTATTGCAATCTAAATGGTTTTTCTACTTTTTTTACAAGATCCCCGAAGCGTACTGCTATACTGGATGAGGTTGTGAAAAATCGACTTCAGCGGGCTGCACCAACCAGATGGAACTTTAAATCAAGATGAATATAGATGATGAATCTAGTGACCATTGCAGTCGACAATAAGGAAAGCTGTAGGCTGATTTCAATTATTGGTTATATTTTTTTAATAAAATCATGCCGCATTGCAAAATTCTTTACAACCAATTACAACATCGTCAAATTGACAGTATTAAAATACGGTCTTGTGTGTCATCATTTAAATCGTCAATTCAGCATGAGGCATCAGAATCTTCAAGACCTGTTTGGATAACTCGTGATGGTCATTTCGTACACTTAACCAGAAATTTGGAAGAGTCATTGATTAAATCGCTGTTTCATTACCCTATCTGTCGATATTTTTATCAAAATATTTTCTTCTAATGAAGATAGTCGTTCAAGTTCGTAAATATTTATTGTAAAAGGATTTCTTATCCAAATTTTGTGAGCATCTGGCACAGGAAAATAATCACGAAAGCTGGGCCGAAGATTTTCCATATGTGTGTGAAAGTTTGTAAATTTTCAATGGACATGTTTTTCTCAGTAGTTGAAAAACCATTTAAGATTTAGAAATGAATCATAATCCTGATTTGATAAACGGTAGCTCCACAACTCAAATTTTTTTAACATAGCTTCAACTTTAACCTCTATTTCACATGGACTTCTTTTAAAAATGTTTGTAAATATTTTCTGGGAAATCAAAAAACTGAAACTACCAAGATATATTGGCCAATTTGATAGAAAACTATAAAAATTTAGGGTGCCGAATGTCTTTCAAAATTCATTTTTTACATTCAGATTTGGATTTCTTTCCTGCTAATTTAGGAAAGACGAGTGATGAACAGGAGAAAAGGTTCCATCAAGAGATTGCAGAAATGGAGAAACGATATGAAGATAGGTGGGATCCCGTCATGATGGAAAATTTTTGCTGGTTCTCATTAGGGAAGGCAACAAGCAACATAAAAGAAATAAGCAACTCTATGCAAAACATTGATATATCATCAACTTTCCTTGGTGTGCAGTTATATGTTTTTGTATTCTTGTTACTAATTAAACATTCAGGTATTTATTATGTCAACATTTTTGTCCTTATCTATTTATTTTTATAACTTCTGTGTAACAAATTTTCTACATACAATATTGTTGTTTATCTACTAGTAGCGGAGAATGATTATAACTCTAAAACTAGACGTAGTGGAAAGATTTGGTTTTTGGTTATACCTTTAGTTAAAGACTGTTGGGACTGTACACCCATATTTGCAACAGTTATTAAAAAAATAATTAGAATTGTCGATTAGTGTTATTAATACTAATATGTTGGACTGTCATTATACAGGGTGTTAATGATCTTGTGATTTTATTTTCAAGGGGTGATTAAACATCTTACAAGAAGGTTTTTAATTTTTAAGGCAAAAATATTTTAACAAAAGTTGCATAATAAGTGAGGTATGTATTACTGTTAAAAAAAAAATGAGGTGTGGCCACCACACGACTTTCTTATACGTATGAGCGTTTCAAACTATACAATTTTAAGAATTTTTTTATACAAAAATCATTCAAAATCCTATTCTAAGTACTTTCATTCTCTTAATAAATCGCTATAGAATGCATACTTTGCAAGATATTCGAAAAAAAGTGCTACTCGCTAAGAGTAAAAGTGCTACTTCCGGTCCGAATTTTGAAATTTCATGTATACCAAAAATATTGCAAATCCAACTTTAAATACTTTTGTACTCTTAATAAATATATATAGAATGCATAATTTACGACATATTTGCAAAAAATCGCTATTCGGTAAGAGTAAAAGTGGTACTTCCGGTCCGAATTTTGAAATTTTTTTTATACAAAAGATATTTAGAATTATCATTTAAACACTTTTATACTCGTAATGTACCTGCCTAGAAAGCATGACTTGCGAGATATTCGCAAAAAACTGATTTTCGATAAGAGTAAAAGACCTACTTCCGGTAGGAATTTCAAAAAACTTTTTTAAGACAATTTGTCTCAAATTTAATTCTGAGTACATTTAAATTCTTTATAAATTTGTTTAAACTTAGTAATTGACGAAATATTTGTAAAATTCGATTTTTTCACTGAAGTAAACTACTACTTCCGGTCTGCCGATTTTTCTCAAAATCTAATCAGTTCTCAAGAGGGAGATTATACACGTAAATACAAAATTTGGAATTGATATCTACAGCGGTTTAACCGCTATCGTGGTCACACACAGACACACAGACACACAGACACACACACAGACATTTTTTAAAAACCACTTTTTTGGTATCAGGGGACCTCAAAACGTGGACATCTGCAAAAATCTCGAGGTCGAAAATTTTCATCATCACAATACTTCCTTATACTACGTATAAGAAAGTAATTAATATATGTATTTTCTAAAGGTAAATTAAAAAAAAATTAAATGTTAATTTATGGCACGCCAAAATTCTGCTGCTGCAAGTCGATTGAACGCTGAGCGGTTTCCTAACAGGAAAACATCTATTCCAACAAAATTCACCGCTCTAGTAATCCGTGCACGAGAAACTGGCGTACTACAACCACGTCATGGTCGGCATGGTGAACCTGGCCGACAGCAACGAATTTTGGTTGCCGAAGAAGATCCTTCTACTAATTTTCTAGTAATCGAAAAATAGCTCGCCAAGTAAATGTATCAAATCGATTTGTCCTTTACGTTTACAATTTTGCCGATGGTTTCTACAAGAACATGATGAAATTTTAACTTTCCTTCCATTGTATTGGCGACTGATGAAGCAACGTTTACACGTAACGGTATAAATAACTGTCGTAATACTCATATCTGGGCTGTCGAAAATCTACATTCAGTTTGTCGTAATCATTTCTACTACAGATTTTCGATAAACATTTAGGCCAGACTGGACAACAAACAAGTTATTGGCCCCTTTATGTTGCCAAATCGATTGAATAGATATGATAATCTCTTGTTTTTGCATAATCAGTTGATGGAACTATTGGAACAAGTTCCTATAAATATACGTCGACAAATGTTGTCTCAAAATGGTGCGATTGTTGCAGTTGTTATATGTATGGAAGGATTCAGTGTGTTTTTTTTTCATTATTTGAAGTTTTAAGATATTGTTTTAAATGGTGCCTTAAAAGTTACAGATCTTACAAATCAATTCATATTTTCCTGTTCTACTGTTGCTGCTTTCCTTTAATTGTCCAGTGTTCCTGTGTGACGTGTGTTTTACTTTCTTATACGTAGTATAAGGAAGTATTGTGATGATGAAAATGTTCGACCTCGAGATTTTTGCAGATGTCCACGTTTTGAGGTCCCCTGATACCAAAAAAGTGGTTTTTAAAAAATGTCTGTGTGTGTCTCTCTCTCTCTCTGTGTGTGTGTGTCTGTCTGTCTGTGTGTGTGTGACCACGATAGCGGTCAAACCGCTGTAGATATCAATTCCAAATTTTGTATTTACGAATATAATCTCCCTCTTGAGAACTGATTAGATTTTGAGCAAAATCGGCAGACCGGAAGTAGTAGTTTACTTCAGTGAAAAAATCGAATTTTGCAAATATTTTGTCAATTACTAAGTTTAAACAAATTTATAAAGAATTCAAATGTACTCAAAATTATATTTGAGAAAAATTGTTTTGATAAAGTTTTTCGAAATTCCTACCGGAAGTAGGTCTTTTACTCTTATCGAAAATCAGTTTTTTGCGAATATCTCGCAAGTCATGCTTTCTAGGCAGGTATATTACGAGTATAAAAGTATTTAGAACATACTTTTAAATATCTTTTGTATAAAAAAAAATTCAAAATTCAGACCGGAAGTACCACTTTTACTCTTATCGAATAGCGATTTTTTGCAAATATGTCGTAAATTATGCATTCTATATATATTTATGAAGAGTACAAAAGTATTTAGAGTTGGATTTGGAATATTTTTTGTATAAATGAAATTTCAAAATTAGGACCGGAAGTAACACTTTCATACGTATAAGAAAGTCGTGTGGTGGCCACACCTCATTTTTTTAAAGTCGCTGCGACGGGCATCGCTAGCGCAATAGACTTGTCTCCCTGTTTATCCCGTGTATAACACAACATACATTTTCGTTTTTATTTTTTTAATTTAAATTTTTGATTTTTT
Source organism: Amphimallon solstitiale (assembly GCA_963170755.1). NCBI lineage: Eukaryota > Metazoa > Arthropoda > Insecta > Coleoptera > Scarabaeidae > Amphimallon > Amphimallon solstitiale. Next base: position 23,173,346 of record OY720682.1, read on the forward strand.
CTGTCTGTCCATGCTGCAGTGACCCTGTGGATGATCCAGAACACTTACTTCTTGCGTTTGTAATAAGGTTTATAATATCGATTGCGTTAATGTTTCTGCTGCTGAGGCACGTTGGTTTCATCCTAATCCTTGTTTTAATTGGTCCTGCGTGAACTGTGCCCTCATGGGCAATGACTTAAACAGTCTGAAGAGAGCAATTGTATCTCTACAGGAAGAAATTAAGACTACGAAAGACTCTTTCCATAATCCTCCCTCTCAGCCAGCTGTCTCAACTATTGATATGGAGAAGATTATTCAAGAAATCAATGATCGCGAAAGACGTAGATGCAACGTAATTTTTTTGGTTGTAGGGAAGTTGCTCGGAACCCAGTCGTGATCAAAATCAACTTGATCAACAGGTCAAGTTGAAGAAAAAATCTTTTCTATTCTTGGCGTAGATGTTGGTGACCTTAAGAAGGGCGTTTACCAACAAATAGAAACTTATGCAACTTATATTACTAGCGGGACGGGTAGACGCAAGGGGGTGTGATAAAGTGGAGCTACACGATATTCGGTTTCCATCACAGCGCTTCGGTTTTATTCATAGATAGAGGAATACTATAGATGGGAAACATAATGTATAAAGAATGAGTACTTACGGAACTGTTGATGTTTTATAACAAGCCAATTTCCGCTTGCCCATAACTGTTATATTATTATACACTCGAATATTATAGGTATATATGACATTTAAATGACAGTGACAGTTTGTAATTAAGAGGGCGTTTACCTATCGAAAATTAAGGCATCGCCGTTTCGCGTTTTTTAAACTCATTTTGTAATTTTAGAATCCCAAATTTGGGTTAGTGATGCAAAAGGCATAAATTTATAATGTCAAGGTCAGTTTTTGTACTAATTTATTTTCTTAAGAATGAAATAACCACAAAAATGCATGAATTTGATTAATGTCTACTAACTAAGGCTGGTACACAAAAGGAAAAAAACGACCTCTACGCGCCAGCTGCACATTTGATGTACGATATAAAGAAAAAATCAAATTTATGTAATTATTTTTAAAGATAAAAAACATTAAACAGTAAACATTGTCGCACACATTTTACACGAGATTTTTCCAAGTTAATCGCGCCGTCTATCCCCACATTACGGTATCTCTACCGGTCCTAGCGAAGACGAAAATCTATCGGAATCGGTCGGCCATTGCAGACTTAAATGCGAGCGACAGTTTAATTACAAACTGTCACTCGCATTTAAATGTCATGTATACCTATAATATTCGAGTGTATAATAATATAACAGTTATGGGCAAACGAAAATTGGCTTATTATAAAACATCAACAACATCAACAGTTCCGTAAGTACTCATTCTTTATACATTATGTTTCCCATTTATAGTATTCCTTTATCTATGACAGAATCTGTGAATAAAACCGAAGCGCTGTGACAAAACCGAATATCGTCTACCTCCACCTACTCACACACCCTTGCGTCTACCCTTTCCGCGAGTAATATAAGTTGCATAAGTTTCTATTTGTTGGTAAACGCCACTCTTAAACTGTCACTCGCATTTAAGTCTGCAATAGCCGATCGATTCCGATAAATTTTCGTCTTCGCTAGGACCGGTTGAGATACCGTAAAGTGGGGATAGACGACGCGAAAAACCTCGTGTAAAATGTGTGTGACAATGTTTACTGTTTAATGTTTTTTATATTCAAAAATAATTACATAAATTTGATTTTTTTCTTTATATCGTACATCAAATGTGCAGCTGGCGCGTAGATGTCGTTTTTTTTCTTATCTGTATCAGCCTTAGTTAGTAGACATTAATCAAATTCATGCATCTTTGTGGTTATTTCTAAAACACATAACTTTTTTAAGAAAATAAATTAGTACAAAAACTGACCTTGACATTATAAATGTATGCCTATGCTTTGGCAAACGAAAATTGGCTTATTATAAAACATCAACAACATCAACAGTTCCGTAAGTACTCATTCTTTATACATTATGTTTCCCATTTATAGTATTCCTTTATCTATGACAGAATCTGTGAATAAAACCGAAGCGCTGTGACAAAACCGAATATCGTCTACCTCCACCTACTCACACACCCTTGCGTCTACCCTTTCCGCGAGTAATATAAGTTGCATAAGTTTCTATTTGTTGGTAAACGCCACTCTTAAACTGTCACTCGCATTTAAGTCTGCAATAGCCGATCGATTCCGATAAATTTTCGTCTTCGCTAGGACCGGTTGAGATACCGTAAAGTGGGGATAGACGACGCGAAAAACCTCGTGTAAAATGTGTGTGACAATGTTTACTGTTTAATGTTTTTTATATTCAAAAATAATTACATAAATTTGATTTTTTTCTTTATATCGTACATCAAAGGTGCAGCTGGCGCGTAGATGTCGTTTTTTTTCTTATCTGTATCAGCCTTAGTTAGTAGACATTAATCAAATTCATGCATCTTTGTGGTTATTTCTAAAACACATAACTTTTTTAAGAAAATAAATTAGTACAAAAACTGACCTTGACATTATAAATGTATGCCTTTGCATCACTAACCTAAATTTGAGATTCTAAAATTACAAAATAAGTTTAAAAAACGCGAAATGGCGATGCCTTAGTTTTCGATAGGTAATCGCCCCTGAATCGATTGTTTCTCCTGCACTGTGCTCATTGGGTAACTTAAAGTAATCTTCTAAGTTTGCTGGTCTCTTAATTTCCCGTGATAAAACACCATTGCAATTAAAAATAGTTAATGATGCAAGACAGTTTCTCAACTCAAAAAATCGAGCCAAACTTTTCCTTTAATAAATATATTTTTTATTAATGTAATTGCAAAGAATAAAAATGAGTGTGCTTAATTTCAATTTATTAGCTTAGGTGTTCAAATTGGTTTTTATAACACAATTTATATTATTTAAAATAGAAAAACATTTCTAGGTATTAAGATATAATGTGTATGAAATACGTATTCATATTGCTAGTTAGTTTTCTTACAGCGTCGTATTTACCATAGCTAAAACTCTTGGTTTCCATTGCATACGAGTGGTCAGCAAAATATTACCATATTAAATCCTAAGCAAATTTAAATTGTAGGCAAGCGAAATTAAAATACTTTTTAATTCATATTAAATAAAGTTCTTCAGAGAAAAAAAAGTAGTAAGAGCAAACAAAACATGTCCGTTGAAGGCGATATAGGTATGTATGTAACGTTTTACTTTCCACTTCCAGCTATCACTCATTCACTCTCATTTATATATTCGCAGCTAAACCCTAAGCACACGGTAGTAGTAATATTTATTCAATTTCAGTTCAAACATTAAATATTATTTTCCAAAAGAAATACGTATGTTAGTGTAAATATAGAAGTTGAACAAACTGGAAAGTTTTGTATATTTATTCAGATTCCATATTACACATAATATTACATCAGAAATATTGTATGATAAGATCTTGTGGATATGGGAAAAAAACAATGTGAAAATTTATTTTGCGGTTATAAAAAGTCCTCAAGGCTAGCTGTGCATACCCTACGTTTATCAAAAATTTAAATAAAATATTACGGTTGATGCAGAAAAATGTAATTTCTCGTTTACCGATAACATCTTTCTTCCCGGAAAGAGGAAAGAACATTGATTATATTACTTCTTTATCAGTAGCATAATGAGTAAAGCATTGAAATTTCCGCTTCAATTGCAATTACGCGGAGAAAATTCTTAAAATTTATATTATAGTAGATGCTTATGTATACTTGTATGTTGCTTTCACAAGCATGTTATAATTGTCAAAAAAGTCAGTCCTGTGAGAGATTGCTCTATCAAAATTAATAATTTCTGCAGTTGCCCTATATATTTGTTCATAACAGTATTTTAAAGTACGAGTGTCATAAGTACAGACCGGACACGAAAGGTTGATGACTCATCGCCCATGGGCGCACTATTGAAATGTTGTATTTTTAAAGAGGTTTTAATTTTATTTATATAATTGGATAACAAGTGGGCGGTGATCTATAAAATACAAAATACCTTATTATTTGTTCATTTTGTAGTTCAAGTCGAGTAAAGGAGTATTAATATTTACAAGCAATACTTTCTCAAGGTTCTCTTATGTAAAATGTGTTCTCTTTAAATGAAGTACGTCCTTGTAGATAGAAAGCGTCCTTTCTACATCGCAACTGGTTATAGGTGCGTACTGGAAATATTCTTTTATTTCAGCGTATTTAGCAGACAGATTTTGTGTCATTGTCCCCATGCACAATTGCCGTAATGTTATTAAATCTGGATTTCTATTAAAAACTGCGTCTAACTTTTGCCTAAGGCGACATCCGAAATCACATGGAATACTTTTGAAATTATTAATAGCCACATTTGAGTTTTCGATTTTGATAATATTTTTACTAGTTATGCAAATTTCCAAAGTGTTCCTAAAGAAGAACTGATTTTTTAAATTTGGGATTTGTGTTAGTTCCTTGCACTTAGAAAATAGTAGCTTCCAACCGGGGAACATGGTTGGAAGCTACTAGTTTTTATGCAAAGAATTTTGATAGTTTACAAATTTGTGTTACATGTTTATATGACGACGCTCGAAGTATTTCTGAGTGCAAGGAACTAAGACAAATCCCATATTTCAAAAATCTGTTGTTCTTCAGGAACACTTTGGAAATTTGCCTACTTATTACTGGCGTGGGGGGCAGTGATAAAGATAGAAATTTTTCCCTTTAAAGAGCTACTCTCGATGGTGCTTTTCTGAAACCTTTTTTAAAAGGGATACAAGTCTATCAACTTCCGGATATCTGTCTATGATATATTCACACAATCTGTGGAGAGCATGTGCTATACAAGTAATATGCAGCATATAAGGATATGTTTCTTTTAATAGTCTGTCTGTTCTTAATATATATGCGGCACTGTCACTAACAAATAAAAGTATTCTTTTCCCTGTGCCTGTCGTTGAAAGTGAGGTTGTCAAGTTTCTTTAATGGGATATTAGCCGCCCTTAAAGCTTCACAGAGTTCTTCGTTAAAATTGTCAGCCTTCAACTTAACTACATCGTCTTTGCCTATTGACGTTATTTCTTCTCCAGAGCGGGAAAAAGATTTGGAAAATATTATTGGTGAAATTCATAGAGAAAATTCAAACATAGAATTTAAAATGAAGGAAAAAAAAACAGAGGCAATATAATCTAGACTCTGCTATAAATGTAGTGCTATCTTATATGCTAGCTAACATTGACGCGACCATTGCTTCAATTGTACAACTGAGGATAACATCAACGCGATCTGAATTAAGCCAATTCCTAATTTAACAGGCTAAAAAATGAAATCTTTCAGTGATAAAACGTACCCCCCTGCCATTGTTGGCTATAACGTCGCAAGACCTATTCCAAATGTTGACAAAGCTAAGAATACATTCAGAAATATTATTACAGCTGTTGTTTTATTAAAAAATGAGGTGTGGCCACCACACGACTTTCTTATACGTATGAAAGTGTTACTTCCGGTCCGAATTTTGAAATTTCATTTATACCAAAAATATTCCATATCCAACTCTAAATAGTTTTGTACTCTTCATAAATATATATAGAATGCATAATTTACGACATATTTGCAAAAAATCGTTATTCGATAAGAGTAAAAGTGGTACTTCTGGTCTGAATTTTGAAATTTTTTTTATATAAAAGTTATTGAAAATTATGTTTTAAATACTTTTATACTCGTAACGAACTTATCTAAAAAGCATGATTTGCGAGATATTCGGAAAAAACTGATTTTCGATAAGAGTAAAAGACCTACTTCCGGTTGGAATTTCGAAATACTTTTTTAAGACAATTTGTTTCAAACTTAATTCTAAGTACATATGAATTATTTATAAAATTGGTTTAAACTTAGTAATTGACGAAGTATTTGCAAATTTCGATTTTTTCACAGAAGTAAACTACTACTTCCGGTCTGCCGATTTTGCTCAAAATCTAACCAGTTCCCAAGAGAGAGATTATATTCGTAAATACAAAATTTGTAATTGATATCTGTAGCGGTTTGACCGCTATCGTGGTCACACACACACAGACACACAGACACAGACACAGACAGACACACAGATATTTTTTAAAAACCACTTTTTTGGTATCACGGGACTTCAAAACGTGGACATCTGCAAAAATCTCGAGGTCGAAAATTTTCGTCATCACAATACTTCCTTATACTACGTATAAGAAAGTAAAACCGACGACAACATGTTCTAGTTAGGTACTAAGGATGGTGTTATAGATCATCTGTACACGAGATCAGAATTAGATTTTTGTAAGGATAAAATTAAAGACATTGATGTAGTAAACATGCGGCTTCCATGTGCAAATGCACAAAAAAGTGTATCACTAATTTGTGTACGTGTAAAAAAAAAGTGTTATGCAATTCAAAATGTCACAATAGTAGCCCATGTAATAATAAATAAGTCAGTTTATTTCTCAATGCATTAAATAATCTTGAAACCAATTGTGTTTTATTTTAAGAAAAAAAACTAAATGAAAGATGGTATTTGGTATAACTTCATAAGTACGTCCGTTGTATTTTCATATCATGTTGAAAAATTATCAATTAAATAGAGGTGTGAGCAAATAAAATATTTGAATAGATTCTTGTTGAAGAATGGATCGTTGCCACATTTTACTTCGTTTCACTTTTATACATATCTTACACATCGTACATTGAAAATATAGAATCCATTTTGATTTATTGACATTAGAAATACAAATTATAAGCACACTGTGCTTTTATAAATGAACTACTAACAGTAATTTAATATTAACCGGTTGCAGATCATATATTTGTAATTATATTTTTTATAACAATTAAATTTACCTTTAGTAATATTGCTAAATATCACGAAAGATCTATAGATAGAGTTTTAATCAATTAATATATGTATATATTTCAAAGCACTTAGTTTTTATCTCAGTAACCAAACAAAACCGGTTATTGTATACGAGTACTTTTACATCATGCGCCCGATAAAAATCAACCTCATTTGATAACGTACCGCAATATAGGTACCTAATTCTCATCTAATGAAATATTATGAAATAGCTTTGAACAGTTGTTCTTTCTTCCGTAAAGATTATATCTATGCACATATATCATTTTACTTTTAAAATTATCCGTCTTTTATTATGGAAACCGAAAGCACTTGACCTAGTTCAACTATTAAATCGGTGCCTATATACCTACCTTCACTGTTTAATTTCGTATTTTTAATGACGGTAGACATTAAATTGCAAATAGCAAAAATAAAACGCTTTGCATTATTTTACAAACTCTTTATCAAAACTGTATGTACATACATTTGGTCCTGCGGAATCATCAAGAGTTCAACTGAAACTAAAGGTATGTATTATTGTTATAGAAGGCTAGCTTAAAAATCCATCACACTCACACTCCCCGAGAGGAAATAGGATCTCAGGGGCCCATGAGGGTCCCCTCCTCACCAAAAAAATAAAGTTTTATGACAGGTATTTCAGAAACTTCAAATGCTTACTCCATATACAGGATATTCCACGAGAGCCGTTCCACTGAAATAGGTATAGGGAATGTTATAGCAAATCGATGCAGAATCAAATTCTACATCCGACCATCCAATAAAATACAGGGTGTCCTATTTGAAAAAACGAACTTTTTCATCTTTTAAAATGATGTAATTGGTCATTAAATTTTGGATACCCTGTATGCGATAAATCAGTTGTCAATATGGCATTCGAAAGTATCATTCTTGTGCTTCCGTCTACTCCAGAAGGGCTTTGATGATTTATGAATAAGTTGAATAGAAATGGACCAAGATTCGAGCTCGGTGGCGCACCTGATGCTAATACATATTGAACGGATTTGGAGTTATTATTAAGGCGCGGACATGACCGGTTTAAACTACGTCGAAGTTAAACGAAGCAAAGAAATAATGTAAACAACACACGCTTACTTAATAGCATTAATTCATATGGTGAACTGCAACATCTGTTTACGCCCGAGAAGTGCCCCAGAATGAGAGCAAAAAATGCGCATAAAATAAGAAATTTATGATTAAAATCCTTTTTTCATCGGCGTAGATAGGAGCGTGAGGGGTTTTTAAAATTTATTATATTTACCTTATATTTCCCAAGAGAAATAAAATTTTCATTCATACTTACGTTAGTTTCGTTTTTTCATTGTTTTGACTGTTAATTACATACTTCGTAATTTTTGTAATAGTCTGTTTAATACCGGTTTAGTGAATCGACTTCTCCCAATTATCTAGACGTAAGTGTGCACAGGATATCGTTTAGTTTCAATAACATGGGCGTACATTTTTGGTTATCATTTATTTAGATCTAGAACGTTGTTTATGTTACTTTTTCTGATATGAAAATGAATTGTTAGTGATTCCGAAATTTATTACAAAGTTTGTAAAATATCGTTACAGAATGCCAAAATATCGCACGTTCGGCACTTAGCTTTGCTAAAACATACACAGAAACAGTTTTTATGCAGAGAATTTCGATAGTTTACAAAGTTTTGTTACATATTTAAATGACGATGCTCGAAGTATTTCTGAGTTCAAGGAACTAACACAAACCCCAAATTTAAAAAATCAGTTGTTATTCCTTCAGGAACACTTTGGAAATTTGCCTAAACTAATCACATATTTTGAAAAGTGAAATCTCAAATTAAAAGATGGATTAACCACATTAGACGTGGGCTATTAATAATTTCAAAAGTATTGCAAGTGACCTCGGATGTGGCCTTCGGCAAAAGTTAGACGCAGTTTTTAATAGAAATCTAGATTTAATAACATTGCGGCAATTGTGTATGCTAAATACGCTGAAATAAAAGAATATTTCCAGTACGCACCTGTAACCAGTTGCGATGTAGAAAGGACGTTTTCTATCTACAAGAATGTACTTAATTCAAAGAGAACAAGTCTTACAGAAGAGAAAATGAACAAATAATAAGGTATTTTGTATTTTATAGATCACCGGCCACTTGTTATCCAATTATATAAATAAAATTAAAATCTCTTTAAAAATACAACATTTCAATAGTGCGCCCATGGGCGATGAGTCATGAACCGTACGTGTCCGCGCCCTAGTCATTATAGTGGTCCTAATTTTGGTAGTTTGTCAAGTATGTCCTAAAAAGCAGAGTAGTGCGTTATGGAAACCCAGTGAGCTTAGTTTATGGAGCAATCTTGTGTTGTAAATAATACCAAAAGATCTAGAAAAATCAGTAGGTATATATTAATTAATGTCTCAGCTATCACATGAAATAAAGTGTATAAATTGATGATAGTTGATCTTCTTGACGTAAATAGGTGTTGGTGAAAGGACGTAAACGTTTTAGTTAGATAGATTTAGGCGACTTTCTCATTGATCAAACATTATAACAAACTGAAAAAACGTCGTTACTGAAGAAAAAATGAGGTGTGGCCACCACACGACTTTCTTATACGTATGAAAGTGTTACTTCCGGTCCGAATTTTGAAATTTCATTTATACAAACAATATTCCAAATCCAACTCTAAATACTTTTGTACTCTTCATAAATATATATAGAATGCATAATTTACGACATATTTGCAAAAAATCGCTATTCGGTAAGAGTAAAAGTGGTACTTCCGGTCTGAATTTTGAAATTTTTTTTATACAAAAGATATTTAAAAGTATGTTCTAAATACTTTTATACTCTTAATGTACTTGCCTAGAAAGCATGACTTGCGAGATATTCGCAAAAAACTGATTTTCGATAAGAGTAAAAGACCTACTTTCGGTAGGAATTTCGAAAAACTTTATTAAAACAATTTTTCTCAAATTTAATTTTGAGTACATTTGAATTCTTTATAAATTTGTTTAAACTTAGTAATTGACGAAATATTTGCAAAATTCGATTTTTTCACTGAAGTAAACTACTACTTCCGGTCTGCCGATTTTGCTCAAAATCTAATCAGTTCTCAAGAGGGAGATTATATTCGTAAATACAAAATTTGGAATTGATATCTACAGCGGTTTGACCGCTATCGTGGTCACACACAGACACACACACACACACACACACACACACACACACAGACACACAGACACACAGACACACAGACATTTTTTAAAAACCACTTTTTTGATATCAGGGGACCTCAAAGCGTGGACATCTGCAAAAATCTCGAGGTCGAAAATTTTCATCATCACAATACTTCCTTATACTACGTATAAGAAAGTAAAAGTAGATGAACCATGTTCAGTAGGCAGTATGTTAGTATGGTACAGCGAAACGTCATAATTATAACCGCTGATAGAACTAAAATGATGATTTAGAAGCCTTAATTTAATTTCATCTGTTGTTAACTGTATAAAAATGACAAATCTAATCAATATTCTGAAGTTTTGAAGTTAAAGACGACATTTATTTTAATTGAACACAATTAATTAAATATTATATTCTGTATTTTCGAACTGTACAATGTCTCTTTTGTATGTTTTTTAGCGTATTCTCTACCTAATGTCCTAATTACATATATTAACACACATTTCATGTTAATAAAATGATTACAATCAGAATGTTTGGGTTTATTATTTAGATACTTATCTTGACATCTCATCATAAAAATCATTTTATGAGTAAGTACAAAACAAACTTTAATATGTATGAAAAAAATGAGGTGTGGCCACCACACGACTTTCTTATACGTATGAAAGTGTTACTTCCGGTCCGAATTTTGAAATTTCATTTATACAAAAAATATTCCAAATCCAACTCTAAATACTTTTGTACTCTTCATAAATATATATAGAATGCATAATTTACGACATATTTGCAAAAAATCGCTATTCGGTAAGAGTAAAAGTGGTACTTCCGGTCTGAATTTTGAAATTTTTTTTATACAAAAGATATTTAAAAGTGTGTTCTAAATACTTTTATACTCTTAATGTACTTGCCTAGAAAGCATGACTTGCGAGATATTCGCAAAAAACTGATTTTCGATAAGAGTAAAAGACCTACTTTCGGTAGGAATTTCGAAAAACTTTATTAAAACAATTTTTCTCAAATTTAATTTTGAGTACATTTGAATTCTTTATAAATTTGTTTAAACTTAGTAATTGACGAAATATTTGCGAAATTCGTTTTTTTCACTGAAGTAAACTACTACTTCCGGTCTGCCGATTTTGCTCAAAATCTAATCAGTTCTCAAGAGGGAGATTATATTCGTAAATACAAAATTTGGAATTGATATCTACAGCGGTTTGACCGCTATCGTGGTCACACACAGACACACACACACACACACACACACACACACACACACACACACACACACACACACACAGACACACAGACATTTTTTAAAAACCACTTTTTTGATATCAGGGGACCTCAAAGCGTGGACATCTGCAAAAATCTCGAGGTCGAAAATTTTCATCATCACAATACTTCCTTATACTACGTATAAGAAAGTAAAATTGATAACAAAAAGCTTGAGTAACGTTATTAGTGAGTTATTACTGACGTACTGCAATTTAATAAACTCTTTATCAGTAGAATTATACCTGTCTACATAATTTTATAAATCATTATCCGAAAAATCTCGATTGATGATTTCCTTAAACTGAGATATTTATCATTTTCTAAGTTATATATGCTGTTCTTAATTTGTTAAAATGATAATTTAAAAGGTTATCTTGAACAGATTAGGCTGCATATGCGTACCTAACGACACCATACTATAATAGATGTAGAGGGTAGATTATTATATTATTCACCTAGCTATGAAAGTAAATAGTGTGAAGTAAATTATATTTTATTTTTTAGCATATGATCCATTAACGATCACACTATGTTCAAACGTTTTTCTAATAATACTATGCCTTTCTCAAAAAATTCCTCCAATTCCTCTGTGTTCATTCCAAGAAAACCAACTTCCCTTCAAATGCTGTTTTAATTTAAGAAATAGATAATTGTCACTCGTTGTTAAATTTCTGCTATAACATGGAAGTTCCATCTCTATTATCCATATTACGAATTATGATCGGCAGAGATTCCGCTGGAATTATTTCAGCTTACCGCAGGAACAATACGATAAGTACCTATAACTATATGATAAAGAAAATTGGAAATTACGTAAATTCACGAGTCAATAAAATGTTTGAAAGATACAACTTCGCTCAAAGATAGGTGAAAATATTGAAAATTTTCTTACGTATTGCAAACGTCTACAAAAGCCGTGTAATTATAATGACACAAACCCAAACAAATATCACGAAGAAAACAATTGTAGTGAAAAGTTCAAGTGGAAAATATGTCAGAAAACTCACGCTCAAGAGAATATCCAGCATATTGGAAAAAGTGCAAGAAGTGCGGCCTATTAAATAATCACTTTGCAATATCGTGTAAGCACAGATTAGATCAGATGGTTCAATCGTACAGGCAGGAAGCAGAGCTGGGCAATTAGTTTACAAAAAGGAATTAGCAATTACAAATTACTTTAGAAATCAGTAATTGTAATTAGTAATTAATTCCTTTGCCTTTTCAAGTAATTTGTAATTGTAATTGCTTGTATTTGTAATTTGTATTTAAATATCTACTTTTAGTTTTTTAAAAGTTCAATTACAAATTATTTTTCCAATTAACTCATATTTAGGACATACCTTTAGGTCCCCTGGAATCACTAGGTGGAACTCAATGTATGACAGTATCAAACAAATACTGGACGTGAAAGAAAAACTTTCCATCCTCTTTTTAAAATTAGAAATAACGTGTTTTCTGAATATACGATTTCCTTACTCTGCAAGAATATTGTGAAGTCTCTGCACTTTTAGCACAGACCCTAAATATTTTACAAGGTTTTTATGGCGTTCTTCTTCCAAGTCTAGTGTCAGTTAATAATAAGCTAAATAAATTAAGTAAAAAGAAGTTTAAAGGTGGCGGAGATATACTACTTCAAAGTGCCATTAAAGGTTTAGATATTAGATTTAAACATCTTTTAACTTTAGAGGATATCTATGCACTAGGAGCAATTACACATCCTGAGTTTAAACTTCGTTGGTTTTCGTTGGTCGAGTAGTCTGTATTATCTAAACATGTTATTAAACAACTGCTTATTTCAGAGTGTGAATTATTTTCAGTCCGAATTAATGAGTGTACAGATATTGGTACCGATAATTATAAGAAGGAAGTTAACGATAGCAGCTTATTTGATTTTAATGAAGGAACTGAAGGAATCACACAATCAGCTGACACTGAAAATAAAAATAAGAGTTCATCGTGAAATTTTACAGTATCTGGATGATATAAGACAAAACTTTCCCATGCAGAAAGTTACCATCTCATTAAGCAAGGGTTTTTTAAATACAATACTGCACTACCATCTTCAGCACCCGTCGAACGATTATTTTCATTCGCTACTATGATTCATGCAGCCAAAAGACATGCTCTCTCAGACACAAATTTTGCAAAGTTAGTTGTAGTGAAAGCAACAAAATTTACAGTTAAATGATCATTTTAAATCATCCAACCAACAATACCAAATGTTTTAGTATTTTGTATTGAATGTAACAATAAAAGGTACTTATTTCAATACTTTTCGAAGGTTGATTAAAAAGTTACCTTTACAGCGCTTTTTTTAAAAACTAGCCACTGATTTTTACGGAAAATTTCAATTTCAAGTCATTTTTTTTTTGGTCTTCTTCAATAAGAATAATATTATTTTGGAGCTCAACAGTAAGATATTTTAAAAAAATAGAAAAAAAAAAGTATAAAACGGGGTTAAAATATTATTATGTAAAACCAGCTTTTAAAAAAAGCACTGCATACAAAAATACACTACAAAATGAGTGAAATGAAAACACTGAACACCTACGCGTGACATTTCCTGGATTAGTAATTATTTTAGTAGCAATAATTTTGAGGAAATACATATGATCTCTTATAATACCCTAAATTTATCACCCCAGGGTAAGTAATGTACCCTAAATTACCTTATTTTCATTCCTAGCATTATGGTGCAATTTTTTGTTACTATAGCCTATTTTTTAATTCGGAGGAGTAAAATGAAAAGGCGCGTTTACACAATGGAATTTTGGAAAATTCCTTTTTGGCGGCAGTTTTAAAACTAGCGACTATTTTATATAAATTGTAGTCAAGTAATTAATTAAAAATTCAGTTAAAAAATTAGATAATTTTAATTTAAAATAAAAGGAATCATCATCGTAAGTGAAATGCTTAAATCAAAAGTTTTAAAGGTGATTTGTATATTTTCAAATTTAAAAAGAAAACACAGATGGTTTATTCTTATATGATTATTTACAAGCGAACAAAAATTTAGACAAATGTTAATTATAGCATATACATATGCTATAATAATATAACAGTAACAATTTATAATTATTAACTATCACTTTCCATTTCACTTGAACTATCTTCATCCACTGATATAATAAATGGCTCGATTATATCATCGACCAACCCATCTAACTCACACATTCTTCTTTCTTCATTAATCACATGGCCTACACATTTCTTCCAATTGTCTGTAGTGTTATTCTGGGTTGCTTTTAGTAAAAGTATCCTCACATCAGCTAATTTTAATGTAGTATTCTCAGTTGCCACCTCATTTTTTATTTGAGCCCACACCAACTCGATTGGGTTTAGTTCGCAGTGATAGGGTGGTAACCTCAAAACAGTTTTGTTACAACTTTTGGCCATCTCATCTGTCACATGTATATTTTATTGGTCGTTATTGAGACGAATTAGGTGAAGAAGTTCCGATCGAACCATCTCTTCATTGTACTCAATATTTTTTGAATTCAACCAAGCCTGCATATCGAGCTTTCTAGAATTTGTTGTCGGAATTTTTTCAATTTTACGACTATGATATGTAGCATCCATAACAATAACAGCATTGTCTGGCAGCACTGTTAATATTTTATGAAACCATCTTTCAAACACCTCTGCATTCATTTCTTCATGATAATCGGTTGTCTTTTTTCCTTCGAAAATCAATAAACCATTCTCCACAAATCCAGCCTCAGATCCTATACGCAAAATAATGAGACGTCTTCCTTTCCCTGCAAGATTACGTAAGCCTGTAGTCAGTCCTTCGTCGTCGACTTCTTATATTGCCATCTACCCAAACTCTTTGTTTGGTATGACCTTCGTTTAGCCATGTTTCATCTAAATAATAAATTGGCCGATTTTGACGACGATAATCTTTCATTGTCATCAAATATCTTCTTCTCCACCTAATCATATCATCACATTCTATCAAAACACTCTTTCGATTCCTCTTCATATACCTACAATAATATATCATATTTATTCTAACATATCAAAGCATGTAAAATATAAATTTGAGTACTTATGTACTCAATTTTTTTTGCATATTAATTAGAACATTGGCGCTGACCTAAAGTTTATCATTTTCATCAATTTGTATAATGTTGAACGGCTCATCTGTGGCAAATCATCACGCTGTTTGATTTCATTCAGCACTTTATCAAGTGTAGGAAGCTCATTTTTATAAAAAAAATTGTGAATTATTTGCCTTATAGAATTCTTGACGGTTTCACCATAATCAGCAATTAAAGGGTGTCTTCCAGAACTTTGCTTGGGTGGGATAACTTGTCCTTTCTGCTTATATTCTTTTATGGTACGATAGACAATAGACCGTGGCACTCCTAAAAACAAGATAACATAATAATATATACCTAATGATGGTAATGTATTATAACACTAACCTATCATACTCGATATTCTTGCGACAATAACAGTAATCCTCATTCTAGGGTTATCAGCACGTAATTTTTTGAATATATTTACTATATTCAGCTTCTCGACAACAGATAGATGTCCTAAGATCACAAATTTTCACCTTCTCAACGGGGATAATTGCGATCCAGAAGTGCTTCCTACTTCCTCCATATCCAAGAAAAACGCTATGAAAATGTTTTACACGGAGAGTATATCAGTCCATTCAGTTCAGTTAAAAGAACTATTTTACTATTATAACGCAAATTGACCGTAAAAAATTGAACAGAAACGCACTGACAAAATTAACGATGTATACAACAACAGCTGTTATAACAGTATGGCGGCCGTAAACATGTAAAATTTCCATACTGTAATTCTTCCCGAAAACTGACAAATAGCAAGCCCCCTTTTTAGCGCTGTAATTTAAAAACACTCCTCCTAATTAAAAAATAGACATTAATTATTGTAATCACATATTTTATGTTATACTTGGATAGTTGCTCTATTTGTTTTGTTTTTTATATAATAAATTACGTTGTTTCTTCTACAGGTGGGTTGGAATATATTTCGGATTTCTTTCACATTTCCTATTTTAAGTTCCGACTTGTATATTATATACAACAAAAGACTAATAACAGAAAAATACGTTTTTCCTCGGATTTTAGAAACAAATGTAATTGTAATTGATAATTAGAAAAGTAATTATCAATTACATTTTATTTGTAATTAGAAGAAAAATTCCTTTCTTAATCTCTTGTACTTTGTAATTGTAATTAATTCCTTTTAAAAAAAGTATTTTGTAATTGTAATTAATTACTATTTGAAAGTAATTGCCCAGCTCTGGCAGGAAGCAAGAGCGATGCATTATTTTGCGAGATTACGAAAAGGTAACTAACGATACGATAGTTGATATATACCTAACCCATAGGTGAGCCGAGATTTTTTTGTTTGTAGTTCTGATTCCAAGTACAATAAGGACCACCTGGTTGTAGCAAGAATTTCAAATTTCTTGCTACAGAAGCATTTATGATTTGTTCTAATGATTTTCCTGGGCAGTTTCCTTTAATGAAAACTTACCTTTATACCATCGTTGATATTTGTTAGTATACAATAATTGTAGTTATTATATTTTATTACTTAGGAGCGAAACTTGGCAACAGCAAATGGGATGTCAAACCTGTGCTAGATGCCGGTATAATGTGTAATAAGAAACTTTGCAGCCTACATTTTGACACAACCTGCTATGCGCACCCTCAATCTGTACGCTTCAATAGAAATTCAGTGCCGACACTCCATACCATCAGGCCACCCACGGAGCCTAACGCACCCATATCATTGGAAGTCTCATTAGTTTCACAACAACAATAAATTAGTCAATTTGGTGTTAGTTATTGCAGTTTTGATATTTTTTGTTTTTTTTTATAGGCATGTAATTAATATTGTTTAGTTTTTAAAGCTCAAATTGTTACTCTTTGAATTATGTATTGATGATAAGATGTCTACTACATTTGTTAGGTATCTTATATATCCATATTTTTATTTATATCACCTTATTTAATGTTCATCATTTATTTAATACAAGATTTTGTAAATGGTGGTAGTAAACATGGGCTTAAGTCATTGTTTGTTTGTTTATTAGGGTTAATTACTTACTTTGTAGTATTTTTTGTAGGTACTTATGCTTTTTCGACAGCAATTCCATTATTGTTAAATATATGTTTGTTCGTTAATTTATTTTTGTAATGGTAATTTAACTAAAACATAGGTGTTAGATGTTAGTTATAATTTTGTTGATTATCGCTTTTGTGTTGATACACTAGCCAATTATCTCGTAACGCGCTTGTGTAGAGTTTGATCATGTACGAATAATATTGAATGACTTTAACTATAGAGGAAAATCGCCTAATATGGGGTCCTTTTTTTCAAACCTTAGTAATTCCAAAAGTTTTAGTAATTAATACTTAAAATTTAAACTACAGATTCATTGTTATGCTAGCTTTCGATGTGTAATCAGTCATTCCTCTTTTTTTGTAATTACGGACAAAAATGATACCAAAAAAAAATGTGCGTACCCCAAATTAGATTACAATAGGGCCATAATATGGGGCAGGCAAAAAACATTCTAAATCAAACTAAAAAATTGAAAAAATATAAATGTTGTTGCTTTATTCAAAAAATTATCACAAATGCATACATATCTGTATCTATATATTAATTTTTATTGGACGATTTGTAGGTCGTTATACTAGTTTTAAATAATTTTTAAAACTCGCTAATTTGCAGTGTTTGAACATTATAATTTTATAATTTTACCACTGACTATTAAATTAATTAGGTAATTTTTTTTAAAAATTACCTAATTAATTTAATAGTCAGTGGTAAAATTATAAAATTATAATTTTCAAACACTGCAAATTAGCGAGTTTTAAAAATTATTTAAAACTAGTATAACGACCTACAAATCGTCCAATAAAAATTAATATATATTTACTTATATGAGGTCAATAAAAATTTAATATCACATATCTGTATCTATACATGCATGTCAAATATGTTTTTGTTATAAAATATGGGAACTTAAAGTCAGAATTTCCTGTTTATAATAAACATAAATTTATAATCGTGATTTTTATTTGCATAAGTCACAAATGTAACGTTTGCCTTTTTCTCCTGCACACTCACTATGCGCCCATTTAAAACAGACAGAGCATCTAAGCCACAGTTCTCCACACATATCTTCCGAAAATGGTTGGTTACAGAACAAACATTCTGCATCTTCATCTTCATCTTCATTTGGTGAATCGTCACTTTCTTGCAAAAAGATTTCTGCAGATGAATCTGACGAGGATGAAGACATTTGTCTCTTTTTGCCTCGGGTTACTAGTTTCCTTTTCGATGTTGGTTTTTCTTGTCCTTCCTTATTTTTATCCTTACTAAAGAAGACTTGTCGTTTAACCTTTGATGTAGATGGAGAATTTTTCTTATTGAGACTTTCTTCTAACTCTTTTTTGTATGGGGTACTCGTGATATAGTTGCTTTACCAGCGTTTGATCGCTTTTTGATAACTATTTTCTCTGCTAAACTTGGGACCGGTAATAAATCAGCAGGCGCCACATGAAAAAGATTGTCTTTTGGTTCCATTGCTTCTTCTTCTTCAATCGATTCCATATCTGGGATCTCGTGATTTAATTCTGCTACTGACACAGGATTATCTTCCTTAGATAGTTGCTCAGCTACAAACTCATGCTCTTTAAAAACGTGCCTGTTAACAGGAAACAGACCTGTTTTCCGAAAGCCATGTATGGCAGTGGTACCTAATGTGGCAGCCTTTAAATAGGCTCTACCAAAAAGTTCTCCAACCTGATAGACTGTTACAACTCGCCCTGGATTCTGCCTAAGCCAATCTCTTATTTCCTGAGCATAATATGTTTTAAAAGGAGACATGAATGAGACATCCAAGGGCTGCATTTTATTTGTACTATGAGGAGGGAAACAAACAATATACACATGGTTGTTTCTTGCTAGATTAATGAGTTCAAGGTTTCTTGTGTGCGAATAATGACCGTCCAGCAGCAAAACAACTGGGTCGTTTTCAGTAGGTTTAGTATGACGAACAAAATGTTCAAACCATTGAACAAAGATTTATTGCTGTATCCATCCAGATTTATGGCATCCTGAAACAGCTCCTGGAGGCATTCCATTCATTAGCTCGGCCTTCATATTTTTTCTAGGAAAAACAATTAGTGGAGGGATATACTGACCGGTAGCCCCAAAACACATGACAACAGTCATTAAGGCCCCACGTTCTGCAGATGTTAAAGCAGCGACTTGCTTTTTCCCTTTTAAGGCAATAACTGTCTGTTGTTTATGTTGTACCGGGTGTTTCATCGGTTGGGGTATCGCGAATTAAAGTGCCTAAATATAAAAATATCGACTTCAAATTTTAACCACTTATAGAGCTTTTAAACCGCTACCAGCAGGTTAGGTTGTTTTTGATAATATTATTTTAATTAATGCGTAAATTAAAAAAAAACGTATTATCAAAAATTAAAAGTGCTCAAAAAATGTTCAAATTTGAATGGTGATACGTGGAAATATCACCCATATTAACTTCACAATCAGAATTTTTATAAACGAAACCGTTTGTCAAATAAAGTCAATATTAAATAATGTCGTTTTTCTTACGACAGATTTATGGTACTTAACTTTCTAATTGTGCTGTCCGCAAACAGGTAGTCCTTTTAAATTTATGACGGATAATAAATAAAAATTTATGACGGATAATATTCAACCCTGAAGCCTTCAGTTGTTGTTGTAGTTCTACTAATCGGGAAGCGTTTCCAAGGGCAAAACACAGCTTAAACAAATGAAGTTGACTCCGTGAAAATAGAATCACAACTAACATCACAAAGTACCTAAATGTAAGTTCAGAATGCCCTTGGAAACGCTTCCCGATTAGTAGAACTACAACAACAACTGAAGGCTTCAGGGTTGAATATTATCCGTCATAAATTTTTATTTATTATCCGTCATAAATTTAAAAGGACTACCTGTTTGCGGACAGCACAATTAGAAAGTTAAGTACCATAAATCTGTCGTAAGAAAAACGACATTATTTAATATTGACTTTATTTGACAAACGGTTTCGTTTATAAAAATTCTGATTGTGAAGTTAATATGGGTGATATTTCCACGTATCACCATTCAAATTTGAACATTTTTTGAGCACTTTTAATTTTTGATAATACGTTTTTTTTTAATTTACGCATTAATTAAAATAATATTATCAAAAACAACCTAACCAGCTGGTAGCGGTTTAAAAGCTCTATAAGTGGTTAAAATTTGAAGTCGATATTTTTATATTTAGGCACTTTAATTCGCGATACCCCAACCGATGAAACACCCGGTACAATGGTTATACCCGTTTCATCACAATTGAAAATGCGTGATGGGTTGTTATTAACTTTTTCCAAAACATTCTCGTATAAATTAAAGAAATTCTCAACATTTTCTTTAGTGAAAGATTTCACACGAGCGTAGGATATTCCTTGCGGTTTTCTAAAGGAAAGGATTGGATGGCGGTTAATAAAGCTCTTTAGCCACCGAGAACCTGCACATTGCTTGTGATTGTTAAAAGGGTTTTTTATATTGTTTTGCTCGCAAAGTTCAAACGCCAGGCGACAAATGTCTTTCTGAGTGACTCCAAAAAAGTTTCTTTCCAGTTCTAGACAGTGATTAACCAATTCTTCTTCCATTTGTGCTGAAAATACTGGCTTTCTTCCTAACCTCTCATTCACAATCTTCTCTGGCTCTTCTCCCCTTGCTACATATCTTTCTGGAGTTGTTTGTGGAACGTTGTATGTCTTGGCACTTTTTTTATAACCCATTCTTTTTTCTCTGCAAGCTTTAATAGCTTCTATCATATTTTCACGCGTCCACTGCTTTCTTTTACCCGACATCTGGAAGAATTATTTAATTTATTTGTGTTTTACCATTTGTGCCATAATATGGGGTACCCCAAAATAAGCACATCTATGTACCCCATAATAGGCAAAGATCAGCTCACAGATTTAGGTTAATATAAAAATAAATCGGATAAAGATTTTTTCACATCAGTATACACACATCATTACCTATTCCATCTACTTTTTAAACAACCAAAAACAGTAAATAATACTTACTTTTATCTCCTGTTTTAACCAATGCACACATACAGTTGCAAAAACTCAACCGCCGCCTAAATGAGTTATGGATAATGTTTGGTCGGTACAATCATTTTAAGTCGATAAATCTTTTACAGATGTCTGCAGACACCAAAACCTTATTAAAAGTTATCACATAATAGATGTCACTGCCATAGTTTAAAAAATATTGAGATACCCCATATTAGGCAGTATCCCCATATTAGGACACTTTCCTCTATCTATAATTTTTTTCGACAATCACCTTATAATGAGACTTGAATTCACTCTTAGGAACCATATTAACAAACATTTTATCTCCACGTGGATGAAAGTTGGCTTAAACCACGTTGCTAACTGTTATATTAGCAATGGGGCATCGTATTGCAATACGTGTTTTAGCAGCATTTTATCCACTTAAAGAAAATTAACGCTCCACTATCGCCTCACGTTTAAACATTCTTTGCATAGATAAAATGCTATCTAAAACACTTATGCAATAAATAACTATTATTATGACGACCGGTTAGCGATTAGTTGCATTTTGAGTTTTTATACTTTACTCGCTTTATTAGTACTTTAACTTTAATAATCATAAATATACTTTGTACCTTTTCTACGTCAGTATTAAATTGTAATTATTTAAGTCATTTTTTCTTTTAAAACGTTATTGTGTGGTTACAGCATTGTAATTAAATATCTTACTGTAATTTTTGATGTCAGCGCAATCTATATTTGGCTCCTTTCCGATCCAGAACGCGGAAAAAAAAATGCGTTGACTGAATCAACTTTTTTTATTTCTAAGTTAAAAGGCACCGAGAATATGGAAGCAACACAGCTTTGTAAACAATATACATGTTAAGAACAATACAAATAGATTAAGAGTACCTAAATAAGAAAAATAAACTTAACAAAACCAGAGAAATAGAAGGTAAAATTGTAAATGCAAAATTTATTACTTTTAAAAAATAAGTAATTTACGGAGTTATTATCAGAGTAATTCATGTACACTTACTTAAAATGAAATTAAATTGGAGCAGAAGCCTACTAATTTAATTTTAGAATTAATGAAATCTTTAAAAAAATATAAGCTCCATCTCGGTCGTGGTATATTAAATTTTTATGAGATAGTGTACCATCATTGTTAAGATAGCGCCACAGGTGTAAAATACCTACCCGGCTACCCGGTGATATTCCTTTTGAATGCTTCATTATACCTTCTCGCGTTTCTGCTATCCTAATGCAAGATACGAAATTTGAAATGTTCTGGAATCCAACATGTTTGTGTACAAAACCAGAAAGCAAGCCGGTTTGTTCATATAAATAAATAAATTCTTTCTCTTTATATTTTTAGAAAACGGAACTCACAAGTAATATTTTATTATTGATCGCATTCAGCAGACGCAACTGTTGTGGTAATCACTCAAGATTACATTGCTTTCATTCAGCAGACGGATCGGGAACCCATCCCGCTCCAACCGTTCACTTCACAACAGTTGAGTGTTCGCTGGACAGGACCGCTCACCTTTATGTCATCGTCTGTCATCTGGCACTTTTCATTGCTGCCATATGTTAAAATTATAGAGATTAAACCGAATAAACAATAATAATAAATTGTTTTTCTGCATTAAGTTTTGGCGTAGTTTTTAGTGGAAGGGCTGGTTTTTCCAACTCCGAATAAAATACTGGGTGAACTCCAATATTTTAATACATTTATTTCTGCACAATACCTTTAATTTGCTGTATCTCACTTTTCTAGTAACATTCTTTAAAATTATGTATTAGGTTAGGTTGGTCTTGGAATGCATTAATGGCGCATGCGTAGAGAATACGCTCACTAAGTGAGCGTACAATTTTTCCGCTCACAAAAATGGCGGCCGCTCCTGAACATGTTCAGAGTGAGCGCTCGTCTACTGGACATGATCACTGAACAGTTGCTCAACTGTTGTGTCTGCTGAATGAAAGCACTGACTATTTTAGAGAGCGGATTTTATTATCACTTCGTATCAGTAACATATTGAGTAAGATTTATATTATTTTATTGCAATTTTATAGACTCATATTTTTTGGGACAAAAATAGCACATAGCTAGTAATACAAAGTTATTCTAATTTAAATATGAATTTTGGAAATCCTAAAATAAGAAAAACGACTTATGGTCCAAAATAAAAACGGAATTTATAGAATTCTTTTTGCTGGAAATTGTCTGTCCCTCATTCTCCATAACTTCTAGCTATATTATTAATGTAATTTTCTAAAAGTTCATTTCGTGCAATATTGTAAATCTGATATTTTTCAGCCATTTACGACACCAATAATAACAAATGTTATTATCAGTAAAGACTACTTCAAACAAATAAAGAAGAATTGATCTGGTCAAGAATATAACATTAAATTTTGAATTTCACTTAATTGTTGTCGATATAGCGTCCTCTACCGATGGAGCGGAGCATGTTCTTCTGCTGAATGCGACTATTAATTTAGTTTGTGAAGGTAAACATTCCCAACAAGAAAAATAAATGTACATAAAATATTGCTACGTTTTGAAGAGTTGCGTCATTTAGACCGAAAATATCTTCGGAAATAGTACCCAAGTGCTCTATGCAAATGGCTATACAAAATGAAATAAAAAGAAAAAAAAAATCTTTGAAAATTATAAGCATCATCTCGAAAGTGTTAAACTGAAACAACTGGTCCCCGGTATTATTACATTTTATGTTTATGAGAAAGTGTAGCTACTATTCTTAAGATGGCGCCACATACTCTCAATATCATGGCCAACTGGATTTTGAGCGATAGCCACATTCTCTATCTCCTTTAAATTTTTAGACACCTTCATGCTTTGCTGCTATCCTGTTACACGGTACGAAATGTTCTGGAACCTAGGGAGCTTTGCCAGCTGCAAACTAGTGTGGGATTGAAGAATTCCTGTTTAAAATGTAATTGTTTTCCACTTATTTTATTTATTAATTGTAAGACAGAATTAAATTAAATTGTTTTTATAATTATAAGATTTTTGTAAATGCCCAGAATACTTTTTAAATTAAGATGCTTTTAATATGAAAATGTATATTATTAGGTAGGTACTGCCAGGAAATAAAAAGTAAAATCTTTAAAGATTATGAGTGTCGTCTCGGGAGTGGCAGTTAAACTGAAATAGCAAGTTGAGGTATTATCAGTATTATTAAACTTTATGTTTACTCCAAAGTGTAGCTACTATTATTAAGATGGCACCACATGTCTTCAATATTATGGGCAACTGGATTTTGCTATCGTGTCGCAGCGATAGCGAAATTCTTTCTCATTTATATTTTTAGATACCTTTATGTTTTGCTGCCATCCTGTTACACTGTACGAAATGTTCGGGAACCTAGGGAGCCTTTGCCAGCCAAGTAAGTAAAAGTGTGGGTTAAATACAGAGAAATAGAGTAGGGGAGAACGCGCTTCGACGAGTGCGCATCCAGTTTTAAGCAAACGCTATAGTGGTCGCCATTTTGCAGGAAGGCATTTCTTTTCACACGTAAGTTTGTTTACATTTTTCTAAGTCAATGAACTTTACATGCGAATTGTTGAGCTAGGTATAAATATAACCTTCAAAATGGCGGAATTCAATTTAACTTAGTTGGCGCATCTTTAAGCGCGTTCTCCCCTACTCTATTTCTCTGGTTAAATATTATTATGTATGGTGGTGATAGAAGTTTTCTAAACAAGTCTGATAAAATGGATCAGCAACTGTAAATAAATAAATAAGGCTTTATAATTTCTTGAGTGAGTTGAAATATCCTGGTATACTAAAAATTAATTATTAATAATTAAGGTAGGTACTGCCAGGAAATAGAAAGAAAAATCTTTAAAGATTATGAGTGTCATCTCGGGAGTGGCAGTTAAACTGAAATAGCAAGTTGAGGTACTATCAGTATTATTAAACTTTATGTTTACTCCAAAGTGTAGCTACTATTATTAAGATGGCGCCACATGTCTTCAATATCATGGGCAACTGGATTTTGCTATCGTGTCGCAGCGATAGCGAAATTCTTTCTCATTTATATTTTTAGATACCTTTACGTTTTGCTGTCATCCTGTTACATTCTACGAAATGTTCGGGAACCTAGGGAGCTTTGCCAGCCAAGTAGTGTGGTAATTATTATTATGTATGGTGGTGATAGAAGTTTTCTAAACAAGTCTGATAAAATGGATCAACAACTTTAAATAAATAAATAAGGCTTAATTTCTTGAGTGAGTTGAAATATCCTGGTATACTAAAAATTTTCGTGCTATATTTATTGACAATTAAAATTAAACAAAACCGAAACTGTGCATTTCCTTTATTAGTAAGGAATATATAAGTAATTATAAATATCGATTAATGTAATTTTTTGTTTAATTTCTGTGATTCCTATATATCAACCTAATAATATTATTATTAATATGTTGAACACTTGTGAAAATACTAAATAAAATGTAATGAAAAAATACCTTTTTGACAAAAAAATTTTTTTAGTGAAAAAGGTATTTTTTCATTACATTTTATTAACCTAACAATTGTCTTGATTTGTATGTATAAGTACTGCCTCAAACAAATTGTGAAACATTTTGTATAATTGGTGTGCATCCAGCCTTAGATATAAAGTATGCTTTAAAACAAGTTGTTTCACTGGTGGTTCGACAGCATTAAATGATAATGATTTGCAGTTTAAACACAAATAATTTTTGTGGATATTTATTTATTAAGTAGCTTTCGAAAAACTATAGTATTTTTTTAAACATGTTCACTGAAATGGTTCAACAACAGCTTTGTAATTTCTTTATGTAAGCAAGATGCATATAAAATTTCAGATCATCCTCAATGCAGTGTATAATTAATTACTTGCCACATTTAGATGCTTTTAATAAGAAAGTTTAATTTACGAAGATAGTGTCACTATTAATTCGTACCTAATATGAAATAAATTGTATCGAATTTTAAAATTAAAATATCTTTAAAGAAAACGGGCAGCATTTCGGACATGACGAAATAATATACCTATTACAGTGACGCCGAATTTTAATGTTGTCATGGCCAACTGGATCTCGCTATCACTGCGAGGAGATTTTTCTGATTCTGCTAACCTCAAAATATCGATTCTTAAGAAACTATCGAAATCATTATAAACTACTCGGTAATCGCTGAGCATTTTAAGAATCACGTGTTAAAAATATGAACATTTTTGGACTATATGGAACCTACTTCTTGTTCTGTAATTATATGGCGCAGCGATCGTGAGGTGCAGTTGGCCATGCTGTTGTTTCAAACGTTCCGGCATTTCCTGGCGTTTCTGTTACCCTAATACTACATATGAAATTTTGTATGCTTGTGAAATATATAGTGGTAAGGCGTTTTGTAACATTGGAGTCGCACACACTAAGTAACTCGTAAACCTTTTTCCTTTATTAATATTTATTTATTACCTACCCTTTAGTAACTTTCAAAATTGAATTTCCAAAGTAATTTAAGTTAAACATTTTTCATTAAATGGTTCAACAACAACTGTTTATATAAGGCTTTATTTTTAAATCTGTATAAGCAAGTTGTGGATTTTATGAATACAGGTGTGTATACATTTCTGAGAAACTTCTGACTATTGACGATTCGATTCACGTTATTTCTTATTTATTGCCTCATGCAGTAGCCTTGATATCTTATAATGTAGAAACAGATAACAATGACTACAGAGAAGCGACAGCTTTGGCTGATCCTTTGATGTTTCATATACCCTGGTTCAACTTTACTGGAATTAATGAATAATAGATAACTTAGTAGACTAGCTTCGTGGTTCAAATATAATAAGCTGCACCTTAAAACAGACTAAAGCTTCATAAGTCTCACAAGGAATGATTATTAAATCAATTCAAGAGGTTCAAATCGCTGTTTTTTGGTATATTCGTTGAAATTACTTAATCAAAGTTGCCATTTGATTATGCATATCTTTTGCGAAGGAACAAAATTTATTTATGTTATATTTACTTTAGTTTATTTTTACTTGAATATATGGCACAATAAATATAATTCTGTACTATGTAAGTTATACATAATTATGTACCTCCTTGCGTTTTTCAATGTACGTCCTTTAAGTCAAGAATTAAGTATGGCGGGGTGTTCTGATAAAATAATTTTATTTAAACAAATATATAATATATATTATTATGTATATAATTTTAGGTATAAATACAGGAACTATAATTATAAGACTAATTATATATGCTTTAATTATCACTAATTCTTTTAGAATCATTTATTAATCTTGCCCAATACAGATGCTCTAACAGCAATCTGATCATTATCACTGAAATTTTCCTGCTGCAAGTATATTCCGAAAGATATCTTTCCCTTACATTCTCTAGACAATATCTGCAAAAGATCGGCCGATTTCTCACCAGTAGTTTGGTCTATGCATATCACTTGACATCTAGTACACGTTCCACTGACCTATAGTAAAAAATAAAATAAATATTCAAAATTAGAGGGATCAATCGAACATGACGTCGATTTACCACTACTTTCTTTTGACTAATTTGCGTAACGGCATTCTTTCAGGGTTGGCAAAAACCCGGGTTTTTGAAAATTTGTATTCGGTTTTTGTGTTTTTGTGAGGATTTTTGTGTTTTTGTAGGGTTTTTGTGTTTTCGTGTCCTTGACATTTCACATAACCTGAAATTCAGATAAGAATTTACTAGTTTGTTAGCGCAAATTTTTATTAATGTTTTTTTAACTATTATAAATATTTCGCGTGAATGTAAGTAAAAAACTATTACAAGATTTGTTAGGTGAGTAAGTTAAAAAACATATTACTAATGACTAGGTATAGCAACATTTTGTTGGCATTCATATTCGTCTAATTACTACATAATGTAATAATTTCTTCAGTTTGGTTTATTGAATGTTTGTTTTTGATTTTAGGAAAGTCTTATGATGATAAATGATGGCTGAGTTGAACAAAAATCAAATTGGTCATATTACTAGTTCTATTGTTATAGAAGAGATTCCTTTCAAAGATGACGAAGATGGATTCTGTGGGTGGAAAACCACGCATGGCGCAAAAAAATGAAAATTCTGATACTGTTGAAACTACTGTTTCTGAGCCTGAGGACAATAGTAACAGCGACTTAATTTCTACTAACATACAATATAGGAGTGGAGGGGGAAATTACAATAATTACATACGAAAACGAAAATAGTGAAAATACAGCTAAGGATGAGGTTGAGTACCACTACTTACCTGATACTGAAACTGAAGCTGAAACCGATACAACTTCTGATGATGACTTGCGAGGTAGAATATTAAAAAAGGACAAAAGAAAAACCAAAACACTTCCAAAGCATAAGCACAGCGGTGTGACAAAAAGAGGACTGAAATATTTTGGTGGAGGGCGAAGCAAAGGTGCTGAATGGGAATATGTTGTTCGACTGCCAAATAATAAAGCACAGTGTAAATTTTGCAACTATGAAGTCAGTTGTAAAGTGGAAAGAATTAGGCATCACATGGAAAAGTGCAGCAAGTTTATTGAAAATAATAATTCTAAGGCTATTGAGAATATTGAGATAGAGGAAAATAGTTCGGTGTGAGACCAACACCAATGTTGAAATGTAACAGTAAAAGTAGTTAATAAAAGAAAAAACAATGATAATGATACAGACAAATTCAAATTAACACTTCAATCAACAGGATCAGAAACAACAAAATCAAGTCAATCAGATTCGATGGTGTCATTGGTGTCAGAGTCAGAGACAGAATCAATGACATTAAAGTCCAGTTTTCAAAATCAACAATTCAAAAGACAAAAAGCTTGGAAGTAGTTAGATCAGTTTATTGTAAAAACGACTAAAAAATAACATCACGATATTGATCTCAAACTAGCAGAGTTTTTTTACTCGTGCAATATTCCGTTTGCAACTGTTGAAAATCCCTGTTTCTTAAAAATGGTCAGTACTTTACGACCAGGTTATGTACCGCCTAACAGAAAGCGGCTCTCAGATTCATTGTTAGATGAAGTTTATGATATCTATGAAAAGAAAATGGCAGAAATATTGTTCGAAAAAGAAAGTAATAGTCCTATTACTCTTATGCTTGATGGACGGCGGTCTAGCTGCAAAAATGATCCAATACTGGCTTGTAGCGTACATACCGGTAAAAGTTCCATGTTGTTGTCATCAAAAGATTGCTGCTCAGATAAAAAAAAACCGCCGAGTATCACATGCAGGTCGCAGAAGAAAATATAAAATTGTGTAAGGAAAAGTTTAATCGAGAAATATTTGCTATCGTAACTGATAATGAAAACAAGATGAAAAGTTTCAGAAAACAACTCGGCTAAAAATATCCTGATATACTAACATAAGGTTACAGTGCACATTATCTAAACATATTAGAAAAGGCTGTATCACATCGCACAGTTTTAAAACACCTAATAGAAATCCAAACATACATAAGAAATCATCACCAACCGCACGGGCTATTAAAAGAAAAAAAGGACTTATGCCGCAAATTCCGAACGACACACGATGGAATTCTCAAATTGCATGTGTACGCACTTTTAATTCAAATTACCTTATATACAGGGACATTGTCAAAGATCATCCAGAAGTTTTTGATGACAATATAACCAGAAAATCGACATGAATCTTTACAAAAATTCTTTAGATTTACAACTACAGTTGGTAATGCTCTGGACAAGCTACAAAGCTATCATGTAACTTTAGCTGATGCAGTGCTAATTTGGGTTGAATTATTAAATAACAAAAATCTTGAACCCTATAAATCAGATATCAATAAAAAATTTAAGGAAGCGATGCAGCCATTCCACTATGTTTGTTTTTTGACTGACCCAAAGTTATTAGAAACATAACTGTCTAATGAATATGAAGAAAGTGCAGAAAAATGGTTGACTGAATTCTGTGAGAACTATTTACAAGGATATTTATTGTTAAGAATCAAGGACACTGATCTTTATCCAAGGTCTATGTTTTCAGAATCGATTATAAAAACAATACCAGCACATAAATGGCTTATTATAGGTGCTAAATTTAGTTCCCAAAAGAGAAATCCTTCGTTAATTAAAATGGCAAAATTTTTCGGCGATTTGCACAGTTGTCCAGCAAGTTCGGCATCTCTGAAGAGGATATTTAGTACCTTCGGTTATGTGTGGTCAGACGTCAGAAACCGCTTAGCTCCAGAAAAAGTAGAAAAACTTGTTAAGATTATAGGTTTGTTCCAACATACAGTTCTGAACGGTTCTAGAACTAGTGCGCATGTCATTTAAAAAAAGACTGTTCGGATAATGCAGTTCTAGAAGAACTCGTAATTCAGAACGGTTCTTGAATTACGCGTTCTGAAAGACCGAACATTGAACTACTAGTTCTCAGAATTTGTAGTTCCAGAACTGCATGGTCCGAACAGTCCTTTTCTTAAATGACATGCGCACTAGTTCTAGAACCGTTCAGAACTGTATGTTGGAACAAACCTTATAACACTTTCCCAATATGAAAATGCCAAAGATTAATGTTTTCCTTTTTAATTACGTTACTTTTGATTATAAATTTTGTATCCAAGAGTTGTGACTGTTGTTTCCGAGGTTGTTCCTTAGTAGGGTTTTTATTTTGTTTAACATTGATAAGTAAAATGTAGGCGATCCTAGATTTTTTATTGATATTTGTCACTGTGGCACGAATTTCTTTTTTAATAAAACAATTTTCAAATTAAATTACGACAGTTAATTATTTCTGTACGAGATCTTGACACAAAAACCCACTGGGTCTTTGTCAGTACTGATTGTGGGTTTTTGTGTCAAAAACCCACTGGGTTCTTGAAATGAGTTTTTGTGTATGCCAACCCTGCATTCTTTCCGTACTTTTGATCTATGAGCGACGTAACGGAATTTCCCGGGACTATGAGTATAATATCTGCATGCTACAAATATATAAGGTATGGAATAATTTTGACTCAATGCGCGACATTTCTCTGACATCATGATTGAGAGTCGTCAAAGTTCATAATTCAAATAAACCGCAGTCATTTTTCTCCCGTGTAAATTATATGGTGTGAAAATAAGAGAGCATTTCTAAGTATTTTAATAAAGAGTGTCAACATAAATCGATTGTTTTAGTAATAGGTATGATGTGTGAAATATATTCTAATGATTTACTATAGTTTAACATGCAAAATACTTGTATTTTCAGATTTATAGACAATACAACATTGTATTTACAACAAACTGTGCCGGTTTTATCTGAGAGATTTTATTTATACCTACCTAGTAAGTAATTTAATCTTTTCACATTTAGATTCTTCAAAAAAACATGAAAAACAGTCACTATTCGTTGTAAACACAAAGATATATTGTCTATAAATCTAAAAATACAAGCATTTTATGTGTTAAAATATAATGAATCGTCAGAATACAAATATTATACCTAACACCAAAAAAGGCCAATCTATGTACACAACTTTTTTAAAAATTACTTTGAAATAGTCTCTTCTTTAACTCCATATACCTTACACGCGATAAAAAGAAGTGTCTGATTTGTTTGGATTATGAACCTTGACCTAGGATAATAATGACGTCATCAGAAAATACCCGTATTTCGTATATTTTGCGTTGCAGGCACCTACGTCATAAAATAGAAGCGATTCTCTGGTACCATCCATCGTATGTTTGGGGTTAATATCAATCAGAACATACCTTATATATTTGTACCATGCAAATGTGATATAAATACCTTAAAAGATAACTCGTTCATTTTCATATCTAAGAGATCATTTTCTACAAATGGTTTTTCAAAATCGACGACGAAATTTGGCCTAAATCTACTGACTAAGTCGTCTACAGTGGTGACAGATTCTTCATCAATCAGAAACTCTTGCAAGTATTGAATGCTGGACTTGTTTATTAGTAAAAACTGAGCTTGGTTCGCCAAAGATAAGGTCACTGATTCTCCTGTAAGATTATACATTAGCGATTTTTTATATTTTACATATGAAAACGACCTTTTATTGATTTCTTTCTGATGTCAGCTCGATCTGATGATTGTTTTAGGAGACGTAAACCTGGCCTCTTCAAAACATGACTAAGCCAATCGGATACCTCCTGACCGCAATCCCAACCAACAATCGGATCTCCACATACTTTACTCCGACAAGGAAATACTTTAACTTTATGATTCTTTTCAATTGTTAGAGAAAGAGTTATCTTTTCGATACCTAAAATAAAATAATGCTTAACCTCATTTACAAAATACAATGGTTAAGCACAGGAGATTAAGTAAACCATAAGACATGCCAAGAAATTAATAAAATCCAAGAGAACAAAATGGTTGCGGGAAGCAATGGATACAATTGAGAATGATAATAAAAATAACAGGAAACTACGAGGGGAGGTTAAAATATTCGCGGAATGGAGGGGATAAAGAGGAGAGATTTCTGGTTTGTGCACCTGACACTAGACGGCGACTCAATGCAACTGTAAATGTC
The DNA here is from genome assembly GCA_963170755.1 of Amphimallon solstitiale. Lineage (NCBI taxonomy): Eukaryota > Metazoa > Arthropoda > Insecta > Coleoptera > Scarabaeidae > Amphimallon > Amphimallon solstitiale. The sequence goes on from OY720682.1 coordinate 23,206,288, forward strand.
AAATGTCAGTGCAATTGGTCCAGTGACGTTTGAGACAACGCCAGTTAAAGTAGTAAATCGCGAAGGTAACAAGCGCTATGAACAAAATTGAGTATCGTGCCGTGATTAAATTCCTCACTAGGCAAGGAAAAACGCCACAGACTATTATGGAAGAGATGCGTCTGTTTATGGGCACTCTTGCCCTGACAAAACAACGATTTACAAATGGCATAATCTGTTTAAACAAGGCAGAGAGTCTATTGAATACGATCAGCGCGCAGGCTTGTGGTGAAAGTAGAAAAACTTGTCCTTGAAGATGCTAGGTTGAAAAAAAAAACAAATCGCAGAAATAGTAGGCATATCATCTACCACTATTTGAACATCCTTCATCAACATCTTGGCAGTTCTAAAGTCAGTGCAAGATGGGTACCGAGAATGCTCACATCGTTTCAGAAGCAACAACGCATCGAGTGTTCGCAAGAGTTTTTGAATTTGTTTAGCGAGAACAGAGACGAATTTGTGACTGGGAACGAAACTTGGGTTCATCACTACGAGCCAGGAATCCATGCAGTGGCACTGCACCGCCTAAGAAGTTCAAGGTGTCACAATCGGCTGGAAAGTTATGGCTACAGTCTTCTGGGATTCAGAGGGTATTTTAGTTATTGGTTATCAGGAAAAGGGTGTCACTATCACGGGGCAATACTACGCTGCAATATTAGAGAAACTAAAAGACGCCATTAAAAGAAAAAGAAGGGGAAAATGGGTTTGATGTGTTCTCCTTTTGCATGACAAAGCACCCGTTCACAAGAGTCATGTTGTGATGAATGCCCTACACAGGTGCAACTTTGCAACACTAAGCCACCCTCCTTGTAGTCCAGATTTGGCCCTGTCTGACTACTATTTATTTCTAACATTAAAAAAAGAGCTTCGGAGAAATAAATTTACTCAAGATAAAGAAGTGAAGTAGGCCGTTTCTATCTCCTTTGTAGGCCTTGACAAAAAAATTTTTTTTGATGGTATATGTTAGTGATGGGACATGGAAATATTTCCAATTGGAAGTATTTCCGAAACGGAAATATTTCCGAAACGAAACATTAACAAATTTCCGAAAGTTTTCCAGATGTAAATTTCGCCGCCAAATCTCATAAACATAACCTCTAATTAATGTAGTAAACGTGTAACGACGTTGTTCGTAACAATCGTAACATTACATTCAGACTGTTATTCCCACTTTTCCGGTAAGTTCTACTTTTTTCAACAAAAAAAAAATTGGAATCTTCATTCGTTTTATGTAGGAAGATGGGTAAACACAAAAGCGAAGTGTGGAATCATTTTAAAAAGCTGCCAGATAAGGTTTCATGTCTCTACTGCCACAAAGAGTATTTTGTAAACGCAACTAGAATGATGTCACATATTACAAAGGAATGTAGACGATGCCCTTCTCCGAAACCATTGGCTAGCACTTCCAAAACTAAAAGTGGTAGAAATATCACAACATCATTATTATCACAAGCATCATCATCTTCAACTTCAACCTTGGGATCATTCAGTGATGTCATTAAAGAAAATATTGAAAATAATGTCCAATTTCGGCAATTTCAATCTAAAGTTAGTTCATTCGTTGACAAAATGTCTCCGAAAGAAAATGAAAAGTTAAATATGATGGTAGGTAGAGCCATATATGATGCTTCACTACCTTTTACAATTGTGGAAAATCAAAAATTTAAAGAATTCATCCAATGTTTAAGGCCCTCTTATAATCTTCCATGTAGAAAAAGTATTGCAACATCAATCATGGACAAGCAATATTCACAAATAAAAACGTCTGTGACTAGGATGCTTGAACAAAGCACATCTTTTAGTATGTTATGTGATGGATGGAGTGATATAAATAATACTCCAATACTGAATATTATATTCACCACCCCAGAACCTGTTTTCTACAAAGCTATACATACACAGTTGGAAAGACATACAGGGAAGTTCATTTTTGAGATATTAAGTGAAGCAATAGAAGCAGTTGGTAGCGAAAAAGTTCATGCATTTGTGAGTGATAATGCTAGGAACATGAAAGCTGCTTGGAATTTGCTACAAGAAAAGTACCCAACCCTTGTAATTTACGGCTGTTTAGCACATGGACTGAATCTTTTAGCTAAAGATATCACTACCCTTAACGTTTTCAGCAACATTATTGCACATACAAAACAAATTGTGCAGACATTTCGCAATAAGCATCTTCCCAGTCAACTACTCAAGAAAATTCAAAAAGAAAGTGGAAATGGACAAGCTCTTCATGTACCTGTTGAAACTCGCTGGGGAACATATACAAAATGTCTGCAGTCAGTATTAAATAATAAAGAAAATTTACAAACTGCAGCTGTAAAGCAACAAATACAAAATCAAATAGAAAATCCTGTTAAAAATAAGATCCTGGATGAAGATAGCTACTGGCCTGGAGTAGAAAGATGTTTAAAAATTTTGAGTCCCATTTCCGAGGCTATTCATAAGCTGGAAGGGGATAAAAATACAATTGGCTGCGTTGTAGGACTAATTAAATATATAGAAACCTCCATTTTAGAGCATTCATCTTTATTCAGGTGAGTTTGTGAGATGAGGCCATTATTTTGCAGATGTTTTAAACCTTGTTTTTTTTTATTTATTAGTGTGGACACTGGGAACAATATTAAAGAAATGTTTTATCATCGAAAGGAATTTGTTTGCCACGAAATTCATTATGCTGCAAGCAGGGTTCAGAAAAATACGCACACTGTATAAAATACTCGTACATAAATGTAAACAAACACAGCTCGAAGCAAGCAACACATATTTTTATTTTCCTTACAATTATGTGCGTCTTTAAAATTCGTACGGCACCGAACACAGACATGTACGTGTACATATTTTTATTTTCATTACAATTATGTGCGTCTTTAAAATTCGTACGGCACCGAACACAGACATGTACGTGTTTTATTTTTATATTTGGTTCCGTACACGGACATGTACTGTACACGTATTGTTCGATTCGAACACACTTAAAGCGTACATGTCGACGTGTACCTATACTTTAAGTTCGTGTACGCGTACGTGTACGCTAAAAAATAGATACATGAACGATAGACATGTTCGAGTGTGTTTCCATATTTATTAACAGCATTATGCAGAATGAAAACCAGGCATGAAGTTAGCAAAATTTATGGTTTGCAACGTGTAGTTGCTGTGTATGCCTTTGTTGTTGCTTTAATTGTATTGGATATTTCCATATAAAAAATACCTGCGTGCTACAAAAAGGTCAAGTTTTTCGGGTGAAATGCAGAAATTCCCCTCATTAAATTGCCGCTAATACTAATTGCGGGAATTCCAGGTGGTTCTACCTAAATCAATAACTATCACTAATTCTTAGCGAGGCTTTGAAATTTCAATTCATCACTTTACATTAACAAGATTATTGCAATAATTTTTCAATATGACAACGTATTAGTGAAAATGCAAAAGAAATGAATTTTTTGATATGTATACATAAAAAAAATTACAGCAATTGTTTCAACCAAATTTATTTAAAAGAATTTAAATACATAATTAAATAAATAAGAAATAACCCAAAAAATAAAATAAAATAACAAAACAAAACAAAAATAGTTGACAAAAAAACATATGAATTTCTCTATGCGGCTAAAATTTATCTGTTGTTGTTCACTGTTTTCAGGTGTTTTCTATTTTAAGAGCTGCACAGTCGAGCAAGTCAAAGTTTAATTTTGTTATTAAAATATTAGAAAGAGACTTCTTTGAGAGCTTGGATCTTAACTTGGTTAGTACTGTACATGGCTGTGTTCGGTGCCGTACGAATTTTAAAGACACACATAATTGTAATGAAAATAAAAATATGTGTTGGTTGCTTCGAGCTGTGTTTGTTTACATTTATGTACGAGTATTTTATACAGTGTGCGTATTTTTCTGAACTTTGAATAATGCTGTTAATAAATATGGAAACACACTCGAACATGTCTATCGTTCATGTATCTATTTTTTAGCGTACACGTACGCGTACACGAACTTAAAGTATAGGTACACGTCGACATGTACGCTTTAAGTGTGTTCGAATCGAACAATACGTGTACAGTACATGTCCGTGTACGGAACCAAATATAAAAATAAAACACGTACATGTCTGTGTTCGAACAATACGTGTACAGTACATGTCCGTGTACGGAACCAAATATAAAAATAAAACACGTACATGTCTGTGTTCGGTGCCGTACGAATTTTAAAGACGCACATAATTGTAATGAAAATAAAAATATGTGTTGGTTGATTTTGAACAGAACATTGTGTGTATAATGTGTGTATTTTCTGAACCCTGGCTGCAAGTTTATTAGATGCCAGACAACAGGTAGCCTTGTCTGAAGAAGAGATTGAAAAGGCAGTGGATAAAATTTTGGAAATTGGCTCGAACATGGGTGTGAAGAGAGAACTATTACTTATTGATATTGGTGAATATAGAGCAAGAGAAAAACTGTGGAAATCGACTACAATGTGGGAAGCAGCAAGAAAAATGGAGGCTGTAACTTGGTGGAAAGGCCTTTGTAGCACTAGATCTTTGGCTCTAGTAGCTGAGCGAATATTGAATTTCCCAGCTACATCAGCGGCAGCTGAACGCAATTTCAAAACATTTTCTCTTATTAAAACAAAGAAAAGAAATAGACTAACGTTGGAACGCATAGAGAAGTTGGTGTATATTAAATCAAACATTAAGTTTTTTAATATAGAAAGTAAAAATGCAATTAAAAATGATGAAGAAAACGTGAAACATGAAGATGTTGAAGTTGAAGGTATGTAATGTAATGATTGAATTGTAATGTAATGTATTGGTAATGTAATGTTTCCAGGAGAGACGATGGAGTTCGAAAGTAATGAGTATGAATATGGAAGTACCTCTTCCGAAAATGAAGATGCGAATATGGGTAGTTCAGAGTCAGAAATAGGGGAAAGTGAGGAGACTGATGATGATATTTGCCGAACTGAAACGTATGCCAAAAATATTGAAGACACTGCTTGTTATAAAATTGCAAATAAAGAAAAAGCTCCAAGTATTGTTTATTACAATGGGGATTTGCGTGACGGGGAATTGATTTCTCTATACCAAAGTGATGAAAGTGAAACTGATACAATAGGCAACTAGGTTTAGTAGTTATCCCTTTTTTTTTCAATTATGTATTTTTTTATTTTATTTTTATGTTTTGAATGAATTTATTTTCTGTTTTGTTACGTTATTTTTTCAATAAATTTAAAAGTTATTTAAAAATTGTATTTAAATTTTAAATCTTACAATACTGTCAACAGACATACTTTATTTGGTGTTTTCTTGAAGAGAAAAAGAAGCCCAACATGATGGAGCACACATTTTTAAAATTGCGATGTTTCTTAAGTTTCCGGAAATATTTCGGAAATTTTTGTCGGAAATATTTCCAAATAATAAGTTTCCGGAAATTTCCCATCACTAGTATATGTAAATAATTTGAAAGATCTGTATTAGGGTCAAGGGAGAATACATCGAAAAGGAAATTTAAATTTGTGTTTCATTTCACGTCATTCCGCGAATATTTTGACCTCCCCTCGTATATAGATACATCAAAAGACAAAATATGCAGACATACAACAGACATAAGCGGTATGGAATGGAGAAATCATTTTAAGGAATTATTGACAGACAGGAATACGGCGACAGAAAGAGAAAACCTAGTAAATAACACAGAAGAGGAAGAATTGAACATACCAACAGAAGCGGAATTCAACGAAGTAATAGCATAGCTTAAAATGAACAAAACTGGGTGAGGTGATAATAATATTGTCAACGAGCTGATAAGGTATGGAGGAAATCTATTTAGGCAAAGGTTATTTAAACTATAAATCCAAATTTGGGAAAAAGATAGGACGCCAAGTGAGTGGGAAAAAGGAATAATAGTGTCATTATATAAGAAAGGAAGTTCAAAAGCATGTGCAAATTACAGAGGAATCACTTTACTTAACGTTGCTTATAAGATCCTAACTACGCTATAGACCGTCTCAAGCTTAGTATTCAGTATGTGTCTTATGGAGATAGTTGTTAGTTCGACAATGATAGGTTAGGTTGGTAACTCATAATGACACATTTTAAATACTTGTTGGTTAGGATATTCCCATGCAGCAAAATCACAATTTTAGAGAAGGATGAAAATATATATTTGTTAATGTAGAACAAGTGTGCATATAGTGATTTTGCTACTAGGGAATTATTCTATATTATTATATTATAATATTAATTTGACATTTGACAGGAAGGTTATGTTGTGATACTTACACCACACCGATAATACCAATTATAATCATAATAAATCGAACTGACAACATTGCCTTGAAATAGAAAAAGACAGTTTATTACAAATTGCCCATAAGATAATGTACTGAATACTAAGGTTGAGACGATCTATAGTAAATAAACTAATGAAGTACACTAAGAGAAATTACCAATATGGCTTTAGACGCTATACACATAGTGAGTCAAATAACTGAGAAATTCTATGAATATAGTATCGCGCTACAAATAGTATATATTGACTTCAAGCAGGCATTTGATAGTCTGAAGCGAGAGCAGATAATAAAAGGGATTAGGGCGATAAAAATACCAGGAAAGCTAGTGAGATTGACAGAAATGACTATGAAACTGTCAAAAGCAGCAGTAATGACGGACGAAGGTGCAACTAAAACTTCGAAATTAACCCATAACCACCTTGTTTATTTTAGCACTGGCTGCAGTGGCCAAGGAATGCAATTTCCTGGGGACAATAATCAATAAGACGATACAAGTAGTTGCGTACACGGATGATCTCACAATACTAGCTAGATACAGGAGAAGCTTGATCAAGCACCAAAAAAGAGGCCTAACAATATACCAAGGAAAAATTAAATAAATCGAGATAAGCAGAGGAAATAAATATACAACTACCAAGGAAGTAAAAATAGGAAATTACGATTTTGAAATAGTTGAAAACTTTAAGTTCAACTCTCAAAATTACCCTACCTGGTCAACAGAGAATCCACATGTTTTTGTTGAAAATAGTCTCCATCCTATCAAAGTTGGTGTTTGGGTTGCAATATCGAAAAAACGGATTATTGGACCAATTTTTCTTTCATGATACAATTAATGCAATACGATACCGAGAACAAATATTGGAACTCTTTATTAACAGCCTTCATGAAGATGAATTAAGCCTGGGGTAATTCCAACAAGATGGGGCAACTGCACATACTGCGCAACAAACTATTAATTATTTGCAAGGATTCTGTGGTGACCGATTGATTAGTCTAAAGTGATGGCCATCCAATTCTCCTGATATAACTGCACTAAAATGTATTTATTTTGTGATAATTATAGGATTATGTTTTAAAGTAGGTAATGAAGTTGTAATGTATTTATTATTGTTTATGATAAAAAATAAAGTGCAATTAGTATATTTCTAAAAAATTCTTTTATATACATAATTCAACTTAAAAGTAACCCTAACCCTATTTCATTGACATTTATCACAGGAAATTTTTAAATAGTAAACCTAACCACAAAAATAAATAAAGAAAAGGCTTGCCAATTTGCACTGTGTTCCCATATAAAAATCAGTATGGCCAACTCCGGACAGTTCAAAATGATCACGTAGTATAATATATATATAACCTAATTTACAATTGAATAGCGATGAGAGCATTAGGTTGACTATACTACAAGATGCAATCAAAAGTTGGATATAAATAATAGAAAATATACCAAGAATCAGACTGTAGAAACTAAAATAAAATTGATTTAACACTAGACAAAACTCTACAGATCAAAAATTATTATAAAATAAGAAGATTTTATTTATGAGAATACAGAAAAATATTCATTACTTTTTGGCAAGTGCTTTGGATTAATAACGGTTTTTCTTTGACACCTCCTACTTACCTTCATAATAAAGTTCCAAGTTATTTGTTCTAAGATTGATGACTGGTTTTATTTTGCATAGTTCACTGGCAGTTTTTTGAGTTAAACAAACACCAGAGTCATTGACTACCATCCACTCTCTATCGTACCTAAGACCAGTAGGCCCCAATTTCCAAGATCCGGCTACTTTGAAAGCGCTACATGATTTCACAGGAAAAATATAAATATCCTTTAGAACACCAGCAACTGTTTTAATATCTGTAGTTGATATATTAATTTTATGGATATTTTTGGTTAAAGTAATCAAATTACTGTCCTAAAAGATTAATTATCATATGTAGTCTACAGAAAATATATAAATACCCACATACTTCTTCATTAGTCTCAGTTTTTCTTATATTTTTCTCCTTCTTGCATTCTTCAGAGGTATTTGTGATTGAACAAAATTTCTCGAGATATACTTCCCTTATTGCATCATAATGTTCAGGTACTTTTCTTATTATTGGTTTCTCTACAAAACATTCCTCTATCATCGACAAAAATTCATCAGCATCTCTTTTACTGGACATGTAACCAAAAGAAATTCTTACAGATCCAGTTGGAGTGCCATCAATGAGATCATTTTGGTCACCGCAGACATGTCCTTTCTAAAATGTTTATTCCATGTAAATATACTATAGTACCTAATATTTCATATTCCAGATAAGTTGTGTTGGTCACATTGCATTATTTACATAACTTACTTCAAAATGCTCAAGTATGTCATCTGTTGATAATTTCAGGTGCCTTTGACAAGCACCTGGATTACAAAAACAGCCTGTACGTAACTGTATGCCAAATAAATTTGCAATATGTAAAACCTGAAACAATTTATGTCCTTAAAATAAAGAACTTAAACTAAAATAAACTATTTACTTCAGAATATCCAATATATTCACCATTAGGTCTATTTAAATTGAAATTGATAACAGCTCCCTGATGATTTCTTTCCTCGAATGTTGTATCATGGTACAAAGTGGCAAGGGGCTTGCCATTAGAATGATGTAACATTGAAAGTTGATAATAGACATATTTTGCAAGCGAAAATGTATGTGATGATATAAGATCCATATTTAATTTCAGACGATTTAGAGTTTCAAAACCATATTTTAATGAAAGAATAGATAGAAAAGATATAGTACCATCTTCAAACCTAAGATAGTAAATTGATTAAGTTTATTCTCATATTTTTTATTTATTTGTACTTTTTTACCTTTCATATAAAACATTTCTTGGAATTGTTACATTCTTCATGCTAAGAGCCATAAAAACTGTACCACCTCCGAAATATTTTTTATGCAAAACATCTTCACTTGTCTTTTTCACTAATAATGCTCCTAATCCAGTAGGATATCCAAATATTTTATAAAATGATATACACACAAAATCGGGTTTGTAAAAAGATAAATCTAACGTATTTGTTGAGACAAATGCTGCTGCATCAAGTAAGCAATACCATTTTCTAGAATTACAAATATGATTTAAAGCTCCATTCTGAACATGACTAATCCATTCCAGTGGATATTTAGTACCAGAAAAATTACACTGTGCTGGATATACAAACAAGGAATTTGTATCATTTTGTACAGAATATAAATCATTGTCTTGATTTCTTGGATTATTTAGTATATTAAAAGCATCATTGTGAGCTAACACTTTAACATTAGAAGCATTATTTCTCATGCCTAGGACGGATGTATGATTATCTTGTAAATAAGTAAAGTATCCATTATTGTAATTGAATGTTTCGGAGACTAATTTCAAAGCACCTGTTGCTCCATTTGTAAATATTACACTGTATTCATTTGTGTCAGTATTAAAATGATTTAGAATCCTATAAATTGAAAACAATTACACATTAAGAGATAGACAAGTATATATTAACTTGCTGATATCTTATTTGATCAATAGAATCTTCAGTAACTTTACTGGTAGTACTTCTTGCATGTGGATTCGCATACACTGTTGTAGTAAGATCCAATAAAATATCGGAAATTTGTTTTTCCGAATATAATGTAGCCCCAGCATGTTCTAAATAACATATACCTGAAATTAAACATTACATGTTTACATATCCATAACGGACCTAACCTCAAAATATCATATGTTGTTCTATTTACCAAATTACCATTGATTAAAAAATCTGATTGAATAGATTACCTTTCGTGCGTTTAAATTCTAATAGAATTTCTATTTCTTGTTCTTTTGAATAAACATGCTTATATATATTGTGCATTATAAGAAATTTTTTTCACATCAACAAAAGTATTTATAATTGATATCCGAATTGTATTCTAATTATTGCAGTAATAATTATTGGAAATATGTATTTAAATTGTGTAAAGTGGGGATAACGATTAGGTTGAAAAACATGTTCATTGTTAGGAGAGATTATTTATTGAAGCCAGTGGCGTCGATTGGAGTAATAGAGAGGCATTTGTAGATTGAACAACCACTGCCATGACATTCCAAAAATATAAGAAAAATTTTGTAGAATAAAACGCTGATGTTGGTTGCAATATAATTTATAAATCGTTAAATATAACAATATGACGTAAAAACAATAATCTTAAATTTGTACTACAAATTAACAGTAAATATATTTTCGTATATAATACAATATATTTCTTCATAGGTAACACCAAGAAGGCAATATAAATAATATATTATATTACCTATATTTTATGTATTTTGTATATGTATATCTAATAATGTATCATATAATATACAAGGAAGGTTCATTAAGTTTACTTTTGATACAATATTTAAATAGTTGTTCCTCAAGATATGTAAAATGAAAAAATGCGGATTATGAAATTTCTGATATATTTATTATTTATTAAAGCAGATATGAAAAAACATACACTCTGATCTTTGTTATTTTCTCTCTTTTTTTAAGTATGTATGAGTATGTGTATACAGTTATGTATTTATTTGATGTATATACTTAATTCTGAGTGTAAAGATTTCACAAATTTACAAAGAACGCATTTCTCGTGCGAATATATATAAAAATTTGATTTACAAAAGTATATGTTTATGTTAGGCGATGAGTTAATATTTATATATATTTAATAATAAATTACATGGAAAAGAAATTTCAAATCAGTAAAGGAATATATAATTCGAAACAGAATTTTGTAAATGTAAAAATTATAAAATCAAAATTTGTACATACACAAAAAATATTCTTTGTAATTTAACTTATTCATAAAATTACAATCAATTATCAAAATTTATAGTTAATAAAACCCAGAAATTCTAATTTAGGCTCCATTCTATGTATGGTGGTCTATTTATATAAAAAATATATTTAAGTAGGTTTTATAATCACAAAATTTTTATCAAAATGAATTAATTAAATATAATCGCCCCCTTTAAATATAATAACATGATAGTTTTTTTTTTGGATAGTTTAATATATTAAAAATGAAATAATTCTGGCTTTCTTGCATTTAGTCTAAAATGTATTTTTTATTATGCGAATCAGGTGATATGCAAATTTTATTAAAAACTCAGAAGTTTAAACTATATTTTTCCTAGTTTCACATTTATAGACGTTTCTTTCTACAGCTGTTTTTGTTTATATCCTAAAAGAGGGATAATATTTTGTTTGGTATACTTTAGGGGTATGCAGTATAGCCAAACGTTTCTAGAGCTCGTGCACAATTGTTATCATTAATTAATTTATTGATGGCATCTTTAAATATTATTAAAAAAAATCAGATAATCTATAAAAGATATAACAGATATCTTTATATTTCTTATTGTTGACTAATTACGATTACGATTAGCGATACAAATGTTTACAGCATAAATTCCTTTGTTTCAAGTGCATTTTTGTAAAAAATTAAAGTGGCCTACGCAATTTATTCCATTGTCATTAAATTCTGTTTCATTTGTGACACATATTAATAACGATATATTATAAAAATACCTGATTCTCAATTGGTCCATGCAGTTGATTTTTTTTTTAAATAAAGATATGTACATTTCTTTTATTTATTCATAATTCCATATTTGTCGATAATAATGTATATTTTAAATTGCATTTGTATACAGGTTGTTCCTTCATTATATAAAAAAGATTTCCTACACGAACATGATAATGTAACTCGAGCTGGTAAATGTCAATAAAATCCTAGAATGCACATATTAAATATAATTTTATATGGCGTATTTGTATGAATTTTATTTTGTCATAATTCTTTAACTATACCGCTGGTGACATAGGATTTGTAATATGGTTAAATCGCTTTCGCAACCGACATGCGTGAATAAATTAAAACTGCGTCAAATTATAGATGATGCAAAATTTTATCTGTCAAGTAATATAACCTACAAATATAATTTCGGGTCTGTCATAAATAGTCATATTCATACACCTTTTAACGTTTGTTATAATTGTCTTTCAAATAATACAAATTTGTTAACAATGCTTGTGTATTAAACAGAATATAGCCAAGTATTAATTAAATAAAAGATAAGTATAGGAAAATAATTATAATAACGTTATTTATAATATTCAATTTGCTTTCATGTAATAGCGTTTTACTAATGGAAACTATATACTCTTATATGTATATTAATTAATTAGTCTAATTTTATTGTTCTGAAATTGTTCCCGTCGATGGGAATTTGTACTAGCATGGAATCTCTAGTTCGTACTTTGTCCGTATCGGGTGCCAAAACGATTCAACTATATATGTATTTTTTGAAATACCAACTTCTAAAAATTGTATATTAATTAATAAGAATCTAATACAAGTTTTATAATTTTAATTAAATAAACTATATCGCGTTAAACGATTTAAGCATAACTATTAGCATTGAAAAATATTGCAATTTCCATGATGAAACAACCTGTATAATTATTTAGCTATAGGTATAATGTTAGTTTGAAATATTTCGTAGTTTTAATAATTTTAGAAAAATTGGCACAATATTTTAGAAGACATATTAGATTTAAAACATCAATAATCTATTTTTTCTACAATAAAATTCCATTAGGAAAGTCATTGATCAGTGCCGAATTATCGTGAATTTTCTAGGTTACATCAAAAAATATATATAAATTTACAAATATTTGCTTTTCTAAGAAATTTATCCATTTTTTGACGTAATTTAAAAAATAAATATTTACCAATATATTTATAAAAATCCCAGTATATCATGTTATTATATCTACTATATAATCGAATGATTAAAAATTATAAATAATAAAAATTTAAAAATTTCATCGTTTTATCTACAATTATTGTAGGTAATATTTTGATGTAGGTAACTTTAAATTGAATTATTTACATTTATTTTTTACGTTTACATTATTATTTAACATTTTACTAAAATTTGTCTATGTATAACAAAAAAGAATTATCACTATTATCAAGAATTATTTATATTTGTATGTTTATAGATAAAAATCTTTGCAATATGAGTAACTACTTAAGGTAATACATAATATGTTAAATTAACAAAATAACAATTCATTATATAAAAATCTATTTGGAAAACGTAACATATTGCATTGCATTAATTATTTGACTTAATAGTGGAAGAAATGTGTAACTACAAACACAACTCCACAATAATTCAATTAATTCATTTAATATTTCCAATTATTTCTCTTTTAAATAAATATTTGAATGAAAAAACATTAATATAATAACTTACAATTTTCTAACTCTCTTCATTTCAACTTTATAATAAATATTACATTTCCCTTTTAAACATTATCATTAGTTAATATTATTATTAGTAACCATTTAAATCTTATGCAGTTATTTTTATAAGTAAATAATTCGCCAATGTTTGGTGATAATTTTTATTTTATAAAGCCTTTAAATCTGTTTTCGATTAATTAGTAACTGTATAAAATAAAATTTGTGAAAACAACGACAACATTTACAAACAGAAGTGATGTTTCAGAACATGGGCCATTTATACGTTATGACATATCAATTATTAATCTTTTAATAATCTACAGGTCGTTTGTATAATTGCTGTTATAGTATGTAGTAAAAGAAGTTAGTCACTTTAGTATAAATATAAAAACATCGCGTTTGCACGCGATACACAAGATAAATAACAGATACAATTAAACTCTCTTTTCAAGTGCTTTAAGCTTTCGCAAATATTTTATCGCTACTTCAGTTAAGACCTGCTTACTTTGTTTAATATCATTTATTTCTATGGAAAATGAGAAGTCCTATACTTTATAATAAATCTTATGTTAAAAGATATTTTATCGATATGGTTTGACATTTAGCTAGAAAGATATATCATTTTGTCTTTTATATTAGTAATAGATAATAATATCATTAGAACACTTTATTTTTTATATTTACAATCTGTCATTTGTTTTTGATACCAAAAATTGTAGACGCACCTTTCTGATGAAATATTACAATCACTGCGAAAGATTACAAACACTTAATAAGAGTTTTATTATTATAAAATTTCATTTCAGCAATTTATGTTAAATAATAATATTACTGTGTCAAAGTTGAATTTTTCTTTAATTATTTGATTAAAAAGAATATTCTCTATGACCCAGCTCTATCAAATATATTTTGTTTTTAATAAATAACTATATATTGATAGATTTGTACCACTTCATATTGTATATGTTAGATAAATATTTCAGATTTGTCTTGTTTCACGAAACTGAACACATATTTTTGTGTATATGGAAATATGAATGACACATCTGTTCCATCAATTTAGATAGTGTGCGATTGTATAAGTATCTATTGAATAACTTAGGTAGAAGTACGGCTGTACCAGTTAGCATGGATTAAGAAAGTTATAACCAGAGAAGCAACCAAAGTAAAGAAGAAATTATCTTCTTTTTATGTTACTCAAGCTTTTGGAGTGTTTTATTGCTTCTTCAGAAGTGCACATGATGTTTGTATCTTCAAGATTATAAAATATCATTATTAACAGTAGGAGAATATCGGAAGCATCCAACAGAACAGATATGAATGGACTAATAATATTTGTGTTTTTAAATTTGCTGTAATCTTTCGACAATAAAACAGCCACATGTGCCTAGTGCATGGTAGAAAGATAATAGCAAATTTAGTTTTGATAGTTATAGTTAATTTACTAGGTGTAATTGGAAATATTTATGATCGAGCCGCCACCGTTCAATACGAGAGGATGTGTTTTTCTGCGCATGAGAAAAAGAAAGCTCGTTTTATCATTGACATTAGTGATGGGCAAAACCGAATTATTTCAATAATCGAGTACTCACTACTCGAGTGATGTTAATAATCGGATTATCACTTGTGTAGTTGTCACTCGCATCTTCGCCCTGCATACAATAATAATAATAATTATTATTAAATTGCCTAACAGCAGGTGCAATGTATACAATGCAAATGACAGAGCACATAGAATGCTCTAGGACTATTCTTTGTGTAATGTTCCCGTATTCCATAAAAAAACTACTAATTATTATTTAAAGATATGAAAATTATAAATACCTATACATTTTCATATAGTTCTTTATTTAACAAAACAGTAACACATGCTAATACTTTCGAGCTTATTTCGTATACAAGTTTTTAAGAACACGATAAACTGGTGTCTCAAATCGTATGTTTAAGTGACAAATTAATTCATTATTCATGTTTCATTACCCGTTACCCGCTAATCGTCAGTTGCATGGAAACACCGCCAACCCTGTTACTTTTACTCCGGTTGTAGTATTTCTTCTCAGAACTTGGAACGGAATAATATACAACGAGGGTATTAGCACGTATGAAGTTGCTTTATTAAATAATGTGCTACAAGAAAATGTATATCATCATTTTTTAAAGTATACTTATAATCAAATCGCTGAACAGATTCAGTGATCACGACGGGTTCACGTAATCACACCAAAGTCGTATGCACACAGGCACATAAAATCATTCAAGGATCAATGTCTGCAAAATAGTTATCGCCGTAGTATTTGACATAAGAAATTGTGCATGTTCAAATGAAAGCAGAATAAATGCAGCCAAAACAGATTCAACGGAAACAGAAACGTAAAAGTAAATAAACACCTGCACTCTGTGATACTATTACGGTTTCACCTAATCGCCTAATGTAAACGATCTTTGCCGCCGACCGTTTTTATGCATAGGATGCCCTGATCACTAATTTTTATTACTGAATCTCTTCGGCGATTCTAGTATAGTAGTAATCGTTTATATAAAAATCATTTCATTATTCATAAAATATATATGTATATATCAATGACAGGTATTTAAAAGAACACACAAACTAGGTGCCGCAAATCGTAGATTCAAGTTGCGAACTGGCTAGTTTATTATTCATATATCATCACCCGTCCATACAGGGCTACACACAAAACAATCTACTTTAAAATAGATAGAATTATTGGAATAATCGAGTGCACGGTTATTTTTCGGTGACTTATTACCTAAAAATAGCATGTCCGAGTAGAAATGTTTTTATCTGATCATGATGACCTCCGGTTTAGGGGACCTTCCGCTCAAAAAACCAAGCAAAATATATTTACTTACTGTATTCTATCTGTCGGCTTACAATTAAGGTAAAGGCAAAACTAAAAATTTATATATTTCCGCATTCTCTCTATTCTCCTGATCTGGCTTCGCCATCTTTTATATGTTTCCTAAATTGAAAACTTCGCTGAAAGGAACACCTTTTGACTCAATTGAAGACAACCAGAAATCACGGAGAGAGTCCTTATCACCATTAAGGACGAAAATTTCCAGGAATGCTTTCAAAAGTAGAAATACTGTAGGAGTAGGTGTCTTAAGTCAAAAGAAGAGTACTCTATGTGTTGCCATTTTTAAATTCTCCAGTCTTAAAGCTTTTCTATCATACCTAGTATTGTATATATTGTAGTGCATCAATATTTCTGTTTTAATCTTGAAGCTAATTTATATAAACATCAATATGTTCTCCTGAAGAAGTTACAAAACACTACGAAAGCTTGAGCAACATAAAAAGAATTATCACTTACTTAATCTTATTTAGTAATTATCGTTTGTTCCTATTTTTAGCAGTTTAATACTATACCATGAGGCAAGTGAAGATCGCGAAATTATTCTATATTAATTATCAATAACAAGCCAGATTAATTGATATTGCCATTAGGAAATACCCCTTGCGCAAGCGCTCGGGATATTTCCATAGCAACATGATGATGGGATCCTAAACTTTTGTGACCTGGTGGTTTAGTCGCCATCATGCGTCGGAGTAAAGAGCAGCGTGCGTCTGTTTTAGAGGCCTATTTTTCCAACGGCTGTTCGGTGGTGTTAACCCAGCGCGCCTTCTGAAATTTCATTAATATATTGTGGGTTAAAACGTTCAGGGAAACTGATAATGTGCAGAGAAGAAGAAGAATCAGATCACGTGAGAACGTCGAAGCAGTAAAGGTTTCAATTTTGTGATGCTTTTCGAATTCCTAATCGATTTGTGACGCGAATTCTGCACGATGAACTGCATTTCCATCCGTACAAGTTGGACATTGTGCAGGAACTTTCCGAACGCGACCTTAACGCTCGAAGGAATGCGTGTGAACACTTCTTGAACACGTCCCTCAAGGCACGCTTGTTTTTCAGTGGCGAGGAGCATTTTCACTTGACTGGTTGTGTCAATAAGCAAAATATGCGCTTCTGGGCAGAAAGAAATCCCGAGAACTCCGTCAAAGGCTTTTGCATCTACCACGTGTCACTGTTTGGTGCCTAATCTCGTCAGCTGCCATTACCGATCAATGGTTTTTTGAGGACAATGAGCAGACTGTCACAATCAATTCAGACCGTTATGTGAACATGCTCGAGAATTTTTTTTTGCCACGACTTGATGAAATGGATTTAGGAGACATATGGTTTCAACAGGACAGAGCAACTGCCCATACTTCAAGGACATCGATGGTATTGATGCGAGAGCACTTTCCAGCACTTTGGAAGACTTGAAAAGAAACATTCAGGAAGAAACGACCAACATATTCAGCAATATGCTGGAAAGAGCGATGAGAAATAGCAGAATTCGGTACAACCAGTGTATCGACAATGGGGACATCACTGATGCGATATAATTCTTAAAACGATATAAACCACAACTTTAAATGTTTATATTTCTTATAAAACAAAAATTAAAAAGATATCTTTTCTACTTCCTGTTTTATTGCATTACTAAATGAGGAAATTATCTTGCCGCACCCTGTATATTTGAATATACATATATATTACTAAATATCTTTGTGAAGGAAATGTTTCTGGGATAGCCTGTATATATAAAATCTACATAAATTTGAATGAATGGATATGAAATATGTAATTTGATGTATGTCGATGGAACAAATGTGTTGTTGTTCATTGTGCTTCAGATTTATTCTTGGTTTGTAAATTGAATTACATAAAAATACTGATTTAAGTATATGGTTTTACACTAATATTTGGCTATAACTTAAACATAAAAGAAGTGGATAACATATCCTGTCGGAAAATCAATATGAAAACATGAACCTCTTCTCAAAAATAGTTATTAAAGTAGCAATTTATAAATTGGTTAATAATGTAAATCATTTCAAGACTCTCACTAACAATTTGTTGGTCGGCTATCGTCACCGTCGTGCACCTCACTAATATCATCGTGGCAAGAATTGCTTTCGATATCTCCGCCACGAACTGCGTTTCCCAACGCGGCCTCTGAAGTTCGTCGTCGATATACGACATTCGTCGTACGAAAAAATCCCCATATTTTCTAGTCCAACAGTCATGATTTCCATTCTTTCAGCTTCCTCAAAGACACCTTCTTTAATCGCGACACAGTCGCCATTAAATCGGATTCTTTGCTGTCTTCGTCGCTCAACGTTTCTCCTTCAGAGTGCACCTCGCGTTGGCACTGCGACTTCTGCTGGATACCGGTGGAATGGGCTTCTTTTTCAGAATGAACTTTACCCCTCAGCATGCCTTTTCTCGAATCCTCGCCGGTTTTACTCTTAAATTTCGAAGACGTCGTAGGATCACTCAGCGCTACTTGCACCGGCACTTTAATACTATTACTGGCGACGCTGCGAGCGGCACTTAAACCTCTACTGATGCGATCCAATGTCGCCAAACGTAAACTGGAAGTTATGCGGTTTTTTCTTAGCGTGTTCGGCGTTGCAGCTGCGCGATCCTGCATGATAAACCTTCCTATTGTCTGCCAATGAGATTGCGCACTGTAAACGTTCTCATCGTCACTTAACGCGCGTAACTGTATATTATGACTAGCGCCACCCCACTCGAGTTCTTCTACTATCACAAAATTCGTGGGATCCTCCATACGTCTCGCTTTGACCAGGGCTTGAGCTAAAACATCTTGCGCGCATGCGTTCAGGGGTACTTTGAGGATGGCGTACGGTATTTCTGGTGAAACGTTGTAGATGCACACGAGGAAAGTGTCGTTCTCTTCCCAGGCGTTGCTTGGAGCTCCATCGGATTTCCTGGCCTCTCTTTCACGGTTAGCCACGCTTCTTATTGAAGACAGCCAGGCCCTGCTGCTAGGATCATCGCCCATTTTCTTCAAAATAAATCGTCCTTCGCCCTTCCATTGTGATTGAGCTTGAAGGGGTCTTTCGTGTAAATCTAGGACTCTTTGTGTTGCCGGTAAATTATGATCCTTTTTCTCCCAGCCTCGTGCGACTTCTTCGACCAAGATGTAGTCGTTGAGTTTTTCCAGTGACTGACCAGATTTTTGCAACGCGAGAGTTAAAACGTCCTGCGTTGTACTCTCCTGCGTTATTTTCAATATGGTGTAGGGTTCTTCAGTCACGACTCCATATACCATGAGAAAAAACATTTTCCTCTTCATGCACAAAGGTGTACCGGATATACCGACATACGTATTGTCAGAAGAAGGATCTGCTGTTTTCTCCTTAGCATCTGGTTGCACCCTGTCTAAAGTATCTCTATTGTCGTTATTTTCCAAACTTTCTTCTTCCACTCTCGAGTATATAAATAAAGTTGACATATTTAAGTTTCTATTTTGAGCAGACCTCAGACGTATATGTCTGTAACCAGGTTTTAAGCATTTTAGCGGTAATATCCTATGTGCGAGAAGATGATTCGTAGTACCGTCCAAAACGTTTATTCTGAGAAATGCCAAATCGTGAAAAAGCACTCTGAAATGAAAGGTGTCGTTCCATATTGGATTCAGAGCGTTTTTCTGCACTACTTTAGTC
This sequence comes from Amphimallon solstitiale, assembly GCA_963170755.1. Classification (NCBI taxonomy): domain Eukaryota; kingdom Metazoa; phylum Arthropoda; class Insecta; order Coleoptera; family Scarabaeidae; genus Amphimallon; species Amphimallon solstitiale. The sequence continues at coordinate 23,226,462 of OY720682.1, forward strand.
TTCTGTTTATTACAATCCACGGGGATTCCAATGATTTCCACTTCTACGTACGTGCTTAGATTAACGTTGCTCTGGCACACATATTGTCCTGAGACAATGTTGATGATTATTTGGCATGAATGTAGTCCGTCGAATTCTTTGTCCCAGGGGTTGAATCGTCTGTACATGACATGTGAGCGGTCCCACATAACATTGGGTTTGCTGACAAAGCCGCATTTTCCATTGGTTTCGAATAAGGCGGTGTTCAGTTGCATGGCCAGGTCGTCTGTTTGATAATTCAGTGCCGCCATCTGTATACCAAAAGACCAGAATATTACAGGGTTGAAGTTTGACGAGTCTATTCTCATGCCTGTAACGAAAATTGCGATGTCAGTTGGTAAGTTAGTGAAAAGTGAAAACAATATGATTAATAATTTTATTATATATACAGAGTGAGTCATCTTAGCAGGGAAGGCAGATTGTGACTTTATGAGAAAAGATATTTCGAAACGGTTTTCTTGCTAAGATAGCCACTCATTATTGGCATGATATACTTATGACTTATTCCCATTTTTCTAAAAAAATCAGTGTTTTTATAAAATGTATATCTTGAAAACTACGTATTAGACGGACCCAAGTTTTGATAGCGTTGTTCTTAATACAAACATATTTTATTTTTTTGCAATTACTAATTGAATTTGCAGAAAGCTGGATTAAATTTACATAACATATTTGTGTCTAAAAGTGAATTTTAGTAAATGGAACACTCTGTATATCGGTTCATTTTTGAATAAATTAATAAATTTCGCACCAAAAACATGTAACACGTTATTATTTTAAAATTGACCGTTACTGAGCTATTGTAGTTTTTGAGATAATTTTGCCAACCTCATGTTTTTTTTATTTTAATACGGTCTTTTTGTACTGAAGGAATGTCAAAGAAATTATTTATTAGCCCAAAGAGTTTGTCAGCAGCGTTACCCTGACAGAAGATGACCTATAACAGATGCCTTTAGAAGAGTAATGGATGCTTTCATTACTACTGGTAGTATTGTTACCTAATTCAAAACCAAGAAAACCTAAATATGTGGTTAATGATGAAAATCAATGAAGCATTCTTATGGCAAAAACAGAAAATCAACACGCCAGCACCCATGAAAGAATTCGTTTACTGAATCATCTGCCAAACCATCGTTGCAAGGCCCTTAAAAAGAAATATATATCATCCATAATGAATAATAAATATTGAATTACGCATCCATCATTTTAAAGCTAGAAAAATGTTCTGCCAATGAGCAATAATTGAAATGAATACCCGAGTAATTCTTTTTGATAGTGTGTTATTTGCTTATGAAGCTGGATTCCATAGTAACGGAATAGTTAACAAAGGAAATAATTTTATTATAGGCCAAATGAAAACCCTTACTTACTTCACTAATTCCATTCAATTATCAATTTCGCGGCAAATATCATGGCTCACTATACCGTATTCAAATTAAAAACATCAAGTTGGCAAAATTATTTCAAAAAAACCACAATAGCTCAATAATGGCCACTTTTAAAATAATAACGTCTTAGATGTAAAAACAGATTCCTTTCTTCGTGTAGCGGCTGTAAAGTGAACTTAAAAACAAAATAAGAAATTTAAACGTTTCCATAATATAGATACTATCTTTGTTAATTATTTAACGTAAACTAAGTAATTAAAACACCAATAACTTATTAATAAAACTGTAACATATATCTGACAAATATATATACCTACTTTATTGTTTAGTCGTCGATAATAGTTATTTATGTAAAAAGTCAGTAAAGTGATACTTTATCGAACGAGTCTGATTTACGAGCCAAGCGAGTGAAGCGAGCGCGGCGAGTAACAGACGAGTGTAATGTCACTTGAAATGTGACATTTCAAGTGACATTACACCTGCAAAATCAAATATCTGTCAATTTAAGCGGGCAAAAAGTGATCACTTTATGCCCGGGTTGATAAAGTGACATTTTATTACCTGTCAAGAAGGATAAAATGTCAACTTTTTCTCCCGTCACAGAAAAAAATACTCTAATAAATCTAATACTTTTTTCCCTTGTATAATAAATAACTATTATCGCCAACCGTCAGTAAAGTGATGCGTAACCATAGCGTTTTACGGAGGTAAGAAACACTTTATCGTACTGTACAATAAAGTACTTTACCTGCCGCTAATATCTGTCAGCATAGCCATGACTGATGACTTTAAAAATAAATCGTTTGTCACTGTCATAAACTGTCATAAGTTATTATATCTTTATTACTTAAATTAACAATTTTCAGGGTTGGCGATAAAATTTTGTATGCACCACATCAGTAAAGTACCTTTACCGAACTCGTCTGTTACTCGCCGCGCTCGCTTCACTCGCTTGGCTCGTAAATCAGACTCGTTCGATAAAGTATCATTTTACTGACTTTTTACATAAATAACTATTATCGACGACTAAACAATAAAGTACGTATTCAAAATTATTAACCGATTTGGATTATTTATATATGTCTACGATATGTAGTTAGATTTAGAGGCACCTACCTGCAGGATATGTTCTCATCAATTGGGTTTGCGTGTGCGCTACCAGGGATAGTGACTGTTTGCGGCACAATTTTTTAGCGGTGTTCTCATTGATCGATGAGCAATGATAGCAAGGAACATTAGGATTTGGTCTTTGCGATTTGCCTTCGCCCTCAAACACTGTCGTATCAGTTTCTGACCCTGTCTGACACGTAGAACTAATATTGGAGGCGGTAGAAGCCGAACTGCTAGCGGTCGTTACGCTCGAACTACCTGAACTGGACATGCCTCCTCTTTGTTTGTGTTTGACGGAACTGTTGGGGCTTATAGTATTGAGGCCTCGAAATTTTATCGCCTGTAAAATACATTTAGGTTTTACAAGGAAAACGATATAAGAACTGCAGAAACTCACCTGGACGTAGACGACTAGGTCAGAGAGATCCTTCGATATTTGACTGCTGCGTTTCTTTAGTTTGTCCTCTGGATTCGGTCTCTTCGTTGAACTGCCCTTCCCTGGCAACACAGGAGGCATCCCGATCTGTCGCGGTGGTTCAGCCATTATCACGTGAAGTGGTTTGTCTGCAACTGTACCATTTCTTAAATGCATCATTAATAGATCTTACATGTGCGTGATATTTGTTCCATCCCGAACATCATACAATCTCCTTACCTTCGATATTATCCTCGTCATCTTCGTCGTCGTAATCGTCGTCGCTGTAATCATCATTGAAGGAACTACTACTGGTGTTACTAATAATTGAGCTTGTGCGACCGGGTACGGAATGTCGAATACCACTACTGGGCCTGGAAAAGAGTCAGTTACAACAGGTTTCCTTAAAGCCACTAAAGAGAGATGGCAGCACCACTATCTGTTAACACGGCCAATTGTATCAATATCGCAGCGCGATATAAGGCCGTCAAATAACGCGATTTTTCTGATTCTAATAACCTCAAAATATCGATCCTTATGTGGCGTCATCTATCCAAAGCATAATGAACTGCTTGGTAATCGCTGAGCATTTTTAAAATCACGTGTTAAAAATATGCTATATGATTGGATTATATCAAACCTTCTTTTACTGACATTTAACTGATTTGACATTTTGTCTATTCCATATTCTTTTCTACTTAAGGTGGCCATCTCGCCTATCTCAATTACATTGCAAACATGCTGCTAACATATCGCACCAGAATCGTTTAATAAGCAACAAAATGATATTAAAAAAATACTGGCATAATCTGCAAACTTATCTCTAGGGGACTGGGTAGTTTTAATAACTGAAATTTGTTCGATTAATGTGGAAAAAATTGTTAAAAAACAGGGAGTTTTTGTATCAAAAATCTGCTACTTTATTTCATAATTACTTCGAATATACATATAAATAATTGCAAGATATTAGGTAGCTTACCCCCTGGAAAAATAAATTCTCTTTCTTTTGATGCTTGATATAAAGCAATTAAGCGTATTTTATAGCTGTTTTGTGCTTTTAATTGTTTTTACCCAACATTCCGATTAAAGAAGCCATATTTTAAGAGAAAAGTAGATTCCATATATCATAATCAGGGTGATGGGTGCAGTAATTCTTAAACAGAGGGCGCTGCCAACAATAATATTAGTTTTTAAAATTATTCGGGGCGCTCTTTAGTTGAAGGTAGCAAAACTTGAATGCAAATATAGGGTCAACGTACGTCTTATATGGTTTTCTGTCATATTATTACGTTATATATGTCTTTCTGTCTGCCATTAAAAGAGTAACCCCTAAAAAAAATCACATATTTACAATTAAATTAAATTGTAATGATATGATACTATTTGTTGATTTCAAACAAATATTCATGGATGTTTTTTTATTATTTGCTCCTCAATTACAAAAAGCCGAAAATAGAAGGTCTCGGATTCTTAATTAATAATATATATATACCTAAAATATCCAGCCAAGAGATTATTTCAAGTATTGTTCAACCATATTTTACGAAAAATATTTAAAAAAAGGCAGCTAAGCAAATACGCTTAATTGCTTAGCATCAAGCACCAAAAGAAAGAGCATTTTTTCTTCATAAGCTAAGCTACCTAATATCTTAGAATTATTTATATATTCGAAGTAATTACGAGATAAGGTAGCACATTTTTGGTACAAAAACTTCCTGTTTTTTAACAATTTTTTTCATATTATTCGGACAAACTTTGTTATAACCACCCAGTCCCCTGGAGATAAGTTTGCAGATTATGCCGGAATTTTTTTGGTATGGCTTTGTTGCTTACTAACGGATTCTGGTGCCATATGACAGCACCATGTTTGCAATGTAATTGAAATTGGCCAGGTAGCCACCTTAATATGACAAAATATATTCTTTTAGTTTTTATATGAAAACTAGCATACTGTTTCATTTTTGTGAAATCCTAATAAAATTGAAATGAATAAAATGAATAAATAATAGAACTGTCTATATATTAATACGTGACGAAAAAACTTTGCACCCCTTTTTAAGCATATTGCGCGCAAGCATTAGTGTGAGATTTGGCATAGTTACAGTTCATATGGAGAAGGAGTGCAGAAAGATAAAATGTACAAATACCTTAATTAATTAACTCGAAAATTAATGCATGTGCAAATATTGGGCTCATGAAAGTTGTGAAAATGGCAACCCATAGGTACTGCAAATTTGCGACAACCAGATCCGGTTTCCCCTATATACTGTCTAATAATAAATTGATAATTAACCTTAATATTTTGTTTGTATCTAAAAAGTTCTATAGTAGCTATTAAAATCTTCTGTTTGTGCGTAGAAATGTTGTTATTTATAAAACCTAGATCCCACTTGTCAAGATCTCAGTGGTTTTGTGTATGATGTGAGTCAAAATAGCCCCAATTATAAAAACTTTTTGTGGTTTATGTCCAATATGTTATCAAAATTTAATTAAAGCTTTAAAATAGCTCTTACAATTTTATTAAGTATAAGGGTAATGACCTTAATTTTTAAGTTTTAGATGATTACTAGAGCAAAAGTACACTAAGATTAAAAAATGGGTTCAAGTAACCCGTATTGTCAGTAAACTTTTTCGTACCTAACAGGCGTCGACATGGCGGAATAACTCATCAGGGGCATAGGCACTTCCATAATAAGTTTCTTATTCTTAATCAGGATCCTATTTTTCAGTTGCTCGGGAGATGGCAGCGTTGGCTCGTCACTATAATCGGCTTCGAAAAGGAAATTCGTCACTAATTTCTCGCCGAAAACTCTCTAGAAATCATTCGACAGTACTAAAATTAAACACTAGATGACTTAAATCGCGGATTATCCTTCTACCTGAAAAGTGTGCGCCATTCTGTTTTGCTGCTGTAAGGAACAGTGATTCTCGATTGATAATATAATCGGATATGGTGAAGTCACAAAGGCGTTTTTATCTATACTTTCCACTACTGCGTTGAAAGGGATCTTAGTCGTGAACGTATGCCCGTGATAGATCATCGGAAAGCCATCGTCACCATCCCAGCAATCTAATTCAACGCACCTGCATCCTGTCAATAGGACCTATAAAAATATATTACATTCTATATTTTTAACTAAGATTTTGAAATGTTTGTGATTACTTACTTGACTGTAAAGTTCAACTGATGATTCGCCTTTCAGTTGATGCCCCGTTAGATAGGTGTTATGTGACGAAGCTATGTAATAGGTGGACATAGGTCGATTCATGTCTGCTTCTGAAGGGGTTTCTCTTTCATTTACGAAGGCAAAGTTGTCTTTGTCCATTAGGTACCTGGCGAAGCCCTCGAAAGATAGACAATTTTGCTGTCGTAATGTTGCATCGGGTTCATGTCTCTGTAATTGTAGATGAAGTGTTGTTAAAATTTAGATATAGTCTAGTTATATAAGCAAGTAATAACAAATAACACACTTCGTATTGTTTCACAAATATATATATAATTAAATACTCGATGTACATTTCGCCTTGCCGCATCATCAGGAGTTCTAGAGAAACTAAAGTAAAATTTAATATACTGTAACTACCTACTTCAAACAAAAATGTAAATAGAAAAAATAAACAAAAATAGAAAATTATGAAAAGGTCATGACTTATCTGGAAAGACCGTTTTTACAATGCTAAGGTTTATTAGCGGTGAATTTATGAGTTCGGTTTGTTCATTAAGAACATTGCCTGGTTGTAAAAGTAAACTTTCTTTTATAAAATAACCTTCTAGAACAGTAATTCTTTTACTTTTATTTAAACTATACAGTACTTCTAAATTGTCTATTGAAAAATGATGTCAATAGACACTTTAGAAGTACTGTATAGTTGAAATAAAAGTAAAAAAATTACTGCTCTAGAAGGTTATTTTATAAAAGAAAGTTTACTTTTACAACCAGGCAATGTTCTTAATGAACAAACCGAACTCATAAATTCACCGTATCCAGTATATTAACACAACTGTCACTGTAGCTTCTTCGGATATTCATTTACTACTAAACTATATATTTTCTACAAAATCAGGTGTTCAGATCTAACAATTTCTTGGATACTGTCTAGGATTTTGAAATTTTACATTCAGAAACAAAAGACTTCCGATTAAAGTTACTAGAGTCTCTTGAAATAAACAAACTTAAAAATTCAGGCATATTACTCAATGAACAATTAGATCTTATGCCCGATTGCACCAACAAGGCTTAACTCTAAGCTCACCTTAAATGCTAAAGTGTAGTTTACTTTCATTGCACCATTGATTTAATCTTAGCTTAAGCAGTAAGCTTCCCTTAAAGTTAAGCCAGCAAAATTGTGGGCTTTAAGATTTTAAGTAACGCTTAAACACGTAATTTATGGTTATGTGCGATAAGTCCGACCATAGAAGAAGTTGATCCTGCGTCAATTTAATAAATGCACTGTAATTGATGTTGGGTTTGATGCTTATGATGATGATATGGATGTATTGGAATTAATAAATGCAGGAATAGCGCGTCAAGTACATCAAAGAACTGATTACTTTGATATTTTAGACGAATTATGTTTTTTTAAGAGATTTCGCTTATTTAAAACCACTGTGAGACATTTGTTACCATCAATTGAACATTTATTGGAGTTCCCAGATGATAGGCACTAGAATTATTTTAGAATGAAAAATAAAATAATAAAAATAATATTGTTGTTTTTCAGAAATAATAGCGTGTCCCCAATAAATCAATTGCTAATGACACTTCGATATTAACAATAATATTTATTAACCAATATTTTAATCAAATATAATTTAAGCAAATTATTAAATATACAGGGTCCGGCAACGAAGCGGGGACGGAAGATTAAATGCATATTTGAAAGTTAGTCAAATATTTAGTCATCGGATATTCTTGCACGCCATCAATCGCACGTTTTAAAAATATTTTGGTTTATACAGGATGTTCCAGATAGAAATGCCAGACTAAAGTTGCTTTTTTTAAATAGAACACCCTATATATTAATAGATAAAATGATCCGCGCTTGAAAGCTGGTTACATCGGTATAATGCTGTATGGGTCTAAAGTTGATAGTTTCTGTGTTAATAATTATTTTACTTGATAAATTAATACATTTCAGTAGGCTATTCTGCATAAGGAAAAACAAAAGTTCCGAAACCAACTGAATAGAATATTTTTTACTAGTATTGAGTTTTGTTGGTACGTGAAATAAATTCTGTAACTGTTCGCGTTATACAGAGTGTTCAAAATTTTGCAAAATCGAAGAAATATCGTAATTTTTAAATGGAACACCCTGTATATCAGTTCATTTTTGAATTGTTTATTAAATTTCATGTCAGAAACATGTAAGACGTTAATACTTTAAATGTGACTATTACTGAGCTACTGTCGTTTTTTGATATGCTTTTGTTAGTTTTTGCAAAAAAGTCAATTTTTTCAAATGGAACACCATTTTTGAATTTATTATTAAATTTCACATCAAAAACATGTAAGACATTAATACTTTAAAAGTGTCTATTACTGAGCTATTGTCTCTTTTTGATATAATTTTGTCAGTTTTGTGGTTTTAATTAATATAGTATAGTACTCCGATGACTAAATATTTGACTAACTTTCAAATAAGCATGTAATCTTTCGTCCATGCTTTGTTGCCGGACCCTGTATATACCATTTTTACTATTGTAATAAATTTCCTTATGTATTCCAAAACATATTTCACAGATATTTTACTTATAAATTTGTTTATCTGATATTCCATGTTATTTACATCCACGCTTTCATATTAATTTCTCAAAAGCAACAAATAAAACAAAAATTATGTTAATGAAAATTAAACTTAAAGTGAAGAATAGGTAGGCAATAAAAAATTCAAATCCAAAATCAAAAATACAAAATTATTTATTTTAAAATCTATATGAATATTACAATTGCTTCTTCAGTAATTGTATTTCTAATTGTTTTGTTTCAAGTTCTAATAACTTTATTCGAATATATATTTCTAGCCCTTCTTTTTCTAATCGATGCTCTTCCTTTTTCATTTCTTGTTCTTCCTTTTTTTGTTAGATTTCTATGTCAACTAATTCCACTTTCAGTTTAGCTAATTCTTTGTAAACTTCTGTTAATTGTGAACTTGCTAATGAATTAGCTATTGGTCTGCGGTGAGCACTCCAAGATGCATTCTTTCCTTGATTTGTTTCGACGGTAGTAGGTGTGGTAGATATTAAATTATTTAAAAATTCTTCATTCTGTGGGTTATCTTCATCTTCTACTCTAATAATAATTGTCTCTTCTTTTTCATTTCTATTATTATTTTGTACAACTGCAACAAAAACATTAATGGTATACTTTTACAAATCATTAACATCTACATACCTTTATCTTTGTTGTATGGATTGTGTAGTCCATATATAGTTTTCTGGTTCATAATTGACAGTAATAAATCTTTGTTTGGATCATCAGGATACTTATCGCTAAATTCACCACAAGTTTTTAAAATGTCTTCATTTTCTTTAGCAACTGCTTTCCTAGTTATTTTTTTTGAATTTCAAAGAATTTCTTTAAATTGTCTGCATTTCTATAAACTGCACTTGAAGATTGTGCATTAAATATTTTTTCAATATCTAACCATGCGGCTTTCTCTTCTTTGCTACTTACAGCATCTGTTTTCTTATTCTCCACAATATGCTTCATTTGATGAATTATGTTAAACAGACAACTTTTTTTTCTTCTGCAGAAAAATTTACTGATCTGATTCTTTTTGCTGCTGGTTCATTAGACATAACAATAAAATGTATTACGAAAATGAAAAGTGTGAACACATGGATGTTAAAACTAACATCAAGCAGTAAATAATTACTGTGACTTACATATATACCTTTATACGTAAAACGTATATGTGTATATGCATGTGTTTGAGATACACACATACATTAAGTGCCATTGCCGATAATCGAACGCACAGACACCGGTGTTTCGACCTATGAGGTCTCATCAGTGTACGTGGAGATTCTCGACAATAGCTTCAAGACTTAAATCGCTGCCTATGTCATTTTCGCATGTTAAATGTAGTGAGAGTATCACAGCGACATCTAACACCCAAAAGATGACACGGAAAAAAATGTATTACTATCGCCCAAAACATTCCTGATGAACCTTTGGAAAAAAACCCCAAAGCAACACATGTTAAAGTTTAAAGCAATAAACCGTGAACCGAACTGCCAAATGCACACACAAATCAACACAAATGCATTTAAATTTACAAGATGGAAACCTATGACAACTAAAAGTTTCATCAAGATTCGATGTTGCCAAATATTTTCGCAAGCTTAACTAAGCCGCGAAATTAAACCGTTTGTGCAATGCATTTGCTTTTAAGCCGGGCTTTAATTTAAGCGGCACTTAACTAAACCTGAAATTAAGTAGCGATGGTGCAATCGGTCATTAATAATTCACCTCTTTTGAATATGTATTGTTAAAATCCAAACCCACATTAAATAAATACCTATAACAGACCTTAAGATCATAAACCAGTATCCTAGACATTGTAAGATGTGAACACCTGATTTTGTAGAAAATATATAGCTTAGTAGTTAATAATTAAATGAAGTGATGGAAATCTCTTGGTTTTGTTATTACTTGCTTATAGTTTAGTAGTAATTGAATATCCGAAGAAGCTACAGTTATAGCGAAAAATGTCATATACTTTGTAATAAGTTGTGTTAATATACTGGATTTATTGTAAATTGTATTTTACTCCGTCTACTATTATTAATTAATATGGATGCCCAGCAAATATCGGCCAACTCAATTAATAATATTATAAAAACTTTAACAAACATTTGATTCAAATTGATGTTCGGAAATGAGGGTGGAAAATCGGGGGGGGGGAGGGGGGGAGTAAAAATCAAAGAAGTGACTCTTCCAAATTTATTACGTGTATAATTGTAAATAAAAAAATACCAGGCGTCATTTTTTAGTTATGTTCTATTTTCAATGGTTACGGAGATAGAAAGGGACAGCCTGTATATTAGGCCTTAAAAGTTTCTAATATACATTAAGAGGTTTTATAAATATGTTGTCAAAGTTTGAAATTCGCAAGTTTAACCATGACAATAATTATGAATTATTGAAAATAGCATGTCTGGGAAAAACCTTAATTTGAAAAGAAAAAAATTAATTTTGAAAGGGTTATTAAGCAAGAAATTTTTGATGATATTATAGAAATCTCAATTAATTAGCGCGGCTTTGCACTTCACAATTACACACAAGAATGCGAAATTTACGAGAGGAAGATCAGATGTTAAAGATGTGCACCGCTCACTAATTTCTCTGACGTTAAAAATTGTCTAATAGGAAACAAAATAATTTAAATTAACCATGAGAAACTACAAACGTAGTTTCTCATGGTTGATTTCCGATTAGAAATCTTATTTCTCTCAATGACTTGGGAAGAAGAGAAAGTTATCTGTATGTAAAACATTGCTTCCTTGCTAAATTAGAGGAAATAACAAGATACTCACTCGAATTAAAGCCTTGATATCCTCTTCTGACCATATTTCCATCTGTCGAGTTTCCAAAAATTTAGTGAACGTCGACAATGTTATCACTTGCGAATTATTTGTATCAATTCCAGCACAGTTCGTGAAGATACTGGCCGCTGCAATTGCATCGAATATTTTCTTTCGGGAATTTACGACGGTTCCCTCTAGTTCGGCGCGACTATTTCTCGTTAATAGACCTGTGAGAAACAAGGAAAGTGTTACAGATTACCGAATGGAAGTATCATAATGTAACGGTTCAAAAATCACAGGCTTAATTACTTCTATGTTTAATTAACAATTATGTTTATTCTTAATTGAATTAGTACAAGTTTGACTTGTTAAAAATTAGTAATAATATTATTTGTATATTTTCGGATATCGTAGCGTCATCTGTCTATGAATCACTTAACTTAAGTACGTTCGCTATTAGGTCGGCTAGTTGTTGTTGTAGATATCTGTTGTAATTTAGATTTTTAAAAGGAATAATTTTAAATTACTTGTGTTTTTCTTTCTTAATAATTTAGCAACAATTTAAATTGAAGATCAAATTTAATTAATGCAGTTTAGTTAATATTTTCTTAAGTTGATTTTTTCTTCCTTATATTCTTTTTTCTCCCGGAGAAGTTTCAATTGTCACTTGGTGGGAATTAAAATATCATTCATTCTGTTTCGAATTGTCGTCTTTGTAACCAACATCGTGTGATTAGCTTTAGCATTTTCATTCTATTATTTGGGATAGTTGTTAAATCTATCATCATTGTAATATCGACGGATGTTAATGAATGAAATTCTGTATCTAGAAATTTTGTGTTTAGTATTGGATTGGTTGGAAGTGCAATTTCCTATCAGCGGCCATGACGGAATTGTGGGTTAAATCACATGTGACTTCGTTGTAAATTTACGAATGCTTTGGTATTGACGATTATTTGTATGCACTTGGAAGAATATAAGAACATATAGTCAGGTATGTCTCTCTCAATTAATTTGAAATTGTTAGTGGCTCATTTTCAAAACCTATATATCCGTGTGTTCTTAACCTTTTTCTTTAGAACTAATTATTCTTTCTATTTAGGGAAAACTTGTGACCTAAAATTTGTGTGACTTTAAATTTGAGGCGTTAAAACTTATGACTTTTTTTTTATATATATGAATATAATTTAGCACTTGTCGTTTGAATTTGTTTTGTTTTATTGTTGAGTTGCTTTTACCTATTTCCACCTGATTTTTCTTACCATCCACGACCCGCGTTTGTTAACGTCGATAGGCTTTAAATTCGCAGTGGCGCCCTATTAAAATTAGCTGCACGTCTTTTCGACCCATACCATCTTCACTGAGTAAGCGCCAGCCTAAGTGACAAGAATAGCAGGTAGGTGGGCATAGAGGTTGCGACTCATTTGGAATTATTATTTGCAAATTTTTTGTATTTGTAATTTAAATTTACCCAGCGCCACGTTATTATTGCCACAGGCCTTTTGACGTTTTATTCATGGCAATATTCAAGAAAAATGTGTAAGTGACCACTTCCCCCATCATTTATGAGGTCCAACAAATAAAAATAAAAACGAACTGATCTTACCTAATTTTTGCGGTTTCTTAACCGATTCAGTTTTCCCCTTAACGCCGTTTACTTTAGGCGAAGGAGTGTTCACAGCCATGCTTCGATAAGATATTGCTAATTGTTCGAATAAGTCACGTAGATCCTTACGAATTAATAAACTAAAACAAATCGTAAAATTGAATCACAGGCTGAAAATAAATCGTAGCCATATAGTCTCTTTAAGACTAATGAACTACTAAACGTGAAGAACATAGTTTTAGACTTACCTAAAAGAACGGAATAGCGTAACATATTCTATGAAATCCAATTGAGTATCATAAAGAATTGAGCCTACCCTAGGATGACGTCCGTGCCATAAATATTCGGTTGAGCCATGCCTTTCTCTAAAGTAAAAAATGAAAAAGTGTTTATGTTGTGACTTTTATGATAGTTTTAATCTGTAGAAATAGCTTGTACGTATCTACACTACGTATAGTGTGAGGAAAAGTATAAAGAGAATCGATACGGGAGCCTTTATTCACATCTACTTATTTACTTCGTTTTGGTAGTCCTGCTTCCTTCAGGAAGAGTAGTTTGAGTACTGTAATAGATGCTTTTCGAAGTGCTTCTACTTGTGTTCTTTCAGTTCTTCACATGTTTAGAGTAAACGCAAGCTAGTTTTCTCATGATATTTAGATTTCTTTTACAAAACTCTAAATGCTCTATTGTACTGAATCTAGCAAGTTTTTTTTTAGTAGGTACGTTAGGTTGTTGACTATAGATGTATACATATAAAATGACTTCTCCCAAAGCTTCTGAGAGAAATAACCGCAAGATTATTTAATTTTGCAAGCCAACAAACATTACTAAACGGTGGTTATAAGTTTGACGAGTTTTATCCATGTACGAAGTCCCACTAGGCTCAACTTTGGACCTCTACCTTTTAGCTCAGGGGTGTCCAACGTTACTCTGTGGTTTATTATTTTTCTAGCTGTGGCAGGCCAGAAGTGATGCTTCAAATGAGCAAAGCTTATAGAAACTAGAAAACTATAGTTTCAATAAGATTTTAGTGAATAACATCAAAGGTAACTCCATTCTACGAGACTAAAAACTACTAGGAAGTAAATTTAGACATTTTTATGATGACAGATTTATTTTTGTTTGCACAGTAACTCTGTCAGGTGATATTTTAAGCGGGTATGCGCAAACTGCCTGTGAGATGGCCATCTGATAGTTGGCGTGGTGTGTTTTATACGGGAGAAAAACTTCTAACAGCTATATTTATTTTGAAATAAGGATAATGAGTACTGGTTGGCGTTAGTAAACTTTTGTAAAATTCGATCAATCCGTTTAGCAGGCAAGTATTGTATGCTGCTTTGAGAAGAGCATTGCACTGTAATCCAATTAATTCTAACAGATTTAGCTCAGGGCTTTCTATCACAACATCAAATCGATTTTGGATCACATTCATACTGGGCTTTTGAGTTTTCAAATCTGAAAATTTTTCCTCAAGCTCATTCTTCAGCTTGCCTAAGTTCAGTATCTTCTGGTTTCTTGTACCCAGTGAGCTAACTGCTTTTCTTCCAGTTGTTTCTCCAACAGCGTTAGCTTTTTTTGTAAAATCTTGAACATGTTCATTTAGTTGCGTGAAAAGCTGATCTCTTTCTTGTATCTTTAGATTTAGTTCGTTGAGACACTTAGTTATGTCAACCAAGAAAGCCAGACTTTTTTTGAAAGACGGTCTTTACTTCATCGAGTAGCAAAAAAAATTACTTCAATGTGGTTGCTTTGCTGAGCCATCGAACGCGACTAAAGTAAACCGTGGCGTCATGATCCGAGCCTACTTCGGACAGAAAAGCCTGGAACTGCCTGTGGTTTAGATACCTTGCCCTTGCGCGTATAAAATTAATCATACCTAATACTTTGTCCATCACTGGTTTCAGTTCAAGCTTTTAATTGCTGGCGCACCGTTTATTCTTAAGCCGTAAAGATTGTGAATTCGAAGTTCTGAGTTTACCATACAATATATTACTTCTTACTTGATGCCTTGCCCTAGCGTTGTGTCTTTCATTGAACGCAAGTTAAGTAATTCCTCGATAACGGTTTTGTTTTCTGTCATTTTTCTCACAAACACTTCCAAGTGTACTTAGTCCGAAGCATTAAACTTTCATCGAGTGCCAAACTATAAAACAGGCATTCTTTTAACTGTGTTTTGGAAGACAATTCGATGTCTCATACCATATCGTCAATTCATTTTGCTATGGTTTGATGTGACAAGCTTGCATTATTACCCAATAAATTCTACCCTGGACAAGCTATCGAGTGAATTGTCATACTCTCCGTCAGATAGAGGTTTCCATCTTTTGGCAACGGTTTCTGCTATCATAGAACTAATGTTGACCGATTATTTTTTTGTAAGGAAATTATTTTATACATTCGTCGTATTTCGACGCTGGGTTTGTAGAATAATGTTCATTGTAAAATGAATTTTTTGATGACATATGAGGTACAGCATATTTATATTTGGTCGCACTGTATTGCTTTCTATATTATTTTTAAAGGCCATTTAATTTTGGTCCGTAATTAATACAGGCATCAACATACATGAGTGAACAGCATAACTTTCCTCCTTAGGCTGTTACCGATGTATATAACTGATTGATTGGAGAGTTACTTGTTGAAACTTCATTTTAATAATTAATAAGTAAAAAATACAAATTTTAGTTTCAAAAATATTTAATGTAGACACTACATATTGCAGTGGCCTTGAGTTTGGTGGTAAATTGGAAATAAGAATAATCAAGATCACTTCAAGATTTAATTTAATTAATTTTTATTTTATTTATTTTTATCATGATGTGTATATAAATATCCATTATGTCAATATTTTGCCAAAATTTAATTTTTATTTACGTTAAATAATATAAGAATGTTATTATAATTTTTATAAAAACTATAAGATTAGAATAAGCATAAAATGTTACGTGAAGTATAACAAGAAAGTGTTTCCCGCACGCATTGGGTGAGTCATGAACGTGTAAACAAGTTTATATTTACATATTTGTTTATCTTTTTGAAAAATCAGTAATGCGCTGGTTTCCTGAGTGGTGCAGCACTGCAGCTATGTATTTCTGGAGGTGGACTCGTATCTGCCGAACACAACCGGGCGTTTTTGTGAAGAAAAATCTCGATATAAGACCGGGACCGATGAGAAAACGGCGGAGTTGCTTGGTGTAAACCGCACTCAAAAGAGGAAAAAAGGAGAAGTAGGTGGAAACCTCTTCTTCCTCTTAAATGTTATATTAACTTAAAAGTTTATTCATGAATTTGAACTTAGAATAATTTTCAAAGAGATTTTTCGATATTTATAAAAATTTTAACAAGAATTAAAACTTGTAATATTTTCCGTAATAATTTTACTGTACTTATAGAATTTTCTAACCGAAGTGGAACTTAGAATAAATTTATGAATTAGATATCGTTTTTTTTTATTTGGAGTTTAATTTACATTGAGACTTGTAATTATTTTGGAAATAATTATTTATGTTAGGAACAGTTTTATTGAATTGAAACTTTGAATTTCTTTTTTTATTTTCTAGGATGTTTTGTTTTATATGTAGGGTTATTACACCATGCATTATGATAAAGCATTTTAGTGACTGTAATGATCAAGTTGAATAGCATAATAATTTTTTTTTATAAAGACTTTTCTTTACTATTTTATTTACCAGATTAGAAGATTTGTGGTTAATAATTTTATTTTTTGTATATATAGAATAATTGTACGGTGATCAAGATTTTCTTTGATATATTTATATATGATGGATGAATTTGAAGCTATGTACGAAGAATTAAGGTGATTTAATAATGTTTGTTATAAATGTGTGTATAGTGTTGTACAAATTTTTCTTGAGTGGTGCTTTGTATTGGAATCTCAGAGTGAGGTAAAGTTTTATTTTATTATATATACCGGGTCGTCCAAAAGTCTGGATTCACGTGGATTTTGAGTAAACTATTCACTTTTTTGGAAAACTGAATTCTGTATCTTGAATGGGAATAAAATTGCAACTCAATAGTATTTTTTATTTCAAAAAAATTGTTTATAATTTTGAGATAAAGTTAATAACAATGTTTTTTTAAATGGAAACCTACCGTGATTTTTATTTCAGAGAGAGTACTTTCGATAAGAATTGCATTGGCATAGAAATTTTGGCTATAAACCTTACGATTATTGTTTAAATTAATATTAAATTTTCGATCCGAACACTCGTTCGCGCTTGTTCGGAAAATACACGAACGTGTCTTCTCTTACCACGTTTCCAACTGTAGGCATGGGTCCACCCCCTAATAAAGCATTCTATTGAAGGCGTTACGTTTATCTTGAATGAAAGCATTTTTTTTTTATAAAATGGAGATCTACCGCTTTTTGTCGCCGTATCCCACCATAATTAGAATTTCTATCCGTTCTCTCTCTACCAGTTCCATATTTACGCAAATTGTTCAAAATCACAGATCACAAAAATAATAGATAAAGTCAATACCAAAACAACACAATTAACAACAAACAAAACGTTCAAGAAAACAGAAAATAAAAATTCAAATTCGCTCCGTAAACGTACACTAGTAATACCAAAAACAGAATGAGATAAGATTTGGACCTTCCAAGTGTCTAAAAACGGAAAAAGACCATAAAATTATTTTTTATTAAACTACGTTGTACTTTCTCATAACGTTTAAATATCGTAATCGCGGTAGATCTCCATTTTATAAAAAAAAAATGCTTTCATTCAAGATAAACGTAACGCCTTCAATAGAATGCTTTATTAGGGGGTGGACCCATGCCTACAGTTGGAAACGTGGTAAGAGAAGACACGTTCGTGTATTTTCCGAACAAGCGCGAACGAGTGTTCGGATCGAAAATTTAATATTAATTTAAACAATAATCGTAAGGTTTATAGCCAAAATTTCTATGCCAATGCAATTCTTATCGAAAGTACTCTCTCTGAAATAAAAATCACGGTAGGTTTCCATTTAAAAAAACATTGTTATTAACTTTATCTCAAAATTATAAACAATTTTTTTGAAATAAAAAATACTATTGAGTTGCAATTTTATTCCCATTCAAGATACAGAATTCAGTTTTCCAAAAAAGTGAATAGTTTACTCAAAATCCACGTGAATCCAGACTTTTGGACGACCCGGTATATATATATTTTTTATATGTATATCAAGTATATTTTATAGTGCTTGTGTGTTTGATATTAACGTGTTGGGTAATAGATCAGGGATGTATGCGATAAATTGAGTAGTTGTTTAATTCATAGCATGGAGTCCTGGTGAATCCTTAAAACACGAATTAGTCTTGGTGGTACTGTGTTGGGAGCGAGAAAAGGCGACAGGCAGAACTAATCAGGGCTGAGTTAATTAATTAAATGCACAAAGACATTTCTTTTATTATTTTATTAAATTTAAAATTTATATATATGCCTTAAGGGGTGAGCACAAGTAGTGTATGTTCGGGTTGTGTCCAACGAGTTGAAAAGCATACTCGTAGGGTGGAACTTAGGGGTACCTACCAGTGTGAATTTGCTTTCTGATGGTACTGTCTTGGGAGCGAGCAAAGGCGCCAGGCAGGACTAATTAGGGCAAAGCCATTCCCTTAATGTTTATACTTTTTGTAAATAATAAATCGCGTGATTTTTGGTTATTCATATTCCAGTATAATTCACAATATGCAATAAATTTTATTTTATTAAAGATGTTGATTGTTTACATGTATCTTTGACGAATATAAATCATGATAATCACGTTTATTTTTAAAATATAATTTTTTCTCGATGTTATGCTTTCATTAATTATAATTTCTTTATTATATTGACTATTTGATCATGATATGTGTGGTTTTATATGATGTTTTGAAATATTAAATTTTTGTAAATATATATTTGTGTAATTTAAAATTTCTCTTTCCTTAATACTTTCTTTTAATAAATTAGATGATAAGATTTATTTTGCATT
This sequence comes from Amphimallon solstitiale, assembly GCA_963170755.1. NCBI lineage: Eukaryota > Metazoa > Arthropoda > Insecta > Coleoptera > Scarabaeidae > Amphimallon > Amphimallon solstitiale. The sequence goes on from OY720682.1 coordinate 23,245,529, forward strand.
TTATTTTCTTTACCTGACCTGGTGATAATTAAAGAGCATTCAAATTGATTGGAGAATTTATTTATATTTTCTGCCCCTGAGAGAACATTTTCTTTAGTCATTCTAAACTGAGCTAGTTAAATGTAAAATTGCCTAACTTACTATTTAGCAGAAAATTTGTTGAATCTTAGTCTAGCATAAGGCCTAGCACTAGGATGCATGCTTGATTCTTACTTACTTATTGATTTAATAATTTAAATTATTTTTATATAAATTTCAAATTGCAAGAGTCACAACAATATGTTTCACCATACTGTGACTTCATCAGGTGATGAAAATATACAAATTCAATTTCTGTTACAATGTCACTTATAAATACAGAAAATAGATGACACAATTATTGTTGTTAGGTAGGGGTATTCAATTACAGTTTTAAATTTAGTAGGGGGGAGCTATTTAGGTCCAACTGATCGTTTAATATTATACCTATTTTAGTAAATTTATTTATTTCTATACTTTCCAGTAAGTTAAGTTTTTACTTTTTTCTTGAATATGTAAAATTTCAAATTGTTTGTTAAATTTATGATTCAATTCCAGGCAGTGATTAGCAAAGGTCGAATCTGTTTTCTTATCGTTATAGCTTCTTTCATGTTCTTTTATACTGGCGTCAAACGTCCTCCCTGTCTGCCCGATGTAAACTTTATCACAATCTTCACATGTTAACTTATAAACTCCTGAGTTCAATTTTTTGTTTGTTTTATCTTTCTTATTGTTAAGAGTTCTTTGTATTGGGTTATTCGTTTTGTAAGAGATTGATTCATTATTCCCTTTCTTGAAGCCATATAAGCTTTCTTGAAACATATGTAGTGTCTACATTAAATATTTTTGAAACTAAAATTTGTATTTTTTTACTTATTAATTATTACCGATGTATATGTTTCCTTATTCCATAATTTATTTTCAACAAACTTGTAATAAACCTGTTTTCCTTTAGTATCTTCTTTCGTTTGGCAAAATTTCTTAATAATTTTATAATTATTTTTTATGCAATTACTGTTTGAGTTTACCTCATATGTACAGATTCAATTTTCATTCCACCTTGCATCACCCGTGTTTTTTTTATTTATATAATGTAAATGTGGGTATAGCATACAGGGTGATGCAAGATGCAGCACTTTGCGATATTGGTTGTGTATAATTATTTAATATCTAGCAGTCGAAAATAGCACACTTTCTTCTTAATTATTTTTGAATAATTTTGAAATCTTTAAATTTCACAATCTTTCCTTTCTTTATTATTAATAGCTTTGCATTTTCAAATTTCAGCAATTCTTTCTTTAAATTTTTGATTTGAATCTTTGTATAATTAAGTATTTATTCATTTCTTGTTTTAATTATCCAATTATAATTTTTTGCTCTATTAATCCCTCAGAGGGGTGTTGACATTAATTATTTTTCTATTAATTGTTTTCAAAACTTTCTTATTATTGAACGATTTCCACTTTTCTTTATTTTCGTTCAATACCCTACATCGGCTGAACTACCAGCAAAACATCTACAGCTTCATAATCGTTACACTTTGACGGGTATTAAACTTGTGATGGCGCCCTATTATTTTTAACAAGCTCTTCGACCACCACCTTCTTTTGAGCCGTCGGAAGCCCGAATGATAAATTAGACACTGGTAGGTGGGTATAGTGTGTTGAAAGCCATTCTAATTTAGTAGTTATTATAAAATGTTGATTACTCAGCCTGGTACCACTTAGGCCCTTTTGCATTTTATAAGTGGTAATATATAGACTTATATATATGCGGGCCGGATATGAAACTTCTGCTAACCGCATTGTGGTCCGTGCGCCATTTGTTGGACTCTCCTGGTTTAGCTTACACATAAATGTTTTTTTTATGCGAACACTCGTTTTTACTGATGATCTAAAGACCTTTATGAATGTCAAGAGTAGTGATGTTGTTTTGCAACTACAGAGATAAAACAACTATACACTTTTACGTATTTACAAAAACTAATATATTTCTTATTAATGAATTATAAAGACTCCAGCATCAATGTTCTTTAATTAAGTTTTGCTCACAGGTTTAAGTCGACTAAATAGATTCATATTAATAAATTTTAATAACCTTTCCATCTTCGGTTGAGGACTGGCCGTATATGCCAGATGACCTAAGCTGTGGTGCCTAGCTACATCTGGTTGGTGTTCGGAAAATGTCGTTGGAGTTGATTGCCTATGCTGTGTAGGATTTCGCCAGTAACTGCTTTCCATACACATTGTTGTTGGCTCTACGAATGGTTGTCTAAGGCTTTTTTCCTGAAAAAACAGTCTAATTACGTAAACATCAAAATATTTCTTTTCTTTTATATTTTTGTGCTTTACCAAATATCATTAAACTCTTTTAAGGCGAAAGATTATGGCCAAGTGTGCAAGAGAGATAAAAGTATCGGAAAAGTATTCCCGTTTTTATAAACAAATTACAAAACCTATTTCCTTTCTTAAAGTAGTATATGACTTAAAATGCTCTTCTACGGAGATGCAACGTCTTACTTTTTTTCATTTTTTTTTATAGTAGTTGAGATATTTTGTTTAATTTGCGGCTTTAATGTTTTTTTAAAATTCTGAGAAAGGGTGCATGTGAAGAAAATATTTTTAAATATACTTAACCCAAATAAGAAAAAAAAACCAGATGAAAACTACCGCCCGAAACGCAAATAGTAATTTTCTCTCATGCTTTTTTTCATGGAGTTTTTTTATAGCGAACGATCGACTATGGTTCTGTGCCAATATGCGTGATTATGAGACAGAGAGATGTGGAAATGTCTACGTAAATGTTTGTGGATGGATAGTTTCGTAATTCTTAAAATATACAATAGTAAAAGAAGTAAATATGGGACAAATGTCTTGAGTTACTAAAATAGAACAATATGACTAATGGAATTAATTTAAATTAATTAATTAAATAAATAATGAAGAAAAATAGGTTATATGATAGAATAAGGCCCGGTTGTACCAATGAAGTTCAACGCACGTTCAGCGTTGAACCGGGTTCTACTTAGAAGGAGCCGTTGTACCAACAAAATAGATCTGGGATCAAGCTATTCAAGGCCGTTCAAGTTGAACGGCAAGTTTTGGTGGTTCAAGCTGGTTCAAAGCTGATTACCTAACCACAAAGCTGATTACCTAACACATAATTTACGTTTTGTTTAAAAAGTAGTTAAAAAGATATATTCGAATTAGATATTATTTTCTACAATGAATTTAGTGACGAAGAAAATGATTTTCTGGAAATGTATGAAATTTTTCTAGCGATCATAAACTCAATTTTCAAACTGCAGACTTATCCAAAGTCCTGGAAACAAGCAAACATAATCATGTTACCAAAACCAGGCAAGGACCACTCCAAACCAGTAAACTTCAGACCAATCAGCCTTCTCTCTTCGCTGAGCAAAGTTGCAGACAAAATCATTTTATCTAAAATCACAGAACACTCCACCTCCCACAACGTTATCACAAATGATCAGCACGGCTTCCGAAAATACCACTCTACCACTACTCAACTCGCCAGAGTTACGGAACACCTACACGATGCATTTTACAAAAACTATTCAACAACTGCCGTATTCCTCGATATCTCTAAAGCATTTGATAGGGTGTGGCACCAAGCACTTATGTATAAAATGATCGCAAAACAATACCCTGAACATCTAATACGTATCATCTCCTCATACCTTCACCGCAGAACATTCACCATAAAAATTCACAACGAACTTTCAACCTCCAGAATCATGACAGCAGGAGTTCCTCAAGGATCAGCTCTCTCCCCTCATCTATATGCCATTTTCACTTCTGACATCCCCAAGACTTCAAACACACTCCTCGCCACATATGCCGATGACACTGCCATCTTATCTTCTTCTATAAACCCCAACATAGCCCTCAGAAATCTTCAAGACGCCGTTAATAAAATAACTGCTTGGTGCCACAACTAGCGAATAGCCATCAATGGCGAAAAATCACAGGCCATAGTCTTCCGACGGAAAATCAAACCAATAACTGGTAATCTATACATAAACCACGAGCAAGTCCCATGGTCTCCACAGGTCAAATACTTCGGTGTTACACTTGACCGCAGACTTAGTTATTCAAACCACTTACGAAATGTCTGCAAAAAGACCAGAATAGCCAGAGGAAGACTATGGCCTCTCCTGGGAGCAGCCAGCACATTAGCCAGCAAGATGAAACTCCGCATATACACACAAATATTAAGACCGATGATGTTGTACGCCGCCCAAATCTGGCTGAACGCCGCCCCGACAAATATCCAAGCAATTCAGCGTATTCAGAACACCTCACTGAGAATGGTACTGAAGGCACCATGGTTTCTTCGAAACAACCAGATCCATAGAGAAACAAACACACCAACAATTGAAACTCATATCAGAAAACTCACGTCAGATTTCTACCATAGGATGGATGAAAACACAAACATCTCCCTCACCCCGGAGATGAAATACGATCCACAGGATTACCTCCCGCACAAACGGCCCCGGCTCGCTCTCATACAATAAATCCTCTAAAGAGTACATAACCAATTCTTCAAAGTAAAGATGAAGCCAAAACAGATTATTAGTAAAAGGCCTAAGGCCTAATTAGAAAACACATTAAGAAGAAGAAGAAGAAGTATGAAATTTGTTTAAACAGGAGAAGAAAACAAAGTTATAAAGTAAGAAACGGTCATTTTCAAAAGTGGATAGGCTTAGATTAACTAAAGATGTGACAATCATGAAAGAAATAGAACACTTTCCCCGGCTGAAATGGTTTTAATTGCACTGCGATTCTTTGCAACAGAATGTTTAAGAGTAGCAGATTTTACTGGTGTTGATAGAAGTACTGCCAGTCGAGTAATTAAGAAGGTAGCATCTGCTATTGAACACTTAAAAAATGAGTATATTTCTTCAATTGCACTGAATTGCCCACCAGAATTTGAATTAAATTCTTTTGCTAACGTATTCCAAGCAGCATTCTTCTCCCTAGTACTACTACCATCAGTAGCCTTGCACTCAATTATGTGCTTATATTTTTTAACAAGAGCAACTAAAAGCTCTTCATAAATATTAAAATTAGCTGCTCTTGAAAATTTTATCGCTTTCAAAGCCACTTCTATCACCTACTATAAATTAAAACCACCAGCACTATTATATGCATAACCATCACCTATATAATATTCTTACGTGATTTTAATTATAAAATAAAAGGAAAATTGAATAATAATACTGATAAAAATCTTATGAAAGGCTCACAACAAGCAGGCTTCGAAAATAATCCCGCCAAATCTCTAATGGCACTTTTTGTTGCCAACATTTCCCTAAATTACTAGAATTACTAGGATCAGTAGAACGTTAATATTATTATGATGGTACAACGCATATTTGCTTGAACTAAGTTCACCGTTGAACGATCGTTCAGCTGATCTTAATGCTGAACCGATTTTGGTACAACCGGCCCTAAGTCCATTAAAGGCTGTCAGAGCAATTACCGGCATTGAAAATCCATCGTTCGTTTCGCACTCGGGTTTTCAAAACTATTAACTAGTCATGGTATGTTATATAAGAGTTTATTTTCAAAGCTTGTTGTATACTACATTTTTTAGATAAGTAGGTAATTTTTAAAATACGACTATAGTGAATGACAAAAACACCCTGATATAAGTCAGAAATCTCACTCATTGTCATGACGTCATATTCGAAGCAGCAAGTGCAGTTTGTTTTCATGTTTGGGTATTTATTACGTGTGCTACTTGTAGGTGTGTTTGTAGTGGTAATTTATCAGTGTTGCGATCGACTCTTATTAATTATCATCTAAAAATGGGATGTTGTGCAGTTTTTGGGTGCTCAAATTACAACCGGAAAATTAAGGGAACTAGTATAAAATATTTTAGTTTCTTGAAAGATGTGGAATTAGCAAATAAATGGATAAGAGCCTGTCAGTCAAACGATAAGCTCAGTGCTCTCAAATAATTTTAATTCAAATTTGTTATAATATTACAATTCCTTTTCGCATTCTTACAGTGCCAGTAATTTTAATTGTTTTTTACTTTTCTTATGAGTAGTATAAGGAAGTATTGTGATGACGAAAATTTTCGGCCTCGAGATTTTTGCAGTTGTCAACGGACTTCAAAACCCCTGATACCAAAAAAGTGATTTTTAAAAAATGTCTCCGTGTCTGTGCGTGTGGTCACGATTACGATCAAACGGCTATAACTGTCAATTCCAAATTTTGTATTTACGGGTATAATCTCCCTCTTGAGACCTGGTTAGATTGTCAGTAAAATCGGTAGACCCGAAGTAGTTTTTGTCAGCATTCATCTATTACTAAGTTTAAACTCAAAATTAAATTTGAGAAAAATTGTATTAAAAAAGTTTTTCGAAATTTCTACCTGAAGTATGTCTTTTATTCTTATCAAAAATCAGATCTTTCCGAACATTTCGCAAGTCATGCTTTCTAGACAGGTACATTACGAGTATAGAAGTATTTAAAACATGATTTTCAATACCTTCTGTATAAAAAAATGTCTAAATTAGGATTGGAAGTAACACTTTTACTCTTAGTCGAGTATCTTTTATCCATGTTATTTCTGTCTGTTTTATCACAACAGAACTGAACTCACAAATGCAAAACTTTAAATTGATAACTTATACTGCATCAGATGTGTGACAGTTTTAAATCGAGACATGTTGTCACGACCGATCGTCGTAATCTCGCGCGTTCGGGGTGGGTAGCGGTGAGGGGTGTAAGGGGACGGAAAAATTATGAAAATATGCGTTTCGGACGTTATTATTCACGGTAGAAAAACAATAAAAACACTAAAGTTCATGAAAATTAACTCTACAGCGTCTCCCTTTCTTGAATTTTCTTTTTATCTATTTTTTTTGGAAGTTATTAAATATATTTTTTTATAGAATAAAATATAAAAAAAGTAAAACGTTGTATATTTTCTAAATACACTTAACTATACATACAATCAACGAAATTCATAATATATTGTATAGTTTTTGAAAAAAACGGGAAATAAAATCAGCGGCATCTCTCGTCATTAAATGCATTTCACCTTTCGCCTTAATGCTTTCCAACATTTCATTTGATTATTCTTTTGAACTAGTATGACTACTAATTTGTTTAGAAAGGTCGATAGTGTAGAGATATCTTCACAAATTGAATTACTAACAAGACCATATAATAAATAGAATTGATGGCACTTTTATTCACATTTTAATGGTTCGAATTGTGTGATTTATCGTATATTTATCCACATACAGTATGCGTTGCTTGAGTGTACACTCTTGTATCTTTTATGATTTACACTTAAACGACATATTTATGTGTTCTTTTAAATTAAAAGTGTTTGAACTTTTTACATTATTATTTTTTCAAAATGTTACATATTAGATTTGATAATAAATGAAATAACGATTAAAAAAACATAATACCTTAAATAATATACTGCGTAATTTGATTTCATGCATAATCTTAGATAAAATTCCATATCCGTAGTAAGTATTTGGTAAAATATTAAATTTACCATATAGATTTAACAACTCAATGCATTTACTTAGTAAATAAAATATACTCATGAGATATTTAAGAAATTGCCACAAATTAGTGTCACGATGCGGATAGATAGAATGAGGAAATAATTTATTATCGTTCATCAATCTATACATATTTCAAATTGAGAGATGCCTTTGCTATAGTTTACATATATCTCATGAGTTTGCTTACTTTAATATATAAATACTTTTGACTAGGGTCTTTTATTTATTTGCGTACATATTTCTTTTCTAGGTATTGTTTATATTCACGTACTTTAAATTTTAGCATTATAATATACTTTGACGGTATGGTGCTAATAAAAAATATATTTGGTAATAAAATTTCTTTTATATTTCAATATTTATACAAATAATTTTAACTTTAGTCTATACAAAGTACAAATTTTGGGCTTTATTATTAAGATTTATTAGTAAACATATAATTCGTATTCAGTATTAATATAATTATTCATTGTTTTATTATACTTGTAAATACTGCGGTAAATTTATTAAACCATTGAATAATATAATCTGAATATTTAATCCTTTTTTTATTAATAACTACATGAAATTTTAAATTTTCACATTCTTATAGTTATTTCAATTTGAAGAAGAGCAAACCTCAGCCTTCTTAATATTACTTCCCCTGTTAAAACTGGAAATAAACAGAGCTTTAAACTACTGTAACTTCAGTGGTTCCGCAACCACATGCTGCACTAATATTGAGCGATTTGGTGTACTCGATATCAAATATGTTATTATGTATGGCTTCTCCTATTCAGACCACACATTCTTACGGTTAGTAAAATAAAAATGATTTATGACGAAGAAAAATATTGTGACCAAGTTCAAGCTTGGTTCATAATAAGTAATTTATATACTTCAACTATTCCAATAATTTGACCAATGCTATTAGAACATGACGTTACAGACTTTACATTTTGGGGCCTAAATATCAATTTTTCAATATTGATATACAAATAAAGAAAGTCATCGGCTAAATGGTCAACAAGTAACTTTCCTCTTATATTTTCAACACAATATAATAGTTATTTATGAACCAAGTGCGGGAAGACTCTTTTCCCGCATGAGCACACTTTGAAAGCACGAGCGACCGCAGGAAGCGAGTGCTTTTAATTGCGCGAATGCGTGGAAGATATCTTTACGCAAGTGTTTGTACAATATTTTTTGTATGAACATTAAATTAAAAAAATATTATTGATTAATGTCATTAGTATCATGCCTAACCTAAAATAGATTACCTAATTAATTTAAACATTTCATATTCGCAACTGTTACTCACCTAAGATTAAGTTATTATATTCTTACACATGGCAAACATGAGGTATTTATTCTTATATTTATAAATTTATAGTACATTTATTGCGTTTTTTGTTTCAATTACAATTTATTATATGAATGTCAATGTGGTCAAATAGATGGCGCCACAAATTTATTGTGAATTTTTAATTATTACCCCTATTTCCCCAACTTTTAGTGAAGAATAGTCGAGGGAAGTAGTATTTTATAAACTAAATTTTATTACCATCAAGTTAGATTTTTTTTTAAATGTCCCAAAGTGCTAGTGTTTTTTTTTCAATTTTTACAGTCGCCTCGCCCGGGAAATACTCTTTCCTGGTCGAGCGACACATGCGTAAAATGTCACTTTACAGGCGGTGAGTACAAAAAGTACCTTACAATTTGCTGTACTTTCATTGTTAGATAATTTGATGAAAGAGAAGTCAACTTTAAATTGTAAACACGAAATCACAATGAATTTTTTCCAACAATTAGTTTAAATTTAGATGCTTTATATTGTGCACTGTTTCCTGACTTTATGTATTTGTTTGTGTTTAGGTACACTTTGTTTTAAGAAAAAAAAACTCCACTCTATAAGGATAATTCTCTCCTTATCTGCAAATAAAGCATGCACTACATCCTTTTGAACTCAGTTAATGGTAGCAGTTCTTGCTGGAATTTTTCAAAGTGTTTTCTGCTTTCTTGTCACTACAAAATTTTCGGGACATTTTCTTTAAAAAAATACGTTAACAATCTAATTTATATTTCAAAGTTTAAATTAAAATATTTTATATTTAAGACATGTTATGTTTGTTTACAATGTAGAAAAATCGCTAATTGTCAATTTTGCTAGATTTTTATTGCTAATGCATTTCTCATAGCTTACGAGAGTCTTACGCGTTTGGAGAAACGCTCAGAATTCCACCCTTTATTTATTACTCACCTATTGACATTAGACTAATTTGACAACTATTTTGTACATTTTACGACTTCTCTTTCTACTTAATTTCTTTTGATATTACAAATATTCCACAACAAGTATATTGCTTTTTATAATTCTGTCTTTTTATTTAGCATTTATTACATATTTACTATAATATATTTATTCTGAAAGTGATGCCGAGTACCAATACAAACTATAGTTTTTCCACCAAGGAACGTGGACGTGTTGTTCATTTAGTTCTTACCAAAAGGAAAGTGGTTCTCAAAGCACTTTAAGAATATGAAAATTGATTATCTAAAATGTCTACAAAAAAATTGTTTTTAAATATATAATTAGAATGTTGCATTTTTAGGTTACAATTTGAAATGTTAGTAGATGATGCAAAGAGAACAATTTTTAAATTCTAATGGAAAAATTACCTAGCTGAAGCAAAGCAGAATTGGTCACTAATATTGATGATAAGGTTGAAGTTGGGTTAATACAATTTTAGCTAGGTCAGCAGTAAAATAAGTAGGTTTATTACGAATATGTCATATTTGTCAATTTGTTGCTGCAACTAAACTAATACCTGTTGTACAAATAAAAATATAATAGTATTATTACGAAAATTCTGTAATTACAAGACACTCCTGACAATGTTAAATTCAAAGGTAAGGTCAAGTTTGAAGATAAAGTGTTGGTGTTGTGTGCCATGTCAGAGGCATGTGTTTCACGGCCGCATGTTGAACGTGTTCGAGGTGAAGCCATCAATGCAAACATTTAAATAGCAAAATGCCCCATAAAACTTCAACATTTTATATCTCAACGACCAAATAATGTTTTAGCTTGACATAGCTCCGTGCCATTACGCCAGAAGAATATGAGACTGGTTACCTATGAACGGCATTAATTTTGTTCCGAAGAGATATAATCCTCCAAATGTTCCGCAGGTGAGGTCCATTGAGGAATTTTGGTCTCATTTGAGCAGAAAGGTATATGATGGGGGTTGGGGAGCCCAAAATGAGGACAAATTAAGACGCAGAATCTTTCAGAAAATTCAGGATGTCGCCGTTGATACTGTTTAAAGACTGATGGGCAATGTAAATGTTGTGTTCAGTTGAATTAAGATTATATAAGAATAATATTGTTGTTAAAATGTGAGATAATAAAAACAAAATAAAGAAAAGGCTTTTACTTTTTTCCGAAAACTTTTGACACGTAAGTTAAATTATGATAGTGCCAAAGTGCACAAACGCACATCAAATATGTACAATAGGAAAAAATAATTTTTCATCTGTTTTATTTGAAAACATTTAATATTTCTTTTAATAATAGATATGTATGTATATTTTTTATTGAATTATTCTATAACTTATTTGAGTATATTCTACAACAAACATTTGGTGGAAACGCGTTACATTCAGTTGCACGTCACACTAGATTCTTGTATATGTTACCGGATCTATTTTTATTTCTGTCAGTGACATTTGATATAACCAAAGAAAAAAATTATTCACAATACAATAATTATAACGTAATGTATTTAGTAATTGAAATGCTCTAAGACTTCAGTCTTTCTCAACTTATTTATTATATTGATTTAGATTGTCGAAAAACCTTAAATGTTTCATTACGTATCCATAATATAATTTAAAATAAGCAATATATGCTTACTCTATTCACATTTAATTTAACACATGATTATAGAAAAGTTTGTAAAAAGCCTCGACTTTTTACAGAAACCGTTCGGCATTATATTCAATGGACGCAAATAAATAATAAATACACTTCTAAGAAGCTCTGTTTTTAAACAATTTATATCAAAGCAAAAATAAACATAAAAAATTTGACAGGAAGAATATACACAACGCACGTCTTTTTGACAGATATGATTTATCTGTCAACACCGAATTGAACTATTAGTCTATTAAAAATATGTAATAAAGAAATTTAATATTGAAACGGAAATTATCTGTTTATTTGCAATGAATGCGTATATTACGATCAATTTATAAATCTTCTATTTAAGCTAATGAAATAAATGCCCTCAAGTATAATTTAACAAAGTAACTTTTTTAGTTTCTGTAATACAGTTATGGCAACATGAAAAAGTCATCGATGACGTGCAACTGAACTTAACGCGTCTCCAATATATATTTAAAAGTACATATATTTTGAAGAGGCAGAAATAGTAATGTAATTTTAATAACTTCTAACATAAATTTGTCTTTAATCAACTTAGTGCAAACTTGGCTTTCGCTAGTACATCGCAGAACAAAGAAAGAGATTACAGAGTATAAATAATTTCAATTATACGGTAAAAATACATGGGGCAATTTAAGAAGGGAAGTCTACATTACCTTAGTTGACTGGTTGGACATGAGATGTTTCTTTTTAACTTTCATAGACACTTCACGCCTCAATCCCGATGTTTCTCCCGCTTGTCCAGGTCCCTGGCTCATACCAGCTAAAGACCAATCCCTGCCGCCGAAGGAACGAATAGCATCGGCGGCTAATGGTCCACAACAATAGCCGTCCTCATGGTAAAGCTGCATGTATTGTTCACGAAGCCAAAGAAGTCGCCTGTCCGACAGATTGTTCTGCCTGGCCAAGCCAGCAATTATCCAGCAAAGTCCGCTATACCACACACTAAAAACAATATCAGTACGTACGATTAACGTGAAACTGCAGGATGTCACAGATAGCTTTTGTATTGTATTGCAATCCATTAAGGATTTTATACGAAATTGTGTACGTATTATGTTATTCTACTTGCTTTTCAAAAGAAAGTTACATATGGTTATTGTAGTCAGTATAATCCCCTTATTACATTTCCTCCAGCTCAAAATTAAATTAAAACACTAATGTTATTATAATTTCAGTTAACGTACAGTAAAGATTAGGGAAATAAACAAAACGAAACAAGAAAATTGCAAAACCAATAATGCTTTACTTTTATTTTACTACCTACTATTAGATTTAATTTATTAGACTTTGCAGAGCTTAGTAACCAGTCGCTGGTTTTCTTATTTTATAAAAGTATGTGCGGAAATGATCTGATACATTTATTGTGTTGTAAAAGAACAGGAGGATCTGTTCATTACATTTAATCCAAATACTAAAGAATAATGTTTTGTTGGAGATAATTATTAAGAGATGAAGAAATACAAGGCATAGAGACTGAATGCTAAATAAGGCGTTAAAAAAATAGATAACTGGAGGTATGTTTCTGTGTATCAGTTATTCCGTAAATTCGAAAAATCCTTAATTACACATATGTTAACTATTTTCACTTCGCTTCTACAGACATGTCGCAATGTATTAATTGATCTGCAGATAAAGTGATTTTATTGACTTACGACTACTGCCGTTAAATTAATTTGAAAAATATGTTGCCATTGCTAATTAGCGAGACGTGAACGCGTTTCGATTTACTTGACTCGTTTCAGCACGCCATACGCTTTTCGGAATGACAATTTCTTGTCTTATCGTATACGAGGGTGGGTCAATATATCCGTGACTTTTTGAATTTCCCACATCTTAATTGAAAGGGCAACACTGCTCCTGTCAACAGACGTCTGTCAGTTGACTCCTGTCAAAATTTGAACAAGCTGCGTCATTTAGTTTGTGTTTGACAGCCATTGATAGTAGACTATCGCGTGATTTGAGGAGAAAATGTGAATTTCGTGTGTTCATTAAGCATTATTTTTTGCGGAAAAGAATCATCACTCAAACCAAGGCTAAGCTTGATAAATACTATGGGAACGCTGCACCATCAATTTCAATGGTAAAAAAGTGGTTTGCTGTATTCCTTTGTGGCAGTACAAGCACGGAAGATGTCAAACATTCTGGACGCACAGTTGAGGTCTTTACACTCGAAACAATTAAAAATATTCAGGATATGGTGTTGGCCGATCGGAGATTGAAAGTGCGAGAGATTGTGGAAGCCATAGGCATATCACATGGCTCAGTGGTTTCAATTTTGAATGACCACTTGGGTATGAGAAAGCTTTCCGCAAGATGGGTGCCACGTTTGCTCACAATTGACCACAAACGTAATCGTGTGACAACTTCGCAGGAGTGTTTGTCGTTGTTTAACCGCAATATGGATTAGTTTTTGCGCCGTTTCGTAACCGTGGACAAACGTGGATCCACCACAAGACAACAGAGACAAAACAGTGGGGTTTTCGGACTGAATCGGCGCCAAAGAAGGCCAAGGTGGGTTTGTCAGTCAATAAAGTCATGGCGACCGTTTTTTGGGATGCACGCGGTATAATCCACATTGACTACCTTCAAAACGGAAAAACAATCAATGGCGAATATTATGCCAACTTATTGAGTCGATTGAATGAGGATTGAAAGAAAAACGATCGTGTTTAGCCAAGAAAAAAGTTCTTTTCCATCAAGACAATGCAAGGGTGCACACATGTGTAGTTTCCATGGCAAAAATCCATGAATTAGGCTAGGAATTGCTCCCTCATCCGCCCTATTATCCGGATTTAGCCCCGTGTGACTATTTCTTGTTTCCAAACCTGAAGAAATGGCTCGGCGGAAAGAGCTCAAAGGAGGCTATGTTGAAAAATAAAATGATTTTTTATCCAAAAACCTGTTTCATTCAAAAAGCCCTCATATATAGTGGTGTTTGTGTGTATGAGTTATTCAATAAATTCAAAAAGTCGTTAATTGCAGACTAACTCATACACACAAATATATCACCACTTCGTATATATACAAAGCCTTCCTTTGGATCCTAAAGGATTCTGGACTTTCGTGAATAGAAAGCGTAAATCTGCGGTGTTACCTCACGAGTTCCTGTATGACGATCATGTCATCTCTAATTCTCTCGACGTTGCCAATGCATTTGTCGACTACTTTCAATCATCATTTGTGAAGCATTCAAACTACTCGTCTAGAATGGATAGTGATGATCGCTATGACAGTTTTAATGTTATCTTCTTCTCGGAGGGCGATCTTTGCGAATCCCTGAAGAGTCTCAAAGGCAACGCAACTGCCGGCCCTGATGGCGTCCCTTCTTTTATTCTCAGGGATTGTGCTTCTGTTTTGTCATCTCTTCTTACTGCTCTCTTTAACTTGTTGAAAATGTGTCAATTTCCGGAAATTTGGAAATGTTCTAAAATTTGCCCAGTTTTCAAAAAAGGTGGTCGAGAATGCATCGGTAACTATCGTTCAATCTTGATCATTTGTAATTTCGCAAAAGCTTTTGAAAAATGTATCTACAACCCGCTTTATAATTTCACGAAAAATCGCCTATCCACTGCGCAGCATGGCTTCATGCAGGCACGTTCAACTGTCACCAATCTTCTTTCTGTTTCCCAGTTTATCGCGACTGGCATCGGTAAGGGTTCTCAGACTGACGAGTTGTACACCGATTTTTCCAAAGCTTTTGACTGGTTGAATCATGACATATTGTTGGGTAAGCTATCAACAATTGGCATCTTACAAAACCTTCTTTTATTTTTGAAATCTTATTTTGCACAGCGTAGATAATTGTTTTATTTGATGGTTTTCGATCTAACGACACTAGTGTAACTACAAAAGGACCTCAGGGATCTATTTTCAGTCCATTATTTTTTAGCATTTATATTAATGATATCACTGAGTCTTTAGATGTAGGCTACCTGTTGTTTGCTGATGATCTCAAAATATTCTTTTTCGTTAACAATCTGGATGACAGTTCAAAATTACAAGCGTAAGGTATGTGAATGATGTGTACTTAATGATCTGCCCCTGAACATACATATATAAATGTTCCGTCATGTCATTCACGACAAGGAAGTAGATAGGCTATGGGGCTTCTGGCGCAAATCTCCATAAGGTTAACACAGGGGGTCTAAAATTACTTTTTCCCCCCAGCAGTCCAACTTCTGACATCACGTGACCGACAAAAACAAATTGCTGTCTATAAAGCCCAAGCTCTTGAGAAGTTGTTCAATGCTCTTTAGAAGCTGCTCAAAGCTCTTCAGAAGCTGTTCAAAGCTCTTCAGAAACCGTTCAAAGCTCTTCAGAAGCTGTTGGGCTTTATGGACAGCAATTCGTTTTTATCGGTCACGTGATGTTAGAAGTTGAAGTGGTGGGGGGGAAAAGTAATTTTAGACCCCCTGTGTTAACCTTATGGAGATTTGCGCCAGAAGCCCCATAGCTTATCTACTCAAGGACTGAGTGCCTTATCTACGGTTCTGTCCTACAAAGGCCTGACACTCTCGGTGATCTTGGGGTCTCCTTTGATAGCAAGCTATCATTCAATAATCACATAGCGACATTAGGTCTCAAGCTCTAAAAAGTCTTGGTTTCGTTATTCGGCATACCAAAGAGTTCAATAATTGCTCAATTATAACCAAGTTATATTTTGCATTTCTTCGGTCAAGATTGGAATATTCTTCTGTAGTGTGGAATCCATTCTATGACATACACTCTAATGCCCTGGAAAACATTCAGCGTCGTTTTCTGAAACATTTATATTTTAAAGTTGATGGCCAGTATCCCGTCATTGGTATACCACAGAGTGATATCTTACGGCGTTTTTCATTGGACGCTTTGAAGTATAGGCGCAAAAAAAAATTCTTACTATTCTTATCAAGTATATTTAAATACAGAATTGATTGCCCCGAAATTCTTGAACAACTGCCTCTATATATTCCTCGGGTATCTTCGCGGTCGACATTCAGTTTTTACCTTCCCACGCCGCGCACTAATATCCGTGATATTAAAGCTGTCATCACTGTTTAGTACTATATCTTCATCTATTGTTACTATTACTTTGTTTTCTATATCATGTGTTTTTTTGATTTTAATATCATTTATGTATAATTTTTAAGTCCCTAATCTGTAATTAGACATGTGTCTGTTGATTAGTGTATCAAATAAATACGATAAGGTATGGAATTGCCATTCTGAAAAGCGTACAGCGTGCTGAAAAGACTCAAGTATTCGAAACACGTCCACGTCTTGCTAATTAACAATGGCAATTAATTTTTCAAAATAAATAACTATTGTGTTTTCAATGTAAAACATTACGAAGCGTCTTTTATCAATTTTCTTTTATTTGCATATATTAGAATTTGATTAGAAATGATATCAATTATTAATATTATTATAACTTAAATTAACTATGCTAGAAATCTTAAAACTAAACTCCGAATTGGCGTCATTTAATTTAATGCGCTTCATTTTTGTCCGTGTACTAATCTGATCTATAGAAGTTTGGAGCTTTTTTGTTACATCGTACATGGTATTTTTCATCATCAAAGATTGCAATATAATTGGTGATAGTATTTTGTCTTATAGTTAAGGTTGAGAATATAACTGATATAGAACAAGTCGACTGCTGGTCTTTGAAGTATGCTTGCTTTAATTTTTAATTATAAATAAGCTTCTTCTTATTCCTAAAAGTGTTTTTGATAAAACACTTTTAGTTTTCATAAGACAGACACTAGAGAGATAAGTCTATATGATGAAAAGGTGTAACTTTAAAGTTAAATAATTAACATTTGTATTTCAAAGTATAACACTCATTATAGGAAAATTAAGCAACGTTTTTGAAAGTTACGAGTATATTCATGTAATTAGCCATCGCTTACGTTGACAATCTTGGTTTAACGAAAGCTTCTAGAAAAAACAACAAATAAATTCGCATCGAAAATGTTGAATGCAAATTTAACTCAGAAATCCCCTGTCACAAGAAGTTTAGTTATCAGTTAGAACATACCACGCTATTCTTAGAAGGGATTATATCCGCATTAGATTCAAACTGTCTATGAACTTAGTTCCCGTTTATTATGGTAAAGAACTGACTAATATCTTTAACTTGAATAATGAAGAAACTTCTTATGAGCTTGCGGCGAGGGGTAAAAATTCCAGGCATGTAATTTTATTAGTATGTAATTATTACCATTAGAAATAATCACTTGAATTTATGTGCCTTTTTTAAATCTTGATTGTTTAAGAATAAGGAAATTAGGTTAATCTTTCTGATAAAAGCATATGTCCACCTAGGCTTGAATAAAATTATGTTATTATACAAACCTCATCCGTTCATTTCATAGATAATGGAAAAATTTTTGCTTTGAACAAGAACAACAAGAATACCTATAAAATTACGCACATCATGTGTGATAAATTAATTTCTTTTTTTCCCTTAATTGATGTTGCAGGCAGTACTTAGTGAAACATTATATTAACTTAATTTAATTGTTCACAAAGTTTTATTAGAATTTTCTAACATATGTTTCGGCTGTTATGCCATTATCAAAGAGTTCTTATCTAAAACTAACCTAATGTATGTAAGCGTACAACTTATATACATAGCTCTCTTAATAGTGTGGGGTGGTGTATAATTGGTATTTGTAATTGTGTTTATGAAGGAAGTATTCAAGAAATCTAACTGCATTAGTATCTAATAAAGAAATAACATTGTACCTAATAAAATAATAAGTAACATCGCATCCTATCCACATTTAATAAATCTTATTACAAGCACAATTTACAGAGTCAGAAACTATATTATTAGAAAAAGGTTTAAAATACAATCCAAATATTAAATAAATAAAAATGATATTAACAACTTCGCAGTAGATTCAGAATTAGCTTCGAAACCAATAGAAGGGCATAACTTAGAAAAAGAACAAGTAAAGAAAATAATAAGAACAGAATATAAGAAATTAAAATACAATTTTAAAGATACATATGAAAACCATAACATAAAAACAATACGCAAGAAATTAAATGATAACAAACTAGTAATTACAAAAGCATGCAAAGGAAATACAGTCACGTTATTAGAAAGAACTCTATACAATGATAAAATCTATGAATTATTAAACACTAATGTATTTAAAAAAATAAAAAAAAGACCCCACTAATTGCTATCAAACCAAAATTAAAAAGCTTATAAACAATCATAATAATATAAAAAACAAAAACCTAACAATAATGAACCCCAGTACCCCAAGACTCTATGGCCAACCGAAATTGCACAAAAATAACATTCCATGTAAATGCACTCGCCTATTACCTTTGTAAGTATTTAGGTAAAACACTATAGGAAAAAAAACAATTTTAAATGAAATTATTCAATGAAAAATACAAACGAATAAAGAGACATAATAGAAAAACAAATTAATGACAATATTTTAGATAACACCAAGAAAACATAAATAATAGACTCATTAAGGATTTGTCCCGAACAAAATTACTTTAGATTTAACAACGAAATATACAGCGTTAGTAAAAAGTCCCGGAACGGTCGAATAACTTTGTTATTTGAAAATTATGATTTCTGAAATTTGGTATGGGGGTATAGTTAATATAAATGCATTTTATGCAATACAGTTAATATTGTTTTCACTTCCGGTTTAATCGGCAATACGTCCAACTTTTTTTTTTTAAATGGAACGCCCAGATTTTTTTAACACTTTTGAATGCAAAATAAAAAACTACGTTCAGGAAGTATTAAGATGTTTATTTTTATTCACAAGAAAACAGTTAAAAAATTAAAAAAGTGTCCTAATACAGAAAAATCAAGGTACCTTTGAAAAAAGTTGTTGTTTAGTGTTTGCATTCTTTTTGCCGTCACATTTGACAATTTTAAAAGCGTTTTAACTTTTGCATCGCTATAAATTTACTTATTTTAGACATTGACACATTTGAAAATGGCAATAAAACTTACTGAATCAGAACGAATTGAGATATTAATGATGCGTGGGTACGGTGATCGTCAACGTTCTTTTGAAGAGGTTCGTATTTTGTTTAATACTGTTTATCCGGATCGTCACATTAGTAAAAGTACGGTATGCCGAACAATTCAAAAGTTTGAAGTCTTTCGTCAGGTGAAGGATTTACCTAGAAGGGGACGTCCATTAACAGCAACAGATGAAGAAACTAGTTTGAATGTGTTACTTACAGTGGAAGAAAATCATCACGTGTCCACAACAGAATTAGGTCAAATTCATGAGATCTCTCAAAAATCTGCTCATAATATTCTTAAATCAGCAAGAATGAAAGCCTATAAAATGTATCCCTTCCATGAGTTAACCGAAGATGATCCAGATCGTAGACTACAATTTTGCGAAACAATGACGGAATTGATCGAGCAGCAGCCTAATGTTTTAGATCACATCATTTTTTCAGATGAGGCAACGTTTTGTCTCAAGGGCACTGTGAACAGACATAATTGTCCCTACTGGTCAATTGAAAATCCGCATTGGATTGAAGAAGTCCATACACAGCGTCCTCAAAAGGTGAATGTCTGGGCTGGTCTTGTTGGAAACAACATCATAGGACCATTTTTTATAAGAGGAAATTTAACTGGCAACGTCTACTTAAATTTATTGCGAAATGAGGTTGTTCCAGCACTTGCGGCCCTCTTACCAAATGCAAACATAGGTGATCACCCTAATGCACATTTTTGGTTTCAACTAGATGGAGCTCCCCCCCATTTTGCCCATAATGTCCGCGATTATTTGAATGAAATTTTTCCGGGACGTTGGATCGGACGTAGAGGAGCAATCGAATGGCCAGCACGTTCGCCAGATCTCTCGCCATTAGATTTTTTCTTTTGGGGTCACTTGAAATGTTAAGTGTACAAAAATCGTCCCCATAATCTTGAACAATTGGAAGAGAGAATAGTTCAAGAAGCCAATCGCATCACTCCAGAACAAATACAAAATTCAATAAGAAATTTTACTGACCGTTTACATTTTTGTCAAATTGTAAATGGAGAGCATTTTGAACAATTATTGTAATCGCAACCTGAATAGACAGGTATCTTGATTTTTCTGTATTAGGACACTTTTTTAATTTTTTAACTGTTTTCTTGTGAATAAAAATAAACATCTTAATACTTCCTGAACGTAGTTTTTTATTTTGCATTCAAAAGTGTTAAAAAAATCTGGGCGTTCCATTTAAAAAAAAAGTTGGACGTATTGCCGATTAAACCGGAAGTGAAAAAAATATTAACTGTATTGCATAAAATGCATTTATATTAACTATACCCCCATACCAAATTTCAGAAATCATAATTTTCAAATAACAAAGTTATTCGACCGTTCCAGGACTTTTTACTAACCCTGTATATACAAGTGGATGGATTACCAATGGGGGACCCAGTAAGCCCATTATTAGCAAATATTTACATGAATCACTTTGAAGAAAGATTATTCAGGATTAATAATATCCTAACTAAACAAATACATTATTGGGCGAGGTACGTTCATGATATATTATGTATTTGGACAGGTACAGATAGACAATTAGCAGAATTCATAAAACTACTTAATTTGCTAAGTCCCAGGATACAATTTACAATAGAAAAAGAAGAAAATGATAAATTATTTTTTTTTGGATATTACCATATACAAAAACGCTAATAATACACAGTCTGTCCCAGAAATAAAAAGACGGAGGAGCAGGTATGTAAAGTCCGAACAGAAAGAGGCCCAAATATACCGCAATAACGAAGAAATTAAAAATTTAATTTTCTATGTGGTTTTTTAGATAAAAAAATTACATTACGGACCTGGCACAGAATGTATGTTTATAAATACACGTAAGAATGCTCATTTGTAAATAGAAACGAACACGCATTCATAGAAAAATAAGCTTTTATTTGTATAAAACGGGAAAAAACGTTAAATCGTACTCATTCATATAAAACATATTTTTTTGCCAGATGGGCGACCCACTTTATTGCAGACAATAAAGGACTGTTTTTATTTTTAAAATAGGAAGGTTGTTGCTTTTTAATGTGTTTGTAGTCGGAAACAGCTGATTATTATTATTTTAGAATATTCAATAAATCGTAGTTATCCTAGATTACAGTAAATATAAAGAATGTAATTATTTTTTTCTAGCAGGTGTAAAATTAAAGTAATTAATGGTTTGATATTTATTATTTCTTTAACACAAGTAATATTGTGAAAGTGAAGTAGGTGGATATTTAGTCCAGGGTCGGCATAAGGCCAATTGAATTCTTTATTTTTTTTTTCTGCCGTCTGCGCACGAATAAAAACTTGATATTTTGAGGGTACGTTTGTACATAATCTAGCTTCCGATTTCTGCTACTCCGTCTTTTTATTTCTGGGACACCTGTATATTACAAAATTTATATAAAACTAACATTTTCAGATAATATACTACACGCGAATGCAAAACAATATTTTCAAAATAAAATTGTCACCATTCCATAGTTATATACATAGAGCATTACACATAACTATTAAGTCCTGAGTCATTTGATGAAGAAATACACACTATTAAAAAGATGACAGAAAATAACGGATATAGTCCCAATATTATAGATAATATGATAAAACATAATGAATGAAAGAACATTAAAAAATATTTATATCCGGAAATCAAAGAATTAAATAAAACTACTTGGCATGTGATTACATATACCCCCCCCACAAACAAAATAAATAAAATATTAAAAAAGTTAGACATTAAAATAGTATGGATCAATAAGAAGAAATTAGGTACAATATTAAATAACATCAAAAACAAAACAGATAAACTAGAGAAATCAGGAGCAGGTATACTCCATGACATATCAAAATGTTGAAGATATATGTATAGGGCAAAGTGGTAGAAGTATTAAAACACGTATAGCACACGTCAGAGACGTAAAATAAAGCGTTAAAAACACAAGGTTCTCAGAACACTATATAGAACAAAACCATTTGCTTGATATTAATAGCTGCAACTTAATGCATTATGTAATAAAAAGTAAGACTAGATTTGTAGGCTTACTTATATTAGGTTAGTTTTAGATAACGCTTCTGTGACAATGGCATAACAGCCAAAACATTCTAATAAAACTGTGAAATATAGCCAAGTGTGTTATTCTCGACAATTAAATTAATTTATATGTTATTTATTCCTTCAAACTAAGCTAAAATGATGCATATAGGAATTTAGTTTTTGTAGTGGTATTGTATCAACATCTTACACAATCATCGAACAAAGAGAACTCGTAACAAATAACTACTACAATAAGACCATTAATATATAACACGGTTTGAAGTTCTATTGCAGTTTACTAAATCAAACCATTTGTCTAACTGGTTGTGACATAATCGTCTCTTATTTATTGTCGAAGTTATAATTTACCCCTCCAGTATCCATTTAACTAATTGCATTCGCAATCGTTGTTATACAATTGTTTGGTTGGCACCGGCGCTTCCACCATAAACTAGTAATGTTTTATTTGACAATTTGCCATTGAATAAAGTACAATTTGCAAAGCCGAATCGAATTAATAATAATTGCAGTTTATGTTTAAATATACTTGGTATGTCATGGAATTCTTTTATTATCTAAACTTGTGTATTTAAATATTTAAATATATTGTATTATTACATAGTTTTATTTGGATATACAGATTATTTCAGATATATGCTCTCCGTTGGAATGTCTGTAGCAGACAAATCGCTGTCCTAATGAAATTTGTGATTTTTTATGTAAATTTAAAGTAGTCGTCTACATCAGTAACACGTTAGAAAGTTACTTAATTAATACAAAACATCGGGCTTTAAGTTAATCGGCAATTTATAAAGTTAATTGTTGCGGATGTGACAAACTTTATATATGCGCGCTGTCAGGTTAAATTATTAGCATTCGAGCGTTGCAGATTATATTTTAGGTTATTATATTAAAAGGGGTTTACTTTTGCATCCCGGCAGGCGTGACTTTACATTTTTATGTTTTTGTCTTCTAGTGGTCGAAAAATACAATTAGAAGAGTCAAAAATTCATTAATTTTTATTGGTATGTTCCATCTTTTTAGCATGAATGTCCACAGATTTTTTTCTTTATAAGTCTTAATACGCTTTACTTAGTAAATTTCTTTTAAATCTGTATTTCAAGTCACTAGCATTTTGCCATATTTATGGCCCTAGGAATCAGAATTTTCAAAATAATTTGATTACGGACTGTATTTGTTAAAGAAATTAGTTTGTTTCATTAATGGTCCTATATAGTGGATCTGTCAACAACGGAAAAATAGCAGATTTTAGATGCAAGATATTTTTGTTGATTTTAAATTTGGAGAAAACCTTTCAACGTCAACTTATGAAGAATTTAGTAATCTACCCCGCTGAATAATCAAATTTAGAAAAAAATTATCGGATTAAAGAAAATTAATTAATATGTCAAAATATTAAATACAAGCTTTCTCAAAAACCCTTTGGAGGAGATTTGTTTGCTTGGGTTCACGTTATAAATTGAATAAAAAGCTACCACGTACTGCACTTATTTTTCGTTCAACTATTCTTTACTTTGTTTTAAATGAATATAAAATAAATTAAAATTAGGCAACCCAAATTACAATGCATTGTTATTCTAGTAAATATCTTTCCCGCGGTTACAAATGTGTAAATATTTGGTCATAAATCAATTTTTATTCGCTTAGATATTGAGTTATTATTTCAAATATGTATTATATACTCCCTATGTGTAATAAGTACTCGGATATCCTTGGCTTATTAAATTATGTGCTATGCAGCCAATATTACATTTCCGATCCACTATATAGGACCCTTAAGGCTCCTCGCTAGTGAATCGGATATGTAATATTGGTTGCATAACACATAATTTAATAAGCCAAGGATGTCCGAGTACCTATTACACCTCTACTAATATTTTTTCTATAAAGGGCGTAACCTACTTAATAATAGTTTTACTTATACCAGAATATCGGATAACATTATACTGGGCGGTCATGAATTCGGCACTGTATACCTGCATTTTAATCTCGACACATGAATTCGGCACCAGACCATGGATTAGACATTTTTCAAGCACTCAAACTGGGCACCGCTGATCTTTATTGTCATTAGGGAATACATTAAAAATGAAACAAAAAAAAATTTTAACTAAATTTATTTACAATAGACAACAAGAATTCATTGCTTATAAAAATATCCTAATCATTTTACAAATTGTAGTCTTTCTATTCTACTTACAAAGTAAACGGCGATTATTTATTTTAAAAATCCCTGTCTTTTTTTGGTTTAGGATCCTTGCATCGCATAGGTTCTTGAACACTATTTAATTTAATATAAGTCTCGGTTTGAAAATTGTTTAAAATATTAATAAATACAAATAACGATGGATGCGTTTCATAAAAACATTCATTAAATTTTGAATGAAATGATTCACAACAGTTAGTTATTCTACTGATAGAAATATTGCAACTAGCCCATATTTTAGGAGGAAAGATAGCTTCTTCATCTATGTAATTTACAACTAAGTAATCTGAAAACTCGGTCACTCTGGATTAAAAACTAAATGTATATTATTACACTTTTATTTAATAATTTCAAATGTTTCAATATAAACTGAAGTACTTTGACTTGGTAAAATACAAAATACTAGTGGAATGTAATGACCATTAATAAAAGTGTGCAAAGTAAATAACTGCAAAAAATAATTTAAGCAATACTTAATCGTGCCGTCTAAATATATTGTCTCGCAATTATACAAGGCGCAGCGTTTTACATTACAAATCTTGTAAAATTTTGATGGTTTGTTCTGCACTGGTCGGCAAAGTAGGCCGCATTTTCTTTCTCTTATAATAGACATTATTTCTTATAGTTGATGTCTTTCATAGCCAAAGTGTCCATTGCGTCTGTACGATTTTTCAATGCTGAATGAATAATTTTTGACGGTTTTTCTGCAATGTCTTCTTCTGCCTTTTTTTTGGCACTGTTGCTAACTGTAATAATGATATCCAATTAAAATTTGTTTCGGAATAAATTAATAAATATATTTTTACACTGCATTCGTGTTTTAGTTGCGTTTAAAATTTTTCGTGGATAAAAAAAAGCTTACTACACTTATACAATCAATAACTATTATCTACAAACCTATTTTCCTGTTTAGCGCCTTCGTATGTTTGGAATGTGTATGTTCTAATTCACTTCTTGATATTAGTTTTTCAGTGTCGACAGTCCACACTTTTGCTTCGGTTTTCAACGAAAGGAGCTTATCAACAGGATGTGGATAGGTATTAGGTATTAGGTGCCCAATTCATGTATCTGGTCCAAGTAAAAAAGGGGTACAGGTAGTTGGAGATTATAATAGTGCCGAATTCATGCACGCCCATTATACTGATGTATACGCGCCTGCTATAATTTTTCTATAATATTATTAATTTAAAAAGTAGGATATATATGAGATCAGTAATTAAATAAGTAACAAATGAAAGCAACACACCTAAAAGTAATTTTCAATATAAATAAAGACAATTGGAAATTTCTTTATTATTTTTTCACTTATTTTTGTTTTGTTATTATGGAACTTTTTTTGGTTTTCTAGGTTTTAAAGCATTCACTTATCTTAACCTCTGAGTAAATAAAAGTTAAACCACAACACTTCATTAAAACTTTGCACATTCAACTTATGTAGAATGAGAGTTTTTTTAATTATCAGTTTCATTTAATTAAAACTAGATATCAGAGTAGAATGTATTCATCATAATCAATGTCTTTGAGTCACCTTTTATCGCCTTTTAAATAATTAAAAACAAATTTGCTCCGGTAATATTAGATATTTATAAATGAACAACCAGGACATTTAATTATATGAGTAAAAAATAATATGCATATACTATTATTTTGGCGCTTCTGAAATGTGCATTTTGCCACTGTACAGTGGCGCTTTCTGCCGGGCAGTTGAACAATATGTAAAGAAATGAGATGGAGATAGATGGTGCGTCCTTCCTCTGTACAGATTCGTCAGAAATTGTATGAGATTATTAGACGCAAGTTCGAAAGAGTAATTTATGAACGAGAATAAAATTACTCTCAAATGATCAGGTATTTGGACGGTTATAAAAAGATTTCAAGTAAACCAGAAAATGCTCGGAAAGGATATACTTTATTTTAAAAATTTTACCAGAATACTTTTCGTGTTATGGTTAATAAAAAACAGACAGAAATAGGACTTATTATTTTACAGATGTAGATACATAATAATAATGAATAAACATTAAACTTAATAACTAAATAATTTATAAATTATAACAATGAAATTCGATTCATTATATGAATTAGTACAGTCAGTTTGCAATATTACTATATTTTTTTGCGATAAGAGTCGTACACTTTAGGTTTTCTGTTATTGCACTTTCCTATCGTTGAACTTCACTAACAAAATTCCCACGCTTTTCTATATAACTCGATTATCTCCAAATTGTTTTAATGAATATGTTAGATACAAAAATTCTTTATTTGAGTATTGCCTATAACTTGTGTTCAACTTTGCAGATTAGAAAGGTAGAAAAAACTATTTAAATTTACTGACGAGAAAAAACAAACTATCTGTTCTTTTTACAAAAAAATATGTCTGGGCGGGCGCCAAGAAAGTCGAGGTGTTATATCTAGCACATAGGGAATATATTAATAAATATTTGAAATTATCACTAGAGACTGGATTTTATGCAAAATGCATATTTGTTGTTTTTTGGTATATCCCTTCTATACTGTGTACTTATCCATTTTCCACCCTCAGATTACGTTTTTTACCATTTTTTTAATGTATATAATGCATATTTGGTCACTTTACCATAACTGCATATGCACGTACATATTTCATAATTATTTTGCATATTTATGCATATGTTCGCCATTTTCATAAGCACCATAATAAAATCTGATATTTAAAGATATTTAATTTGTTTGTGTAAACGTCAAGGGATTGCAATCCTTCAACTTTGCATTAATGGCTCATTTAAAGTCCATCTCATTAATAATGAGATGGACTTTCCCAAAAATAGGATTTAACTCTACTGATAATCGGTTTACAGGGCAATTAGGACTTACGTAAGAAATCCTTTTCAGAAATGTAGGTATTAATGCAGGTATATTATACCGTACGACTAATATCAATATAAGAAAAAGAAATAATTTTCTTCATAGTTTGTTCATTCGTAAACTTGTTAAGGTCTGTGCTATTTGGTGAGACAAAAGTGAATTAAAAGGTTTTCAAAATGCCGAAGATAGCTAAAGCGAAGTCATCTCTAATGAAAAAATTGGATAAGTGATTGCAGTGCACTAAAAATTATTGACGAAGAAAGTCTTTTGTGCACACTCTGCGACAAAAGGGTAAATTGAATTTTGAAATATTTTGTCAAACAAGTTCTACAATTATGAGAATTTTTTTTTGTGTTCATAAATATAATGAAACAATTTCATAATAAATTATTATTAGATATGTTTAATTTTATGTTCTTTAAAGCTAATATATCTTTGTAATATTTCTTTGTCATAAACACCAAAATAACCAAAATCAATCAAATTTAAACAACTGGAGAACTTTACAAAACCAGACAATTTATTTTTTTAGTTTTTGTAGTAATATAGTAGTTAATAATAATTATTATAACTGAATGTTCAAAATATATATTTGTTACACAGATTACCTGCCAGAAGAAATTTCAAGTGTGTGCAACATTTGAACACAACATTTCATCAGAACAGGGTTTCTGAAAATTTGAATAAACCGCGGCAGCAACTTTTGGAGGAAAGTTTTCTCAATAATTCGAAGAATCCACAAGAAGCATTTTCCAAAGATTTGTGTAATCTTTTTGCGTGTTGTAATATTCCTTTACATAAATTAGACAATCCGATATTTCAAAAATTCCTGAAAACTTATTGCAAAGTCGATGATAAACCCATTTATGTACCCAGTTCCTCAGCTCTACGCAAGAAATACATCAACGAAATTTATGAAGATGTTACCGATGGTATTAGAAAGGAGTTGAAAAACCAAAATCTTTGGCTCTCTGTTGATGAAACTACCGACAGGAAGGGCCGTCAGGTTGCTAATTTGATTATTGGAACCTTAAATGGATCAACTCAATCTAAAAGACATTTAATTAATGTAGGTAATTTACACAAAACAAATCATGTTACCATAGCCAGGTTTATTAATGAGTCCTTAGCGAATTTCTTTTTACCCGACAAAGTACCTTTTGAAAAATATCTGTTAATGGTAACTGACGCCGCTTCGTATATGTTAAAATCAGCTCAAAGTCTGAAATTTTTTTTTCCCAATTTAATCCATTGTACTTGTTTGGCTGATGGTTTAAATAGGGTTGCTGAAAAAGTTAGATTAGAGTTTCCAGATGTAAATAATTTAATTAGTAATATCAAAAAAGTATTTTTAAAAGCGCCCTTACGAGTGCAATTATATAACGAAATGCTTCCCGGCATTCCATTGCCACCAGAACCTATCTTAACAAGATGGGGAACATGGCTTAAATGTGCTGTGTTTCTTGCCGATAATTACGAAGGCATCAAAAATGTTGTAACTCAATTTGATTCAGCAACCAGTCTTGCCATAGAAAAGTGTAACGTAATTTTCAATAATTCGACAATACAAAATCAGCTATCATATATTAAATCTAATTTTGCGATAATTGTGCAGGCAATTACTAGATTAGAAGATAGAAATTTATCTTTAAATGATGGTGTTGGCATTGTAAATGATATTGAAGAGAAAATTGGAAAAGTCAACGGATTGACTGGAAAAAAATTAAAGAAAAATTAGCCGCAATTCTAAGCAAAAATGGAGGTTTTGTTACATTAAAATCTATAAATAATGTAATTAATGGCAATTTTAATGAAGACATTAATATAAGCCCCTCATTAATACCTAGTTTTAAGAATGCACCGATTACATCTTGCGAAGTTGAAAGAACATTTTCCCAATATAAACATATACTTACAGATCGTAGACATAATTTAACTATGGAAAATTTAAAGAAATATATGGTTATTTATTGTAATAAATAAATATATAATTTGTAAATACGACAATTTATTGTAATAAATAAATATACAATTTGTAAATACGACAAATGAATTTTAATTTCCTAAAACATAATAAATAAATGCAAATCATAAGTGCATATTGCATATTTTAAGTGCATATTTAGGGATTTTTAAGTGCATATTGCATGCATATTTGGCAAACTTTTTAGTGCATATTTCCAGTATCTAATTATAACTCAATATCTAAGCGAATAAAAATTCATTGACATATTTGTACCCGCCCTCTAGACAAACTATTGTCTGGAAAATAAAACGGAGGGGAAGATCTTTACTAGAACAATATTCATTGTAATGTGGGTTGTCTAATTTTAATTTATTTTATATTCATTTAAAACAAACTAAAGAATAGTTGAACGAAAAATAAGTGCAGAGCGGGCTAGCTTTTATTCAATTTTTAACGTGACCTAAAGCAAGAAAATCTGCTGCAAACGATTTTTGAGAAAAATGGTTTCAAATATTTTGACATATTAATTAATTTACTTTAATCAGATAACTTTTTTCGAAGATTGATTATTCAGCGGGGTAGATAACAAAATTCTTCATAAGTTGAAGATAAAAGGTTTTCTTCAAATTTAAAATCAACAAAAACTGCTATTTTTCAACAGTTCACAGATATACTGTCGAGGAGCCTTAATCGAACAGTAACGCTATTCGTTAAAATTTAATTTTATTTCCTCAAAGTGTCGAAACTACTTCTCACCGTGCCTTATAATAATTAGGGTACCGGTCGTTAAGGAAAGCATATTGTAGTTGTAGGCTACGGTTGTTGCTGGTGCTGATGCTGCTTTTATTGTCATTTCTACGGCAGCATTATGTTGTGTATAGTGTGGATAAGGCGGGAATTAAACGATACATGACTGTGCACTTACCGACATATTGCGGGAGGACAAACGATGTAGAGTAATCTATTGTCGCTGAGGCTGTAACCATATAGGATGCTCAAGCCGCACTCGTTGCCCGCACAGTGATTAAGACCGTAACGTCTGGCTACCGCGGCTAATTCCGAGTCCTTTTCCGCATCCTTGCCGCCGAGATGAACCTCCTTTACGGCGAATAAATCCAGGAACCTGTTAGTGGTGGTGGGAAGAAAGAAAAGAAAACATAAGGCTGGGGGCTGTATAATTTATTGAGACGTTAATAAATTCCGTAATAACAAGATAAAGGCACAGAGGGAGAGAAGATAAAATGTAATATTTAATTGCTAATTCAACGCAATGTTCCGAGCTAAATAGATTAACTCACTCCGGTTAGCTGATGGAATAAAAACGGAATACCTAATTGTTAAAATTAATATTCCTATTCTTTCGTTATTAGATAAATTATATTACGTATTGTAATATCTAGCAAACGAATTAACCCTATTCTAAAGCTGTCACATTTCAGCATTTAATTCTGCGGACCACTGACCAAATAAAAATTTTCATTATGTTGTTTATGTCATTAATTATTAAAAAGCTCTTGTTATTGATTATAGCATGTTTGACTAACTTAATTATTTTTGAGTTTACAGGATAAATGTATTCTAATATTTTGATTTAATGTTATAATTTGATTTCTATTGACTTTTTTGGAAGTATTTGAATTACATTATTGATACTCAATGCAGAAAGTTTATTTACGTATACTTGGCTATCTACAATCATGTATTAATGACCTGTTTAAATATAAACTAAAAACTCTAATTGATGTGTGGATAATAGCTCTATTTTGCAAATAAAAGTAATTGCTCAAATGTAAGTACATACCAATATATTATTTATTGAAATATATTTTGTTTTACAATTTTTTTTAACACAGATCTAAATCCTATTTTGTTAATACATGAATCGCATAGACAAAGTATTATATATTAGTAATTAAAAAATCACTACTAATTATACTAGGTTTTCCTAGTTCCAATCTACATTTTTAATCCTGTAAAAACATAATTAGTCTTTAGTTCTCGTATAGTTTTTAATAATTGCTCGGCTCGTCAATGTTGATGCATATACATACACAAAGCCTACACACATACAGCGTGTGTCAATTTTCATTAGTCATAGGCGATCAATTCATGCAATACGTGACAACGTGGCACCCCTACTTTCATCTCCAATGCCAGCGCGACCGATACATGCTCGAAAATACAAGTTATAGCAGTAACTATTGGACCACTGACTTGGGAAATAATATTTACAAGTTGCAAGGATTTGTTTTTCTTTTTCCTTTCAGTAAATGCAGAGAATTATTAAGCTGCGTTCACGCTGCATGACACAAACAAAAGCGTAATTCTAATAAAATTAAAAATAAGGTAAATAAAAAAGGATTCTGAAAATAATAATAAACTACTAGATCAGGAGATCGCGGCGGCTATTTGATGTTTCCCGTTCCAGTAATAAGACGGCTTTTATTGCAGACTAGATCGCAACGTGTTCGCAGCTAAACATAGAATGTAAAACCTGGTGGGAAGATCGGAGAAAATCGTTGTGATGTCGATTGTTGCCGGGATTGGTGACGGACAGTAGGGATGCCACGTTGCCATGTATTACTTGTATACGTATAAATCGCACATAAATATTGAATCCCTATACCTAATGAAAATTGACACATACGGTATATTATATTATCAGATGCGCAAGGTGTTTTGAATAAAACACCCACTATTGAACTACTAAAACTCAAGGAAGCAGACAAAAAAGAAAAAGAACTGAGAAAGTCCGCAAGGAAAATTAAGAAAAGGGTTGAATTCGATGTTGATGGTTATAAAAATCTGTATCCAAATGTACCACAATCTCAAGATGATTCTGATGATGAAAATTCTGCTTGCATTAATTTTTTTATCTATTGTTAATAATTAGTATCTACCTATGCCATCATTACCATATATTATGGTGTGCCATCATTACATTATATAGGTATATGATGGCACACTTGGCAATAAAATCAAAATATATATTTTATAGAAATACCGGATGTCAACGAGATCATGTATCAGCACGCCATTTATTTATTAGTTAAAATAAAACTTTGAAATTCGGACCGTATATATGAGTGATTGGTGGGCTTCTTCAGGTACACTCAGTTTTTCTATAGCACTTCCGGTCAAACCGAAAGTGACGTTAATTTTGAATTTTTAAATACAACATTTATTATTTCTGTTCATATTCTGTTTCTTCTAAAAATTTGCCATCTAGTGCAGGTTAACATTTGAAATTTCTGTCAAAGATGGCGGTATCTGTTAAATTTATCCATTAAAGTGAAACTGCTTCGCAACAATTGTCGAAATGTAACAACCATCAAAGTTACCTTTGAAAACAATTAAGAAACGTATTTTTCACATTTACACGCATTGGCGAAGGAAACATGTATTTCACATTGAAATTACTAAAGAAAATAAGATTTTTTTTTTCATTTTCAAATGACAGATACCTACTCGTTTTTTTAAATAGTAACACAGTTATCATTGGAAATAAATGTCACCTGTAAACAACTAACAGGCTGTGAACTGTCAATACAAGTTGATTGATAGTTCACGTTATTTTGTGTATTGTTTAAAAGTTATTTTATAGTTGTACAGTAAACAATACATATTTGGTAATGTATACTCGAAATGAAAAAGTTTATATTCTTTTAATTTATGGAGAATGCCGTAAAAATTCAAGAGCCGCGGCAGCGCTCTATGCACAGCGCTTTGCAGACCGACAGCACCCACCCCCAATTTATTTTATAAGAGTAGAATCTCAATTCAGCAGCGAAGAAGACGATCCACAAAATAATAATGTAAAGCTTATTGTTGACGAAGCAACAGAAATTAATGTACTCGCCTTAGTTGAAGTTGATAAAACGGTTTTTCTCCGACAAATCGGTTGCGAGTTAACTATTAGTTATGAATCTGCGCGAAAAATTCTAAAGAAACATAACTACAAATCTTTCAAGTATCAGATCAACCAACACCTGTTCGAAACCGATTTTGTGAGAAGATTAGAGTTTTGCAACTGGGCTGTAGATAATATCCGAAGAGACGTGTTAATTTATGTAGAGATCAGGAAGGGCGACATTTTGAACATTTATAATAAATACCTAAATAATAATAACTTACATCTAGCTCCTTTCAATAATACTCATAACATAGATTTTGTAAATTACTGTTTTCGCTATTGTTGTGTTACTAATAGTTTTAATGCAAACATTGAACATGTGTGTACCTTTGTTTAATATCTAGTAGTTGATTAAATTTATGGAAATCGTTTATTTCCTATGATAACTGTGTTTTTTTCATTTGAAATATAATTGTTCTGTTGCTTTGGAATTAGACTACTTTTAAAACATTTTATATTTTGTACTACCTGTCTACCACTAAACCACAGCATATTTTATATCACTTGAAAGCTAAAAATTATGCCAATATGGCACTGCAATAAAAAAATAGGTGTTACTATTTAAAAAAACGAGTACCTGTCATTTGAAAATGAAAAAAAACATATTTTCTTTAGTAATTTCAACGTGAAATACATGCTTCCTTCGCCAATGCGTGTAAATGTGAAAAATACGTTTCTTAATTGTTTTCAAAGCTAACTTTGATGGTTTTCGCATTTCGACAATTGTTGCGAAGCAGTTTCACTTTAATGGATAATTTTAACAGATATCGCTATCTTTGACAGAAATGTCAAAAGTTAACCTGCACTAGATGGCACATTTTCAGAAGAAACAAAATATGAACACAAATAATAAATGTAGTATTTAAAAATTCAAAATTAACGTCACTTCCGGTTTGACCGGAAGTGCTATAGAAAAAGTGAGTGTACCTGAAGAAGTCTACCAATCACTCATTTATACGGTCCGAATTTCAAAGTTTTATTTTAACTAATAAATAAATGGCGGGCTGATACATGATCTCGTTGACACCCGGTATATTATTTTGGAATAGCTTGGATTGATTATTTATGAAACTACTTCCTATTCTTTGAATTTTGCCATGGTTAAACATCTATTGCGGTTTAAACCAAACATATTTACGCATATTTATAAAAAAGGATGCCATCATGGTCATACTTCCCCTATACAAGCTATATATCTTACTTTAAGATTTTTTATAATGCAATGAACTTTTGTAGATCTACCGTAGCCGGGCAATTTTGCCATTCGTTCAAATTGTGTGGTGCAATAACATTCTTTCGCCTTTAATTCTATGTACTTTTTTCCGAGAAATTTGAATAATACGTGGTTTATTGCAAATTCAGAAGCTTTAATTTCATTAGTTTTAGTTTAGCTCCAGATATTGATATAAATTAACTAAGACCACGTCAAAATTTGCATGTATACGTCTCGTCAAGTACGTTCGTATTCACTTTGTCTGCTATCCATCCGGCAGAAGCTCGCTAGTCTCGGCTCGGTTAGATCAGTAGTATTATTACAGCGGTACAGTTTAATCCATCAGTCTAAAACTCCGTGTCACTACACTCCTCTACTGGCGTAAAAAGAGAGAGCGTAGAGACAATTACTTTTAAGTGGAATGGAAGAAACATTCAAATATCATGGACGAATGGCGCACGATAAACCGGAATTTACTTTCGCAGAATTAGCTTCGCGAAATACCAGTACATATTTACACCACGGGCAGGGCAAGGAATTTCAGCGAGACAAAATGAAAATACTAGAATAATAAGTGTACGGGAAAGACGAGAGGCAGAATGAAAGAAACAACGCAATTCACCCCGTCATCTAAGAAGCCACTGAACTTTCAAACAATGAAGTTGGACGTTTACTGCAACGAGTCCTGCGTTCTTCTAATATGCATGCATATAACATGAGCACGAGGAAATTGTCTGGATGGAAATTTGTTCTCCCCCAGTAATTTATTAAGATACAATTGTGTACGCGAAATAATAGAACACTTGTTCTTTTTTTTTTCTTGAGTGCACATAAGAAAGTTTCGTAAAAATCCCGAGGCAATTCAATTTTCATGTGAAAGATAAGTTCTATATTACATCCTTTTATATGTGGAGTCACTTGAAAACAATGTACATACGTGACAATATGTCAAATTTTCATGGCTTGTGCGATTCTTAACAGAAATGTTTCGTATCATCTGTTGTTTTATGGGTTACGAACTGAAAATTGATTTTTTAAAGCAGACCTTATTGATATCAGCGAATGTTTAGGTGTTCGTAGCGTTTTAAAGGTTAAAAGTGAAGAAACACAAGTGATGAACAGGTGGAAAGAATACTTTGAAAGTCTATTAAACTCAGTAAGAATAATTAAATACCGAATTGAGGAAAACGACAAAACTATAAACCCTATAATAGAGACACATGACAAAGTCATAGATAAAGAAGAATTGAAAGAAGGAATCAGGAATTTAAGAAATGGAAAAACTCCAGGGCACGACAAAATATCAGCATAGATGTTTCAGAATATTGGAGATCTTGGAGTAGATCTGCTTTTAGAGATCTATAATAGGGTTTGGAAGGAAGAAAGTGCCCAGGGATTGGACGATTAGTGTTATAATACCAATTTACAAGCACGGAGACAAAAAAGATTGCAACAATTATAGAGGGATAACTATTTTAAATACAACGGTAAAAGTATATGAACAGATTTTGGAAAGAAAACTTAGAAAAATGGTGGAACCAACTCTTAATAAGTCACAAAGTGGGTTTAGAAAAAGAAGAAGTACCCAAAAACATATATTTACAATTAAAGAAATCACGAGTAGAAGGCTAATGAAAGGTAAAAAATGAGGTGTGGCCACCACACGACTTTCTTATACGTATGAAAGTGCTACTTCCGGTCCGAATTTTGAAATTTCATGTATACAAAAAGTATTGCAAATATAACTCTAAATACTTTTGTACTCTTAATAAATATATATAGAATGCATAATTTACGACATATTTGCCAAAAATCGCTATTCGGTAAGAGTAAAAGTGTTACTTCCGGTCCGAATTTTGAAATTTTTTTTATACAAAAGATATTGAAAACTATGTTTTAAATACTTTTATACACGTAACGTACCTGTCTAAAAAGCTTGACTTGCGAAATATTCGCAAAAAACCGATTTTCGATAAGAGTAAAAGACCTACTTCCGGTAGGAATTTCGAAAAACTTTTTAAGTAAAATTGTTCTCAATTTTAATTCTAAGTACATATGAATTCTTTATAAATTTGTATAAACTTAGTATTTGACGAAATATTGGCAAAATTCGATTTTTTCACTGAAGTAAACTGCTACTTCCGGTCTACCGATTTTACTGAAAAACTAATCAGATCTCAAGAGGGAGATTATACACGTAAATACAAAATTTGGAATTGATATCTCCAGCGGTTTGACCGCTATCGTGGTCACACACAGACACACAGACAGACAGACAGACAGACAGACAGACAGACAGACAGACAGACACACACACAGACATTTTTTAAAAACCACTTTTTTGGTATCAGGGGACCTCAAAACGTGGACATCTGCAAAAATCTCGAGGTCGAAAATTTTCATCATCACAATACTTCCTTATACTACGTATAAGAAAGTAAAAAATCTACTTGGCTTTTATGGATATGGAAAAAGCGTTTGAAGCATATCTAGGGAAAGTATATGGAAAAGCCTGGAGGAAAGAATAATTAACAATGAACTAGTAAAAGCAATCAAATGACTACATTAGGAAACTAATAATTACATAATTAAGAATTATCTTAAGTCAGATTTATTTAGAACAAGAGAAGGAGTTAGGCAGGGTGGTGGACTCAGCCCATTACTGTTCATAACTTATATGGATGACATCATCAATGAGACCAGACAACGGACCAAGTCAATGTTTATAGGCTATAGAGAATTGAATAGTGTTGAGATCACAGACTGTGCTTTTGCCGATGATGTAATTATTTCAGATAGCGAAAAGAAATTGAAAGAGAATTTGGAAGTATGGAATGATGTATGAGAATTGGAAATCATTTCTTTGTTTGATTTTATTGAATAAAGGCAATTAAGTTGGTGGGGACATTAGACCATTTATACATATAGACACGCCGTTTTCCGTCCCGCCTTGAATACGAACTGAAGCAAACATAACGCAGGCACGTGACGTCACGGGTGGGCTTGTTTCTGCTGTTGTTATATGTCTAACGTCCGTTTTGACGTTATAGATACAGTGTTAATATTGATTAAATCGTTCTAATTTTAATTATGGTATAATCCAAAAATTTAATGGCTAAATTATGTATAAAAGTTCTGAGCAGTGTTCATGGCACAATTTTCAACTATTACAAAGAACACATGTATGACCACGATGTCGACAATAATCATATTGTAAAATTAATTAAAATTATTAGTTTTAATTATTGTAAAATTAGGCTATATCATCAAGATGAATGCATGAACAGATATACTAATAAATTAAGAAATAAATCAAATAAAACAATTTTGCTTTCTGAACAATAATTGAAAATTTGTATAAGTATTAAATAAATCAATTTCTTTTACTTTCTTATATGTAGTATAAGGAAGTATTGCGATCACGAAAATTTTCGACCTCCAGATTCTTGCAGATGTCCACGTTTTGAGGTCTCCTGATTCCAAAAAAGTGGGTTTTAAAAAATGTCTCTGTGTGTGTGACCACGATAGCGGTCAAACCGCTGTAGATATCAATTTCAAATTTTGTATTTACGTGTATAAAATCTCCCTCTTGAGATCTGATTAGTTTTTCAGTAAAATCGGTAGACCGGAAATAGTAGTTTACTTAAGTGAAAAAAATTGAATTTTGCCAATATTTGGTCAACTACTAAGTTAAGACAGACTAGCTGTGGCACATGTAGACTATCGTTGGATGAAATCATTTTAGTTATCGACCTGTATTATTTGAAGGCCAGATCGCCCGTTTACAGGGCGGAGGCGGTAATAATGTCCGTTCAACGAATACTGAAAAAGCAGAAATACCATTCATACTACATTCAGTTACGCCAACTGGACGAAGATATTTCCCGTAGAGTTGCGTTTTGCGAATGGGCTGAACAACAAATCCATGATCGGATAGGTTTCGTTGAATGTCTTGTTTTTGGAGAAGAAGCAACATTTCATAAAAATGGAAGCGTGAATAAACACAACTTTCATTACTATTCCCCGTATTACACAAAGTCATTGGTGGTCCTTGAATATTTGGGGTGGCATAGTTGGAAATTTCGTTATTGGACCACATTTCTTTGGTAGACGAGTAAATGGTTTAATTTATTTGGACTTTCTTCAGAATATATTACCATTATATTTGAAAAGCGTACCTCTGAGCATACGTCAAAGAATGTTGTTTTTACACGATGGGGCTCCTAAATGTAAACATACACGAAAGACCGTGAAATGAAGCTACAAATGGCGGTCTGTTACCTGATGGTCTTTCATGTATGCTTACATCTCCTCGGTTATCCCATCTTGTGCCTTGACTACACCGTACTGATGACGACTAGCGAGTCAGAAACACATGTCTACGGTTGCTCAACAGTAGAATTTACCCGATATTTTTCATTTCTTGTGCTAATATGCTTTGATTTTTACTTTCTTATACGTTGTATAAGGAAGTATTGTGATGATGAAAATTTTCGACCTCGAGATTTTTGCAGATGTCCACGTTTTGAAGTCCCCTGATACCGAAAAACTGGTTTTTAAAAAATGCCTCTCTCTCTCTCTGTGTGTGTGACCACGATAGCGGCCAAACTGCAAATTTTATATTTACGAATGTAATCTCCCTTTTGAGATGTGATTAGATTTTCAGTAAAATAGGCAAACCGGAAGTAGTAGTTTACTTCACTGAAAAAATCGAATTTTGCCAATTATTCGTCAACTACTAACTTTAAACAAATTTGTAAAGAATTCATATATACTCAAAATTAAATTTGAGAAGAATTTTATTAAAAAAGTTTTTCGAAATTCCTACCGGAAGTTGGTCTTTTACTCTTATCGAATAGCGATTTTTGCAAATATTTCGCAAATTATGCATTTTATATATATTTGTCAAGAGTACAAAAGCATTTAGAGGTGGATTTGAAATATTGTTTGTATAAATGAAATTTCAAAATTCGGACCGGAAGTAACACTTTTACTCTTATCGAATAGCGATTTTTGCAAATATTTCGCAAATTATGCATTCTATATATATTTGTCAAGAGTACAAAAGCATTTAGAGGTGGATTTGAAATATTGTTTGTATAAATGAAATTTCAAAATTCGGACCGGAAGTAACACTTTTACTCTTATCGAATAGCGATTTTTGCAAATATTTCGCAAATTATGCATTCTATATATATTTGTCAAGAGTACAAAAGCATTTAGAGGTGGATTTGAAATATTTTTTGTATAAATGAAATTTCAAAATTCGGACCGGAAGTAACACTTTTACTCTTATGGAATAGTGATTTTTGGAAATATGTCGTAAATTATGCATTCTATATTTATTTGTCAAGAATACAAAAGTATTTAGAGTTGGATTTGAAATATTTTTTGTATAAATGAAATTTCAAAATTCGCACCGGAAGTAATACTTTTACTCTTATCGAATAGTGATTTTTGCAGATATTTCGTAAATTATGTATTTTATATATATTTGTCAACAGTATAAAAGTATTTAGAGTTGGATTTGGAATATTTTTTGTATAAATGAAAATTCAAAATTCGGACCGGAAGTAATACTTTTACTCTTAGCGAGTAGCATTTTTTGCAAATATCTCATAAAGTATGTATCCTGTAGAGATTTATTAAGAGACTGGAAGTACTTTAGAATAGGATTTTGAATAATTTTTAAAATTGCATGATTTGAAACACTCATACGTATAAGTAAGTCGTGTGGGGGCCACATCTAATTTTTTTGATAAAAAATCGGTTCATTTTCTTGTACTCACTTATTATGTGATACATTTGTATTGCATATTGTGTAAATTATGTAATTCAGTAAGTCAATAAAGCATATTATAATTATTATTTTTATGAAAAGTGACAATGTTATTCTTGCGTCTGAGCATTATCCTATCAATATAGAATGAAGTTTTATTATGTAGGTTAAATATTTAGGCATAACTATGGCGGTAAAACAAATGAAAGATGTTGTTTCCAAATTGCAGATTTAATAACATTAAAATCACTAAATCACAATGCGTAAATCAATTATAGACGGCCGTTTACTACTCTATAGTACTCTTAAAAAAGATTAAATTGAAAGCGTTTGATTATTAATTTTAATATTTACAATTATTTTTCGCTCTCTCTTTTCCTTAAGGAAAATTTTTAATACTTAGATGACACTTGTCAGCTTTTTATCATGGTTTTTTGTTCTTTGTCTTTCTTTGTTATGATCCTTCTAATTCTTTCTGTGTCGTTTCCGTCTGTTTCGTCATTTATTATTATACGTTTCTGCACGAATATCAAAAAAGGAGATTCATTCATAAAAGGAAACATTTTAAATTTACATCTCGAATGCCTTCGATATTATTTTATAGAAGGGAAACTCCATGATAAAACGAAATCGCTTGCATGTGATAGAATGTGAATTTCGATAACATGAAATTCTTATTTAAATAATTGCCTCGCTCTTAAAAACAATATTTCATGTTTCTCTTTTCCTTTTATAGAACAGCCTATTTCTTTTTATTACCGTCTAACAAGAATGAAAAATGTAAATTCAGACTCATTCGTTTAGGGTCCGTCAAGAGTGAACAAGGAAGACCTAATTTAGGGTACTTCTTTCGTTGCAAACACGTTTCCTTTTCAACTGAGCAGCTTAACATCTCTTCATTATTAGTTTTTTTTTACGTAAATTCCTACGTTTTCCGGGGAATTGTTTTAAATGAAAACAATAAAACTCAATTTAGAAATTTATTGTCACAAACAACAAAAAACAAAACATATGAAAATTAGGAAGAGCCAGTTGGTAATATTACAACAGGATAAAACATATTGCAAAAATATGTAAAGCCCTGGTTATCACGTTAGTGTAATAGAAATGCGAAATTAATAGGTGAACTGGGTTGTAAAACACGCAAAATCTGAGAAAAAAATATCGTGAACTTTACTAAAAAGCATAATTATGACATTGACCCTTTTAAAACTAAGACACAAAATTACCAAACTTTTTATCCGAATATTGCCATACATACTTTTGCGGGGTTAATAGGGTAGTAAATTATAAAAAAGTATAATAATAGTACATCATATTCAAATAATTTTAATCTATTGAAAAAGTCAAAATTCACTTTAATAACATTGGATATTCTATTTTCATGATTTGGATGTGTATTCGCACTTTTATGGTGGCTATGTTGATGAAAATGTGTATCTCCTCTTAATTTTAATTTATGCCTTTGACTACTCACTTTAATAGTATGAGTACTTCATCAAATTATTTCCTTCACTGTATTTTTTAATTTACTTTTTTTGAAAAATCGATTTTTTTCCTTGTAATACCATGTATACCGGGTGACCCAAGTTTTACCGTCACTGGCAAAATATACTCTTATTTATAAAATAATTCTTTTGTGTATAGTGACTTTATTAATACGTACACTTCATTAATTCAATCAAATTAAAATTATATCGCCTCGAGGAAGTATTAATTTAATTATCAGTATCTACTAGAATACCAGTTTAAGACCATTAAATAACTAATAATATTTTGAATCGTTTCCGGGGATTAAAAATATCAAAACATTCATTAATAACAAGTTATTTGCATTTAATTTTTTAAACATTGACGTTTAGGGCGATTGACAAAGTTTCTACTTGAGTATCATAAATTTAGGCGACAATGGTTACGCAGATGAGCTACCTATCTCGGCATGTTGTAATATTTTGAAAGAAAATGCAATCTACGTGCAAGCTGTGCACTGTCGATTAGTGTACACTGATTGCAAATTATAAATGAACTATAAATGCTTTCCACTAAAATTTAAATTTAAGGAAAAACTGTATTTTTGAAATTAATTCAAATGAATATGTTACAAAAAATATCAGCATCATAATAAAGAAAAAAAGTAAATGATTCCAAAAATGACTGATACATTTTAAACATTGAGCTCCATTTTCGGCGGTGGCAGTAAAACTTGGGTCACCAAGTACATATTATTGTATTCTAATATACAGTGCGTTAGTGATGAAAGGATCAAATTCGTTTAAAATTCAGGTATTTATTTTGCAGAAAAACGCTCGGACAGGTCGATTAGTATTTTTAGTGGTGAATTTTTTGACATAAGAAAATTATATACAGGCTGTCTAAAGAAGAAGATATTGCCCAGGTCTATATAGTTTAAGAATTATGAAAATTGTTAAATAGTTAAACTTTAGAATAAGAACATTAATTTTAAATTTTAAATATAGTTTAAGGTAGAATAATCACAAGTCACAGATTTACTAGGTGAATAATGAGTTGCATAACCTTTAAAGGGCAATGTCATTATGAAAAATATAGAAATAATAATTTAAGTTTAAATATATTAAGAATTAAGAAATAAAAATAAACACAAATAAATCTATGCATTCTATATATTATATAAAAGACAAGCACAAGATATGGTTTGAATATATAAAAACAGAACTAAACTTCTCGCAAAGTGTTTGAATAGCACTAAACATTTTCAGAAATGGACCACTGTTCAAAAATAAAAATGTGTTAAAAGCAAATAACCGAGAGAGAGAGTGATGTTGAGAGATGGAACAATTAAAAGGGTGAATCATTTATATGCCATAAAATTGTACGAGCATGCTTGTGATGAAAACGTCCATTCAAATGAAATTTGTACGATGATTTTAAATTTATTAGAGGATTTCATAATTATATTTATAAGAATAATAAATACCTGATACTTATATCTAAAAAAGGATATATGGAAAGGTATTTCTCTATCTCGGACAATACAATAATACATTTTATGTATACACCAGATGTACAAATAGGATACATTTTGAAATTTTGTATGCACAAATACAGAAGGCATCAAAGACATCAGTATACATTTTGTGTGGTTATTTTAAAACCTACAAAGAAGAGATAACATTAATGTTGTTCGCAGTTATTTACAAATCGATATACTGGAAACAGAAAAGAATTGGATGGAACTTGCAGGCCGTGCTATGGAAGTAAGTACTCCTTGCAATATGGTTTTGATGAAAAAGATTCCAGTAGTACATGATGTATTTCCAATTGCATCCAAGGAAGGCACCTATAAGAAGAAGTTGAGAATAACCTTAGTTAGGGGAAAGAGAAAATATGTAAATAGGGATAAGAGAGGCGATATGTTCATATACAGATACAATGAAGGATGGTGTTAAGAAAACAAGAACATACCCACCGAAGACGAAGGATGGCAAGTGTGTGTAAACCTCAGTAAACAATTTTTGAGTGACGCTTTTTTCATAAACATTTAACTGTCAAAGTGCGAAAGATGTGTTTACGCGACTGGAAAAACTTGAAGGAGATAAAATGAATCAAACGATACCAACGTAAATGTTAGTTCAATAGACATAGCGCTGCGAATGCGTAGCTATCGTTTGTTTTAAGTTATATAGAGGGGTGAAACCAGATGGAAAAGGAGATACAGCCGATCTT
The DNA here is from genome assembly GCA_963170755.1 of Amphimallon solstitiale. Lineage (NCBI taxonomy): Eukaryota > Metazoa > Arthropoda > Insecta > Coleoptera > Scarabaeidae > Amphimallon > Amphimallon solstitiale. The sequence goes on from OY720682.1 coordinate 23,289,732, forward strand.
TTGAATTAATAAGACGTAAAAATTTTGAGATCGTTTGCGAATAATAGTAGGGGTTTTTGAAACACTACGTTAAATTTATATTGGTTTTGAATGTTTTAGTTCATTTTGAATTCAAGTATTATTTTAATTTTGTTATTGTTAATTATTTGCTGCATTTAATAATTTCATTTTTTTTACTCTTTCACAATATTAAATATATCAAAATGGAAGACATGAATAAAAAAAGAATTTCGTAATTTATATGAGGAACATAAGTAAGTTTTTGAAATAAATATACAGTTTTGAATAATTGATAATGTAAGACGTACTCCAAGAGTACTATATGAAAATATTTACTTTTGGCAAGGCGCTGAACATCATTAATTTTAAAATAAATATTGTTTTGCTAAACTGCATTGATATTATTGTAATTGTGGGAAGATCGTTAATGGTGTTGAGGGCACTTGAGGTACTATTTGCAAATATTTGCTTCCTGTGTATTACTGGACATTATTAACGATTGTTGTGGTTAAACTTAATTAAAATTTCAAGTTGAAAATACGAATAGACAGGAATATTCTTGATGGACAAGCGCCAATCTGTTGGGTGTACTATGTGCGAATATTTACATTAAGGGATTGGTATAAGTCATTTTCAAGATATTTTCTTCGTTGCAAAGTTTTAGATCATCAAAGGCACTATGTGCGAATGTATGTCTTTGTTGAAATAAAAATTAGCTTGGTATGGGAAATTTTTTTTTTTTGGAATCTATAAATAGTATTATATTAAAGGATAAAATAGAAAAATAATATTTTTCTTGAATCGTAATAAAAAAAAGGAATTATGTTTTTCTATGTATTATAATTGTCAAGAAATATTCTTGACACAGCATTATTCCGAAAACCGCTGATTTCGGGGATATGATATGTTACACAAAAAGTTTTGAGAATTTACCATACAATTCGAAATGGCATAATATACACGGTGTTCCATTAAAAAAAACAATGATTGCTGCATATGTTCTTGTTTATACACCCTGTATATAATTTTCTTATGTAAAAAATTTACAACTAAAAATACTAATCGACCTGTCCGAGCGTTTTTCTGCAAAATAATTACCTGAATTTTAAACGAATTTGTTCCTTTCATCATGAACGCACTGTATATATATTCCTATAAAACTACATGACAGGTACAAAAAAGAAACATATATAAATTATATAACAAAAGTAGAACCTGCTTTTCTTTGTGTACCTAATTCATATTCTAAATAAACAAATGCTTTTAATTTCTATGTATTTTTAACCATTTCTCTTAGACTTAATTTTATGAGATGGATTGAGCGCTGTCTGTATACTACTGCCACATTAATTAACGAAATATTGAGAATATCGTGTTAGAAAGCTCTACGGTTCAGCGTCAGTCAGTAAAAAGTCTTTCGAAGTATTTCGAAAAAAATAATGGTTTTCTCATAAAAGAAAGCAAACGTTTCAATATCGTAAAGATAAGTGCATGGAGAAGATATGCTTGAAACAGCTCCGGGGAAAGCTTATGTAATACAGGGAATAAAGATAAACTCGTCGGTAAATTTTTATCGAAAGCTTTAAAATAATAAAAACCCTTGTCGTGATGTGGTATATGTATTAAAATTCTACCTATTTTAGAACTTTTTTTGTTTTAATTATACCAACTCCACCTTATACGACAAAGTCTTTGCGCTATTACTTTGAAATATCGACGTTGGTAAGCTATTTTACACAAATCGTCAACCGCCGTTTCACCATAAACGAGTTCGTAGCCCTTTCCAGACGCCTCGTCGTAGCCCCCGTGTGCCGACGTCGTACGCCGATCACTTCCAAAATGAACATAGATTACGTTGTAATTTTTAAATGCCTTTCGTCATGCGTAAAATTGAACACAAGCTTACGGAATATATAGCAGTAGGTGCGGAACCAAAGTCCGGGACGGTTTTGGGGTGGTGAGGGGTATTGCAAGTTGGAGCGGAAAATAAATTTTCAAGACAATTTCATTCCGGAATGAACAACAGTGCGCTCTGCAAAATTTTATAATCGCCTCGGCTTCGCGTAATCTATCAATGGGAAAGATGGATGTTTACGAGGGTCCGTTTCTATGCTATAAAATAAATAAAATCTTAATATTACATTACAATTTTCATTAAAATGCAGCAAAGTAATTCTTGGAGAATAAACTCTCACCCTATTGAATGACTCAAAGCATGCCTACACGAATGAATTTGTATATGAAAATGTATGAATGCACATCTACACCAAGCTGGCATTGCAAACAACAACGTACAGCCAGCTGTTTCGATCTTACATAGATCTCATCAGTGTGAGAGATTATTTTCAAAGAATTATTTTGTTGCATTTTATTGTAATAGGTACGCCACCTTTAGGCGAATTTATTGAATGCACGTATATCTACAGTTGCCCGATATAGTAGTTGTACTGCTGAGGGTTCATCATCTCCTTGCGTTGTCGCGCTTGGGTAACAGATGCCGCTGGGAATCTCCCATGGCATTTGGTACGTATGTCGACTATATTTGCAGGTAGTTCAAGTTTGTGCGGCATTGTGTACAGCACGCTCGTACACTGATGAGCTCTATGTAAGATCGAAACAGCTGTGTGTACGTTGTTGTATGCAATGCCAGCTTGGTGTAGATGTGCATTCATACATTTTCATATACGAATTAATTCGTGTATGCATGCTTTGTACAATTTTCAATCGTATCAGGTTGATAAAAGCGCGAATTAAGCAATTGTTTATTTAAGCTACCCAATTTATTGTTAAATTTTTTTACACTTTATACCGCTTCTTTATTAATATGACCATCTTGGCCAAATTTATAAATCGAGTGTGGGCATCATACGACTTTCTTATATGTATGTGCGTTCTGTTTTTTCTTAATAAAACAATTCCCTGTGAAAAAGTGTTACTTCCGGTCAACGTTTGATTTTTTTTTATTCAGAAATCATGCCAAATCCAACTCAAAGTAATTTTATTCTCTTAATAAATCTCTATAAAATGCATAATTTGAAAAATATTTGCAAATAGCTCCTATTCGATAAGAATAAAAGTGTTACTTCCGATCCGAATTTTGAAATACTTTGTACACAAAAATTGTTCCAAGTTGAGCTCTAAATACTTTTATATTCTGCATAAATCTGTATACAATGCAAAGTTTGCGAGATATTTGCAAAAACTGCTATTTGATAAGAGTAGAAGTATTACTACCGATCCGAATTTTAAAATTTATTTTATACAAAAATGTCAAAACAGTTGAGGTTTTGGTCTTAGCACATCAAAGAATAAGTCATAATTTTAGGCTTCCTCATCCTCGCCATACTTGTCAGGTCAATTTCTCACTTTTTCCAATTCGCAAACAGGTAGTACCTCATCTACATCTTATAATTTAGAAAGAGATAAGCAAATGTTAAGGCACAGTGGCAGCTTCCTCATCAATTACTGAAGAGGCTCTTTGACGTTTCAAGTTTCCTTTTTTTGTTAATTTCAAGTTGTGTTAGAGACATGGATAATTTTTGGGAATTTGTAAATTATGTAAAATATAAAGTATAGAGAGATAAACTTTGAAGAAGGTTTTGTTGATAGGATTGTGAAAGTGCCAAATGTGCTCGCTCAAAAACTGAGTTGAAATGCAATCCGAGCAGCACCTATTGATGGGCATTTAATATTTGAAAAGAAGTATATACACATTTATAACGTGTCCACTTAAGTATGAGGCAATTGAGAAATGATTTTATTTTTATTTTCCCAAAAAAAAATTAAGGGAAGGAAAAGTTCGAGCATCCGAAGAAACCTAATATTTTTAATTCAGAATTGCTACATTATTAGAGAATACAATTCCGGGATTCGACTATGTGGTTTCTAATTGGGCTTAAATGAAAAAAAAAACCTAATTAATTTCTTAAAAATTATTTATTAATATTACACACACTATATTAAAATAAGGAACAAAAAAGACAATACAAAAAACTATTTAGAATTTCGAAAATACAATTGCAGAAATATCAAAGCATCCAATGTTTGACTTCCAAGTCTGTGTTGTAGTTTATTGCCAACATATTGCTGTGGCAACATAATCATTTGGAATACAATAATTGTAGTATTGCCATACATTAGGCTTTGCCAAATAAATTTTGTTGTGTGCTGTTCCAGCAACATAACTAATAAAGATGATGCACGTACTTTATAAATATACGTGAATTCTATCAGTGTATCTAAATTTCTATTCTCTCATCAAATCTCTTGCTTTTTTTTCTTTAATTGGGATAAGGTTATAGCTTATTCAAAATAAAAACCAGAAACCATATAAAACATAATTGTATAATTTATTTAACATTATTTCACAATAGATAGCATCGCTATACTATATTCACCATTTTATTAAAAAGAAACATAATTAAGAGAAATCATTTGTACCTTGTTCTAGGTTGTAATGTTTTATAGTACGAATATATTTTTCTTATGCTTAATCAAATAAAAATCTAAAATATTGTCCTGTTTCAAGAAAAATAAAATTCAATTAACGTTAGTATACTATTGATATTTTAATGCTAATTCTATCCATCAGAGACATTATATTCGCACGTAATGCTCTGACAAACTTAGAACTTCGCAATGGTCAATGTTCGGAGAAAAAGCTTGAATCTGATTACTGTCTATAACCATTCACACGTATTATATCCAGCATCTCAGAGTCCGCTACCCAGAAACACTTTCTTTCTTAAAATTCTAATTTAAATCATTAATTTATAATCAAAAATTTATTGTAAACATTAATGATGCCTAATAAAATGCCAGAAAATATACATTTGCACGCTATATCCTCTTAACACCCAACACCATTAATAATTCCATTTTTGTGTTCTTGAAACTAATGAATGCTTATTACTATTACAGGAAAATATTTATTATCCCTGTCGCACAACGTTATATTGAATATACATTTGCACGTTATATTTCAATACACGCATAGCAACGTTGGTAAATCTTTGTATCAAAAACTTACTTTGAATCATTGAAAAACTTTTCAAATTCAGCCATTTGCATCTCCATTATTCAAAAATACAAAAAATATTAACCAAAGAAAAATGAATGAAACTTAAATATAAATGAAATTAATGCGCTAATACAAGAAATAAATATGAATCAAAATAATCGTGGTGTATCTGACCCTACGATTTTAAGTCGCTTTTAATCTCTTTCCAGATAACCAGCTAATCCAACATTCTTGTCCTCCAATTTATATCCCCGGGAAGACACGTGACCGCTCTCAACGCCATCCTCAGAAACTACCATTTAAGTTGTCACCCTGCGTTTTCAGTGAGATCTTTGCTTTCCAAGTTGCCGTTGTGATATGAACACACACACACACACACGCACTTATTGTCTTTTGACAGTTCCTTCACTTTAAAATGTCAACACCCTGAGAATTGTTTGTTTATATTTTAAAAGTTTCTCACTCAAATTGTCCAGCATTTCTCCAATGTAGGTATACTTGTATTAATATAACTCTTCCTTATATTTGTTTATGAATTTATTACCTTCTTTACTATTTGCCACATACTTCCTCTTTCCATTTGCTAACACAATTCTTATTTTTGTTTCATTTCCAGCTCTCGGATAAATTGGAAATACATTGTAAATAACAGGTATTCTTTTAATAAGATTACTCGTACTACCACGATCCATTTGGTTTGCCTTTTCATTGCTTCCCTCGATCCAGGACTTTTCCAACGGTGATATATTTATCTGTAATAAACTACAAACCAAGTTTACACTATATTTTCTTTTTGTAGGTTATCAAACCGTACAAAAACCTCTCTACAGTCTATGAAATATAATACTACATATACGAATTCATGAATGTACTTTATTATTGCCAGCTGTCGTTTATAAAAACACTACTGCAAATTGTATGGTCTCAGAATATTTTTATTTATATCCTTTTTTATTTATTTATTTATATAGTCATAAGTTTGAGGTAAATTTTATTCTTTTTGCATGATTTATTTAATAAAGTTTTATTACCTTATGCACGTTCTCAAGTTTACATAATTTATTCAATTAAATTTTTTTTTCGTGCATATCGGATTTTGTTTTCTTCATACAATTTTATTGCATTTAGATGACTAATTCTTATCACACTTCCATCCTTAAGCATAACCCTTTCTCGGTTATTTGCTTTCATTTCTCTTTTATTTTTAAACAGCGGTCCATTATTCAAAATGTTCAGTGCAATTTTCACGAATTTTATAAATTCAGGTTGTTTTTCATTATATACAAACCATACATCTTGTTTCTCTTTTCTATAAAAGAAATATATATCTTAAATTTTATCTAGTCTTTTATTTGGTACCTGTTTAATATCTAAATTGTAAATATAAGTTCATTTTTATATTTGTGTCTTCTTACTTTAAAATGTATGCAACTTAGTATACTCTTATGTTAAAATCTTTGAATACAATAAAACTTATTCTTATTGTCTCTTTTATATTTTATATACTTAAATTAAATCTTAATGCTATTACTATTATTTTTAATATGTAAGAGACCACGGCAATATGCAGCAGCTGAAACCGCTCGCTCAGGTTCTACACTGGTTGGAGAAATAGACAATAGATATTTATATGCTAATTCTAAGTGATATCCACGAACTCCTCCAATTTCGAACACGCTCATTTCGTGTTTACTACTATTTACCAACTCCTATTAATTTTGTACTTCAGGATTTGGGGATTCCATGCTCTTTTTGATTTCCAGCTGTAACTTTTCCTTTGGTGTCAATTGGAGTTGGGAGGTTTCTTGCTTTGGCTCATCATCTGTTTGTGATCCTCACCTTTCTTCCTCTTCCGTGTCATCTTGGCTATTTAGTCTTTTAACAATACTCTTTATTTGCTTCTTCACTATAGCCTGTCTAGGAACTAGAAATACGTCAAGCCATTCCAAATCCGATAATAACTGATTTTCATCATCTTTTTGTGAATTTTGTAAATAATTCAACACACCAGTTAAATCATCACTTCGTCGTTGCTTTATACGTTTCACTAATGATATTTTCATTTTATTGGCGACTCCTGAGTTTTCAGAACATCAACAATTTTATTTACCAAGTCAAAATCAGCATCTTCTAAACGGATTGGATGATTGAGATCTATAAGATCTTTTTGAATGCAGGTTTTTAAAAGAGAAAATCGTTCCAGCATGGTTAAAAGACTATTCCACCTGGTTTTACAGTCCAAAAGCAGTGACAGCAGTTTTTCATGTTCAATCTTCACATATTTTTAAAGTACTACTTCATTTTTCAATGGTGATCATTTGAAATACACTACAACTTTGCGGATTTTCTTTGTCAGGTCATTAATATTTTCATCTTTTGTTAACTCTGGTAAGTGTTCTCGCTCGGGATCAAAAAACGGCCGGGATCCCGAGATTCCGGGATTGTATTCTCTATTCATTATACTTAGAGTGAAAATTAAAAGATAATATATTTACCACAACTGTAAATAGACTACACTTAATTTTAAAGATGATTGGTGTGGGATTTTTAATGGACAAATTTTTGGACCATTAAATTCATAAGATATATTGAATTTCTGCAAACAGACACTTATAACAAATTGCATGAATTGCCACTAGATATTAAAAAAATCCGTTGGCTGATGTAAAACAGAGCACCTGCACACATGCTGCACGAATAAATGTAAACTATTTAGATCAAAAATTTGGAGAAAGATGGTTAGACTGAAATGCACCTTTTCTGTAATTACTATTTTCAAGATATGCTGATAATGTAAAAAGAAAAATATAAATAAAACAATTACTGGGTTTTATTTAGGCATTTCGAAATGCTTTTTTTATGAACTCTTTTTAGAATTCACTTCTAAGTACGTTTGTAATCTTTAGAATTTGCCTAAACCTAGTGGTTGATGAGAATCAGTATATTTTAATTTTTTCAGAAATAAATACCTACTTCCTGTCAATTGATTTTACTGAAAATCTAATCAGATCTTCAGGGGAAGAATATACTCGTAAGTATAAAGCTTATTATTGGTACCTCCAACCGCTTGGCCGCTATCGTTGTAACACACAAAGTGTGATTGAGAGACAGACCGACACACTTGCAAACTTGTTTGCAAACACTACTTTTTCGGTATCAGGGGACTTCGAAAGTGGACATCTGCAAAAATCTGGTAGTTGAACATTTTCGTCATCACAAAAGTTCCTTATGCTATGTATAAACGGAAGACCAACATGACTTGTTTGCAAAGCACAAAGCTCTTTACTTTATCTTATTCGAAAGAATAATTATGTTCAATACCTAATAACTATATAGTATATTGAAATACATGTTTCATTCTTGTGCACGACATTGCTTTAGAAATCTAGTCGTATGAGGTGTGGTTTCTCAAAAACGAGTACGTGAAGTGTCTTATGTACGCAGGCAGTAGATGACATATTGCTACATGAATACCGTTGAATGGAAAATAAAATCAATAAGCAGAAAAATTAGTTTACAGTTTTCACATGAAAATGTTATAAAATGCACTATAACTTTTACTTTTGTAATAATTCTTGTCCATTTCTTTCGTTTTTCTCTATTTTGAATCTATTATAGTTATTACTAAAGTTCAGTAGCTAATAATAACAATAGCAATTTATTGAAATTATAATTACAATAAAAATTTCATAGTTTTACAAAGCCACGTGGTTCTAAGTACACGTGTAAAATTCTGAATGTACTTACTTAAAACCATGTGGAGCTCACATGAGGATATAATGTATTTATATGCATTTAAATATTTTAATGCCAAATTTAACAGCACTGTACTAACTCTCATCAGATTAAGCTTCAACATATTTGTATGCAATAATTATTTGCAAAAAATTAAGCAGTCAGTTGACAGTTTGTAAACGTAACCCACTCATACCTATAAATTTCATGTAATTATAGTAGGAATCAACCCAAGTAGTAATTACTTTATATTTATGTCATGAAATATCTCAATTTATTTTATTATTTTTCATCGTCTAGGTTTTACTACATGCAAAGGTTACGAATTCTGACGTGTATGCAAGCAAACTTATTGCTGCTAAATAACACGCAATCGGCTGTAGAAAGGGGTGTTATTCTTGGAATAAAATTATACACAATTAAGATAATATTCTTATTTTTACTTTTCACTAATATCACACCAGGAGCGATATACATATTTTTAGTTATGGAAGTAGTTGTAATAGCTTTGATAACACGCGATATGCATTAGTTTGTTTAATAGAAAATTGATTGGTCTGTTAAATTTATTGAACCGATTCCTAGAATTACTTCTTAAGTTCGCCTTTTAGTTTTTCTCGCGTGATTTATTGCAGCTGTAGATTATTATGGGCATTCCAATGTAATTATATTTTACAATCTAGTATATTTTTTACAAAAATTTGTTTTTTAAATGAACATGTGTTAGAGGCTTACAGGTTTACATTTCGGGGATGAACTTAAATGAATAATGTAATTCCGAATTGGGCACAGTAATAGCAGTAATACAATAAAACGTAAAAAAGCTGTACATTATGTACCGCGTGATCAAAAATTATATTGTTAAAGGTTAAAAAGGTTAAAGGTATCATTAAGTGTCATACTGTCATTAATATTCAGTATTACACTTAATGAGATAGCCGTTTTTTTCCCGCTAGAGGGCGCTAAAATCAAAAATAGCGCAACCAACAATTACTTTGCTGAATTCTCCGTACAATTACCTTTTCAATGATGTATCGTATATACTACTTTCCCTATTTAAATTGTAATGGTTAGAGTGATGGAGGGGAGGGGAATGACGTATCACAGTTGAAGATATGATGGAAGGGTGTCCCCCTTGGATCAAAAATCAACCAGTTTTTGCGTTATTTCAAAAAAGTTTTCTCCTTCGAGATATTCGATCTGTTTCGTTTTCGGTGGGGCACCTGTATATACCATTTTTTATTGCCGCTGACCTACGTCATTCTTGAAGTGAATGCCATGTCAATACAAAATTATTAAAAACAATAAATAACATGTAAAATTGTACACTTAATCAAAAATTAGTTGTTCACCCGAAACACATTTCGCAAACAATACTGACATTTTCAGTAATAAAAAGTAATAGGTATTAGTAGAAAAGTTAACATTAAGGGATTAAGGTCAAGGGATACTCTTTTTTTATTTTCCACTTTCAATTTAACAAAGGGAAAATTAAATTAAATTTCTTTGAAGTGTGACGAACATATTTACCAGTCGTCCAACGTTCCACCGGGCGATTGTTCTCCGGTGGCTTGAAGGGCCAATTTGGTGAGTAATCCTGGCGCCAGCGATTCCTCTGGATTAAAAGACAAATTGAAATCCGCTGAGAAAGGATCCGCATCGTTACCACCTCCTGCTTTTAAACCACTCCAGCTCGGCCGTACCCAGGTCAGTGTCGTTGATGATCTGTCCAGTCTTAAATAGAGCAATACCCCCTTTGGCCCTGGCGGCGGTGTAGTTTCTAGACCTTCCCAGATTACTGCCGTACTGCCATGGTGTAAAATCTGCAAAAAAATTTTTTGTGATATTATTTCGATACCTAATATCAATATGATTTTTTTAAGAAAACAGATGTATTATTTTTACGAGAATATTTTACAGACCGAGAATAGTATAATGTGCAATGAGCATTTAATTATGGCTATTAATACACGAGAATGCCTTCGGCTCGTATCGTAAGGAATACGAGTGTCTTAATAGCCATTAAATGCGAGTTGCATACACTATTTTTTCTACGACCCCATAATAAAATATATTTTTTGAACATTCCATTTCATAAATTGATCGTAAATTTTCCGTTCGTTTTTGCGAATTTAGCTGGTAATAAGTTATTCGTGGCTACTATGGCTTGTTCCATAATTTCTGGTGGAGTCAAATTTTACATTTCACTGTCATTATCCCTCATTTTTACCGTTTATATTTTCAAAAAAGCACAAATTTTAACTACTTACTAGTAAATTGCAGAGAACTGTCAAATTTAATTAATTTTATATCTGTCTGATATGAAGTGGCCATATTGAATATTGATGAATATTGGAATATCGCATTCCTTTTGGATATAAACTTGTATCTTAATGAAAAATCTGTATTCCTATTGCGTATAACCTTGCATCTTAATGAACATCATATCTAATAATACAATTAAAGTATGGGAGTAGCAAAAATCACTACTAAATATGTTTTTCTACTCCCATACTTTAATTGTATTATTGGATATGCTGAACCTGTACTTTAATGATGTCCATTACGATACAGATTTCCATTATGATACAAGTTTATATCCAATAGGGATGCGACATTCCAATATTCATTAATATTCAATATGGCCACATCATATCTGACAGATATAAAAATTAAATAAATGTGACAGTTCTCTGCAATTTACAAGTAAGTACTAAAAATTTGTGCTTTTTTGAAAATATAAACGGTAAAAATGAGGGATAATGACAGTGAAATGTAAAATTTGACCCCACCAGAAATTATGGAACAAGCCTTAGAAGCCACGAACAATTTATTACCAGCTAAATTCGCAGAAATGTACGGAAAATTTTACGCTCAATTTATGAAATGGAGTGTTCAAGAAATAATGTTTTATTATGGGTCGTAGAAAAGTAGTGTATGCAACTCGCATTTAATGGCTATTAATACACTCGTATTCATTTTCACTCTCATGTCTTTTCCAACATGCCAAGTCTGTGTATTAGATAATTATCTAATGTAATTTGAGATCGGGTCTCGTAATCGTGATTAGGTAGGAAATGATCAAATTTCTCCTTATTTTTAAAATTCAAAATTAAACATGTTCTGTTTTTTTATTATTATCTGTGCATCGTATTGTGAATTATTATTTTAAGCCACTGTTAATTTTTGTATATATTACCCTGTAATTAGATATATCTGTTGGGTATTAAATGATTAAATAAATAAATAAATAAATAAATAAATAAATAAATAAATAAATAAATAAATAAAATAAATAAACATTCAAAAATATACAAAGCTGCGACAGTAAGAAGACCGGCAGACCTGAATTTTCCACGACATGATTCTCTAAAGGGAAAGCCAAAAATTACTCGATAGATTTGCTTTTGAATTACAAAAACCCGGCCCGAATCTGGGGAATTTCCCCAAAAAAGTATACCATATTTTAGTTTACAAATGTTAAAATGTTAATGATTCTTGTTTCGGTTTTAGGAGTTATGGCAATTATGGTAATTGTAGTAGTTATGGTGCAGTAATAGTATAGCAATATTGTGTGATCATTATTATGGAAATGGTTGGTATAATTTTGGTTGCTTGATGTTATTATATACATTGTACAATTACCACAAATAAGATAACCATCTGAACAATATAGGCAACAAATGCAAAGGGATATTGAACGTATTGTGTGCTGTTGTTGCTAGAAGAATCAAGACGATGGATGCCGATTATGCGTCTTCAATGTATGTAGTATGCTGTCCGATTCAGGGCTAAGGGACATCCATACCAACCGAATGGACAGAATATTGGTAGTTTTGTGTATTTAAAACCTTTCCAAGCGGGAGGTTGTCTTTTAGCTTTGTTGTATTATTAACAACAATCTACAAATACAATTGCTCGCCTTCTATAAAGTGACACAAAAACTTAATATGACTATATCAGTCGGAAAAACAAAATATCTAACGTTCGCTAAAGAACCGGTAAGATGCAAGATGGTAATTCAAGAAAACCTATAGACCAGGTAATGCAAATTAAATACTATGAGTAAACATATCCAGTTACCAAAATCTGGTAAATGATCAAACCAGGTTAATAAAGCGGCTGCAATTTCTGGATATCTAAGCGATGTTATAGGGTAGAATAAACACATGACAATAGAAAGTAAAATCCGCATCTATAAAACCCCAGAGCCAGAGTAGATACCAGTAAAACAAAAAGAATAATGCTATCGTCAGAAATGAAGACTATGAAGACAATAGAAGGGAAATCTTTTTGGGATTGAGTAAGAAACGATGACATTAGACAGACATGTGGTGCTCAAGAGATAGTAAGATGGGGAAGACAGAAGAGAAGACACTGGAACGAGCACATAAATAGGTTGGACAAAAACAGAATAGTCCGTATTGTACTGGAAGGGAAACACAGAGGACAACCCCCCCCTCCCCGGAAGATCACCAAAAGGATGATAAGACAGTTGGAACTCTTTGACGCAGGAAAATAAGAATAATCAGTTACAGAACAGATCTACGGAGTTTCTAGAATAATAATAATAAGAAGAAGACATCTAGATACGATATTGAACGGACAAAATACGTTCTTATATGTACCTATGGTGCCAAGGGTATGACAGGACAATAATCTGGTCTTATTGTCAGATTACAAGAACTAATGTCAAATTCTACATGACTGTACTGTTTTTTTTTATACAGAGACGCTCCTACCTCAAAGTCTTTACCTTGCGAAATGGATTCTTACATAAAAAGTCTTATTATAGAAAAAATTGTGAAGCCATGTGTTATAGGTAAATATTCTGTTTCACACAGTAAGATGGCTTTTGAGAGGTAGCGTTTTGAAAAGAGTTTTTCAGTTAAAACCAAACTTTTGATGTGAAGAAGGACGAGAAGCCTTTCTTCCAATCTTCGTTGGGTTTTTAGGCTGACTTTTCTTGCTGATACTCTCAAACATCCAAATATCTGCTTATTGGAAAACATCACTGGTAATCTCTATACCTAGTAAAGCGAATTCTGCTGTCATCGGTGACCTTTGGCCTATTAGTTTGTTGCCTGTTCTGAGCAAAGTTCTGGAAAAGTTTTTGACGTAACCACAGTTGTACTACTACACTGCTGAAGGTTACGGATGATATTATTAGATCTAGAGATATTAACTCCATGTCTATATTGGTTTTGCTGGATTACAGTAAGGCATTCGACACTGCTAACTCTGATATCTTGTTGGCTATCCTTCCTATACCATCTGGGTTTCAGTTGCAGCGCTGTGGATCTGGCGCATTCGTATTTTTTCCGAAAGCTACCAGTGCGTTAACCTGCACGGTGGTGTCTCATCTGCATTGGCCTTAACTTTAGGTGTTCCCCAGGAATCCGTTCTAGGCCCTCTGTTTTTCTTTCTTTACACTGGTCGTTTACACAAATGTGAATAAAATTGTCAGTTACAGATGTATGCCGATGATACACAACTTTACGTGGATTTCTCAAAACACGATGTGCAGATGGCTGTGGATAGTATTAATCAAGACTTGCAATACATACCGTCGTTTTCGCAGCATTATGCACTGAAAATTAATCCTGAGAAAACCACTGGCGTCTTGTTCAGCGATCCCTCTTCAATTCAGAACATTATAGAACGGATTAAAATAAATATCAATGATACGGAGGTATCACTGATTCAATCCGCGAGAAATCTTGCTATGATGATTGATAACACCTTCAGATTTAAGGAACATACTTCAAAAATTATACAGTTAGCTTACGCCAATCTAAAAACACTGTATCCTTGCCGATTAATTTTTGACACCCGTACTAAAACTATGTTATGCAAAAGTCTTGTTTTATCACACTTTAATTATGCTTCCCCAGTTTACGGTCCTTGCTTAGATAGTGCGGATCGGTTTCGTATCCAAAAGGTACAGAATGCTTGTATGTGCTATATTTTTGGCATTCGTAAATTTGATCATATTACGCATAAACTTATCCAGTTGCGTTGGTGGAACGCGGCTAATAGGAGAAGATTAGATGCTCTATTCCTGTACCATAAAATTCTTGTTTCTCAAACTCCGTCATATCTAACATCAAAATAGTTATTTACGAACCAAGTGCGGGAAAACATATTTCGCGAATGAGTGGCCATTTTTAAAGCGCTCGCCTTTCGGCTCGCGCTTTATGGACACGAATTCGCGAAATGTTTCACGCACGAAGTTTGTACAATATTTTTTATAAGAATACTTAAATAATACCTACTGTTAAATACGTTATCATTTATGACATACAACAAATTTTTTTATATTAATTCAAAAATGTTGAGTTGGCAGTACTTATTATTTGAATTGACATTTAATTTTTACTTCCCGCACCTATATGAATGCGTAAAACTGTATGTTATATGATATGAGTACAAAAATACGTTTACGGTCAGATGTTCATAATATAAATCTTCGCAACACGAACTTGATTAGACCCCCAAAACATAGATTGGCAATTTTCGAAATATCCTTTACGAACAACATTTATCAACTATACAATATTTTTCCTATTTATTACAAATCCTAGGAGCCAGAGGCGTTCAAACGTCAAATTGTGCAGTGTCTCTTTAGATGTAGTGGTTTTCAGTCGTTATTTGTAAATTATTTTCATTTCAATATGTATATATACTTTTTTTTACATACAGGCTTGCGATTATGTATGGAACCGGGTTCGTTATGCTAAGACGGTCTGAGCTAAAATACTGAAATTTTAAACAGACATAAGACTCAATTAGAACTACTTATTACTTGTTTTTCTTTTTGTTTTAATCCATAAGTTTTTGAAATACGAAGCCTACTTGTATTTTTTTTAATGGGTACATGGGCTAAATGTAACATGGTTAAAAAGGTTATTTTTCCCAGAATTAAATAGTATTATAGATTTGGTGATTCTTTTGATAGAATTTTAGAAAAAATTTAAACTTAATTAAACTAAAATAAAACACGCAAATCAAGCAGCCTTTGCCCATTCGTCAAAAATTGGTTCAATTAATATTTAAACAAGAAGTTTATAATTTATAAACAAAATTTCACTTCAGAATTTAGATTATAAAAGATGTTCAAAGTGTTCTCCATTTACTTCCTGACAATAATCTGTGGATAAATCCATCTATTGTATTATTTAACCAATTTTCAGGAATATTTCTTATTTCTGTCTGAATACGTAATTTTAATTCGTCCAAAGATTCTGGTTTGTTGTTATACACACGGCACTTTAAAAATCCCCATAAGAAAAAGTTTAGGGGATTCAGATCAGGAGATCGAGCCGGTCATTCAATAGTTCCTCGCCTCCTTATCCACTTTTGATGAAAGGTATTATTTAAGTAATAACGTACTTCACGTCCATAGTGTGGTGGAGCGCCGTCCTGTTGAAACCAAATTTAATTGTTGTGGTGTGGGAAAAGATGTATAATTTGAGGAACAATATTTTCTCGGAATAATTGTAAATACTTTTCAGCAGTTAGATTTCCGTCTATGAAAAACGGGTCTATGACATTATGGCCGATAATTCCGGCCCATACATTGACTTTTTGTGGATATTGGGTATGTACCGTCGCCATCCAATAAAGATTACTATCAGACCAATATCTACAATTGTGCCTATTTACAATACCGTTTAACTGGAACGTTGCTTCGTCTGAGAAAACAATCCTTTTAATAAAATTTTCATCGCCGCCAATCATCGTCATCATTCTTTCACAGAATTCTAATCTTCTCTCAAAATCATCCTCGTTGAATTCGTGTACTAGATGAATTTTGTATGGGTGGTACTTTGCTCGTTTTAAAATATTTTGAACAGATCTTCCAGACATATCATGATTTGAAGCCACTTGTAGTACAGACGTTTTTGGGTTCTCCGCGACATCTAATAAAATATTAAAAGAATTTTCTTCGTTGGTGCATGTTCTTGGCTGTCCTAATTTAGGTTGGTTTTTCACACTACCGGTTTGATTAAATCTTCTTAATGTTTTTGTCACTGTTGACTTACTTATTGGATTCCTATCTGGATGGGTGTCGTTAAGCACTGCACATGTTTCTTGGTGACTTCGTTTTCTATCTCCATATCCAATTATCATGAGAATTTCTATTCTTTCTCTTTCAGTTAAGTGATTCATAATTATTAGTTAGTTGCTAATACAACGTTAACTGATGACAATTAACTGTCAAGAATTTCATGTTTGACGGGTTTCTATGTTTTATTTTACTTTAATAATGTTTCAATTTTTTTCTAAAGTTTTGTCAAACGAATCACCAAACCTATTATACCATTTAATTCGGGGAAAAACAACCATTTTAACGATGTTCCATTTAACCCATGTTCCCATTAATATTTTCCCTATTTCAAATTTCAGGATTCTAGCTCAAACCGTTGTAGCATAACGAATCCGGTTCCATACATAATCGAAACCTTGTATATAGGGGATTGCCTGGTAAATCTACAGATATTACTGCATACAGTTACTTGCATACCACTTTAATTGATATACGGGTATGTAATCATAGCAGAATATTAGTATTAAGTTAGAATAGACAAACTTTGTTATATTTACTCTCTTAATGTTAAGCCACGGAAAGATTGATGGATTTATGTAAAACTTTTACTTATAGAGAAATTCTTGATTCATTTCAGTGAATTCAATATCTTATGGAAGATGTAGCTAACTACAAATGATAAATTCTGAGCAAGTTTCTTAGACATGCAAATCATTTTGTTCAATTTAAAACAACAGCTTTGTGAATACCTTCCAAATTAAATGCAAATCAATTATGATAATTACACAGATGGATATTGAATTTGTTCTAGGCAATTCCTTTCACCACGCTCAAATTCCAACAAACACAGAATAAAATCTTATTAAATATCAACTGATGGAATGTTAAAATTATACTTTGGGAACCCACTGCCTTATCGTATCTTTGCCTCATGAATTAGAAAACTTTTGATTTAGTAAATTGCCATATCATTACTTCTAGGTTTGTTTTTAAACTGAACTTTGTTGGGAAATATTATGACAATTCTTATTTACGGCAATTAGATAAATGAATTTCTCGCACAAAATTCAATCTCTCTCCTTAACTTACGTGTTCTTTTCCCATCGTTTCTTTTTCTTAACGTGAATTATTACGGGAACAAAATGTAATGGATACATATAAATATCAGATCGCGGCAAGAATCCGATACGTATCATTAATTTTTACAGCGCAGTAACCTAACGGTCATACTGAACGGAAATCGCTTTAAATTTTACGGAAAATTTCAATGCAAATATTGATGTGAAATAATACATTCAGATGAAACGAAATCATTCGATAAATTACACCATATTTCATCCTGAATACCTCTCTGTATATTATTTTAGAATTGTAAAAAAGATGTAAAATGTAAACTGTTAATGTATGGACCATTAGAGTTTGTAATATATCGAAATATTCATAGATGAATAGGTTTATTTTATCAAAGACAGTAAATACTCTACAATGGCAATTCTGTAGGTAGTTAAATTAATAAAGAAAGCACTGATTTTAAATTCTTTCATGTTTATTGATTTTAGCATAAAGTAGGCACTTGAGAATTAAGTTACATAGTTTGGCAGTAAAATGGTGCTATAAAAACAAAGGCGAATAAATGTTCTCCCTGTTTTATGCTTCCAATTTATTTGAAATGATTTGCTTTAGATTTAGTATGCTCTACATAAATTTAAAATGAATTGTTCTAGCTCATTTCTAGACATTGCTTTTAGCTTGCACGAATACGAGCACTTTGAATGTCTGGTATTACATTTAACTAACGAACATTTGATGGAATCTTGTAGGTTGGTAAAATAAGGACAATATGCATGAAGTAAGTATCAAAGAAACAATTTGCTTGATTCATCAAAGTCCTACATTATGCACTTATTATATAAATAATTTAATAAATGTTACTATTATTATTCGGGTGAGCAGGCTCGTGGTTAGAGGGACAGGTATTGCCATAAGCGATTAAATATGCCTCAGTGCAAATAGACCCAACGAAATAATCTTACTGCGGTCAAGTAGCCGAAGTTGACAACTTTTTTATTCAAATATTGCCAAAATTGTTATTTATATGTACTTAATGTAATGTTCTATCTAGTAATATCGTTTAAATACCGGTAGTTAAAACGATTAAACACTTGCTGACAGATTTTTTGTAGTGCCTGTACTTACAGTCCAAATCAATTGACCCTGTATTCATAAGTAATCTTCAAATGAAAGTTCTGTTATTCAAAATAAAGCCAGTTCGGAACAAAAGAAAGGACGGTTTACTTAAATACATAAGTAAATGGATTTGTTGAGTAACACTAATTTTAGAATACTGTGGTGGATATATTGCTTCGTGTCCCAGAACTACTATCAGAATCCTTGCATGTTCAGTAAGATGAAATGGAACATTGTGCATGATTATAAAGGCATGATCAATTTTATTGTCGGAAAGCTTCTGAAGAGAACAATTCGCAAAATATATTTTTATCAAAAATGTATACCTCGGTGTTGCAGATTGCAGCAAAAATTGATATATTTTTGCTACGAATTTGCCTTGCTTGTTTACGCGCATTTATGCCAACAAGAGCTCTTCTTCTAGTCACTCTTGAATATATTTGGATTCCACATTCATCGAGAAAAAACATTTTTTCTAGATGATCCACCATCTCTGTAAATTTTAAAGCATAGCGGTATCTCTTTTCTATCGTATGTTCCCAATTTCATTTTTCTGGAATTACATGAGTATTTTTCACGGTATAGGGAAAATCGCGTAAACATCTGTAAGTATTTGACATTCTGGAGTGTTTCAATTCTGAATACTGTAAAACAGAATACTTGCTTGTTTATGATCGAAAAGCGTTTTTTCAAATACCTCCAAACATTTGGTGGTGCGCATAGTGTTAATACGGTGCAGCTTTCATCCATCCAGTCACATATTTGTTTTTCTTTTTAGTCGTTAATTTTTGCGGACGATGTCCTTTGGGATTTTTGTTCATACCGTCTTCATTTTTGTGTACCTTAACAATTTTTTGAATCGTATTGAATTTAACATGGCCGACTTCTCAGCATGCTGTTTGTGATTTGCAGTTAATATAAGTTATGCTGGGTGTACATCAATTAGGTATATAAAATGTTTGACAAACAATTAATTATAACCACCAATTTACAAATTAATACGTTGTTGCAAACAAATTACACAAAACATATGTAAAACTAAATTATACATTCAATTGGCATTTTTAATTAACGTGAAATAAATTTACCGCAACATTATTAATTTAGAGTTTGTGTTTAAAATATTTTTTCTTGAGACACAAACTTCAAAGTTGCCGACAAGGAGTGAAACTACGTTGCAGCGGTGTGAAGAAGTGTGTGCAAAAAAATAGATACATTGAAATCGATTTAATTGAATATGTTATACAGTTTACAAATTAAAATACGTAAATCGACGATATGAGTACGTACGTGTCCTAATCAGAAACCTAAGAATAACAAATAGAAAATGAACAAAATGCACATTGATGTGTATAATACTTTCATATTGTTAAAACTACAAATTATACTACAATAGAGGTCATTGAACGGAACAGACTTTGATACATTTGGCAAATATTACTGACATTTAAAATGATCTTAATTTTTCTCCTAACATGATACTAAGTACTAATCTGGAAAGCATTTTACAGTCAGTGCAAGGACATTTGTTGTAGTAAAAAAAGTAAATTTTATATTTTTCACGCATCACCCGTTGTTGATATTGATGATTTTTCTATGAATGCTCTTTAGTTCTATGTTAAGCTCAATATTGTGTATAGGTACAGTAAGTACTTTTAAAATACTGTGTGTTATATTTTATTATACTGCAAAATCAACAGATTATTTTTATATTCAATTTTACCAACGGAATTATCATATACAAAATCACAACCATACACAGGCATTTACATAAATTTTAATTTATAGAATGCTCAGAAAGAAGACATGCACGTCTTTTAAAAAGAAAAAGAATACGCGTAACCATCATTTGGTCACTACACCTGATGATACTCAAGAACTGGATACTATAAGTGGCAAGTACAAAATTAATTATATTAAGACAAAGTAAGCAATTGCAAAACAAAAATTATAATTCTATCAATATAATTAATATGTAAACTTATCATTTATTAATATACGAAGTTATAGGTTATTACCTACATTTATTTGTCTTTATCGTCCCAGTCCTCTTTCTAAAGTCTCTCTAAGAAAATTATTATACGAACAGAAAGAAGTTAACAATAAAGCTGAAATAAAGATAATCAAAAAATTTAGTTATAACAATATCTTGAACCCTTTAGCTACTGGAATGTATTCACAAATGTGTCTGCCTAAACGCAAAAAAAAAGAAAAAAATTTTACAAATGCTGATACATTAATTCCTTATCTGCCTGTGATGAGTTCTGTACATAAGAATGTTAAAATTAGAGGGGTTAAACGGGGAAATTACCTATCCCTTTTAAAATAATTACACTTATATAAAAAATACGTTTGCTAAGAAATCTCAACTATCTTGGGAGATAGTTGAGATGTTTGATAAATTAACGGTATCTTTAAAGTTAGAGTAGGCTTGGAAAACTGCATTTGAATTAACATTAGTAAACAAAAGTCCTTATTTTTATAGATGTTCGAAATATCTTCCATCCTGTTCAAGGCATTTACTAATTCTCACTTGGCAAACGCGTCGACAACAAAGATGTTCCATGTTTTGTTTAGTGGTTGGAAGTTCCCTATAAACCTGTTTTTTACATACCCCATAAAAAGATCACTTTTGTTATGTCGGAGAACTTTGCAGGCCAGAAAATGGTCTGGGGACCATTTTCTTCATTTGTTTTAAGTGGTCCTGTTGTGTTTTGTTGACCACTTTCTAAGCATGTTAGTAATATTGGTGCCAGTCCCAAGCTTGGTGAAATGCGAAGGGAATATCTCCAAAACCGTTGGAGATAGACACAATGGTACTCGTATAAAATCGAAATAAAAGCAAATTTTACTTCCAGTTATGTAAAAATTGCTATACCATTTTATTTAAAAAGATCAAGCCGCAAAATTAAGGATGACATTTTTTTTAAAAAAACCGTTTTTTGGCAAAATGAATGACGGAGTTTTATTTGCCAATTATTCTTTTTTTTTTTGTAGAAATCTGCTTTTTAAAGTGTTCATTTTTTCTAAAAAACATGAATTTATTGAAATTATTATGTTGGTGTCAATTTTGAATATTTTATCTATTAAAGAAAATATAAACGTCATTAAGTATACACGTCAATCACGCCAAGAACGGTAACAGGCAACATCGTCATTTATCGGAAGTTGAAGTTGTAAAATTGGTAACCCTAATCGAAGAAGGGTACCCTTAACAAGAAGTTGGCCGAAGACTGGGTGTTACACAATCTGTCATTAGTAGAGCTTGGCGACGATACCAAGAGATAGCTACCGCAGACGGCCAGGCCAAGGTAGAAAACGCAAAACAACGATCGCAGAAGACCGATTATTGAGGATTAATGCTAAACGAAGACGATTTTGTACTGCTAAAGCATTAAGAAATGATCTCCAGGATGCAACTGGTGTCGCAGTAAGCGCAGATACCATTCGGTGAAGGTTGGCTGATGCTGGTCCAAAACCGTACCGATCTGTTACTGGGCCAGTGTTAACGGCTGCCCACCGAACAGCTCGATTAGTATTTGCTCAAACGTACTCCCACTGGGAAATGCAATACTGGAGACACGTTTTGTTTACGGATGAGTCCAGGTTCTGCCTTTCAACTAATGACCGTCGTGATAGAGTGTGGAGAAGACAAGGTGAACGATTTGCACAGTGTGCCATACGAGAAGAGGAAAGGTTTGGTGGCGGATCAGTTATGGTGTGAGGTGGCATAACTCTTGAAGACCGTACAAACATTTACGTCATAAATAGGGGAACAATGAATGTCATAAGATATTGGGATGAAGTGATAGTTCCAATTGTTGAACCATTTGGTGCTCTAGATGGGCCAGAATTTGTATTCATGCATGATAATGCTCGACCACACATTGGCAACATCGTAAGGCAAGAGCTGGTTACCGCCAATATCAATATTTTAGAGCGGCCAGCGCGAAGCCAAGATCTTAACCCCATTGAACATCTCTGGGACAATTTCGGGAGACAGATTAAAGCTCTGGAACATCCTCCTAGGACATTACAAGAACTGTCAATAAGATTGCAAGAAAATTGGGCGGCAGTTCCTCAAGAAGAGATTGCTACACTAATTCGAAGTATGTCAGAAAGAATGAGGGGTAGTCACACGCGTCACTAACTTTTATTGTTGATTTTTTAATGTTTACTCATTTACTCGTCAATGTGATGGTTCCTTGTTTATTTTGTATATTGTTGAAATTAGTTTACGAATTATTGAAATAAATAATCACAAAGTTGATTAAATCTTCTTTTCTTTATATATCAAGCAATAAAATTCCATGTTTACAAGTACTTATCAAAATGTATTACATTTCATCTATTATCCCTTAATTTTGCGGCGAAGTGTATTAGAGTTTGAAAATTACAGATCCCTCTTTAATAACCCTGTAATTTAAACGCTACAAAATTCTAATATAAAACCACATCTTTATAATTTTTCTATTTGAAATAACCACGTTCTACTTCCGGTACAACCGAAAATCCGCCATTACTAAAAATATTTTCCTGAGATAAAGCCTATAATACCATATAAATTGTCATACGAATGAAATTCCTAACGTAATTCGTAATGGAAACCTGACACACTATGGCAGGGCCTTGTATTTTATATGAACTGAAAATCATATATATTTAATTCAAATGTAATATAAATTCTCAGTCATAAGACACCTATTTAATAATATGTGACTTTGATGAATCTTCCTTATTAAGCGTTTATAATGTTGATGACCCACGGGTGATCTGCATGTCAGTAAAAGAAAATAATATGTATAATTTCATTCAAATCAGTAATTTTTCGAAGGTTGCATTTATTTCAATTTTCAATAACCCTTTGTTCTAAAATTAATTATCTAAAGACTCCTTTCAATGTTGAAAGTAAAGCAATTATATATGAAAGTACAAGCTTATATAGCAGTTTGGAATAATGACGGCGCAAGTTTAACAGAATTTTCTTCCCCACTTGCTTTAGTCACGAAAAACGTTGTTCCAAACAAAATTTACGGCAGTAAACTTCCAGATCTATAAATCAATTCCACGCTATTGCGATAAATAACTCGCGAGTTATATCTGAAGTTCAGTTTAAAAGTTTTTCTGAAGAAAGGAACAACATTCTTCGCGAAAAAAGGCTGTATGTAATGTCATTCCTACTTCACGTATG
The DNA here is from genome assembly GCA_963170755.1 of Amphimallon solstitiale. Lineage (NCBI taxonomy): Eukaryota > Metazoa > Arthropoda > Insecta > Coleoptera > Scarabaeidae > Amphimallon > Amphimallon solstitiale. The sequence continues at coordinate 23,313,915 of OY720682.1, forward strand.
TACATACAACAAACACGTACATACATAGAGACCCGTTCAGAGGTAGTCTTTTGAGTCAAGTTCCCGATTATTGATTGTGCCTATGACCGTAGGGACTAGGGATATACCCTTTCCGTTCTCCCCCAGTCTCCGCTAAAAATTTAGGGCAGATAGCATCGTTTATACGTACCGTTGTATATCCCTCGGTGTGCATGCGAAAAAGTAGGTCAAGGTCATTGTATCTCTTGCAGAAAACTATCGGCAAACGTGTATGAGCATCGGAGTTTTATTTTGCCATAAAATGCGCGTCTTTTTATGGACGCTCAGACTTTGGCAAAATGCCGTTATCCTTATTGAATAAACAAGGTCCACTTTCACTTTTATAGTATCAACTACATAATTGGTACAGGACATAAAATGATTTCTTGATTTAGCCGTTTTATGTATTTACATATATTAATAATATTTATCACACCCTCTGTGACACTTAAAACACAAATCTCTTACAATAACAAAATTTTGCTTGAACCAGATCAAAATCCAACAAGTCGGCAACTGCGATGGCGAAACTGCACGAATTAGTATTTTAATTAATTGAATATGTACCGTACCCGTGTGATTTGGCCCCTTCGGACTTTTTTCGATTTCTGAACCTTGAGACATGGTTGTCTGGAAAAAACTTCTTTCTCATGGAATACTGAAATTATCGAAGCTGTAAATGAACATTTGGAAGGTTTTGATAGCTCTTACTTTTTCTGAAGGAATGAAAGGTTTTGAAAAACATTGGACTAAATGTATTGAGTTAAAAGGAGACTATGTAGAAAAATAAATATGATTTTACTCCTAAGAGTGGTGTTGTGTCTCTCATTCTAGAAACTTTTCGATATTCCCTCGTACGTAGGAAGTGAAAAAACATCACTTTTATGTAAAATAGTTACGTTTTTAATTGAATTGTGGTACATGATAGAATTTACCTAACTTAGCAAGTCACCCTCGTACTGGATTTTTTTCAAAATTTTGCTATAAAACAGAAACAAATAGAGCTCTCACAGTCATGTAATTGATCACTATGCCTCTGTCTCTATAAATATACCGTTAAGCTCACATAAATTTTTAATTATTTTACCTAGGTTTATTTCAAGACAAAGAAAACCGCACAACACAATAATTAACTATTTTTTTTTTTGGAGCAACACGTAGATTAGACAGTGATGTAAAATTACCGTAATTTATATTTTTGGTAAATTACCGTGGTAAATTACTGCTCTTTTTTACCAAGATTTATTCTATCGTTTTTTACCATTTTTTGAGTAAATTGCCCTGGTAATTTACTCAAAAATAGTAAATTACGCAAGAATAAATCTTCATGTTATACACTATTTCTTTTGTCCGTCGTATTTTCGGGCTGATACGTCCGGACCAGTGATTTAAAACTACCGTAATTTATATTTTTTGGTAAATTACCGCTCTTTTTTACCGAGATTTATTCTTGCGTAATTTACCATTTCTTAAGTAAATTACAACGGCAATTTAAAGCACGGTAATTTACCACGGTAATTTACCAGAAATATAAATTACGGTAATTTTACATCACTGAAATTAGATGAATTCAGTAAATTTTTAACGTCAGCAGAGGTAAAAACAATATTTCGCCGTCCTTGGCTACTGATGGAATTACGTGGCATTTTAGGCCACCTTATTCTTCCCATTTCGGTGGCTTATGGGAAGCGAGTATAAAATCGACAAAATCACATTTAAAGCGTGTCATTTGTAATGCGTCCTTATGTTTTGAGGATTTTTATACTGTTTTGACACAAGTAGAGGCGATACCAAATTCACGACCTATTTCAACACTTTCCGATGGTCCCAATGATCTAAATTCGCTCACTCCCGGGATTTTTTTTATTGATAAACCTTTAACAACGACGCTAGACCTTAAAGTTACAAACATTCAAAAAAAACGAAACTTGATCGTTTCCAACAATTAGTGCAGCACTTAAATATATAATAAAGAATATATTAGCGAGTTTCAAACTCGTATTATAGTCCGTCTCAACCCCATTATGCAGCACAGGTTTAATAGGGATATTGCATTCCTTATTATCCTTAGTAATCTCTTAATAACCCCATCTTTATATCGTATTGCCTAGTTGCAAATTCTATTATGCAAAGTATATGGCTATTATGGGTAATCGCTGCTGTCAATTGTCAGTTTTTGCACATTTGTAAATAGAAACGAACACGCATTCATAGAAAAATACGCTTTTATTTGTATAAAACGGGCAAAAAACTCATTCATATAAAACATATTTTTTGCCAGATGGGCACTTTATTGCTGACAATAAAAGATTGTTTTTATTTTTGAAATAGGAAGGTTGCTGCTGATTATTATTATTATTATTTTAGAATATTCAATAAATCGCAGTTTTTCTAGATTACACTAAATATCAAGAATGTAATTATTTTTTTCTAGCAGGTGTAAAATTAAAGTAATTAATGGTTTGATATTTATTATGACGTATCTATTCCTCCTCCTTTGTTTTTAACACAAATAATATGGTGGTCCTGAAAAGAACCGATTGTGAATGTGAAGCAGATGGATAGTTAGTCCAGGGTCGGCGTAAGGCCAATTGAATTCTTTATTATTTTTTTTCTGCCGTCTGCGCACGAATAAAGATTTGATATTGTGAGGGTACGTTTTTACACAATCTAGCTTCCGATTTTTGCTACTCCGTCTTTTTATTTCTGGGACACCCTGTATATAATTTATGTTAAATAAAAAATGGACTGACACTATTGCTCAAAACAGTGGACAAGCTTTTACACATGGACTCAGCGCTGGTCTAAATTCACCAAGTGGTCTTGGGCCTCGATTTGCATTATTTCACGCTGGAGGCGAGCCAGGTTTTGTTGTTGGTGCTGAATGTACATTTCTTTGTAAAAAAAATACTGCTGATGTTCATTGCGAAATGGATGCAGATACATATGAAGATTGGTTCAAGAATAAATTGCTTCCAAATATACCAGAGAACTCGGTTGTTGTTCTCGATAATGCCTCATATCGTATGAGAAATTTAGAAAAGATTCCAACAGTAGCATGGAGAAAAGACCAAACCAGTGACATAGCGTACTGGGGGCGGCCCGCCCCGGGCGACAATTTTAGGGGACGGCAAAATTTCACACTACATAATAATATCTTGCAAAAATTTGAACCATTTCATTTCAACATGTTTTGTCTTGGCATTTACATGGAACCTCAGCGGCGCATAACGAGAAGGCATATTTTTGATGACGGAACCAGAGATGCCAACTTGCCTTGCGATAATGAGTTGAGGCGGAATTTGGCGGATAAGTTTGCTTATCTAACGCCGGCTATGTTACTAGATTCGGACGATACCAAATGTAATCTAGACTACGCATCTGCCGAAATTGACGAGCAGGACTTCAAGTTGGAATGACTTCGACTGCGGACTTTTATTGCTGCCACAGGCAACGAAAATAAATTAATGAATGCGGACCCACTTGAACTATTAAAATTTATTGTGAAATCCAACCTGGAAGATTCTCTGCCCAATATTATAATAATGCTCCGAATATTCCTCACAATTACCATAAGCAATGCCAGCTGTGAGAGGAGTTTATCAAAATTGAAATTGATCAAAAGTTATTTAAGATCAACAATGAGTACATTACGGCTAACCAATCTGGGTATCTTATCTATTGAGCAAGAGATATGTGATGCTATAGACATTGATAGTGCAATAAAAGACTTTGCTATTAAGAAAGTACACGAATAAAGCTTTAGTTAAAAACAGAAGCATTGTCTTTAATTCTAACCATTATATTATTTTTCAATAAAAATATAAATAGTAACAGTATCGTTCTAGTTCTACTTCGTTCTACTTCGATCGTCAAGGTATAATCATATGAGTTCTATACCTGTTATATCAATAATAAGTGGTATACGTGTAAGAATTTTTGCAATAAATTTGATTATTATACTGTAAAACGTACAGCATGTCCCCGGATCGACTTTAAAAGAAGAAAAAATCTTTATTTTTGATTTAGCAGAAAATTTCACTCTCGATGATTTACTCTGCTTGTTTTCAAACCCGCAAAACACAAACTACTTTTTATTTAACTCGAACGGTTCTCGAGATAATATCATTTTCTTGCTAGAAAATATCCAAATTAGACTCAATTTTTATTTAATAAATTTAACAAATAATGGTAAAATAAAATAAAATTCTCAAAAGACTAAACTATTAATTTTCTATTTAAACAATGCTCCTCCTTTTGCTGCACAGATTGCAATGCGAGCTCTAAATTCATTGAAATTTCGTCTTATTTTTAAGACTGATATGGACTGGACTGCATTTTGTATCCTATTTGTTAATTGCCCTTCATCATTGTTAGTTATCATGGAATTCTGTATTGAGCCACTGGCGAACAATGCCGGCATAATGACTAGGGCACCCATCATGCTTGTAAAACAATTCCATTCGGTAGTTTAACGGCAATTCATCCAGTTCCTTAGTTAAAAAATTTTGCAACATTTCCAAATATGAATTACGGTTTAAATTTTGATCAAAAAAATATGGGCCAATAATGCCATGGTACGAAACCGCACACCACACATTAACTTTTTTAAAATATTGTTTGCGACAAGTATTTCTAAAGTTTGGATTCGTCTCATTCCAGTAGCGGCAATGGTGAGACGAAACGACACCGTTAGTTGAAAAGGTTGATTCATCGGAGAACATAATTCGTTTATGAAAATTGAATCTTCCAAAACTCTGTAGCCCATTTCTAAACAAAAATCGATACGTTTGACTTCATCACCATTTTCTAAAGTTTGCCTAAATTGCGGTTTAAATGGTAAAATTTTGTTCTCCTTACATATTCTTTGTAAATAAAATTTACTTATCCCTGTTATTATTGCCCTCCTTCTTAAAGACAACCTTGGAGTTTCTCTTGCGGAATGAACGGCGAGAACTGAAGCAGCATCGTCTTCATCGAACAATTTCTTGAACTGCTTAATGTTTAAAACCGAGTCTGTTTTAAGGAATTTGGTCACCACGTTTTTTGCTCGGGAATTTGAAATTGTAATTTCCGGGTATTTTTGGTTGAATTTCCTAATAACTCGGTAGCACTCTTCCCCAGTTCAGTAACATTGAATTAGATAAATTCTTTGTTGTAAGTCAATATTATAGCGTAAATACTGTTCAAATTAGCGAATATTTAATTTGCAGTTAACTAACTTATTAGATTTGTCACCTGCTGTAAGTTGTATTTTTCAATGAAATCCGCCTACTAGAATTACTTCTAAAAATTACGAATAAAAACTTTTAAGTTCAAATTTTGAAGAAAAATGATATTATCTCGAGAACCGTTCGGTTTAAATAAAAAGTTATTTGTGTTTCGGGGGTTTGAAAACAAGAAGAGTAAATCATCAAGAGTGAAATTTACTGAGAAATCAAAAATTTTTTTTTTTTCCTCTTTTAAAGTCGATCCGGGGACATACTGTATATACGTGACTTTTTTATTTGTAACCTCTACAATACACAATAATGATAATTGTTATTGCCGAAAAGTTCTTCAGAATTACTGTATACCCGTATTTTAGTCTTTTAAAATAAAATACCTAAATAAGGGGGCGGCGAAATTTTCCTCCGCCCCGGGCGGCTGACACCCACGCTACGCCACTGACCAAACTATTGAATGGCTTACGGGAAGAATATACTGAAATTTACTGGCTTGTGTGTCAAAGGTTAGGTCTCAGTATGACAGAAACAAAATTGATGAATTTGCAAAGAATAAGGGGCATTATGTTCTTCGGCATCGTTTTGGGAGGGGATTTACATTCGGGTAAATTCCCGTACCAGAAGAGTGGGGTGTAGTTAGTTAAGATTTTGTATTGTATCGATCGACAGCTTATCCTAAACAAGTATACATTTTGTACACGCATAAAATATGTTTTTGTGATTACAGTTTAGATGAGAATAAATCAAGTGTTCTCATTAGAAACTTCGTTTCATTTAATAGAAGTGAAAACCCAGACACATAAATCAAACAGGGTCCTATATACACTTAAAGTACGATTACTGGTTCATTGAAAATTATTTTCATCACTAAAGATGACATTTAATAATAAAAAATAAAACACTAATTTTCAAGTTTCAAAATTTTAATTATGGTAAACGACTACAACGTTGTTTCGTCGCATAGCGGCTTCATCAGTTGGATGAATAATGAAGAATTTACAATAGTGCGAGAAATTATATACTGGACAAACATATTACAAATTTAACGACAAAAGTGGGGAGTTGCATAGGTCGGTTTGATCATTTAACGCTAACCCTAATTTTGTAATTCTAGAAATTTCTAGTGATTCTAGGAGATCAAGTTTTTTTACTTTTATCTTGTATATGAAGTATTTTAAAATTATTGTTAAAAGTATGTTTATATACTAAACAATGGTTCGCAAATGTAGATTCAGCTTTTTTATTCCGGTAACTTTTATTATGTTCGGACACTCTCTGAGCAAAGGATCTTCCAGTTTGGTCAATATAAGACATATTACAATCACAAGTTAACTTATATACCCCCGAGTTTGATTTTTTGTCCTTATTGTCTTTTAAAATACATTCTAAAGTATTATTAATTTTGAACGCTATTTTACCATTAGTGGCTTTTATAATTAATTTGCTAATTTTGTCTGAAGGTTTACCAATATATGTAAGGGTAAATAATGTACTGATTTTTACTAGAAATTTTAGGGTAAATTAAATAACGGGTATGTGATATTTGTTTGTTTCGAAGGATATTATTGATCATATATTTAGTTTAGCCATTATTTGTAGCAATAGTGTATATTCTATTTAATTCTGTATTAAAGTTAGTTTTATTAAGTGGCGTATTCACCAGTCTATGTGTCATTGATTCATAAGCGGTTAATTTATGTTTAAAAAAATCAAACTCGGGGGTATATAACTTAACTTGGGATTGTAACATGTCTTATATTGGCCAAACTGGAAGATCCTTTGCTCAGAGAGTGTCCGAACATAATAGAAGTTACCGGGATAAAAAAGTTGATTCTACATTTGCGAACCATTGTTGCAGTTTCTAGGAACGCCATATATAACTACTACTATTTAATTGAATGAAAAACGTGTATATCTTCTTGGTTTCTAGGTTGAAACCGCGTCATTTTCTCTGCTTATGTTGCCGACGATTCGTCCGCTATCCTAAGGGACATCATCAGGGTTTCAACTGCTGCGATAACCTGAAAGAGGCTGGCGTGTATCGGTAGGGTGGTGGTTTATATTGTCCTTACTGTTGCAGTTCAGTGTATGTTATGATTGAGGTGAATTTTTATCATGGAAGTCCAAGTGCGGTGGATATAGTAACCTTCGTCTCGAATCAGTTTGTTAGGATGTTTCTGGATTTCGATGGATTCACAGATTTTGCGATTATAATATTGGGAGTCTTTGGAGAGGAGTAATAAACATACTTTTAACAATAATTTTAAAATACTTTTTTAAATTTTTCGAACTATTGTAAATTCTTCATTATTCATCCACCTAATGAAGTACGAAACAACGTTGTGATGGTTTACTATAATTAAAATTTTGAAACTTTAAAATCAGGGTTTTATTTTTATTATTTGTCATTGAGTGTCAACAAGTGTGTCCCACTTCAATTAATTTTTTAAAGATGACATTTTCACAAAATTGTGGGCCATTATACCGGGTGTCCACACTTAAGTGCGCACTATTGATAACTCTGTTATCTTTGGAGGTGCAGAATCGGTCAAATGGGCAAAGTAGTACCATTTTTATGGCGGTTACAATTGTGAAAATAGAAAAACAATTGAACGTCGGGTTCTCTAGATATTCGACCAAACAAATTTTTTTTAAATGGAACACCCTGTATATTTTTTGGCGATTGGAAAGAGAATCGCAAACTGAACAAAAGAGTCTTAGTACACTAGTATAAAAAAATGTCAAATAAAGTAGTTACTGAGAAATCTGTATCTTTGCTTTGTTTGCATGAAATCGATATATCTACGGACAATTAAACATTCATTAAAGCCTTAAATTTAATAAACAAATAAAAATAAATACAAAAATAGTAAAGAAAATTATTCAAATTAAATGTTCAAAGACATCTCCTTCCATTTCAATACATTTTCTCAATCTTGTGTGAACATTACGAGTAGCTCCTAAAATGGTCCTACCATCGATGGCGTTAATGATGTTGGAAATTCTTTCCTGAAGCTCATCCACTATTGCATATCTATGTTTGTACACTTGATTTTTTACTGCTCCCCACAAGAAAAAATATAATGGCGTCATGTCAGGCGAATGTGCGGGCCACTGAATAGGACCATTTGTGCCAATCCATCTATTGCCAAATAATCTTTCTAATAACTCCCTTGTCTCGCGGTGATTATGGGCAGGCGCTCCATCTTGTTGAAAGTAAATAATCTGTCTGTCTACCAAATTTAATTCATCCAGAAAATTTTCTAAAATTTCTGTCAATAATGCCACATATCTTTCTCCTGTTAAAGAACCCCGATAGAAAAATGGCCCAACAATTCGGGATCCGATTATACCATACCAAACATTTAAACTGAATCGGTGTTGTGGATTACAAGGATAAACAACAAATGGGTTTTCACGACTCCAGTAATGATTATTTCTTTTATTGATCATCCCGCGATTAGAAAAGTTGGATTCATCACTCCATAAAATGTGTCTGAAGAAATTGTGATTTTCTTCAAAAGCATTGAAAACCATTGAGCAAAAGTTAATCGTCTTTGATAGTCACCCAAAAGTAGAGTTTGAACAGGCTGATATTTAAAGGGAACATATTTATTTTTTTTCAAAATTTTATGGATCGTACTACGAGAAACACCTGATTCTCTGGACAAATCCCTTACAGAATTATTTGGATGTACCTGAAAATATGCCAATACATTTATTTCTGTCTCTTGTGATAATATAAAATCATTTTTGATCCTCTTCTTTATAAAAACTGTTTTGTTGCTTCTTAATCTTCGATAAAGTTTTAAAAAATAGCGACGATCTGGTACATCACGATCAGGAAATTGCTGAATGTAACATTCGTGCGCTTTATCTGAATTTTTGTTAAACTTCAAGTACAACTCCAACATATTACACTTTTCCAAATGAGTAAATGCCATTGTTACGGTTGAAAAAATTGTAAAACCAGTACTTTTTCCACACAGTAACTTTAACAACAGCAAATACAAATAATTTGACAGCTACTAGACAATGTGACGCTTTAATTTTCCATAGGTATATCGATTTCATGCAAACAAAGCAAAGATACAGATTTCTCAGTAACTACTTTATTTGACATTTTTTTATACTAGTGTACTAAGACTCTTTTGTTCAGTTTGCGATTCTCTTTCGAATCGCTAAAAAATATACAGGGTGTTCCATTTAAAAAAAATTTGTTTGGTCGAATATCTAGAGAACCCGACGTTCAATTGTTTTTCTATTTTCACAATTGTAACCGCCATAAAAAATTGTACTACTTTGCCCATTTGACCGATTCTGCACCTCCAAAGATAACAGAGTTATCAATAGTGCGCACTTAAGTGTGGACACCCGGTATAAATGGTTTAGTTCATACAATAACCGCGATTGTTTCTGTGTTTCAATAAATAGAATTTTGTTTCCGATAATGTTTCAATAATAGGTGTTCTTGAACTTGCTTTCTCTCAAATATTCAAACAAATTGTAATCTTCTACATCAGTTGATATTCTTTTAATACCATTTTCTCTTTTGCGACATTTCCCACTTTTTTGAAGTGAAAACTTCTATGAAAACGAGACTTAGCTGTCACGCTCGGAATACAACGCTCGTTCGGGTAAAGTCGGCTCGAGTCGAGTCGACTAAGGGAGCGAGAGATATAGTTAACGCGTCTCTGCCGGTCTCTGCTATACTCGCTCGGCAACCGTTTCACGCTCGGCTTTGTATTATAACACTAACTAGCGGTATTTAATTTCAATTAAATTGAAATTTAGAATAAATACGCGAAATATAGTATTTTTGTTTTCTGAAAAATTCTTGTCCGCGTGCAGATGCGATCCCGAGCCGCCCGGGTGTAAGGCCGTCACGTTACCATTAGACCGGCGCGGGTACTCGTATGAGAATTATCATATCGCCTATTTGTATATATACATGCGTACGTATGAATTTTTGAAGTGAAAACTTGATCAGACCGAGCGAAATGTACTAGAATAATGTATACACAATAATAATAAATATATATTTTTTAAATGTAATATAGAACGAAAAAGAAAGTTGTATTTCGTATTATTAACTTCGCCTTGATGAAGTTTTGACTTCTGCACACCCATTTTTTTTTTTAGCTTGTAGTACTGTAGATTTGTTCAAATGCAATTCTTCTGCGAATTGTTTAATGGCGCGACTTCCCAATTTTAAAAATATTTTTACTATGTCTACCGGGGTCAGTTTTCTTGCCATTTTGTATACCAAAAAGTGACAAATGTCATTTTGACGTTACAAGCATGAATTACAACACAACAAAATTCAAAAACGATTTCTACTCAATTTATGTGAGCTAAACTGTACATCTGTATGTTTGTGCAACCATATTATCCAGCCAGCGATCTACCAGTATCTGGAGGGAATGAAAACATGCAACCCCACCCGTATATAGCTTTACAAGAGGAAGTTCTACGTGACAGCAAAAAAATGTTTTTCACGTATATTTGTAATAAAGTTGTCAGCGACGACGTCAAATTTATCTCCTTCTCTGGTAAATCCGACAGGGACCCTATAACGTGTAGGCTGTGTATATATACGCGATATATATCATTTCCGGTTACTACATTCGGTTATGTTGTCTATTTGCAGTAAATACCGACGTAATCCGGAGGCAGGTGATCTCGTCTGATAAGGGAACGAAATCACACGGATGGAAAGATTACATAATTTGTGGAAAACAGAATATCGTTCTGGTTGTTCAATATATGCTATGGTAATCGATCATCTCTCGCTCTCAACTTTTTCTTGTAATTTATTCCAGGCGATATTGTCCCTGCTGATTTAATGAATTATTGAATAAATTAAAGACAGAGTGAACAATTTATTAAAGAAAGCAAAAACACTATGGGAGGCGGGAATTATTGTACCAACATATAAGAAAAGGGATAACACAAGTTGTAATACCTACAGAAAAAATGATGTGTAGACACCATAATACTTTCTTGTACGCAGATATGTGTTTCGATTTTTTTTATACAAAAGTTGTTCCAAATTAAGTTTTAATACTTTTATCTTTTCGATTAAACAAACCTGTGAGTAAAAAAGTTACTTCCGGAGAGAATTTTGAATTTTTCTTTATACAAAGATTGTTCTAAATGCAGCTCTAAATACATTTATGTTCTCAAATAGTCCGGGATTGTTCTGTGCTTTCCTGTAAGGCCGTCACATAACTTCGATTTATATTGATGAATTTGATTCTGGTAACCTCAAAATATATTTATCCCTATGTAATGCAATCTTGCAGTATCCAAAAGAAATAATTTCTGGATTTTTATTGAAATAAACTTTAAAATAACACTTTAAACATTAACTTTAGAATAGGTAATTAATATTAATAATTTTAAAATAAAATCCCATAAAATAAGGAATTTATGAGTAAAATCCTTTCTACATCGGCGTAGATAGGAGTGCAAGGGGTGTTTAAAATTTATTGCATTTACCTTATATTTTGCAAGAGAAATAATGTAAATATGTATATACTTACTGTTATTTAGTTTCAATAACATACGCGTACAATTTTAGTTACCATTCATTTAGATCTAGAACGTTGTTTATGTTACTTTTTCTGATATGAAAATGAATTGTCAGTGATTCGAAAATTTATTACAAAGTCTGTAAAATATCGTCACAGAATGCCAAAATATTGCATGTTCGTCACTTAGCTCTGCTAATACATACACAGACATAGTTTTTATGCAGAGAATTTCGATAGTTTACAAAATTTCGTTACATGTTTAAATGACGATGCTCGAAGTATTTCTGAGTGCAAGGAACTAACACAAATCCCAAATTTAAAAAAGCAATTGTTATTCCTTCAGAACACTTTGGAAATTTGCCTAAACTAATCACATATTTTGAAAATCGAATCTCAAATTAAAAAATGGATTAACCACATTAGATGTGGCTATTAATAATTCCAAAGGTATTCCAAGTGACTTCGGATGTGGCCTTCGGCAAAAGTTAGACGCAGTTTTTAATAGAAATCCAGATTTAATAATATTGCGGCAATTGTGTATGCTAAATACGCTGAAATAAACGAATATTTCCAGTACGCACCTAACCCGTTGCGATGTAGAAAGGACGTTTTCTATCTACAAGGATGTACTTCATTCAAAGAGAACAAGTCTTACAGAAGAGAAAATGAACAAATAATAAGGTATTTTGTATTTTATAGATCACCACCCACTTGTTATCCAATTATATAAATAAAATTAAAACCTCTTTAAAAATACAACATTTCAATAGTACGCCCATGGGCGATAAGTCATCAACCGCTCATGTCTGCCCCCTAATAATAACTTATAATTCAGTATTACTAGATGTGGATTGATTAATAATATATAATTTTGTATATAAATCAACGATATTTTTGAACTAACACTACAAACGTAAGTGTTAATTAAGGACAAAATTAATAACACACGTATTGGTCTATTAGACTTTTTGGAAGAATAGCAAAGCATATCCATATATGTATGTATAAAAGAAAAATATATGCTGAGAGGATTACAGAGAAATCGAAGCATATTTAGTATTCTTGCATAATGATTTTAAGCATATCAGTAAATTTTTTTTTATTTATAATAGTGCGATATATACAACTAAAATGGAATTCAATCCAATCATACATTCTTGATAAACACGATAAAGAGAAGGGGACCCAAGTTGGAACCTTGAGGTACACAGTAGTTGGGGTAAATTTTCTCGAATAAAAACCGTTCCAACAGCTCACGTACGCAGACAAAAGTTACAGCAGGTTTTTTCGGAAACATTTTTTGTACAGCACACTATATCATATATATATATATTGAACATTCAATTTGTAACCATGATAACATAATAATGAATGATATTGTCCACAATCACTCTATGAATTCTTGTCACAATTTGGTGTCCAACGCAAACAGCATTTGTCACAATTTAGCTCCCAACTTCGTAGCATTTTTGACATTATAAAGACACTACAAAGTTCTGTTTTCTGATTTAAAACTAAAATATAGAAATGTGCCTAATGTAAAATTTATGACTAGTAACTTCATCATAAAAAGACTTTTGCAAGTATTTCATAATTCATTCATTTAATCGTTAATATACGAATTATGAGAAATTTATAAACGTTACCTGTATGACATGCTGATCGACTTTGGTGTGCGGCGATGATAGACATACGAAGCTGACGCCATGATCGTAGATCAAAGGTTGTACGGGATGATAATCGTCGACGTCACAGTCGTATTCTTCGTCGTATTCGATACGTTCTTGAGGGCCAGCCGCCAATACCCGTTGTTTGCAGGTCACCGTAGACCTGGAACAAGAGAAATCTTACAAAAGAACTGCACGTCCAGGTTATCTATGTGTAATTTAGAGGTACTCAATGCTAAATTGGTTAAAAAGAAACTTTTCGTTTAGTACATATTAACCTCAACAATAGTTTTTACTGGTTTTTAGTATAGAGTTGTCCAGAAAAATGGATTTCTAACAACAAATATGGCCGCCTGACGTCATTTAAGTATATCTCGATATAAAACTTATTCATTTCATCGCGATCCATCAGCAATAATTCCGTATCTAACAGCATGTATATGGTAATCGAATAATTGTTTATGCTAGGTCATATTTTTTAAAAGTGGGTTTTACAGAAAAAAATCAGTATCGAGTCGTTTTAAAAGAAATTCAAATATGTGTATTATGCCCAGAAAGAAAAAATAGAGACATTGCGACAGGATATAAAGCGCACTGATTAAAAATCGCGTTGTTTACACAAAACGCGATTTTTAATCAGTGCTACTGAAGATGACAACTTAGTTGTCGAAATACGTATTTAGCCTTTTTGTGCTTTAGTGGTTAAGGTGTTTAAGTATTTTTGTTTAGTATCAAGCCAGAGACAGTTTCTTAAACATCACCGAAAACTATATGATGATGAAGGAGACATTTTTTAAAGCATTTGATTAAATGATATTCTGCATAATATGTAGTTGTTAATCAGCATGTTTTTATAATATAAACAATTAGGTATATTATATTTATCCACAATAAATGAGGTTTTAAAACTTCATAAAACTATTATTCAATTTTATTTGACTCATACTTTAGAGCAATTTATTGATCAATTATAAAAAGTGAGAGTTACTTCTTAATGAAATAATGAATATATTAATACTTGGACATAATCCTAGCAAATGTATATTTCTTTTAAAAGCAGCAAGCTTACAAGAGTATCATTACAATAATTAATTAAATTAAAATCTTTTTTTACATTTACAATAGTATATTAAAGTATAAGTGGATAATAAAGTCATTAAAACACGCGCGATTTTTCAAGCAAAAAAATAGAGCAAGTGTTTTAATGCCTAGCAGGTAGTTATCCACGAATACTTTACATTATTTTTTTTTATTGGTACACTTTAAAAACATAAATTTTAGTGGTTTTAATACTACAAATACAAATACGAATTCATAACGTAAAATTGTTGGATGTGATATGACATTAGTATACTTTTGGTTGTCATGGAAATGATTAATTAAACAATCTGTCACATAAAGTCATTTTTGTGTAACGATCAGTTCAAAGATGGATTACTTAAGTAATTTGAATAACATCTCCCCTGTTTTAAATAACCAAGGGTTTAATATTTCAAACAATACAAAATGTACATTTAATATTTATTTGAAATGAGAGTTTTTTTCAATAAAATTATTATGAAAGGGTGTTCTGTCAGATTAATTGGTAAAAAGTTGACATTTATACTTGACATATTTGTATTTGTTGTCGTTGCCCTGGTAACTTTAAAACACGCGCGTGCTTTAATGATTGATTTATACACGCGCTGGCGTGTTTTAAACAAGCAAAATGATGTACCAATATTTTTTTTTTAATAAAGTAGTTCAGATATTAATAAGTAATGAAAGGATATGAATAATATTTTCCTTCAACCATATGAGTAATTTAACGTTGAGAGCCTGTATATATACTTAACCCTTCATTAGGCGCGCATGGGTCTGTCAGACCCATAGCTGTTTATTTTGTTTATTCTTTAAAAACTATAAGAGTTAGAAATTTTTCGTTCCATGACATCTTCAACTGATATTTTAAGAATCGTTTGCCTAAATATTACGAAGGTCATTAATTTTATTATAGGGTAAATACTAAGAATAATGCGGCAGGTACCTGGCAAGGGTCCACTGGACCCGGGCGACCAACGACGTCTCAGTTATTTGAAATACTTTGCTCGAACATTTCGGTGTGTCATTCGTGCGCTTCACTGTATTCTGTTTTATTGTTCGTGTCGTTGAGTGAATTTTATAATTGAATTTATAAAAATGAGCAAAAAGTGTTACAACCTTGATAACGCCGCAGACGTAGAAGAGCTAAACCGTTTAGTTTTTGAAGAAATCGATGAAAGTAGAACTACACCGATTGAAAATTTCGACGAATCAGATGAATCGGAAACTGAAGATCACGTTGAAACAAGAGATACTGATTCTGACACGGATCACGAAATCGACGATCAAGATGAAAATGAAGGCGATGAAAATCAAGAAGCCACTTATTACATTGGTAAGTAAACGTAATAAATTTTTTGAGAACGGTCTGCTTCTGCATGTTATTTTTTTTTGTAGCTAAAGATGGTACACAGTGGAAAAAACACCTTGGAAATTGACGCAGACACGGCCACACAATATTTTGATAAAATTGCCTGGAGTTGTAAGTGAGAACGCGAAAAATGCAAAAACAGAATTGGACTGCTGGAAACTATTTTTTGACAACAACATACTTAGTATTATCGTTGAAAATACAAATAGGTATATAGATGGCATCAGAGAAAAGTTCGATCGAGAGAGAAATTGTCGACAAACAGATATTGTGGAAATTCAAGCGTTTATAGGACTGCTCTACTTGGCGGGAGTTTTTCGAGGTGGCCATCAAAATATTGGTGATTTTTGGGCCACTGATGGGCTAGGAATCGATATATTCAGGATGGCTATGTCGGAAACAAGATTTCGATTTCTTATAAGAAGCATAAGACTGGACGATAGGTCTACAAGACTAGAGAGGATCAAGACGGACAAATTAGCAGCGGTGCGCGAAATATTTACATTGTTTTTACAAAACTGTAAAGCACATTATTACTTAGGGCAAAATGTAACAATTGATGAAATGTTGCCAGCATTTCGTGGGCGCTGTAGTTTTCGGCAATATATTCCTTCAAAACCTACTAAATATGGAATAAAAATTTTTTGCCTTTGTGATGCAAAACTCTTTTATACAGCAAATATGGAAATATATTGCGGGCAACAACCGGAAGAACCTTATAGGAAGGAAAATACTGCAGAAGCAATTGTAATGAGACTTTCTGAGCCAATTTACGAAAGTGGACGAAATATTACAGCAGACAATTGGTTTACAAGTTTGAGGCTTGTGAAAGCTCTTGAGAAAAAGAAAATATCCTATGTCGGAACTATTCGGAAGAATAGAAGAGAATTACCACACAATTTTATTTCAGCGAAAAACAGGACCCAATATGATAGTTTGTTTGGATATTCAAAAAATGAGACACTGGTATCATATGTGCCAAAAAAAAACAAAACAGTCGTTTTATTGTCAAGCTTGCATACATCAAGCAGTGACGTGGCAGATGATACAGAAAAAAAACCGGAAATTATTAGCTTTTATAATGATACCAAATCGGGAGTCGATGTAGTGGATAAACTTTGTGCAACATACAATGTGGCTCGCTCTACCAGAAGATGGCCTATGGTTATTTTTTATCATTTGCTAAATGTGGCCGGAATAAACGCAAGAATAATTCTTTTAGGAAATGGGTATGAACATGTTTCTCGACGCGAGTATCTAAAGACGTTGGCTTTAGGCTTACTCAACGAACAGTTGAGAAGGAGGTAACAACAGCGAAATTTGCCCAATGAGTTAAAAATCCAACTGTCAAGTTATAAACCAACTTCACAAGTTGAAGAAATGCCAGGACCAAGTCGTGGTACAAGTAAAAGAAAACGATGTGAACCTTGCTACAAGCAAACCAGAAAAGATGCGAAAACACAGTATAAGTGCCAAAAGTGTAATGTTTTTATATGTTTGGGTCGACATGCAAAAACAGTCTGTCAGAAGTGCCTTGAAGATAAACCTTCCGAAGAAACAGCAAGTGAGTCGGAATAGAGGTGTAAAAATTGTCCTATGCCAATTTATTTTCAAAAATAAATAAAAAGTATAAAGTCTTCTGATTGTTTTTTATTTGTTTCAGAACTAAGCGACATACATCAAGATTTCACAAAAAAAATTAAACTTTGTTTTTGAAGAATTTTATAAAGTAAACACTCTAAAGTAAAATTGACACATTAAAATATTAACTGTAAAAGTTACATGCAGCATTTTATTAAAACAGCCCTTTCAATTGATATGGGTCTGATAGACCCAGCGCGACTAACGACGTCTCATAAATAGGCGCGCCTAATGAAGGGTTAAAAGACAATTGAGTATCTGCTTAAAACTAAAACGTCTACCGATTTTCAATAGATATCTGTTTAATAAATTTTCATTATAAAGGTAAATGAAAATTTCTTATATATAAATTAGTATTTCTCTTTGGTTTCTGTATTTCCAATTAAGCTAGTGTGTCCTCTGTTTATAAAAAATAATACAATTGAATACATAAATAACATAAGTACATATTATGTATATGTCGCAGGCTAATAGTAATTTTCGGCAAATAGCTCCATATCATTTATTTCTGCTCAAAAGCTATTTTCCTAGGCAAATGGTATCTGCCAGCTGGGTTTTTAGGCAAAAAGATTCGCAATAAGACAAATGTTGTAGGCGAATAGACTTCTTCTCTTAAAACGAAATAAACAATAAAATAAACACAAGTAAACCAGGGAAATTGTATTTTTATTCCTATTAAGTTGCAATACAAACATAGAAATTTAAAAAAGAAAACATTTTCTCTTAAAACGAAATAAACAATAAAATAAACAAGTAAACCAGGGAAATTGTATTTTTGGACAAAAGAAGCTGTGAATTGTATAATTTATTTTGGCAGGTATTGCTGGAATGGCATCTACTGTTGCACAAATTTCCAGTCTTGAAACAGGCACATCGTTTAGTATGGCAGTGGGTTTTTGAAGGCCTTCATTGGCATTTTGAACATCCTTGACCCGAAAACATAGACTGCCTGGCGCAGGCTTCTCTTAAGGAAGTAAAGCAATCTTGGGGAATATCATCATAAGTAAAACTAATTGACGAAACAGGTGTTATGTCACTCCTAGCCAGCCAGTTTTTTAAAATACCACTTTTGGTGCCAATGCGGTAAACATCATTTGTCTTTTCAATTATAATTCCTTCTACATTTTTTTATCTAATGGTCCTCTTTCAAATTTTGCAATAGGTATAGTTACGAATTTACCTGTTTCCATCTCGCCAAAGATGGTTTTGCTCCTTTTTCTCATTACTTCTGCGGCTTTGGCTTGTCCTTCATAGGATTTCTTCCGATTAATTCTAATATTTTCCTCATTGATGCAGAGTCTGCAAATAACTTGGCTTCCAAACCCAATTCCAAAGTCAATTAAGTCAACTTGTCTTCTTTAATTGAAATCTCTTGATATTATCGGTTTTACAACCAAACCAGCATGCTTCTGTCTTTTTTCAAGTTACAAGTCTTGCACAATTCTGCGTATACTTCAACTGCAAGTCTTGGAATGTTACATTTCTTTTTCAAATTATGAAGCATTATATCCCTTCCCCCGTGTCCTGTCGCTTTGTGTTGTTCGTCAATTTTAGCAAAAAATTCTACAATTGGTGTAACATAAATAAGGTCGTGGTTAACAGATTTTGCTTTCCGAATAACTTTGATACGCCGGATATCTCCAGGAGGTCATATGTTTTGCCATAATATTTTTCTTTTGCTGAGAGGGCCTGAATATTATTCTGAACTTGTTTTGAACGAAAATTTTTAAAATCGCACTCATTTCATTGGTTCGTTGCAGGGTCCGCGGCTTTTTAATTGTTGTTTTTTCGTACTTTACATTCAGCGTTAAATAAAATTCATCTTTATCTACCATGGTATATGTTATAGGTAGAAAACTGCTAAATGAAGAACCGAAGCACATAAACATTCAGTAAACGCGGATAAACATAACCTCAAATAAAAATTGAAAACCCATTTGTCTAGGAAAATAGCTTTGAGCAGAAATAAATGATATGGAGCTATTTGCCAAGGCAAAAGCTATTTGCCGAAAATGGCTATTAGCCTGCGACATATACATATCTCAATGAAAATGAGTGATGACTATATAATGGAAACGAAAATATCAACATTCCTAAATATTCGTTTACCATGTGCTCTAATATGCAAATACATATTGCAGTAATCTTGAGTTGGGTGGTAAATTATAAATAACCATAATCAAGATCACTTCAAGATTTAATTTAATTAATTACTGTTTTATTTATTTCATCATGATGTGTATATAGATATTTATTAAGTTAATATTTTGGCAAATTTTATTTTTATTTACGTTAAATAATATAAGAATGTTATTATAATTTTTATAAAAGTTATAATATTAAAATAAGCATAAAATATTACGTGAAGTATAACAAGAAAGTGTTTCCCGCACGAAGAATACTGTGACTGGGTGAGATCGACCGTTTGGCCCGGCGAAAACAATATCCTTCGCTAGATGCATTAGATGAGTCATGTATATGTAAACAAGTTGATATTTACATATTTGTTTACCTTTTTGAAAGATTACTAATGCACTGGTTTTCCGGGTGGTGCAGCACTGCAGCTTTGTATTTCTGGAGGTGGAATCGTATCGTACCGAGAAGAACCGGACGTTTTTGTGAAGAAAAATATTAATATAAGACCGGAACCGATGAGAAAACGTTAGATGCCTGGTGAAAATCGGCTCTCTCAAAACAAAACAAGAAGTAGGTGGAAACCTCTTCTTTCTCTTAAAAGTAAATATGTTATATTAACTTAGAAGTTTATTCATGAATTTGAGCTTAGAATAATTTTCAAAGAGATTTTACGACACTTACAAATTCTTCAACAAGAATTAGAACTTGTAATATTTTCTGTAATAATTTTACTGTACTTATAGAATTTTCTAACCGAAGTGGAACTTAGAATAATTTTATGAATTAGATATCGTTTTTAATTTGGAGTTTAATTTACATTGAGACTTGTAATTATTTTTGGAAATAATTATTTATGTACGGAACAGTTTTATTTAATTAGAACTTTGAATTTTTTTTTATTTTCTAGGATGTTTTGTTTTATATGTAGGGTTATTACACCATGCATTATGATAAAGCATTTTAGTAACTGTAATAATCAAGTTGAATACCATAGTAATTTTTTTACTTTCTTATACGTAGTATAAGGAAGTATTGTGATGATGAAAATTTTCGACCTCGAGATTTTTGCAGATGTCCACGTTTTGAAGTCCCCTGATACCGAAAAAGTGGTTTTTAAAAAATGTCGATGTGTCTGTGTGTCTCTCTCTCTCTGTGTGTGTGACCACGATAGCGGCCAAACCGCTGTAGATATCAATTCCAAATTTTGTATTTACGTGTACAATCGCCCTCTTGAGATCTGATTAGTTTTTCAGTAAAATCGGTAGACCGGAAGTAGCAGTTTACTTCAGCGAAAAAATCGAATTTTGCGAATATTTCGTCAAATACTAAGTTTAAACAAATTTATAAAGAATTCATATATACTTAAAATTAAAATTGAGAATAATTTTATTTAAAAAGTTTTTCGAAATTCCTACCGGAAGTAGGTCTTTTACTCTTATCGAAAATCAGTTTTTTGCGAATATTTCGCAAGTCATGCTTTTTAGACAAGTACGTTACGGGTATAAAAGTATTTAAAACATAATTTTCAATATCTTTTGTATAAAAAAAAATTCAAAATTCTGGCCGGAAGTACCACTTTTACTCTTATCGAATAGCGATTTTTTGCAAATATGTCGTAAGTTATGCATTCTATATATATTTATCAAGAGTACAAAAGTATTTAGAACTGGATTTGCATATTTTTTGTATATATGAAATTTCAAAATTCGGACCGGAAGTAGCACTTTTACTCTTAGCGAGGAGCACTTTTTTGATAATATCTTGCAAAGTATGCATTCTATAGAGATTTATTAAGAGAATAGAAGTACCTAGAATAGGATTTCGAATAAGTTTTGTATAAAAAAATTCTTAAAATTGTATAGTTTGAAACGCTCATACGTATAAGAAAGTCGTGTGGTGGCCAAACCTCATTTTTTTATAAAGATTTTTTTTTACTATTTTATTTACCAGATTGGAAGATTTGTGGTTAATAATTTTGTTTTATGTACATATAGAATAATTGAACAGTGATCGAGATTTTCTTTTATATGATGATGAATTTGAAGCGATGTACGAAGAATTAAGGTGATTTAATAATGTTTGTTATAAATGTGTATATAGTGTTGTACAAAGTTTTCTTGAGTGGTGTTTTGTATTGGAATCTCAGAGTGAGGTAAAGTTTTATTTTATTATATATATATTTTTTTATATGTATATCAAGTATATTTTATAGTGTTTGTGTATTTGATATTAACGTGTTGGGTAATAGATCAGGGATGTATGCGGTGAATTAAGTAGTTGTTTAATTCATAGCATGGAGTCCTGGTGAATCCTTAAAACACGAATTAGTCTTGGTGGTACTGTTTTGGGAGCGAGAAAAGGCGCCAGGCAGAACTAATCAGGGCTGAGTTAATTAGTTAAATGCACAAAGACATTTTTTTTAATTATTTTATTAAATTTAAAATTTATATATATATACCTTAAGGGGTGAGCACAAGTAGTGTATGTTCGGGTTGTGTCCAACGAGTTGAAAAGCATACTCGTAGGGCGGAACTTTGGGGTACCTACCAGTGTGAATTTGCTTTCTGATGGTACTGTCTTGGGAGCGAGCAAAGGCGCCAGGCAGGACTAATTAGGGCAAAGCCATTTCCTTAATGTTTATATTTTTTGTAAATAATAAATCGCGTAATTTTTGGTTATTCATATTCCAGTACAATTCACAATATGCAATAAATTTTATTTTATTAAATATGTTGATTGTTTACATGTATCTTTGACAAATATAAATCATGATGATCACGTTTATTTTTAAAATTTAATTTTTTTCTCGATGTTATGCTTTCATTAATTATAATGTCTTTATTATTTTGACTATTTGATCATGATATGTGTGATTTTATATGATGTTTTGAAATATTAAATTTTTGTAAATATATATTTGTGTAATTTAAAATTTCTCTTTCTTTAATACTTTCTTTTAATAAATTAGATGATAAGATTTATTTTGTATTTTATTTTCTTTACCTGGTGATAATTGAAGAGCATTCAAATTGATTGGAGAATTTATCTATATTTTCTGCCCCTGAGAGAACATTTTCTTTAGTCATTCTAAACTGACCTAGTTAAATGTAAAATTGCCTAACCTACTATTTAGCAGAAAATTTGTTGAATCTTAGTCTAGCATAAGGCCTAGCACTAGGATGCATGCTTGATTCTTACTTACTTATTGATTGAATGATTTAAATTATTTTTATATAAATCTCAAATTGCAAGAGTCACAGCAATATGTATGCTGTCTGCCTATGAATTTGGAGGTAGAATGCCATAAGTGTTTAGTAATTCCTCGTAATTCCATATATGTCTAGCTTTTTCAACACATTTTTAGGTGAAACACAAATAGCTGTTTTTGGTAAGTCACAGAAATGTACAATGAATTCACTTCTTCTTCAAAAGCTACTGTTTCGTATACAACTGTATAATATAGTGCAGATGTTGTATTTTTCTTAATTTAGAAATACTTGAAACATCTCTATTGCTTACGAGGGTAGAAATTCTCTAGAAATTTTGTGCTTTAATTCTATGGGAACTTTTTACTCCTGTATTTATTGAATGAAGACAAAAATATCATTATTAATACTTACTTAAGGTAATCAACTAAAGATGTTGTAGGTCCAAGACGGTTGCGTGTATGATAATGCTGGTGACAGTGAGATATGTGATCCATAACGGCTTGTGTGCGGTATATTTTCTCCAGATTTATAAGTCCACCTGGTCCGATTTTTGTGAAATGATGATCTTCGCCGTTGTAATCTGATATAAACTGAAACAAGATAAAAATATAGCGATACCAATCAGTCAGGCTTAAATAAAATTAATTTGAAATGAAATATGAGAAAGCCATTAGATGGATGAAAACTTAAAAATTTTTTATATTGCAGAAGCTTTCGCAAAATTTTTCCGCTACGTCAGAAGAGCACAAAAGCCTTGGGCACGTACGTTGACATCGTAACAAGCATAGGTGGTAGGGGCGTTATATTTCGCTTTAATTTTTAGCACATCGTTAATTGTTTCTAAGAAATTTATAATGTGCTATGGAATAATCCGTTACGTAATTATTAGAAATGTTTTTATTTTTTAAATTTAATGTTAAGTTGGCGTTATAAAATTTAAGATAAAAAACAAAAATTTCAACGATAAGAGAAAATATCTGAATATCTGAACTTATTTTTGATATCTTCATAAATTGAGCACATGTAAATTTTAAACAATTTATTAGAAGGAAAACAAACTCGTTTCACAAAAAATATATGATTTATTTCATACACTAGATGTACATTTCGTTTGCCACGCAAACATCGGTAGTAGTATAACAAATTTATTCAGTGTTTTTAGATTATATAGATATTCGAACGTTTATTGTGAAACACTTCCTTTAGACATAAACAAACTACATTATTTTTTCATCTCAATAGACTACTGAACACACCACTTTTAGAAATTAATTGTAATAAAGAGTTATCATACATATTCAAAGTAGCCACTGAGAACGGTTACGAGAAAAATATAGTAGATCGAATAAAACAAATTAGAGAAGAAAATAGTATATTACATACCAAGGTTGAGAAGATGACTATTATTGCCCGAGTGGCGAGATTAAATTCCGAGGCGCAAAGCGCCGAGGAATTTAAGCCACAAGGGCAATAATAGTCTTCTCAACCGTAGTATGTATACTATTTTTTGTACCAGTAGTCTAATTGGACCTTAAAACCTTAATAATTATGAATAAATTTACTCATATATGTAAGAATGCCCTTGTAATAAAACTTCATGTAAACAAATAAGTAGGCTATATTTTGATGTTTACAAATAAGTTTTGACGTAAATGCTGAAACTAAAAGTCAAGTATTTTTTAGATTATTTTTCATTCCATTTATAATGTCTAAAGAGTTTAGATGTACACCACCTGAAATGCGCGAGATTGCAGAACAGGCAGCTGAGAACTTGCTTCCGCATAAATCTAATCACAATCACTTATACATGAAAACATTTACAGAATTTAAAAAATGGTATAATTCCAAATATACAGTAGTAACTTCTGAAAACGTACTTCTGGCTTATTTTCATGAATATTCAAAAAATAAAAAAGCCTCGACTTTATGGGCGCAATATTCAATGTTGAAAGCTACACTTGGCCTAAAAGAGAATATTAACATATCAAAATATTTTAAATTAGTTGCCTTTTTAAAAAGAAAAACTTAAAATTATAAGCCCAAAAAATCATTAGTATTTACTCGAGGAAATTATAAAATTCTTTACTGAGGTACCCGACATATTGCAGTGATCTTGAATAAATAATAATATGTAAATAAATAAGTATAATCAAGATCACTTTAAGATTTTATTTAAATTAATTTTATTTTATTCATATTTACCATGATATGTATAAATATTCACTATATTGATAATTTACGAAAACTTTATTTTTATTTAAGTAAAATGATAAAAGAATCTTAATAAATTTTTATAAGGTTATAATTTTAAGACATATTAAATGTTACGGGTAAAGGATCGAGCAGGTGTTTTTCGCACAAACACGTCTGGCTTTGGCAGGGATCGACCGGGTGGACCGGCACAAAAAGTATTGTTTATCAGGTGCATGGCTGAATCATAAAAGTATAGACGGATTTATAGTCACATGTTTGTTTACCTTTTTCAAGGATTATTAATACGCTGTTTCCCCATGCGACCGATAAGAGCAGCACCGTCGACATACAATTTTGGAGGTGGATTCGTGTTTGACGAGAGTTGCCGTACGTTTTTGTAAGGAAATTTAAGAATAAAAGCGCGGACAGATAAAATTTCCGGGATTGCTGGTGAAAACCGCAATATTAACTAGTCTAAAAGTAGGTAATAGACCACTCCCTCCTTCTTTTTAAAGGATTATTTTAAAAAATCCGGACTTAGAATAAATTTTGAGATTTTCAATACTTATAAAATTTTTACAAGATTCTACACTTATAATAATTTTATTTTAAACATGCAGCGCGTATTACATTAAAATGTCTAGATGTATTTGAATAACCACCTATGTATGAAATACTTTTATTTTATGAACTCGGTTTTTGAATTTACTTAATTTCATTTTATTTTCTTCTTTCTAGAGAGTTTTGTTTTGCATGTAGGGTACTATGCCGTACGTTATGACAAAACCTTCTAGCATTTGTAATGATAACTTTGAATAGCATAATCATTTTCTTTTCCGTATAATTTATTTTTCTTTTAAATTTACTCATCCTACAAAGGATATTTGAAATTAATAATTTTGTTTTATGTGTATATAGGTTATATATTAAGTGAATAAAATTTTCATTGAGAATTATGGAAGAGTTTAATACGATGTATGAAGAGTTAAGGTGATTAAACAATATTTGTTATAAATGTGTGTATAGTGGCGTCTCAAAGTTCTTTATTTGTAGTGGTGTTTTTGTATTGGAATTTCGTGAAAAAGGTAAAGTTTATTTTCTTTTAATGTATATATATTATTTCTTTTGATATGAGAATTAAGTATGTTTTGTTGTATTTGGGTGTTCAATATTAACGTGTTGAATAATACATCAGGGATGTGTGAAATGAATTATGTCATTATTTAATTCATAGCATGGAGTCCTGGTGAATTTGAAATACACGAATTGGTCTTGGTGGTACTGCGTTTGGGAGCGAGAAAAGGCACCAGGCAGAACTAATCAGGGCTGAGTTAATTTATTGAATACGTAGATACATTATTTTATTTCATTTCATTTATTCAATTTAAAAATTTATATATTCCTTAAGGAGTGTGCGCATTGTGATGTATGTTCGGGTTGCGTCCGACGAGCTGAAAATGACATGCTCGTAGGGTGGAACTTTGGGATACTCATCTGTGTGAATTTGTCATCTGATGGTACTGTGTTGGGAGCGAGAAAAGGCGCCGGACAGGACTAATTAGGGCAAAGCCACTTCCTTAATGTCTATATTTTGTTAGCAAATTGTAGACCGCACAAATTTTTATTTTTTTTATTTTTAATTCCAGTACAATTCATCATGGTTAATTTATTTTAATTTTTGATTGTTTACATGTATCTATGACAAATATTAATAATAATAATCACGTTCACATTTTAGATATAAGCTTGCACGACATGATGATTTCATTTATTCTTTATTTCTTGTAGTATTTTTATTGATTATGATGTATAAATTTGGGATTATGACTGAATATTGATTTTTGATGTGTAAATATTTGTAGATTAAAACTTTTGAATTCATTTAAGATTATTTTATTTTAATAAATTAGATGTTAAGATTTATTTTGTATTTTATTTCTTTACCTGACCTGGAGATGATTAAAGAGAAGGAGAATCAAGTCATATTTTCTGCCCCTGAGAGAACTATTTATTTTCAAACTGAGCTAGTTACATGTAGAATGTTTTGCTTAACCTACCTTTCAGCAGAAAGTTCACCGTATCATAGTCTAGCATAAGGCCTAGCACTAGGATGCGTGCTTGACTCTCAGTTACGCATAAAGTAAATAATTTAAATTTCTTTTATATATCTATAAATTTGTAAGAGTCACAGCAATATGTTACATTGCAACTAAGATAGTATGTTTATATATTAATACTTTGAAATTATTGATAATTTATATCTCTGTAGACTGGTCTTGTAATTGGTGTTGCTGGTGCATGCCGAAGGATGATTTGTGTAATTTATTAATTTCTGATGTCATCATGAGAGATAATTTAATTGTTATTCACATCCACAATAGCAAAAATGGTACGTCTCAAAAGTTTGTAATAATGGAACCACTTTGTAGCTAAAGGTTATATCGAAGATTCCCTAGTAAATAAAAAAAATATAGAATGTATGTTACAAGATCTACCTACATCTACTTACGCAACCACACCTGCAATATATACAGGAATTTTCAATATGAATTAAATAATTATTTGCATCTGTAATAGTTAGGTGATATATTGATTCCATATTATACTATCATACATATTTTATGTATTAATAGACAAATGCTTTTTTTTTTCATGTAAACAACAAAGTATTGTTAGAAAATATAAAATTAATAGCAATTGCTAAATAAACGTACCTATATTATAATTCTGGTATTGTTAACCTAAAGTTGTGCCTAAAATAGAGTTATTTATTTTGACGGTTCACAACTTGACATACTACTACTACTACAAGCATGAGTGCATGGTTGCGGCATTCGTTTTATTTGTTTTCATTATTTCCCTAGGTCAATAATGGCCTCATTATTTACCTCTTATTAGTTCCAGGTCGTGAAATGTCATTTCGTGGCGCTTTGTTACGTGTAAAAATGCTATGATTTTTTACTACTGGTACAAAAAATTAATTACCACCAGAACTACGTTAAAATCCATAAAATTAGAATATACCTAAAAAAAATTGTAAATTTAGTTTAAATAAAAGATGGGAAAATCATGTTTCAAACTTATGTAAAAAATACAGAATAACACCCTCGTTTGTCAATGAACAGGATACTAAGAGTCTATTACATACCAAAATTGAAAAGTGGGACCCTTTAAAAGAGGGATATACAAGGTAGGCGCCATAAGTTCTCGGGCTGACAGGCTTATACAGGCTCAAACGTGTTCAAACTCGGTCACGTCATGCACGCACATACGCGAGGTCTACACTATAAGTATGACGGTTCGAAGCCTAGTAGTTTTTAGTAACCAACCAACGTGACTAGCGCACGAATATGTCTGAAGTAACGAAAATTGAGTACCGCGCGGTCATTAAATTTTTAACAAAAAAAGGGCATACACCTTATCACATTAAACAACGTTTAGACGGCGTTCACGGTGATTCATCTCCTTCGTATTCATCTGTAAAAAAGTGGGCTAAATGGGACAGTGGGACAAGAATCCCTTGAAGATGCTAGTTGAAGTGATAACGTCTCAACAAATTTCAATTATTGAACATTTGTCCATTTGGGTATGAATAAAATTAGTACTAGACGGATACCGCGACTTCTTTCTGATCTCCAACGTGAACGTCGAATCGAATGTGCGCAGTCGTTTTTAAACATGTGTGGGGACGACCCAAAACCGATTTTGGAGTCCATTGTCACAGGGGATGAAACAATGGTTGTGCTTTTACGATTCTTTATCGAAAAGGGAGTCCATGGAATGGCGGCGACCTGATGAACCTACTCCCAGAAAGGCGAAAGTCGTTCAATCAACGAAACGGGTGATGGCCACAATATTGTAACGAAACAAGTCCACAAAAAGAACCAGACCTCCTGGCGACAACAAAAACGTACCGGTAAACAAGTCGTAAATCATGCACTCAGCGACAGAAAGTTTGGAATGTGGTAGAAGAGAGCCAAAATTTGCTGGTATTTCTCTAGACCCTTTGTCTGCCGATATAAATGCCGCCGCTAGGATAAGGAATTCATTCCTTCAATAGTAATTCATTGAATAGTAGTCGTGCAGTATTTACTGAACAGTTTAAAATAAATACAGTGAGCGGTGCAGTCTACAGTACAGTTCAAGAGAGACATAAATATTACAGATATAAATAAGTAGTGATAGAGATAAATACGTGTGTTAATTTATTTGTAGTAGTTTTAAGTGTGATACATTTATTTTATATTTTTATATCGTGATTAATTTTAAGTGTAAATATACAGTCTGTTTCAAGTTAATTGCACGAGTTGTTTTATTGCGAACCCGAAAACGATACAATATTCTGGGGCTGTGACGGCATTTTGCTCATTTACTTGAAATAGTGCAAGAAAAGTATGAAGGGCACAATTTATGTGTCTTTATTGCATAAATTAAGAAACAGTATTCGTGCAAAACGTCGTGGAAAATTGACAAAAGTTGTGCGATTATTGCACGACAATGCTGCCGTCTATACTGCCGCTATTTCACAAGCTGCCATCCGCGAATGCGGCTTTCAAGAATTGGAACATCCATCGAATAGTCCGGAAATGGCTTCTTGTATTTTTTTTTTCGTTTTCTAATTTAAAAAAAGACCTTAGGGGACGTAGTTTTAAGGACGACAGTGAGTTGCAAGCAGCTGCTACAGAACATTTTGCCGGAAAAACATCAGAATATTTTTACAAGGGTATCGAATTATTAATTAATCGTTGTCATAAATGTATACAAGTTACGGAAGATTACATTGAAAAATAATAATTCTTATATTGTTCCAAGTTTCTTTTTTTGTATATCAGGCCGAGAATTTATGGCGCCTACTTCGTACAACATCGAATGTAATAATTGCAATAAAGTGTATATTGGGCAGACAAAAAGAAACGCAGAAATTAGAGCCTCAGAACACTTATATCATTTGAAATATCATAATAGTGATACATCAGTTTTATCGCATCATTTTCTTAACACAGGACAGAAATTTCCAATCGATAACGTACTAGTAATCAAAAGAACTAGATGTAAAAATTTAAATATGTGCGAAAGTATTTATATGAAGAAATTTAAAAATCACTTACTAAACACAGATGTATCTCCATTTAGTCAGAGTTTCTTATAATTCATATCATCCTTAGACATTTAGTAAAAACACACCGTAGTTTATAATATTACTGTAATTAAAGTACGGTTAGATTTAATGAGATGTTAACAACTACAATAATGATGATTTCACAATAAGCGTTCGAATATTTATGTAATGTAAAAACACTGAATAAATTTGTTATTCTACCGATGTTGTTTCCGTGGCAAACGAAATGTACATCTAGTGTATGAAATAAATCATATATTTTTTGTGAAGCGAGTTTGTTTTCTTTCTAGTTCATCATTTTTGATAAATACACCACTTTGCGCTACCTGGTACTGAATTTATTTAAGTTCTATTTTAAGCATTAATCAGATGATGAAAGATTTAAAATAGGTTTCCTAGGTGAATGGGATTTTTCACATCTGCGATACTTTTAGATGTTCATATTGTTACTCTGCTATGCTATTGTTTTCTAGTTGCAGACTCATTTTTATGACACAAAACTCTGAAATTCCTCTGTATTTTGGGGCAAAAAGTATAACAATTTTTGATGTTCTAGTTTCATATCACTTTGAAGATAACTATTGGCAATGAGACCTTATTATTACACATTACCATTAACTATTTACTGTCAACATAATGATAAATTAAATTATATCATAGAGTATTATGATATGATGTGTCTGTAATTTTCTCGTGTTTACTGATCGGCCATTTACATGTTAGTGAATTTTAAGATTTACAATTTCCGCCTCTGCTTGAATTCAAACAATTGTCAAATTTGACATTATAATCCCATAGGCGTAGTTATCGATAGAAACTAAATATCCATAATTTTCAAAATCACTTCTACCATTTAAACCTCGGTGAAAGGTGAAAATGGCAACATGATAAACTGTGATACCAAATCATGTTTTTCTTCCAACGTCGTTGAAATGAAGTAATAAGTATGCGAAGTACAATCTAATTGTTTATTGATATGCATAGCATAAAAATAAATTATAGAAATAAGCGATAAAAATAAAATCTTATTTTTAAATACCCGCCTCTTTCCTTTTATAATAATTTAAGATGATTTTAAGTTCATCATAATAATATCTTAGTCGCTCTGCACTGTCTAACTTTAGTGTTTAACAGAATTCGACATGAATTTCAAATTGAATATCCGCTTGGCAGCAAGAAAAACATATGTATATACTGGGGTTGGTCAAAAGTTTATGGCATTGGACATTAAAATAAATATCATGGCACTGCTTGAGTTTTACAGGAAATTGAAAAAAAATTTAAGCAGATGCAAAGAGGCAGATTCAAGCTCGAAGATATTGATGGACAGCTAGTTAATTTAAATAAGAACCGCTCCACTAGAAATTTCTTACCTGTTGTTATAGAATGAAAAACTTTCATGTTATTAATCTTTCTAAGCTTAATGAAATTTGTTTTAAAAGTTAGTTTTATATCTATCAAATTTAAGTTTAATTTCTTGAATTTGTTTAAAATTGACGCCAAATCGCATGTTTAAATCTGTCAATTTCTAGCACAATTAAAAATTCAAGTGTAAAACGTTTTTAGTGTGCTTTAATTTTAAATTCAGATGTAAAACAAGTTTAAGTGATTCTTTTTAATTATTCACAACAATCTAGTAATGTAATTTTTATCTTTATTAGACTTGTTCATAGTCAATGTACCAGTTTATACGTGCTAAGCTATACCTTAACGTAGATAAAATTAAAAGAAAACACTTGATTTGGTGTCACTTAATTTATTAGAATATTTCTAACAATTGTTTCGGCATGTTCTACCATTCTGAAAGAGTTTCTTTTTCTGTACATTGCTGCTAATATGCCTTTCTTGGCTGATACTATTCTATTTATAGATATAGGTGACGGATCTTAGTAAAATATAATTCTTAACATTATTAGACTTGTTCATAGTTAATGTTCCAGTTTATACTTGCTACGCTATACTTTAACGTAGATAAAATTAAAAAAAAACACATGATTTGGTTTCACTTAATACTATCAGACAAGAAAGGCATATTAGCAGCACTGTACAGAAAAAAAAACCCTTTGAGAATGCTTGAACATACCGAAACAATTGTTAGAAATATTCTAATAAATTAAGTGAAACCAAATCAAGTGTTTTTTTTTAAATTTTATCTACGTTAAAGTATATACAAATTATGTTTCACCAAGAACCGTCAGCTAAATCTAATAATAGAATACTATCAGCCAAGAAAGCCGTATTAGCAGCAATGTACAGCAGAAACACTGATAATGGTAAATAATAATAAATTTTCGACTTCGAGATTTTTGCAGATGTCCACGTTTTGAAGTCTCGTGATACCGAAAAAGTGTTTTTTAAAATCTCTCTCGCTCTCTCTCTCTCTCTCTCTCTCTCTCTGTTCTGTCAGTGTGTGTGTGACACGATAGCGGTCAAACGGCTACAGCTATCAATTCCAAATTTTGTATTTACGAGTATAATCTCCCTCTTGAGATCTGATTAGATTTTCAGTAAAATCGGTAGACCGGAAGTAGTAGTTTACTTCAGTAAAACACCGGATTTTGTCATACTTCGACAACTACTAAGTTTAAATAAATTTATAAAGAATTTAAATGCACTCAAAATTAAATCTGGGAAAAAATTTATTAAAAAGTTTTTTAAAATTCGTACCAGAAGTAGGTCTTTTACTATTATCAAAAATCAGTTTTTCGCGAATATCTCGCAAGTCATGCTCTCTAGGCAGGGACATTACGAGTTTAAAAATATGTAAAACATAAGTTTCAATACCTTTTGCGTAAAAAAGTTTCAAAATTCGGACCGGAAGTAACACTTTTACTCTTATCGAAAAGCGATTTTTTGCAAATATGTCGTAAATTATGCATTCTGTATAAATTTATCAACAGGACAAAAGTGTTTAGAGCTAGGTTTGCAAAATTTTTTGTATAAATGAAATATCAAAATTCAGACCGAAATCTTTTACTCTTAGCGAGTAGCACTTTTTATGGAATATCTTGGAAAGTATGCATTCTATAGTGATTTATTGAGAATAGAAGTACTTAGAATAAGATTCTGAATAATTTTTGTATAAAAAAATTCTTAAAATTGCATAATTTGAAACACTCATACTTATAAGAAAGTCATGTGGTGGCCACACATCATTATTTTTAATTTTGTCTATGTTAAAGTATATATAAATTTTGTTTCACCAAGAACCGTCAGCTATATCTATAAATAGGATTGCTACGATATGTTTAAATGACAACATCGCTAAAATTAACATTAAAATTATGCTATTCATTCTATAATAATAATTTTATGAACAATGATAATGAGCACAAGAAGTCAATCTTACACCAAGAAAATGTCATCTACTTGTTAGTTGCCGTTTCAACACCCCAATATTTTGCGTTCTTTAATTCTTCCTCCTGTTTTTGTGTGACTGTGAAATGTTTTCTTGATAAATTAATAGGATGCTACCGGCATTCTGCAAGCAGCAAAACTTTTATTTTGGTTTTAAATCAAGCTAAGTTTCTGTTAGTAGAGAATAACCATGACTAAACCAACATAATACACACAATGACACGTGTATCTTACTTGTCACTGCAAATATAATGATAATATCATGTTTATCTAGATTATAAAATTGTTTGGTCATATGGTACTAATTTGATGTTTGATTTATAAAATATAAAATGGAAAAGTGTGGCCTGCACAAATATACTTGCTAATGACATTAATTTAAGAAGCAATAAACTTTTACGAAAGCTCGTATTACATGGAAATGATATTTAATTTTAATATAACAATGAAAGATTTTTTGTCTTAGTTAAACATATTAAAGTATTTTTTCCCACGTTTTTGATTCCTCTGTATATAGAAAAAATAATTTTATAGTTTTAATGTCAATCATAATCATAAATTCATTAATTTCCTTTTCAATTCCTGTTTTCTCAAAATTCCCTTTCAATTTTTTCCCTATATAATTTCTCCATCACTCCTGTTTCGTCGTTTTTCGCTCTTTCCCCGCAATTTTATTAATATTATTACGTTTCTAATAAATCCCAATAAGAAGTATTTCGATTTCGAGCGGCTAATACACTCAACTCGCATTAAAATTTCATCAATCCAGTTTCAATAGGAAACACGTTTATGCGGAACAAACTTTTTACCATTTCAAGATATCCAGTTCTTTACCAAAAAGTCGTTGCGCACAGTTTATTTCCCTTTTTTTTGTCGCAAATATTAATATTTGCAATATAAAACGAAGAAAGACTTTTCGACTTTAATTTTGTTCGATTATATTCTTTCCATGGAGTATAATGTGTTCAAGATGAGAGATATTTTCATTGAATTAGCCCCACTTGCTAGAAAGTAAAAACTGTGCGTTAGAGATATCTTGAAAATATTTCTTGTAAAATATGATTATTCAGAAACTAATAATACATGAAACCTGCCCGTTAAGAAATTTAAGTTATTATTAAGTTAGAATGTTTATATTAAAGTGACAATCAAAACTTAAAAAACGAGGTGTGGCCACACCACACGACTTTCTTATACGTATGCGTTTTAAGTTATAGATAAGTCGTTGTAAATAAAGTTTTAATTTCTTTTATCGTCTCAAAAAGAAAAACCTGTCCATGTCCGAATATTGAGATTTTTTTTATACAAAAATTATTGAAAAGTCTATTCTAAGTACTTCTATTTTCTTAATAAATCTCTATAGAACGATATATTTACAAAAAATCGCTATTCAATAAGTGCAAAAGTTTTACTTCCGATTCGAATGTTGAATTTTTTTTCGTACAAAAGGTATTGAAAATCATGCTCTAAATACTTTTATTCTCATAATGTATATGCCAAAAAGCATGACTTGCGAGATATTTACAAAAAACTGATTTTTGATAAGAGTAAAAGATCTACTTCGATTTTACTGAAAATCTTATCAGATTTCAATATAAAATTTGGAAGTGATAGCTGTAGTCGTTTCACCGCTATCGTGGTCACACACGCACTCAGCCACAGACACTGACACACACAGAGAGAGAGAGAGAGAAGAGAGAGAGAGAGAGAGAGAGAGAGAGAGAGAGAGAGAGAGAGAGAGAGAGAGAGAGAGAGAGAAAGCGAGGGAGAGTGAGACATTTATTAAAAACTGCTTCTTCAGTATAAGTGGACATCTGTAAAAATCTGGAGGTCGACAATTTTTACCATCACAATACTTCTTATACTACGTATAAGAAAGTAAAAACACCCATCAGTTAGGTAGGTATTATTCAGTTGAATGAAAATCGTCCTTTGATTACTATACGAAAGATATGGAACGCGACATGTAGGAATCTCAAGATAAAGAATGGTTCGTGCTAAGAAACAGAAAGGCAATGAAAACGTAAAAATAGACCCAATTAGCAACAAAAAATGGAAAGAATATTTTGCAAACCTATATACAGAGAAATAACATAGTACACACACGACAATTATAAACTGGAACAAAAATGTTACAACAGACGATGTCCAAAAGACTAGGAGAACAGTAAAGGACAGGAAACCCCGGAAACGATAATATTGTAATGAAATAAGCCCACAAAAAAAAAGAAGCAGACATCCGGGCGACGACAAAAATGTACCGGTAAACAAGTCGTAAATCAACTGCACTCATATAGTACGCCAGGGACAGAAAGTCTGGAATCTGGTAGACGAGAACCAGAATTTGCTAGACCTTTTGTCTGCACATATAAATGCCGCCGGTGGGATAAGGATTTCATTCATTCAGTAGTATTCGTACAGTGCAAATAAATATAAATATAGTGAATGGTGCAGTGTTATTATAGTTCAAGAAGTAAATAAATATTACAGACATAAATAGTAGTAATAGAAATAAATACGTGTGTTAATTTATTCGTAGTAGTTTTAAGTGCGTTACATTTATTTTATATTTTTATATTGTGATTAGTTTTAAGTGTGAAAATATACAGACATGAAAGAGCGAGAGAGAGAGAGAGAGAGAGAGAGAGAGAGAGAGAGAGAGAGAGAAACACACTCATTTGCAGAAGACGCTTTTTTAGTGTCAGGGGATTTCAATACCGGACATCTACAAAAATATCGAGGTCGACAATTTGCATCATCACAATACTTCCTTATACTAAGTATAAGAAAGTAAAAAAGCAAGTGAATACTACAGAGGGATCACGCTGTTAAACACGGCAAAGAAGTTGTTAACAAAAGTGATACAAGCCAATCGCAATTAACCATCAATGAAGAAAAACATAGATTTTGTTCAAATAGATGTACTACTGACGTCTTCTTTGTTATTCGTCATTTTGTCGAAAAAGGTATCGCATTAGCGCGTCAGCTGTGTAGACTTGCAAAATGCATTTGAACGGGTGAAAACATACCATAAGTTGTTAGAGATATTCTAATAAACTAAGTGAAACGAAATCAAGTGTTTTTTAATTTTATCTACCCTAAAGTATATATAAATTATGTTTCACCAAGAACCGACAGCTATATCTATAAATAGAATACCATAAGAGTTTGATAACTATAATAGAAGACTTAAACACATAAACGAATACCAAAATAAAAAAAATGAGGTGTGGCCACCACACGACTTTCTTATACGTATGAAAGTGTTACTTCCGGTCCGA
Organism: Amphimallon solstitiale; assembly: GCA_963170755.1. Taxonomy (NCBI): domain Eukaryota; kingdom Metazoa; phylum Arthropoda; class Insecta; order Coleoptera; family Scarabaeidae; genus Amphimallon; species Amphimallon solstitiale. Next base: position 23,350,749 of record OY720682.1, read on the forward strand.
ATTTTGAAATTTCATTTATACAAAAAATATTCCAAATCCAACTCTAAATACTTTTGTACTCTTCATAAATATATATAGAATGCATAATTTACGACATATTTGCAAAAAATCGCTATTCGATAAGAGTAAAAGTGGTACTTCCGGTCTGAATTTTGAAATTTTTTTTATACAAAAGATATTTAAAAGTATGTTCTAAATACTTTTATACTCTTAATGTACTTGCCTAGAAAGCATGACTTGCGAGATATTCGCAAAAAACTGATTTTCGATAAGAGTAAAAGACCTACTTCCGGTAGGAATTTCGAAAAACTTTATTAAAACAATTTTTCTCAAATTTAATTTTGAGTACATTTGAATTCTTTATAAATTTGTTTAAACTTAGTAATTGACGAAACATTTGCAAAATTCGATTTTTTCACTGAAGTAAACTACTACTTCCGGTCTGCCGATTTTGCTCAAAATCTAATCAGTTCTCAAGAGGGAGATTATATTCATAAATACAAAATTTGGAATTGATATCTGCAGCGGTTTGACCGCTATCGTGGTCACACACAGACACACACACACACACACACACACACACACACACACACACACACAGACTCACAGACATTTTTTAAAAACCACTTTTTTGGTATCAGGGGACCTCAAAACGTGGACATCTGCAAAAATCTCGAGGTCGAAAATTTTCATCATCACAATACTTCCTTATACTACGTATAAGAAAGTAACAAATAACGGGTTATTTCAGGAAATTAAAAGCGTTACTAGTATCCGACACGGCGATTTCTTAAGCCCAATAATTTAAATCTTATTATTCATAAACTCATAGACAGCGTGAAAAACATGAATGGCTACAAAATGGTAGATAACAATCTGATTATTTTATGTTATGCTGACGATGCGATGGTTATCGCAGATACTGAGAACAACCTACAGAGACTTCTCCATCGATTGACACAAACGTTTGATACATTTAATATGCAAATATCCACAAAAAAAAAACAATATACGATGTAAATTAGAAACATGCAACAAAATCATCGAAGAAGTGATGTCCTTGGGGGTAGAAGTATTGAGTGAACGGAAGAACTACAGATAAGTCAGACACCTAGAAAAATAAATATCTTCCAACAGACAGCAAAGTAAAAATATATAAAACAATGATAATACTAGTAATGACATATGCAGCTAAAGCACAAACTGACACAAGTAGGATTAAACAACTGATGCCAACAAACGAAATGAATAAATTAAGAAAGATAGTTGAGAAAACAAGGAAGGACAGAGTTAGGAAGGAAGCTGTAAGAGAGGAATGTGGAATAGGATACGTCGTTAGATTCTTTGGGGGAAGGAGGATAACATGAACGAGCACGTCCAGAATGCACATGAGACCAGGTTGGTAAAAATAGTAAGATACCAAAAAGCAGCAGAAAAAAATAGATTCTGGGCGACCGTTAAAACAATGGAAAGACAACTAGGTCTCCACTTTTACTGAAACGTCATGATGGATGGGTGGAGAAAAACAGGTTCGACCTAAAATAAAAGACGAAAGAAAAGCAAAAGATATTAATATTTCAATTACTCTGTCGTATCTTTATCAAAACGTCATTGTGACGAACGACTTATCATTTTACTTTTAACACCAGCATTAAAAGTAAATTACTTTTAACGCCAGTTAAAAACTGTTAATTGAAGTATGCCGTGTTCAAAACAAAGTTTTTAAAAGCGTTTGTAAACAATAGTATATTAAAATACAAGTTTCATAAGACACGATTTTTGCGCACGCGTTCAAGTTTAGAAAACGAGCCGCTAGGCGAGTTTTCTAAAGAACAAGTGCGCAAAAACATCTTATGAAACGTGTATTTTATACTATTTGTTCTATTTCGGTTATTGAAAGTTCAAAAAAGATAAAATGAGAGACATGTTTTGTTGGAACATTTTAGAAATTTTGTTTTTTTGAAGTTGGTTACTCTGATTTTTAAGTAAAACAATTTAAATATTTGAATATCGGCGGACATTTTTTTTTAAAATGTAGTCTGATTTATGCAATAAATTATTTCAAATTATCAACAAAATGGAAGAAATAAATAACTGCACGCCTCCAGAGATTCGCAAAATAGCAGAAGCCAATTTAGAAACTTTTTTGCCAACGAAGTCTCGACATATTTATGAAAAGCAATACCAGCTCTTTTTAAGTTGGTGTAAAAAAAATAATATTGTGAATATTACGGAAAATGTAATAATTGCTTATTTTGACAAAGAAAGAAAGATAAAAAAGGCATCGTCCTAGTGGTCTACATATTCAATGTTACGCTGTTGTTTAAATATTTATAAAAGTATAGATATCTCAAAATTTTCTAGGCTTCTTGCATTTTTAAAGAGAATATCTGAAGGCTACGAACCTAAGAAATCCAAGATTTTAGAAATAGATCATATTAACCAGTTTATAATAGAAGCTGATAATAAAACATATTTAGCGATGAAAGTAACTAATAAGAACATGATTGTAGTTGTATTTTTACTAATTTTCTACATTATTTTGTTATAATAGTCATATTAATATTCTGTTGGATTAACCTTATAATGTGGGCTATAATGGAGCTGGTCGTCGTGAAGAAATAACGAATATGACTTTAGATGATATACAGTTTAAAAATGATGTCATAATGGTTGCAGTGCCAAAAACTAAAACTTATGTTCCAAGACAATTTATTATAACACAAAGATTATGATTGAATTGGTTAAAAAATATTATTCACTTCGTCCCAGCCATGTTACACATAAACGCTTCTTCCTGCAATATAGAAATGGATCTTGCGTGAATAGTCCAATTGGTATTAATACTATAGGAAAAGTACCAAAAAGTATTGCTACTTACTTAAATTTACCTAATCCTGAGCTCTTCACTGGACATTGCTTTAGACGTTCCAGTGTGACACACTTGGCTAATAGTGGAGATGACTTAGTAACAATTAAGCGCCATGATGGATGGAAATCCTCAGCAGCGGCCGAAGGTTACATTGATAATTCCACCATGAAAAAAGTTGAGGTTGCTCAAATACTGTCTAGTGTACCTAATACATCCACTAAAATAATTCACAATCCATCGACTTGTGATACAATTGGCAGTAATGTGTTAGTCAATCCCAAAATCTGCCTGGAATCTCTATTAATGCACACGAATCTTCTAGTGTTACAGTAAACGTTTATAACAGTTGTACTATTCAACATGGGAAGTAAATTTCAATAGAAGCATCAACAAACTTTTCATCCCATTTATATTGTTAATTAGCGTAAATAAAATGTTCGTAACTGTGTTTTTTATTCTCTGTACAACTTCTTACACATGTTTGTTAGATTAAAGACTTATATTTTGACATTTAAATATGATTTGGTTCCATTTTTTTTGTTACCAACTTCAAAAAAATAAAATTAGCGTGCGATAAAGTAATACTTTATGCAACCAAAACGGGTGTAGTAAAGTGAACTTTATAGCACCGGAATAGAAAAAAAGATTTTATTGCATAATAGGGTGATTGTCTTACAAGTTATAACATGTACAATACGTAACGTAATGAAGCCACTAAATATTTTCGAATAATTACGAGTTCGTCTCACCTACCACTTGTCTCTGTTGTTGGTCCCTTTCTCTTCGTAATTCCGACTTGGACACCTTCGGCGGATGCGGTTCGGCTATGCTGCCGGACGGATCTTGCATATGTAACGGGGGTGCTAGGATTTCGCGCAGTTCGCGCATAAAGGCGCCGAAAAACGGCACGACAGGACACTCGGGCATCGCCAGCGCCCTGCTCAGCGCACGGTCGTATTCGGCGGACAGCAGTGCGGCGGAGAGGAAATCCAGTACCGGTAGCGTTTCCTTTTCCGTGATCGATAGCCAGAAGGGTTTGAGCTTGTTCGATCTGCAAAAAACAGAGATGATGTAGTGCTTATGAGATTTACTCTCGAGAAAGATTCTCATATTAGATTACAAGGAACGAGAATTGAATATTTGAATATAAGTCGATAACTGTAAAAAGGCTGAAGCTTTTCATTAACATATTTTTACTTTTTAACATAATTTCTTTCAAATACAGTAGGTTTCTTAAAGCTTGCAAAGGAATATGTGTATGTTTATTGAATCTAGGTAAATTTCTCAACAAGCAATCCCACGAATGGAAATTCCCTGGCCGATATGGAAAAACAAACTTCCCTTCACCCCTAGCCTCGATTTAGAACAATAGCATAACTGTTTAAATGTTTTTTCTTTAATTTATTTTGTTTTATTTTTGAATTATTTAGTTACCCGCTTTAGTAACGTTCATGGGCTGTACCATATGGCATATTAAGTGCTTTCACCAAAGAAGTTTAAAAATAATAATAAGTGTTATGTAATTGACATTGTTAGAGTAATACTACATTTTTCTTTCTTGGTTATACCATACTGAAGAAAACATAATAAGTTAGCCATATGTCTATGACTACCACCTAACAATTCTTAGTTTACATTTTCATGTTTGATTTACATAATACGGCATTATAATATCTCTGAAACATAGTGAGTATTATTTGTGTGATGAGATTAGGTGTCATCTAAGATAAATCTAGTCCTTCTGATCAATCTATATGAGCGATATGCGGCTATTATACTCTTTAATTTTTTTACATTTACTCTTTTAATTACACAATTTGCGTCAATATTATTGTTGTAGTAAAAATAAATGCCGTTAATGATAAATCTGCATCTTTTGATGAAAGTACATAGATAATAGCCGCTGTTCTACCGTGCCTTCAAATAATTTCCTCGTTAGAGACGGCCATGCTTTTTTTAATAGTTGGTGTAATCAGACATAAACGCATAATTTTGATATATATGATGATGTCATATATACGTTTATAATTTGAATTCAAGTATAACAACTGTCACAATTTGAAATTTTCAAAACTTTAGCATGTACACCAATATTGATTACTTAATTACTTAAAAAACAGTCTACTTTAATGAGGTAAGATTTTGAAGGCATAGTATGTTTAAAAGTAATGCATTAATTAATAAACTAGAGCAAATAATAGACGAATAATAGACCGGAATATACAGTTTTGGGGAAAAGTTGTTTTTACCGATGTGTTCGTGTTTATAGACCACGACCAACAAATTTTAATCAGAAATATATAAGTAAAACACAAAGAAGCAGACGATTTTCAGTAAATGTGTGGACCTGGTTCTATTATCATGGTCTTGGAACTTGCTGGCGTATCGGAGATAGAGTTACCAGCGCATACTTGAATATATAATGTACCTTCAGTACGCCAGGTATATCCAATTAATGATGATATTATTTCAGCTACAGTTACTGGTTTGGTCACTGTTTTGGTTCTGCTAGGTTTCTCCAAATCCTTCGATAGACTCAATCATCAGATGTTGATCTCGTTTTACATTATATCAGGTTTCATGATAGTTTTTTTTTATTTTTTTACAGCTACTTGTCCCACAGAATAGACAGAACTGTTTAAATAACTTTTCTGAATTCACCTATCTAAAATCTTGTATTCCTCAGGGATCTATTTTAGGTCCATTATATTTACAATTTATTCCTTGTACTTGTTTCTGTTTGACCACTTTAATTGCAAATTTCACTTCTATGCTGACGACACCCAATCGAGTTGGATTGGTCCGGAAGACCAATAAAAGGATGTCACTTTTTAATATGTCATTGAACTTGCTCAATAATTAAAGCAAAAATCAAAAATGATGCCCCTGTAACTCGTTAGTCGGTGCAAAAGGCCATGGGTCTATAGGCGCCACATGCTTTTAAAAACAAAAACTAGGATTAGGACTTAGCAATAGCGATCAAAACACACAAGATCTAATTTAATTGTATAATTAATAGTAAAATAATTATATATGAATGAACACAGCTACTGCATAACACAAACACACAAAGACTGTCGACAGGCAGTCAATTAATGAACACAGTTCTCAAAAATCCTAAACATACATGATATCGCTCATAACAGCTGTTAGGAGATTTCTCTTTCTACTTATAAATAACCCACATTAGGTGATATAATATGCATGATACTTAATACAAATATAATGGACTATAAAGCCTCGAAAATACATCAAAGCTCTTGTTGACAACAATGCTAAAGAGATGTTATTCCGGAGTTCTTGCATACAATACAAAGAATCTCCGAACAACAATGCTAAAAGGTATTAATTAGTTACAGTATCTTGGAGCCTTTGCATTCAATAAATAAAGTAGTGTTAAAACTACTTATCTTATACAATTTGCACAAGTGAAGATTTCGTTGAATTATGTAGGTCAAAGTCTGCTATTTTGCCTCACACTGTATCACATCTGCATCTAATATTAGAAAAAGTTGATGGTCTTGCACAATTAAATAATGGCTTCATACAGTTGATAATGTTATAATAGTTCTCAGTTACGCCTTGCTTCTTATACACTGACATGTATACTTGCAGGGTTATCCCGATGCTTGGTTAATCTCTTCGAATATTTACACATGTACCTACTGCGACTTGTCGCACATATCGAGATGTTGTCGTTTATCACATACTAAAACTCTATGTCTGCATACTCTGCCTAACAGCTTGCCACATTGTTCTTGAGAACACGTTCCTCCATTTATTCCTTATTTAGAGGTTAATTTTCTGGTCACACATAGTTTGCTCAGGTTGTTACTTGCAATATTCCCTTTTCTTTAAAGGTAACAAAGGATACCCTTTCATAGGATCTTCCTTAAAACAGGGATTTCCTTAAAAGCCTAAAAGTCGAATTAACAATTAGCATGTGCTTCTTTTGAGGTTAAAAATGCATGCGTTACATATAGCGCTTGTATAATTAGAAACAATTATCAACAGCTGCATTACTTATTATCATTACTAAGCATGATGACTTGAGATTTAAATTAAATGGTAGTATTAACAATTGAGCTTATCCTAGAGTCTTATGAGGCTTCACAATATAAAAGAAGCTGAAATTCTCACGACATAGGTTATATGTGCCTGTCACTTCACAAAAAGAAGCGCATGAATATAGCTGCTTCAAAACCTCTGTGATTACACATGCTACTTGTCACACCGACAACAATGATTGTTACTGAACAATAACAGTTATTCCTAACTGTTACAGTTTCAAGCAATGTTTAAAGGAACGTTTACTTAGTGATCTTCTATATGAGTTATTTTGAGTTGTTTAGATTTATGGTTAAAAGCAGGGCTATGTTATGTTTGTACACCTGATAATATTATTAATAATATAATTAATATGTTTAACATTATAATATAATGTCTATTGAAATCAATGAATGTATAGCCGAGTCTTTAAAGCAATCGCGATAAGTTTAATAGTACGACGCGACAGCGGAGTGCTTTTAAATGGAATAAGTGCTTTAGAGGCCCTTATACACGCATATTATACTTTACCCTTTTTTGTATTATACCTATTAATAATCAACATAGAAACGGTTAGCAATTATTGTTGTTTAGTTGTTATGTGCTTGATATGTACATTTTTCACAAAGTTTTTGAATTTGCATTGTACATAATGAGTGAAAAGATTTCATCGGAAGTTGAAAGATTGAATTGAAATTAATTCCACAAAAATAAAAAACCGCATATTATAAAGAATATGAGAAGTTATTGGCTTGGATGACAAAGAAGAATTACCACACGGTGGACGAAACATTGATGTTTGCGTACATGAAGGTAGTGGTAGGTAACATTATTAAAAAGGGTTATTAATTAATATAATTTTTTGTGTTGGTGGCACGCGTTCAAAATTACAAACAATGTTAAGAATTAAAAAAGGGGTGCTTGTAAGCCACATGCGTTTATGAAGGGAATAAACAAAGATTACGGCCCAAAGAAATCTTTGGTATTTCGAGGACATACGAACATTTTTTGTTTAATGCCCTGATCGTACTTTTGTTTTTGAAGGTAAGAGCTGTTTTATTTTGACAGTTGTGACAAATATTAAGAGCAATGTTTCGTTTTTCAGGTTGTCGGTACTTGTGGCATATTTGGCTCATTCAGAAGACATGAAATGTATCATTTACGTATGTCGGACATTAAGAGAGAGTGCTCCGTTTCCATTATTAATATTCGACCATCTAAAACAGAAAAAGGTCAAATATTTGCTGTTGTTGATTCTGATATATTTCATGCGAAGTTGTTTGTTCAATATATTTCACTACGTCCAGATAATATATCCACAGAGTGTGTTTTTGAAATATAATTATGGAAAATGCATTAAACAAGCGGTCGGGATTACTTTTGGTAGATGTCCTGCTTGTGTGACGTTTATCTAGGATCTTTCAGATGCTGTTAAATATACGGGTCACACTTTTAGACGGTCATCTGCTACGATCATGGCGAATAGTCGGATGAGTGTGGATGAGCTCAAACGTCAGGTTGGATGGAAAACATCGATTCTAGCTAGTGGTTATATCAAAGACTCCACCGTAAACAAATTACGTGTTTCCAAACGTATTGCTGGTGCTGTTAATGGAACGGGTGTTGCATCAACATCAGATATCGACGTCCCTGTTATCACAGAAAACCGGAAGATCAAATCTGCTACTTTGCAAATAGTCAATGATAAGGATTTTGAATGCTCTGGTCTTCGATTTTCAACAATAATAATTGTACCATTAATGCTTATTTGAATAAAAAAATAGCACTGCCTGTTTGGTACTGTTGTAGGTAAATTTGTTGTTACTGTTGAGTCTTTCTGTTTTAAAAGACTTGTATCGTAGTAGTAAAGAATAACTCTTCACTGAATTTACGTTATACGTGGTTATTCAAAAATGAAATAACACTACACTGTTATATATAACTTTATTTACAATTAAATAAAATAACAATGCGAATAAATGTAGGCTTCTTGCATTGGGCAAGTTGAACCGTACATGATACCTAACTGCTAACAAGTTGAGTTTCGTTGGTAAACTGATTTCAATTTTCTGTTACAAACAAATTCAGTATTTAGAGTGGGGTGGTAAGTTCACAAAACCGTACCTCCTCTATTGTTGTCTGGAAAAACCGAACATTAATGGGTTGTAAGTTTCATTAAAGGTTCTCGGAAGGAGCAAATAGCAATACAATTATCTAATATAAATATATGAGCCCTGCTGAGCGTTTACGGGTTTCTTCAATTACAGAATATCTATAATTCTGAAATCCGGCAAATGTTTATGAATTTTTAAATACTACAACGACATGATGTTAATAAAAGAAAGAAAATAAATGGCAATTTAGACAAAGCATTTTACCGATTTTCTAGAGCGGACAATAGAGAAGTTTCTATGAAAGAGATTACATTAGGAGACTGATGTCCCTCTTGATCTTTCGAGATTTAATTTTAAATATACATTTACAGAGATATATACATGTTCTAATTAATTGTACCTTTGTAAAATAGAGCAAATTGAGATTAAAACTAAACATATATACGTTTTACATAAAACAGAGAATATTGCTTTATAAAAAAAGGAATAAAAGAAAAATAATAATAATAAACGTTCTTAACAGTTACCTAGGCGACTTTAAAACACCACGGCGTTTTAAAGGCCTGATTTCGCACGCAAATGCTTTTGAAATACCCGGATTAGGATTAAGGTATAATAAGAAAATATTTAAAACTTTATTTGGAACAATACTCTATATAACTTGTTACTAGATAAAGAAGAAAGGAAAAACCAACATACAATCACTTTCATATTATTCCATAATTACAGAAACACTAAATAATCCATTCAAAACAAGCAAATAGTTGTTTTAACTATTCGAAATATTTGGCAGATAATAAAATTCAAATGAAGCGCAATCCACCGTGTAAATCACTTTGGAAAAATGCCGACAGAACTAAATATACATATTACATCTTGACCAAATAAATTACTCAATACATTGTGCAGTCATGTTAGGACTATAACATTATTATTATTGCACGCGCGTGTTTCAAGGGAAATAACTCTCTCTCTCTGGATGTTATCTCGATGAGAATACCGTCTGCTGCATCAGTAAAGCAAACATCACGAAAATATGCAGAATTTGCAGGCAGCGTGCGCATAGCTTCATAGGCAGTCGATACATGCATGTATGTATATAATTTATTGCAATGTAGTTCAACGATCCATCCCGTAAACACATCGGACTATATTTAACTTGCCTTCGAAATAAAGAGTAGTAAGAGATTCCCTGCAAACAATGGTCCTGCTGAAGTTTACCGCAGTGCTTTGTAATATGACACTCTGCGATCTACAGTCTCATAGCAAAAGTGTACACATAGGAATGATCAATTTTAGAATTCACGTACATAAAAAATCCCGTAGGATTAGAGAAAAGGCCAATTTGTTGACATAAATAATATACTGTGCGTTTCATATCAAATAGTACGAGATAATAACTATGTGTACAATTGGTTTCTTTTCAAATGGCCGGTGTAAATTGAAAATAGATCCCCAAATTCTACGATAGTAACATTCTAATGTTCGAGTTAAGAACGGGACAAGCAAAAAACATGCATCGTAAATCTTATATGTATAGCATGAATAAGCCATTGTACTTAATATGAGTATGGTTTATATTTTCTGAAGTTTTTAAATACTTTATTTTCCACAATCTGCAGGAAATATACATGTCATATATATAGTAACGAATGAAACACATATTTTGAATGCCTTGCTTTTAAAATTATATATAATTAAATATTAAATACAATTAAAAGAAAAAGATTGTATTACGTTATGAATTAAATTGCTTTGTAAAAGAAACTACATCGGCCATATACTATAAGCCAATATATTTGAAATATTTGTGTTTATTCATAATAATTTATTGTCTGACAGGGATAACGTTCATGCTAGGTACTTTATTAGAAAAAATCATTTTTATCTTCCTCAATATCTTTCTGGCTTTTATTTTATTCTATAGTCTTTTATTTTGATTTCTACAGGGAGATCCACTATTTTTCATTAAATCTTGGTTTTATGGAATTTTGGACTTGTTACTATTCTTTCTGGAAGTGATTTGTATTTATTTTAGATGTTGAAGCTTTTTATTTAAAATAACAATGTTTAACTGAAAATTAAAATAATACTTAAACAATTTAGTATTATAACAACCCATGTTTTTCTTATAAAAAGTAAAAATTGTTATATTCTCTAATAAGGGAATGTTTAAAATTATTAAAAATTATATTTTTCCCGATCAACACTGATATTTTGAATTAGTTTACTTCACTAAAAAAATCGAAATTTACTAATACGTCGTCAACTACTAAGTTTAGAGAAATTTCTAAAGAATACAAAAGCATTAAAATGTGAATTTTAGAAAGACTTTTTTTGAAATTTCTACCGGAAGGAGGCCTTCATATCTTACCAAAAACCGGTTTTTAGCAAATACCTATCTTACAAATTATTGATTCTTTACAGATTTATCTAGAATACAATAATATTTAGAGCCCGAATTGGAACAACTTTTGTATAAAAGAAATTTGAAAATTCGGACCAGACGTAAGACTTTACTCTTATCGAATAGCAGTTTTTTTTATACAATCTATATACATGTATTATAAGTGCAAAAGTAATTAGAACTACATTTGGAACAATTTTTCTATAAAAGAAAGTTTAAAATTTGGACCGGAAGTAATGCTTCTACTCATCAAATATCTGTTTTTTTTGGAAAATCTCACAAATTTTGCATTCTAGTCAGATTTATTAAGAACACAAAATTGTTTGAGCCACATTTGGAATAATCTTTATATAAAAAAAAATCAAAATTCGGACCAGAAGTAACACTCTTACTTTCTTTTATTTTTTTTATTTATTTAACGAAAATAACGTAGAAGTATTTGACTGGGCGGCAAAATCTCCATATCCGAATCCCATTGAAAATATGTGGAGTGCTATGGTGCCGAATAGGAATGCTAATAATGATAGAGTTCAACTTAATATAGAAAATATTACTCAATATGCACAATCTGTATGGGAGCATTTCAGAGGAAGAAACTTATGTGTAACTTTAATAAATTCTATGCAATCAAGAATGCAAGAGTATATGGACGATAATGGATTTTATATGTCGTACTAAGGTTTTTATTATTGCGAAAAGGAAACAAACTATAAGACCAAAATCACATAACCATTTTCTTTAATTTCTTTATTAATTAATTACTATTATACAGGGTGAGTCATTAGTAGCCGCTTCTTCGATTGCTCTTTTGTGTTTTAAATAAAAGAAAAAACAATTAGTGGAAGATCCATGGTTGCTTGTGGCGCATATTGTAACAATACTTTAAGCTCTGGCGCACTTCCGGTTTCGACGGAAATGTACGGAACTTAATTTTTTTAAATGATTCACACTATATATTTTTGGATTTTCTTGTGCTGCTTTAAATTGTCTGTTTGACTGTTTTTTCTTTTTCAAAACTGGGCCAATAGTTTTTGAGTTATTAATTTTTTTTGAAAATATTTGACCAAAACACGTGTTCAGAAAAAAATCATTTTCACATTGTTTTTAAAAGTAAAAACATTAACTTTGGTGGTGCTTGTAGCCAAGAAAATTCTACATCATTTGGTAAAGTTGTACTCGACAATACCTCAAAATTGGCAGCAGATAAATTATCCTGGCTTTCTCAACTTTTTGTTGTCTACCAACGAAGCCACCCTCTATTAAAGTGAATACGTTCATCGTCACAATTTCCATTATTATAACACTTAAAATCCCCCATTTTATCACACCTGTAGACTTTCAAAATCGTTGGTCATTAAAACTGTGGGGAGGAATAGTGGGTAGTTACATAATTGGACCTTATTTCTTTGATGAAAATGTTAATGGTGAAGAGTATCTTCGCTATCTACGGACGGATTTTCAAAACTTTTTGAAGACCTCTTCAAATATGTTAGTAAACATAACCTTTATTTTATTTCGATGTTAACCAACAGTGTCAAAAATGCAACTGGACATTGCCGGAATTAAAAAAATTAAATGCGATGCTCTTCATTCTATAAAATTATTACTTTTGGGATAGTTGGATATAACATTTATATTGTTTGACAGTTGACTAAGGATGTCGGGCGCCATCCCTGCCCTCCATTGGTTGAACGAATATTTTGGTGCATAGAACAACAGCGCTCGTAGTTCTTTAATTGATCGCTAATAGCTCCTATAGTTATTATCTCAGAAATTACAAAAGATAAGTATAGGACATTGTTAACAAAAATGAAAGAGAATAAAAAAAGGAACAAAATGACTCAATAAAATACTGGGTGTTCCATTTAAAAAATATAAGTTTTTGGTATGTGAAAATTTCAGGAAGTAGGCTTTGAAAAAACAAAGTTCAGTGAGGTATTGTCGAGTGCAACTTTACCAAATGATGTAGAATTTTCTTGGCTACAAGCAACAACAAAGTTAATGTTTTTACTTTTAAAAACAATGTGCAAATGATTTTTTTCTGAACACGTGTTTTGGTCAAATATTTTCAAAAAAAATTAATAATTCAAGAACTATTGGCTCAATTTTGAAAAAGAAAAAGCAATCGAACAGACAATTTAAAGCAGTACAAGAAAATACAAAAATATATAGGGTGAGTCATTAAAAAAAATTAAGCCCCGTGCACTTCCTGTAAAACCGGAAATGCGCCAGAGCTTAAAGTATTTTTACAATATGCGCCACAAGCAACCATGGATCTTTCACTAATTGTTTTTCTCTTATTTAAAACACAAAAGAGCAATCGAAGAAGCGGCTACTAATGACTCACCCTGTATATTAATTACTAAAAACTTGATATCTGCTACAATTTTTGTTTTAATTTATTCTGGTAAAGGTTAGAGAAATTAATTTTATAATCCTAATTAAATTTTATTACATGATTACCCATTAATTGCACAGAAGTTCAAATATGGGACCTTGTATGTATATATGTATTATTTTTTGTTATAAACTTGTAAGAATAAGTTTATAATATCACTACATACAATTAAATTATGTTATAATGTAATAATTAATACGAAATGCAAAATTTTGCTGTTTTAGAATATGTTTTAATTTTTTTAGAGAGCTATATCTAAAAATGAGGTGTAGTCACCATACGACTTTTTTATACGTATGTGACATCCGAAATGTGTATACAAAATTTGTTCCAAATCAAATTTTAAGTTGCCTCTTTATAAAATAAACCTCTGATTAAAAGTGTATCTTCCGGTCCGAATTTTGGACAATTTTTTTATACAGAAATTATTGCAAATCCAACTCAAAATATTTTTATTCTCTTAATAAATCTCTATAGAATGCATAATTGCGAAATATTTGCAAAATACTGCTATTCGATAAAAGCAAGAGTGTTACTTCCGGTCCGAATTTTGAAATTTCTTTTATACAAAAATTGTTCCAATTCGGGTTCTAAATATTTTTGTATTCTAAATAAGTCTGTACAAAATGAATAATTTGTAAGAAATTTGCTAAAAACCGCTTTTCGCGGTAGGTAGAAAGACCTACTTCCACTAGAAATGCCCAAAAAAGTCTTTCTAAAATTCACATCTTAGTACTTTTGTATTCTTTAGAAATTAGTTTAAACGTGACGACGTATTAGTAAATTTTGATTTTTTTAGTGAAGTAAACTACTGCTTCCGGTCTACCGATTTTACTCGAAATCTAATCTGATCTCAAGAGGAAGATTATTAAAGTTTGGTATTGATAGCTGTAGCCGTTTGGACACTGAGACACAGACAGACAGACAGACAGACAGAGAGAGAGAGAGGGAGAGAGAGGGGAGAGGGAGAGAGAGGGAGAGAGAGTGAGAGAGGGCGAGAGAGAGAGAGAGGGAAGGAGGGCGAGAGAGAGACGTTTGCCAAAAGCCACTTTTTCGGTATCAGGCGACCTTAAAACGTGGACATCTGGATCATAATTCCTTACTACGTATAAGAAAGTATAAAGGCAAATATTGCTTTAATTAATAAACCACAAGACAAGGTGTTAAATCGTTGATTGAAGGAATATAAAAGATGCGCAACGCTATAGTAAAACAGCGCGTCTTTCCGTTAAGTCGTCCCACAAACCCCTTGCCGAGAAACATCATCGCTGTCTCGGGCTGTTTCGAATCTCGGATCCAAACGACTGATGCAGTCGTATAGATCTCGGTTCCAGTTTTGGCTACGCTCAGTGCTATAGTGGCGCATCTTTATGTATTCCTTCAATCAACGGTTAAACTCATTATTTTTATTTTCTTATACGTAGGATAAGGAAGTATTGTGATGATGAAAATTTCAATATTATCTCCCTCTTGAGATCTGATTAGATTTTCAGTAAAATCGGCAGACCGGAAGTAGTAGTTTACTTCAGTGAAAAAATCCACTCTTACCAATATTTTGTAAATTACTAAGTTTAAACAAATTTATAAAGAATTCATATATACTCAAAATTAAATTTGAGAAGAATTTTATTAAAAAAGTTTTTCGAAATTCCTACCGGAAGTAGGTCTTTTACTCTTATCGAAAATCAGTTTTTTGCGAATATTTCGCAAGTCATGCTTTTTAGACAGGTACGTTACTAGTATAAAAGTATATAGAACTTAATTTTCAATACCTTTTGTATAAAAAAAAAATTTAAATTCGGACCGGAAGTAACACTTTTACTCTTATCGAATAGCGATTATTGCAAATATTTCGTAAATTATGCATTCTATATATATTTATCAAGAGCATAAAAGTATTTAGAGTTGGATTTGGAATATTTTTTGTATAAAAGAAAATTCAAAATTCCGACCGGAAATAATACGTTTACTCTTGGCGAGTAGCATTTTTTTGCAAATATCTCACAAAGTATGTATCCTGTAGAGATTTACTAAGAGACTGGAAGTTCTTAGAATAGGATTTTGAATAATTTTTGTATAAAGTAATTTTTAAAATTGTATGATTTGAAACGCTCATACGTATAAGAAAGTCGTGTGGTGGCCACACCTCATTTTTTTTATTTGAATTAATTTAAAAATAAGGTTGAGTTATAATAACAAAACTAAAGATATTTTTCAAAAGCATTTGGGTATATTATCTGTTGAACTAAGCAAATAGAAATAAATTTAGTAAATCAGGGTCACCTGCTATTTAAATTATTTTAGGAAGCTAAACCGGTTCGTTTTATAATCCAGAATATATTATTATGGAAGTAGAGGAAAGGAATGTAAATAAGAAATTATACAATGAGCAGCATTCAACAAATATAAATACTCTTTGGAGATATTTATTTAGTGTGTTTTCAAGACCAGACATCCATACAATTAGAATGTGACTATCGACAGATACGCGCAGCGTTTTTAAACTCACACCGGCCATTCCTAAAGAAACCAATTGTACATGAGATAAGATATATCTCATGTACTCCCTTTATATAGATTGTATAAAAGATTGTGTATATGTATTGTACATACGTATCAGTCCAGGCTGTATTTCACTAATCAATTTCTTGATTAAGTTATTGATCAAGAACTTGATCACGTAAAAATTGACGACAAGTCGTATATTACACTTGTCAAGTCGACTTGATCAATTTCTTGAGCAAGAACTGGTTGACTTAGAACATGTTCTATTTTTCTTCTACAACTTGATCAAGTTTTCAGTGATTTATAGTAAAATGCATGTTATAAAGTTTTTTGCCAACTGCGTACAATGTAAACACAAATTTCATTTTAGGATCTTGTTAAAAATGACACATTAATTAATACATTTTGATACATCTTGAAAGAATTCTGGGCGTATATTATTTTCTTCAATTTATTATTAATTTTGCACCTTTTGTGCAGTTACTTTAACATTCAATATTGAACACAAATCTTCGGTAAATTTATTATATTTTTTATTTTCCAAAAAGCATGGTGGAGAAATTGACACGTGTAAAACAGCCAAGGTCAAAAATAACTTGAGCAAGAACTTGACGACAATTTCTTGATCATTAACTTGGTCAAGAAGTTGATAATTGTAATACAGACTTCTGATATACAAATAGTGTGAAACCGTTCATTGATTCATTACGCGGTGGCAAAACATTTTTCTAGTTATTTTACGGCAAAGTATAGATAATTTTGTTTTCTTGAGCATTATCAATTTTATTGAAATAATTTAGAAGGGTTAATTTTGTTTTCTAACAATTCATTGCGTATTTATAGTTTGATTACATTTTTACATAAATTTTTGATTATCATGTTAAGCTGAATTTCTCCAATATTGCCTTCTGATTCATGAGGTAGTTGCTGTCAGCGGCAAAAAGACTTTCATAGGAGTTCAATAGTAATAAAGACGATATACTGTGGTCGGCAATTACAAGCGGTTAATTTTATATTTTCGATGCATACAGTCTCAATATTGATGTAATTTTCATTTAGAAATCATTAAAGCGTATGAAATAGTGATGAAAGTTTTAGAGATTATTTAATTATTACAATTTGAAAGAAAGGAATATAAGGCAACCTTCCTACAAGCCAGGTCTGGAAAATATTCAGAATAATATTTGAAATATAATGAGTGCAACGTTATGTTCCTAGAATAAATAATAATCGTAAAATTAGTTTCAAGTAATTTTTATTGTTCAGTACATCATGTGATGACTGAGTAATGCTTACAAATTGATTACAGCATTATATATTTTACATAAGTGTCGGGGTTCAAAGATGTGGTGTTTTTACAAATTTAGAAAGACTGTAGAGGGAAGTGATTTAAATTTTGTTCGTTTGGTGTCAAACCTATTTTTGTATATTTATTAATTTCTAAAGCTTCAAATAAATTTAGTTTTTTCCTTTATCTTGTACATATAAAATTTTAAATTTTTTACTATATTTATGATTTAGTTCTATGCAATGGTTGGAAAATGTTGAATTCGTCTTTTTATAATTGTAGCTTTTTTCGTATTCCTTAATTCTCTGTTCAAAGGTACGTCCTGTTTGCCCAATGTAGACTTTGTTGCATTTACATGTTAACATATAGACTCCTGATTTCGACTTTCTTTCTATTTTGTCTTTATCATTTTTAATGTGTTTTGAAACTATTTTTACCATTATTATTTATTCTACTATAGAGTTTTAACAAGTAACATCCCGTTCAATTAGTTATTTGTTATCTTCCCACACATTTAAAATAAAAGTTTAAATATCTGTGCTTGAGATGTTTTTTTAGATTTAACTTGAACAAATAGTCAAGTCAATCCACTTAAAGAATTATAGAGGACCTCTTAGACAAAATAGTTATAGCATCATAATTAAATACACGTCTTTTACAAATGGGGAAAACCTACATGACAATACTCGGTATTATTAGCCGACAATATATTATATCTACCTGGTCATTAAGGATATTGCCTGGATGCAAAAGTAAACCCTCTTTAATATAGTAATCTTCTAAAACGTTCTATTTTTAATTTTTAATTTAAATTAAACAGGACCTTCAAATTGTATAATGAACATTGATTTCCAGTTTCTAAAATATGAAAAATCATATAATTTGCTTTCATTTAAATTTCTATCATACTCTTCCATAAATGTATTCATTTCAATCTTTTTATCGATTTTTGGGTTGAGTTATACTCCTCAATCCAACTACTTGCGTGATAATTTGAATGCAAGTATTTTAAAAAAATAATAAGTTGGTTAATATGACGGGTTGCAATTTAATACATTACCTACTGATGAGACTGTATACTACTGTATTCAATCAACACTCCTTTGCGTGACTATACCATACTGATGAACACTAACAAGTTTAAAACATTGAAACATGAGTCTGCGAGTGCATTACACCAGAAGTTTTCAATAATTCATTTTTAATTTACAGATTTACCCTCTTTATTCTTTTTATATTTTGTCAATCTTGGAACAATTGACTCGTAAGTTGACAGCACTACTACATATACTATAGCCTAACGCTGGCATATCTTCCACGAACCTTACTTTAAAGTTGCCCCCTATCTGACCTATATACAATTTTTCACATCCACTACAATTAATTCTATAAATTCCCGATTTACTAAACTTAGAGTCAGATGTTCTGTTATTAATCAAGTGACTTTTAATGTATTATCGTTACAGAAGGCTACTTACTTAAAGTAATTCTTTTTTTTTAAATATTGCTGATTTTCTAACTGATTCTTCCTAAATATGGGTGTCATCCCATTGCTTACATTCCAGTTTCGGATTGATGGGAAATGCTAATTTTAATGCTAGTGAATTATTCCCTTTTTTTTAACTAATTTATCAATTAAAGGTAAGTCTTATCCATTATTATGTGCAATTAATTTGATAGTATTCAATTCTTGAGTAAAATTGGCAGTTGTCATCGGGTTTTTAGCAGTTTGTAAATCATTGAATTAAAAGTGGCATGTTTTATTTTAGTAGTATGGTTAGAAGTAATTGAAATTAATGTACCAGAAAAAGTGGGTTTCCAGTAGAGGCTATAATCCAACGTATTATTAGTAATCTGAAATTTAATGTCTAGAAAGTTTAATGAACGATCAGGTTTCTCCTTTTTTATTGTAAATTGATTGTACTTATTAATTTCATTAAGTTGATTTAAGAAACAATCCAACTACCTATCAGAACCTGACCACAAACATAAAATTTCATCCACATAACTAAATCATGCTACTAGTGGGACTGCATTTTTCAAGTAATGTTACTTCAAAGTGATTCATGAAAATATCTGCTAATAACGGCGATTATGGTGAACCCATCGGCAGACCATTTGTCTGTAGTATTATTCCATAAAAAATAATTAAAATCAATAATTTTCCAAAACAATTGTACTTTGAGAAACAGCGAATTTATTTTTTAATTTTTACATTTTATATTTCAGAATTTGCACTTTGTAACTGCCATTTCAATTAAAAAAAGGAAAATGAAAACCGACTAAAAATACGTTTAAAAAATGTGTATTATGAGGTAGGCGCCATAAATTTTCGGCCTGATATACAAAAAAGAAACTTGGAACAATATAAGGATTTTTATCTTTTAATGTAATCTCCCCTAACTTCTATACATTTATTACAACGATTAATTAATAATTCGATACCCTTGCAAAAATAATCTGACGTTTTTCCGTCAAAATGTTCCTTAAAACTACGTCCCCTAAGGTCTTTTTTTAAATTAGAAAACAAAAAAAATCACAAGGATCCATATCCGGACTATACGGTGGATATTACAAATTTTAAAAGCCGCATTCACTGGTGGCAGCTTGTGAAATGGCGGCAGAATGGACGGGAGCATTGTCGTGCAATAATCGCACACCTTTCGTCAATTTTCCACGACGTTTTGCACGAATTCTATCCATTTATTTATGCAATAAAGACACATAATATGTGCTGTCCACACCTGTATTGGACTCTTTAAAGTCAATTAGCAAAATGCCCTCACAATCCCAGAATATTGTGGCCATCACCTTCTTCGTTGATTGAACGACTTTCGCCTTTCTGGGACGAGGTTCATCAGGTCGCCGCCATTCCATAGACTCGCTTTTCAATAGAAAATCGTAAAATAGAACCATTGTTTCATTCCCTGTGACAATGGACTACAAAATCGGTTTTGGGTCGTCTCCACACATGTTTAAAGACGACTCGACGTTCACGTTGGAGAGCAGAAAGAAGTCGCGGTACTCATCTAGTACTAATTTTATCTAAACCCAAATGGTCGGTACGCTTCTAGCACTAAATGTTCAATAATTGAAATTTGTTGAGGCGTTATCACTTCAATTGGTCGACCCGACCGATCAGCAGCTTCCAGGGTTTGTTGTCCCAAACAGAAACATGTTGCCCACTTTTTTACAGTCGAATACGAAGGAGATGAATCACCGTAAACGCCGTATAAACGTTGTTTAATGTGATGAGGTGTATGTCCTTCTTTTGTTAAAAATTTAATGACCGCGCGGTACTCAATTTTCGTTACTTCAGACATTTTCGTGCGCTAGTCACGTTTTTTGGCTGGTTACTAAAAACTACTAGGCTTCGAACGGTCATATTTATAGTGTACACCTCGCGCATGCATGACGTGACGGAGTTTGATCACGTTTGAACCTGTATAAGCCTGTCAGGCCGAAAATTTATGGCGCCTACCTCGTAAATTAGCATTTAGGACTTTTTATGCCCATGACTTCTAGGTTCATGCTTTATTTCTTCTGTTTTCTGGTGCCGTTCTGATCTATCCAAAGTTTAATTCCAAGCGTGAACTTCAATTCGTACTATTTCCACTCAAATCTTTACCAAACATATTTTCTTCCATTATTCTTGTATATTTGGACAATCTTTCGGAACTGCGATCATATTAATTCTTGCAACACATTCTAATACCTTCCCGTTTATCTTCTATTCTTTGACTTTGATGTACCTTTGCTCTGTCTTTATCTTTATTCATTCTTATCGTCTTCCAAGTAGCCCCCCCCCCATCCAATATTCTGTTCAATGTGTTTCCTTCAAATCGTTTCACTTAATTTGCTACTTAGTTTTTCTTTTTCTATAGTTCATTTCCGTATAAAACGCTTGATATAATTAATGCTTATATGCTATCAGTTTTGTTCGTGTATCTTCTTTTGCTATTATTTTTTCTGTATCTATTCATTTTTATTAATTTTCATTACATGCAGGTATTTAAATTTGTCAGCAATTTTGAAGAAATGTAGTTCTGTAGACTTTAGAAAAATTTCATTTTTCTCTCTTTCTTCTTTTCATTTGAAATTCAGAATTCAATATTTCTTATACTAATTGCTCTAGTTATCTCTATATTCTTCTTATTTATTGTTTCATTAATATTCTGAGACGCATTATCTGCATGTGCTATACACTGATTCTATATTCCTTTTGTACGTCAGTTCCACTATCTTATATATTTCAATTTATAAGAATATGTATTTTTTCTTTATTATTCTTTTGACATTTTTCTTTCATAATTAATTATAAAAGGGTATATAATGAAAAGCAGGTTAGTTGTAGTTCATTTTATTTATTAAGATTTATTCCATTAAATAATTGATTGAAGACGGAGATACGTGTTGAAACTCCATAATTTACAAGTAAAAATTGAAATAAATTCAAATTGAGTTCAAAACAGTTTTATTCAATTCACAACAATTGTTTCACCCTACTAGGGCTTCATCAGGTGATGAATATTATAATATTCATCACCTGATGAAGCCCTAGTAGGGTGAAACAATTGTTGTGAATTGAATAAAACTGGTTTGAACTCAATTTGAATTTATTTCAATTTTACTTGTAATTTATTCCATTGTTAATACCTACAAAAACTTATTTTTAGTAAAAATAGTACACAGTATATCATTACATCAACAATACGAATAACCATTCTTAATGAAAGTGTACAATCGTGAAAAATAAAGAGGCATAAATTAAAGGAATAATTATTCTGATCAAAATATGTAGATGTTCTTTGTAGATTTGTTAAAAGTATAAACAGAGAACATTTTTATCAGGCCAATAACTTCAAGTGGGTTCTTTTACATTTAAAAATATTTGGATTTCGGCGTGAATTTATTTGTCATATCCTGGGAACTCGTCGACATAAATAATGCAGCAGCATTCTCATGTCAGAAGAAACGTATTGCTTAAAGTTTTGAAACATAAACTAGGTTCGCTTTGAGATAAATTGCGAACAGTATTATTTTGTAAATATACTTTAACAAAGTGTTGATTTATTACGGATAGTCACACAAAAAGAATTCTTCTTTTAAAATTGTAAACATTTGCTTATAAATTTTAAATTCATTTTGAAACATAAATAATTAGTTCGGACTTGACATTTCTATAAGGAAGTCGTGTGGTACCCACACTACTATATAAATTGATGATAAATTATTGGTTTAATTAGTGTAATATGATTGGTGAGTCGGTATCAAGAAGATTATTTCTTTTATTTTATATTAATGATCGCTAATATACTTATTTAATAGCTAAAATGCAAGTTTAAAGTATTAAAATCTCTAATTTCTGGACGGATTCTCATTACATATAACTAACTACATCTTCTAAATATATTTCCAGTGTATACAGACTATTCTAGTTCTTAATGCTCACCTTCTTTGTAATCACAAACACTAATAATTGTTTCGTAAGTACGTGCGAACGAAATGGATTGACATCAATAATTACTTCCACTCTTTAATGTAATGCTAGCCCTTTACGGAAATCATTAAGTTTGTTGTTATTTCTAATTAAAATCAGTCATAATTGTCCGCTATCTTAAGGTGTAATTTCAATGCAAAGACGCAAAGACCAAAAGATTGGAGTCGCACGATAGTAGCCTCAATGGAAAAGCAGCGCGTTTCGAGTAACCTGGTTAACTTCCAACGACGCGACTGTAGTTGCTCCTTCGTCATCAGCAATATCGTTTTGTGTTTGTCAACCACGGTACACAGATTTGTGTTGTTATGTCTTGTCGGGGAAGCTGTCAAAATTATCACCTCTTGTTATTACAAGGGTAAGGCGAAAAATTTTTCAACCTGACACAAAGAGGGCGTTCCAATCAGCGAAAATTTATGACTCCTGCCTGCGTGCACCTGTCATTAGTTCGTATGCTTAGTTTCAAATTGTTTTGTCATGTAGTTTGTGTACACGAATTTTCGCAGTAGATGTCTTCCCTGTTTTTCGTTAAAATGGATAGACTTGAATATCGTGCGGTTATAAAATTCTTCGTTTTGGATGGATTAATCCCTAAGGAATTTATCCGAAGTTGACAAAAGTTTAAGGGGACTGCTGCTTCAATGTCAACCACTGATTTTAAATGTGGTCGCACGTCCCTCGAAGATGACCCACGTGAAGGACGACCAAAAACCGCAACCACGCCGGAAAACATCGAAAAGATGCACGATATCGTGTTGGACGATAGGCGTGTGAAGGTGAGTGACATAGCTGAGACCGTGGGGATATCGGAAGAAAGAGCGCGAAACATCTTGCACGAAGAATTAGGGATGCGAAAGCTCTGTGCAAGGTGAGTGACGCATTTGCCGATCAAATGCGCAAACGACTTTTGCAGTATGTTTGGACCGATTTAATAGTAATCCGACCAATACACGCCAAAAAAGAAACAGCAGTCGAAGCAGTGGTTGGAATCCGGTGGTTCAGCGCCAAAGAAAGCGAAGTCAATCTCATCTGCCGGAAAGGTCATGGCAAGTGTGTTTTGGGATGCGAAAGGGATCATGTTAATTGATTAACTGGAAGAAGGTAGAATATTATGCCAACCTTCTTGACCAGCTGGATGCCAAAATTTGCGAGAAGAGGCCTAGATTGAAGAAGAAGAAAATCATGTTTCACCAGGACAACGCACATGCTCACAAAAGTGCGTTGAAAAGAAAAAATTGCGGGATTTGAGGTATGATTTGCTCGACCATGCCTCCTATTCTCCTGATTTGGCACCCTCAGAGTTCCATCTGTTCCCAAACTTGAAAAAAATTGTTTCTGGGAAGCGCATCACGTCCAATGAAGAAGTTGAGAGGGCCGTAAATGGATATTTGAACAGCCTTTCAGACTCTCACTTCCGGCAAGGAATACTGATGTTGTAGAAACGCTGCACCAAGTGTGTTGAAGTCAAGGGAGATTATGTAGAAAAATAAAATCATTTTTTAACTAAAAATCCAAGTCTCTCATTGTCAGGTCGAGAATTTTTCACCTCGCCTTCGTATTATTGCTTTATTTAATAATATGACAAGTTCAATGTGCTTGTTATATACATTGTGTAGACTCTTAGTCCGCTTATGGACATAAGCACATTTCAAATTGTCTAATCATCAGCGTTTGTGAGTTCGCTCTACAAATATGTATGTCTTATGTGATATGGTGCTACCCTCTTGTATTTAAATTATAAATGGCCAAGGCCCTAAACAGATTCGGTACCCAAATTCCAAGAAGGTAGTAAGTCAGACACCACCACGGTAATTAACCTTCTATTTAAATTTAGGAAGACGCTTGTCTATTAAATAATCACCAACTTATAACACTCAAGTCTTACCTCTTACTTCCCAGGGGTTGATGTTAAATATGGGAGTCAGCACCGCCTCCAGCTACAGTCCGAATTAGGGCGAGTTCGAACACAGTACTAAGTCGAAGGTTAAGTTGTCAGGGCGCCTATCCGTTAAAATATGCTGAGCCCGGACCAGATCCAATGTAAAACTCCCCAGGTGATAAGAAAAATAAAACCAACACGCACTCATTCAAACTTAACATACGGTTTATTGACAACTATAATTTGGAACAAACAGTTCGTTTCAAATATCGAACACAAAACTGGCTATTACTAACTAATCTTGTCCAACAAGATATTCAGAGGCACAAAACAATGAAATATGCGTCACAAAAGCGCAACTCAGATGCCAGTAATTAACTTCTGAAGGAATGAATAAAATCTTAAATGGTCACCCAAGGTGATCCACAACTTCAAATTATCAATGACGTACAATTACAAAACTTAAGAAATTCAAAATGGAGAACACATGAAACAACCTTAAAGTTAAAATAATTAACCGACAATATTCTTACCAAAAGCATACAGTTATAAGGCAACTTGCCGAAAGTCCCTCCAAAGTCGAACAGTTTGATCGTGATTTGCAACACGTCAACACCAAAATAAACCACTCTGTATACCAGAGGCAACCGACAATCTATTCGACATTAGAGTGCAGACTCTAAGTTATATGGTATCTAATACTATAAATATTAGCGCTAGTTAACTATGCTTTACATAAGAGAACGCGATTAAAATTAAATTCAATAATTTCTTACAAGATTGTACAAATATAAATTTAAATGGTTGACTAATTACACTAAATAACAAGCTATGAATTTACACAAGACAGATGTGAGGCTACAACGCCAATACACATCCAAAATTTGTTCAAGTTCTAAATCCAAAAATAAAAAGGCTACGTAACGTCTCCAAAAATGACAAAGTAACCTCCAAACTGGGGTCACTGCTATTAATAAACTACGTTAATTTAATAAATTCAAATTATAAAGGCTCACATGCCACAAGAAGTTAATTTAAGAAATTACGATGACTTATTTGATTAGCTAGGCCGGAAAATTGAAATTTACTGTACGAAGTACTCGAAATTGACATGAATTTTACCAAAACTGTTTGGCCAATAATTCCCACGTTATGGGTAATATCAGGAAAATTACACAGTCACAGTACCTTAAAGGAAAACCACATCCACAGCCACCATACACGATACCTTCTACGGATCCCACTCGTTACAAGGAAAACTGCCTCACATATCTTCGGCTAACGACATCTCAGGAAAAATTAGCGTAGGAAGGCTACTGTATTTCATTAATCTGCACCTCAATTATGTCTTCACCGCAGGATACAGCAATTAATTCCCTTGGAACCGTAAAATTACCATGGGCACGTGGTTCTTAAACTTAACCCAACAGAAGTGCTCAAATGAGGTCTATGCCATGCACTAACAGAGCAGTTAAACAATTCTTAAGCCACGACAAAAATATCCTCAACAAAATTATAAGTATAACGCCAATTCCATATTAAACCTTGAGAAATATTATACTATCCGCTTTTTACTAGCGATTAAACACGATATACTTAACAACCAAACATTTCTCAAGATGGTGACTAAAAAGATTGCATCTGCTCTGTGATGTCTTAATGCTTCTTCTACGACAGTTAACGTTCAAGAGAAGGAATCCACTTGTCATCCAGCGATCCTAAGCGTTATCAACACACTCGGACTAAAGCCCACAAGACCTAAACTGACATTTCACACACACGACATAAACGCAGATTCAAATGACAATAGAAAAGTGAAAAATAATTATAATTAATTTGTTACATAACTCTAAGCCCAAAAAGAAACTCCAAAACTAATTAGAAAATAATTAAAATACCCAACTATTAAATAAAACATCGTACGCCATCTACCCGCCAACACATGTATACGTTACACACATGAGATAAGGCAGACCGCTCGACAGTAGGAGTCTTATGAAATCCTTCACTAGGTGGCAGAAGGAGTCGATAACATTAATTTAAGAGAAGGTTGATTCATTTAATCCAAAAAGCCAAGATAAATTAAGTATACAACGATAAAACTAAAATTCTCAATTCAGAGATAAAATACAACAATATAATTGTAACAATGGGATATTGTTCGCTTAGTTCAATTTATATAACTATATCTACTTCCAGCCTTTTACGTCCTAACTAGAAATATTATAAGCAATTAAAACATCCAACTTGATTTAAAAAAAAACTTTAAATGTCAAATCACAAACGTTCAAACATGAAACTCTCCTAAATCTTACTTTTCTAACTAGATGCTAATATAATTTCCAATGTATTGGTTATTTTAATTTTTATCAGTTGAATCATGTTTAAAAAAATATCTAAAAAGCCAACCACGTTAAGAATACTTGTATATAACTTTTAATATTACAAAGAACCCTTATTTAAATTAATTATTTTAGTCTTAAATTATTTTAAAATGTTAAATAAGCTCCATATGTATTTTTTTTTCAAAGAAACATACATGTATATTTTTTACTTTTTCGTCGCGTTGTAGAGTATATTTGATCTATTCCGTTGATCTAGACTGAATTGATGTCCCTGGAACTGTTTCGCCTCCTTAGAAGTACACTACAGACCTTCTGATACAATGAACTTGTGCTGTCCGAAGAAACTCCAAAATATGTGTTGATTTCACATGTGTGAAGATTTCCTATAGCTGATTTAACTCTCTTAGGTATGATCTTTGCTGTTTATACCGTATGCAATAACATTTCTCTCATGAATAAATAAACCAGTTATCCGTATATAATTCTTACTAGCTTCTGCATGGCTTTTTAGTAAGCATCATCTTCCTTCGATTGTTCTTATTTTTGTTCTCCTGGCAATACTCATGGCATACTTAATGATATTCACTTCTTTAGATTAAATTTATATATACATTGAAAATAATGCTATTATGATTTGATGTACATGTTCTTTCTCACAAATACTTACATATACATTAATTAATCTTGATTAACATGGATTTTTCATATCCCAACCTTTATGATTATTATTATTATTATTATTTCAAATTTCTTTAAATAAATGCATGTAATCAATACAGAAGTACTTTAAACAAACAACTTTAATATCATTTTTAATTTTAATGATAGCAAATGTCAAACCTCTTATAAATATAGAACGCTTCTTCCTTACATACATTTAAATAGAATTCTATCTTGCACATAACGTATTTCATCCGTATGCAGTTGGTTTAGAACCGGACTCAATCGTTTTTCTTTTTATAAAATTTGCTCTAATGCTTCCTGGTTACTTTTGTTTCTGAACTATACTTGTCACTAGCTAAACTTTGTGCATGCACAATTTGTACTAGGTCTGTCGCCGGACGAGAGGCTAATATTAGTTTTTTTTTGTTGAGGCAATAAAAAAAACTAATGGCCTCTCACTTGTCGATCCCGATTTGCGTTTTTCTTTGATTTGCATTTTAAAAATTAAACAACATATTATTTTTGTTAATTCCTGACATAATTTGTATAATTTAATTTCACTGCCGATATTTACAGGTAGTCTTTAATTAGTTATTCTTCTAATTTTGGGCGTGGAATCATTTATTTATTTAATTCGATTTTGTAATTGTTATAAGACGAACAATCTTGGCCAACATTTTTTATATAATTGAACTTAAGATGTGCAGAGTGTCATGTAATAATTTATTTTGTTTGTCAGTACTGAATATTCAATCATTAGCAATTCTTATCAGATATTTATGACTGGGTTTTATCATAAAATTTAGACTTTGTATGACACAAATTATATTTTTTTGTTTTTGGTTTTTCCAAGTATTTCCGACGAACATGTTTTTTCTGCTTCGTTTTGAGTTTATTTACTACCTTATAGTTCTAATCATACCACCTTTATACAACTAGCGGTATCACGTACGCTCTCTCTCTCTCTCTTTCTCGACGGGCTGTAAGCTTATTAGTGGCGCCATAGTTTGCTTTATCTTTTTCCATCCCGACCAACTCCAACTGAGCTGGCGGCAGCCTAACTAAAAAAGTGTAACCTCAGGTGGGTGTGCTAAAAGGTTGATTTTGCTTTGAAATTAGGATCGCCTTCAGTTTTTATAAGCTTTGGCGCCTATTTATACTGCTACGCAGGCTCTTACGATTTTTATGTAGCTATTTAGATTTTTACCAACAGTTGGTAAGTTATTTATATCCAATAGCAATAGTAACAAGTTTAAAGTTAATTCTGTATCTGCATTTGCATATTTCAGTGGTACGCAATCTAATGAGAATTAGATTATATTATACAGGGTATATCACGACGAGAGTTCGTTAGAACAATATATAATATAGAAAACTAATACGAGTTGAGTTTTAAAATTTCGCAAATATTAGTTTCTCCTTAAGCTCTTTCGATATAGAATAGTTTTGCATTTTTGCTTCTTCGGGTTACACTGGAAATGGATATCAACTTCCTTATTTTAAATATAATACCCCATTTTTTATGATTGATTCGTATTTCCAACTTAATTTTAAGGACAGTTTGTCTGATAAACTTTACCTCTAAAGTTAGCCATTTTTGAAGTATTTCAATTTTGTAAAAAATTGACAGCTGCAAACTATTACTCATAACAACATTCCCAATAATTGGATGCATGCACATATTTAAAATTTTAGGTAATTATTTTGGAAAGTATACTGCTTCAAATGCGGTATTATAAACTTTTCAAAAAAGCATTTTAAAAATGTTAAAAATTTCATCCAGAAAATATCAATTTCTTGTTATTTTTAAATAGCAACCTACATTTTTTTCAACTTCATTGGATTGCACGTTTAAAATTAGGGACAGTATGTATTTACTTCCCTATAACTAAACGTCTTAGTTTCAGAGTTATTTTGGAAAATGTATCAATTCCTTTAAGGTTTTATTTTTATAATCAGTTAGGCTATGGAAACTCATGTAAATAAATAAAAACAAAACAAGTCATCGTTTAATAATGTCCTAAAACATTTAAATGAAAACTACACAATATCGAGAAGAAGTAGTCTTATTAATAGTTTTTAATAATCTTCTTTTTAATAAAGTTTTCAAACACATCACCACTTCTTTCTAAACACTTTCTTACTCTTTTTAAAATGTTCGTACAAAATAAGGAAAATTTATGTTTGCTTTATACACGCACCATACCTTTTTTAACATAATTAAATTTTAACTTTGTAATAAATGAGCTGCACCTGAGACAAGAAGTTTTGCTAGGGAAGCTGTTTAAGAGATAAGGAAGGCAAATTAGAGTGTAAACCGCTGTAAATCCACGTAATGTGTAGCAATGTGGTTTGTTTTGCATTAGCACATACGAGGTAGGCGCCATAAATTCTCGGCCTGATATACAAAAAAGAAACTCGGAACAATATAAGAATTTATATTTTTCAACGTAATCTCCCCTAACTTCTATACATTTATTACAACGCTTAATTAGTAATTCGAAACCTTTGTAAAAATAAACTAAAGTCTTTCCGTCAAAATGTTCTATAACAGCTGCTTGCAACTCACTGTCGCCCTTAAAATAACGTCCCCTAAGGTCTTTTTTAAATTTGAAAACAAAAAAAATCACAAGGAGCCATATCTGGACTATACGGTAGATGTTCCAATTCTTGAAAGCCGCATTCGCGGATGGCAGCTTGTGAAACGTCGGCAGTGTGAACGGGAGCATTGTCGTGCAATAATCGCACACCTTTTGTGAATTTTCCACGACGTTTTGCATGAATACTGTCCCTTAATTCATGCAACAAAGACGCATAATATCTGCCGTTCACACTTGTATTGCGGTCTTTAAAGTCAATTAGCAAAATGCCCTCACAAACCCAGAATATTGTGGCCATCACCTTTTTAGTTGATTGAACGACTTTCGCCTTTCTGGGAAGAGGTTCATCAGGTCGCCGCCATTCCATAGACTCCCTTTTCGATAGAGGATTGTAAAACAGAACCATTGCATTGTTTCATCCCCTGTGACAATGGACTCCAATATCGGTTTTGGGTCGTCTCCACACATGTTTAATAACGACTGCGGACATTCGAAGTTGGAGAGTAGAAAGAAGTCGTGGTACTCATCTAGCACTAATTTTACTCATACCCAAATGGTCATGGAGAATTCGGCGAACACTTGTTTCGGAAATGTTTGTCATCACTGCTAATTCCTTCACTTTCAAAGAGCGATCTTCTAGCACTAAGTGTTAAATAATTGAAATTTGCTGAGGCGTTATCACTTCAATTGGTCTACCCGACCGATCAGCAGTTTTAGAGTTGAATACGAAGGAGATGAATCACCGTAAACACCATCTAAACGTTGTTAAATGTGATAAGGTGTATGCCCTTCTTTTGTTAAAAATTTTGACAGCGCGGTACTCAATTTTCGTTACTGCAGAAATTTTTTTGCGCTAGTCACGTTGGTTGGCTGGTTACTAAAAACTACTAGGATTCGAACCGTCATATTTATAGTGTACACCTCGCGTATGTGCATGCATGACGTAACGGAGTTTGAACACGTTTGAACCTGTATAAGCCTGTCAGGTCGAGAATTTATGGCGATTACCTCGTAACATAATTTTTTCATTAATTCTAAGATCGAGGCCACAGCAATATGTGATCAGTGTACAGCAGTGAATATATATATATATATATATATATATATATATATATATATATATATATATATATATATATACATAGAACTGGAAAGGCGGGCAAGTCAACGATAACTGAGGCAAAATTATGGAGTATGCAACCTGCTGCGTTGTGGTATTCTCATCTTTGTCCGACTCGCGGCTACATAATTAGCCGCCGCCGTTTTAAATATATTTTTTTAAAATAAATCTACTTTAGCGTATTTATTATACATTATTATCTGTTGTAGGTGTTATAAAAGAAGAAGAATTATCCAAAGAATGATTTTTATATAATTATCGTGTTTTAAAGTAAATAGTTGGCTGAATACTTTTAAATTAATCATATCAATACGTGACAACATTTAAATTAAATATTTACCTATGAAGAGCAGGATACGTTGGAAGGGTATTGTAAAAATAAATTCAATATTATGACAGTTTTATTGATTACTAAAAAGTATTAATTTAGTAAATTTTTGCTTTAAACCTAGTTTAGTATACTGAATACTTTCATTATAAACTGTTGCATGATGCGGCATCCGACATTTCACATACATACTTACAATACATTTTATTAATTGTATTTCGTGTAAATCTTCATTAAATATCTCCTCCGTTACAGGATGACTAGGTAAAAAAAGTTGTAAGTTTGACGAAAACTTTTGTACCGCTGCATTTTGCAATATATTTTTTAAATTTGATTTTTATACTGAAGCAGTGGGTGTTAAAAATCGGAATTGTTTTTCTATAAACTGTATTATCTTGAACAATAAATCACCGGCGAATACCAGACCACCATTGGAGGAAAAACTTGTAAATTCTTGAGACATTTGCAATTTGTACATGAGGTATTTTTTACTAATTTTCTAACTACAAAACCCGCTATATAGTATAATATATCATCTTGGTAAGCTGATAGAGTGCTTTTATTTATTTTATTTTTTTTGCATCCATGAGCCACGCAATAATGTACCATTTTTTCTTGTTCTAAGTAATGAAGTAAAAAGATACTATTCTTCACAGGCACATCAAAATATTATAACATCAAATTGTATGCTTTTACCTGTCGAGCA
The DNA here is from genome assembly GCA_963170755.1 of Amphimallon solstitiale. Taxonomy (NCBI): domain Eukaryota; kingdom Metazoa; phylum Arthropoda; class Insecta; order Coleoptera; family Scarabaeidae; genus Amphimallon; species Amphimallon solstitiale. Next base: position 23,383,518 of record OY720682.1, read on the forward strand.
CCTCAGGTATAGACGGTGAAAAACGTTTAAGGCTGAACGCCCGCTTCAAGCTGAGTTCGATTTGAAATAGGCGTACCACTGCTTTTCGTGCAAATGTATTAAAGACAAATGTTTAAGGGCCCGCGTGCTCTGTCTTATGCTAAGGAAAACGATAGAGAAAAGAACTTGTCACCTAATCTAATCTGCCTGTAATTTATGGCTGCGTTATGGTCTCAGATAATCGCCGGTTGGCTCACATGTTTGGCAGTCGGGAAGCAACCCCTCCTAAATTAGACAATCTATATTTTCTCAAACACACAAAAAAAGTGAAGCTGAATATGTAAAATCACCTGTCAGATTCAAATTTTGAGTTGGAAAATAAAATCGAAATCGCAAAAAGGCCGAAAATTCGTTTTTAAAACTTTTTTAAAATTTTCATTTTCATCAATTATTAATACTTATCTCGTGATATCTCAGCAATGCAGAGAGCTAGGGATCTGTTTTTTTAAGGTTATACCCTAAAGTATTTGGATGATACTAGTGTTTTCGATTTTTCTTTATGGCGTGTAAATTTTATAAAAAAAAAAGTTTTAGTAGACCACCAATTTGTGTAAGGTATTTTTCAGCTATCGAGTAACTAATCTTATTTTTCAGAATTTACCCATATATATGTGAAACAAAATAAAGCCAACATTCCAAAATTATTTTTTGTGCAAGAAATAAATTTCTAGATCGTTTCAGAAGCAAATTATTGCGAGTCAAATATAATAATTATACTCCCTGCGCCCAAGCCGTGTGAGTCCTAGCATGCGCTTCTAGCAGGTATACCGTTAGGGACGGGAAGAGATATTGCTTTTACACCGATCTCAGAAATATTTTACAAACTGCGTAGAAACTGCCCGAAATGGTAGGCTGAGCTACCTCTCGACACCATGTGCGAGCGTACCACATACTCTATTTGATTTCAGTGAATTTCGCCCAAATTTCAAAATTTTGTTTTCCGTTTCGTGACCTTATTTTTAAAAATTAAGTAAAAATAAAATTTATGTATTGCTGTTGAGTGTTACATAATATTTAATAAAGACTTGTTTTTTGAAATTTCTTACATTTTTATTTTTATTTAGGGCCCTTTGGACAATTTCGAAAAAATTACGATTTATCCATTGAAAGGCATTTTCGTCTTAAATTAGCGTGTAAATTCGGTAAGGTTTTCATGAAAAATACGATTAGGAAATGGGAAAAACGATTTCGAGGCCGGGCGTATAGCCTTAAGATCAAGGTGCAAATAAACTCCGTAAACGAACATGCAACAAATAAGGATGGAAATACCACAACGTAGCACTAGGTATCTCTTTCTGTTGCGCCTGACACACTTTTCTCTTAAATAAAAATATCCTGCCTCCCTTCCAGTTAGTATATACAGTTCATTTGTGTACAGCCATGCCGTAGCGTTTTATCGATTATGACGTACAATGTAATATTAATAACATTAATAAGTGAGATCTTCTTTACGGTGACATGGCTGATATGTTAATTTAATAATATTAAGGAATCAAAAGCCGTAACAGGAACTAGTAATCCTATTTAAAGCCCACATGTCGAAGCGAGACCAGCTAACTGTGACAAAATCCATCAAGAAGTCTAATTTCCGAATATAGGTTGGTTGTTGGTGACGGCGGATTGTCGATGTTCCACAGAGAGCAAGTTATCCCTAAATATTAATCGAACAGTCACGAACAACGCATCCATTGCTAATCGGAGAATATGTCCCCCCAGAAAGCACTGTCTCATTTAACTAATTCCGCATCAGTATTGGATTCATATATACCGGCAGATACTGCTAGGGTATGTTCTCGTTAACAGATTAATTATTGCTGCAGCAGAATCGAAATGATCCACTGGCGTGAGATGGGTTATTTCAGAATGATATTCCGAAGTGATATTAGCATTACCTTTACCAGATGATTCGAAAAATTGATTTCCACCACGTCGCAATTAGGAAATTAATTGTTTATGTGAAGTAGAACAATATTTTTTTACTAATACTTGTTATTTCTGTCTACAAGCTTATAACAAAATATACAGGGAGATTCACAAATAATGTTTATTAGGAAATATTCGATTTTGTAGTAAATTATCAATATAATGATAACCGGCCATCATCTATTGCTGCGAGTCTAATTAAAATACAGGACAACTTTTTTTATAACGTCATCGATTATAGCGACATCTCGGCTATAAAGTCATAATCGTCTTGGTCCCTGGAATTACCCATAGTAAACAACCCAAAAAACATTGCATATAACGGCATCAAATTTTGGTGAACCAAATTCGGGTTTAAACTCAATTGAAATACAAATGTACTTTGCAGGAAATAACAATGCTCAGATTTCTTAGAATTACAAATAGGCGATTCATAAACCGCTGCCTAAGAAATTCTTAATGTGATTTTTGTACAGTTTTGCGTTTGTTGTAATGTAAAATAGAAAATAAAGCATGTTACGTATCGGATTAGTTATGCAAAAAATTGTTAAAGTACAGTTTTTCAAAACTCGCCTATCTAATGAATAGTGTAACTCGGTTATAACATCAAAAAGCGTCGGTCCCTATGACGACGGTATAAGCGTGTTGTACTGTACATCCAAAATGGCGACTCCGCAAATATTGGAAGTTGAAACCATTTTTCTTTTTTCAAACTGATAGTCCTTATATATTTGCATTATTGATGAATTGTGAGGTAAAAAAACCCTTTATCAAACCTTCCATGAACCATTGAAAATAAATAGATGAAAAATTAATTTAACCTTCACACTAAGCCAAAGCGATTATTCCACTAGATGGAAGGTACTTTTTTACTTTTTTATACGTAATATAAGAAAGTATTGTGATGTTGAAAACTTTCGACGTCGAGATTTTTGCAGATGTCCACGTTTTGAGGTCCCCTGATACCAAAAAAGTGGTTTTTAAAAAATCTCTCTCTCTCTCTCTCTCTCTCCTCTCTGAACACGATAGCGGTCAAACCTCTGTAGATATCAATTCCAAATTTTGTATTTACGTGTGTAATCTCCCTCTTGAGATCTGATTAGATTTTCAGTAACTTCGGCAGACCGGAAGTAGAAGTTTACTTCAGTGATAAAATCGAATTCCGCCAATATTTTGTCAACTACTAAGTTTAAATAAATTTATAAAGAATTCATATGTACTCAGAATTAAATCTGAGAAACGTTTTATTATGAAAGTTTTTTGAAGTTTCTACCGGAAGTAGGTCTTTTACTCTTATCGACAATCAGTTTTTTGCAAATATTTCGCAAGTCATGCTTTTGAGACGGGTACATTACGAGTATAAAAGTATTTAGAACTTAATTTTCGATATCCTTTGTATAAAAAAAAATTTCAAAATTCGGACCGAAAGTAACACTTTTACTCTTAGCGAGTAGCACTTTCTTTCGAATATTTCGCCAAATATGCATTCTATAGAGATTTATTAAGGGAATAGAAGTAGTACAGTAGTATTTTGTTTATTTTTTCAGAAGATAAAATATTTAAATCTTAATTTTGAACAACTTTTGTATAATTTGAAACGCACACACGTATATGAAAGTCGTGTGGTGGCCACACCTCATGTTTTCCCCTGTTTTAAAGATGGGTGGCAGTGGTGACCTGAGAAACTATTGACCGTTTGGTGTTTTTATTTGTACATACATTAATTTATATAACAAAATAGATCACATAACAATTACATTTACGTAACTACATACATATCAATAGGCAAATATGAATGAAAGATAATACTGGATTGCTATATAACTGAAGGAGTGATATTTTAACAATATTGTAACTGAAAGATTTTTCCATGAAGTGCACATTTATGAATTGGATGAGTCAGCAGCCCCTGTGTCTTAAATATTCAAACGTAATATTGGTTTTGAATGTTATTTTGTTATCAATGACAATCAAAGCAAGCACTATATAGAAACCAACGTCGTTCCATGTTTATAGCTAACACACCTCTTTCAATTTGTCCGAAATTCTATGATATTTGATCATAATATTCTACTGAAGTGACTTGATGTATTGTCATTTCATAATAATTTGCTTTCTAGTTTCATTTCTTCGAGATCAAGTATATGATGTAAATATATTACTTGTTATGATAATATTAAAAATCAACCATGGTGTTAACAGTGTTCCTAATGCTATACTCGTCCAAAGTAATATAGATACAATGTCCACATAGTATAGGTACGCAAAGTGAAGTTATACTTAATAGAATAATATAATGTCATGTTATCAATTATTCTAGACGGATGTAATTTAATGTTTAATATATTTCCAATCGTTTTTATTCTGCGTTGGGTAGAATAATTGTAGAAATATTTAAAAATTAAAAATTTTCAACGAAACTTCGTATATGATTGAGTTTAGTGATTAGTAACAACTTATTAAAATACTCCTTGGAAAAACTAGTTTTCATTGTAATCATAGGTGGCTGGATTTAGATTTCCAAAAAAAATCATTCCTCCATAAATGTTAAACGTAACGACTTCGATCACTAGTAATATTTTTATACTAATTGCGTTATTAATAAACAATTTAGTTAGGTGTATAAATGTAAAGTAAAACACACGGTATATATAATATATAATAACTCGGCCACAGCGCCACCTATCGGATACACATTTTGTGATATTCTATATTGTAAATATGAGTCATTTTCAACTATAAATTTAGAATTTGTTTATAACTTGATTACAGTGCCACCTATCGTATCGTAACTTAGCTACGAACCATCGTCTCAGCAAAATAAATAAATTGTGTGAATATGACCTAAATCGGTCAAGTCGTTCAGAAGTTACGCTATCACTAACAGACGCACAACGATTATATAGATACGAAGGTGGGTCAATATGTCCGTGACTTTTTGAATTTCCCGCTTCTTAAGTGAAAGGGCAACACTGCTCCTGTCAACAGACATCTGTCAGTTGACTCCTGTCAAAATTTGAACAAGATACGTCATTTAATTTGTGTTTGACAGCCATTGATAGCAGACTACCGCGTGATTTGAGGAGAAAATGGAAAAATGCGAATTTCGTGTGTTCATTAAGCATTATCTTTTGCGAAAAAAAATCATCACTCAAATCAAAGCTAAACTTGATAAATACTATGGGATCTTTGCACCATCAATTTCAATGGTAAAAAAGTGGTTTACTGAATTTCGTTGTGCCCGTACAAGCACGGAAGATGCCGAACGTTCTGAACGCCCAGTTGAGGTCTCTCCACCCGAAAGAATTAAAAAAATTCACGATATGGTGTAGGCTGATCGGTGATTGAAAGTGCGAGAGATTGTGGAAGCCATAGACATATCACATAGCTCAGTGGTTTCAATTTTGAATGATCATTGTGTATGAGAAAGCTTTCCGCAGGATGTGTGCCACGTTTGCTCACAATCGACCACAAACGCAATCGTGTGACAACTTCGCACTAGTGTTTGGCGTTGTTTAACCGCAATATGGACGAGTTTTTGCGCCATTTCGTAACCGTGGACGAAACGTGGATCCACCACAACATACCAGAGACAAAACAGCAGTCAAAAAAGTGGGTTTCTCGGGGTGAATCGGCGCCAAAGAAGGCCAAGGTGGGTTTGTCAGCCAATAAAGTCGTGGCGACCGTTTTTTTTTGGGATGCACGCGGTATAATCCACATTGAGTACCTTCAAAAGGGTAAAACAATCAATGGCGAATATCATGCCAAGTTATTGAGTCGATTTAATGAGCCGCATTTGGCCAAGAAGAGAGTTCTTTTCTACCAGGACAATGCATGGATTCACACATGTGCAGTTTCCATGGCAAAAATCCATGAATTAGGGTACGAATTGCTCTCTCATTCGCCCTATTCTCCGGATTTAGCCCCGATTAACTCTTTCTTGTTTCCAAACCTGAAGAAATGGTTCGGCGAAACGAGATTTGACTCCAACGATGGAATCATCTCACAAACAAATACCTATTTTGATGACCTCGACAAATCTTATTTTTTGTAAGGGATAAAAAAAATGGAGAAACGTTGGACAAAGTGTATAGAGCTCAAAGGAGACTATGATGAAAAATAGAATGATTTTTTATCCAAAAACACGTGTTTCATTCAAAAAGTCACGGACATATTGACCCGTCCTCGTATATTTATATTTTTAGCCAGATCTTCCAAATCTTTTTTTAATTGAAAAGATTGAACTGAGTTAATTCTATCCCGAGAGCTTAACGAACAAAGCAAAATAAGAATCTGCCAAATATGTCGTTTCTATCGTCAATTATGATAGCAATGTCCGAATTTTCCGACATTCATTTGCAATGGTTTCGAATTTTTTCTTCCTAAAAACTTTTTCAGGATCATAACGAACATAACAAAAGAAAATTACGCATATCCATCGTTCGAACTGTAAGCTATGGTATCGAGTTTATACACAAATCCTATATAAAAAAAGCACTTTTAGTTTTTCCCGAATTTTCCAATTTTCCGGGCGACTTTTCCAATTTTTCTTACCCTAAAAACCTTACTCGGACTACTATGAACATACAAAAAAAATTAACCAAATCGGTCCAGCTGTACTCAAGTAACGCGCTTACCAACAGATTCTAGAAAAACTGAAATAACCAAATTAGTTAGGAAATTTTACATATTAATTAGAAAATTGTAATGTTACGGAGCTTTCCACTTTGAAATGCCAAGAGGTATTTATTCATAGCTGCTTTAATAAATAATAGAGTGAAAGACCAGGTAATGTACGGCGTGGGTGGATTACATGAAATACTACGTTTATTAAATGATCAAAGGGAGCACCTCTCGGCTAGAAGGAAATCTTACATAAGATAATCGCACAGAATGGATTTCATAACGGTAATATAAATAAAATGGTACATATACAGGGCGTTTAAAAAAGATGCGGCAATATTAAAGGGGTTGATTGTCCAGGTCATTTTATACAAAAAAGTTTATAATAAACAAGGTCCGCAAACGCTTCGTTACCGATCTACAGCGTGTTGAAGTTTAATTAAAAGAAACAGTAAAAATTAGATTTCTCCAAGACGGCATTAAAGATCAAAATGAAATTTTAGGCGTGTTATTTTTCAAGAAAAAAATAGGACGCCGCTGATTTCTCTAAAAATAAAAATATGTTTCTATTCTTTGTTCAATTGTGAAGAAAAAAGTTCTCTTAACTTTTTATCGTACGACGTAACGTTTTTTAAACACATTTTAGTGCATGTACATTTATCATGCGTACAAAAACATTTTAAAACAGTCCTGTTTTATTCACTGACATATTGAATGACATATGATTAATTTGTCGAATTTGTTGAATTTCCTTATCGTGAATCGCTATACAAATGCAGAGATGACCGACATGCACTACATTTATGGACTTGCTGATGGAAATGCATTAGAAGCTAGGCGGTTGTATACTGAAAGATTTCCTGGCCGTATTGCTCCTGATAGAAAAACTTTCGAAAGTATTCATCGGCGTCTTTATGAAACAGGCACATTAAGACGAAATGGAGGAACAGGAAGGCCAAGGACAGCAAGAACGGTAGAGCTGGAAGAGGATCTGCTAGACATGATTGAAGAAGATCGAGGTACTTCTACTCGAAAAATTGCTGACGCTTTGGATATAAGTAATGGGACTATTTGGCACATTCTGAAGGAAAATTTGTTGTAGCCATTCCATATACAACGCGTTCAAGCATTACTTCCTGCTGATTTTCCTCCTCGCATTGCATTCTGTCAATGGCTTTTGCAGAAAATGGTTCAAATCCTTCAATTCCTGATGTTGATTTTGTTCACCGATGAAGCGAATTTTTCATGAAATGCAATACGCAATTTCCATAATAACCATGTATGGTGTGACGAAAATCCACATGAAATTGTTGAAAATCGTTTTCAACATCAGTTTTCTTTGAACGTTTGGCTTGGGATTGTGGGTGACTGCCTAATTGGACCGGTATTTTTACCAAGGAGACTAACCGGAGAGGTGTATCGCAACTTTTTGGAAAACACGCTCCCTGGATTTCTGGAGGACGTACCATTAGCAATTAGAGATGCAATGTGGTATATGCACGATGGCGCATCAGCCCACTTTAGTCAAGTAACTCGTGATTTCTTAACACAAGCATACGGAAATCGCTGGATTTGCCGAGGTGGACCACACTTATGGCCTGCACGATCCCCGGATTTAAATCCCCTGGATTTTTTCCTGTGGGGCCATTTGAAGTCATTGGTGTACGCTACTCCATTGGATAACGTAGAAGACTTAAGAAATCGAATCATTGCTGGGGTCAACTCAATTGAAACCGATCCTGTTGTTTTTAAGAGAGTTCGTCACTCGATGAGGAGAAGATTGGATTCTTGCATCCGAGCTCGAGGTGGTCACTTTGCACAGTTATTGTAATTTTTGCTTGCTAAAATTGTTGGTATGGTAAAATATTTGTTTTTGCCCTTAAATAAAACCCTTGTTATTTAAAAAAAAATTTCTGTAATAAATGTACATGCACTAAAATGTGTTTTTTTTTACTAAAAAACGGTACGTCGTATGATAGAAAGTTAAGAGAGCCTTTTTCATCACAATTAAACAAAGAATAGAAACATACTTTTATTTTTAGAGAAACCAGCGGCGTCCTATTTTTTTCTTGAAAAATAACACGCCTAAAATTTCATTATGATCTTTAATGCCGTCTTGGAGAAATCTAATTTTTACTGTTTCTTTTAATTAAACTTCAACACGCTGTAGATCGTTAACGAAGCGTTTGCGGACCTTATTTATTATAAACTTTTTTGTATAAAATGACCTGGACAATCAACCCCTTTAATATTGCCGTATCTTTTTTAAACACCCTGTATAAGATAATATATTTGTATATATTTAAATTTAGAAATTAAATAGTATTCTTTTATCTTGTACCAATTACTATGATCATGTATTTACTTATAATATGCCTTCCGTGATTATTGTGTGACGTTACTAAATGATTATTGTAGCAGCACATTTAAAATTTCTGTCGCTAATGAAGCAAATACAATTTGCAAAAGCTAAAGTAATTTGTAAGATAAATCCATATACTTTTTTGTTACAACTTAACCAACGTATATAATTCCCTTCACATTTACTTTATTTTTTTAAAACTAGTTTATTTTGCTTAGGCTTGAAATCTCTATGTGGAGCTTATAAGCAAAACTCCTTAAATCGAAAAGAATTCCAATTTCAAGTAAAGGTGGTGCTAGCTAAATTAATTTCAATACTTTCAGGGGTGTATATTAAGGTTTGAAAACGACGTGAATCCCTAATTAAGCTTACTTCTTATATGAGTCTATTTCTAAAAGCACGTATTTATCATTCTGTTTGTTCTCAAAATTTAAAAAAAAAACGGGCTTACGGACTAATATATCTACATTACATGTATTACACAATGTCAGCATTTTTATATTAATACAAGAACGTACTTAATTACAACATGTACATCGTGCATAAAACAAGTACATGAAACACACATCAATACAAATATCAATTATGCAACGTTTAATATTATCTTTTGCATGGTTATATAACCTAATTTTAAATGTGCAGGGTTGGTTCGGAAACTACGTGGCCTAACAAAGAAACCGCAATTTTTTTTTACAAATAAATTTTTTTCTGTGACGGGAAAAAAGTGTGACATTTTATCCATCTTGACAGGAAACAAAACGTCACTTTTTCAACCCCGGCAGAAAGTGATCACTTTCTTCCCGGGGGAGAAAGTGCTCACTTTCTGCCCGCTTAAATTGACAGATATTTGATTATTTTACAGTTTTCCATAGCAACGCAGGTGTAATGTCACTTGAAATGTCACATCGATTGATTTTCTGACTTTAATATAAAGTATTAATGTGTTTTCTTCATTATTAAATCGTCGTTTTTCCCATCACAGAAAAAAATTATGTATTATACACGGGAAAAAGATTAGATTTTAGCTCGAGGTTGGGTTTATCTCCCGACGCGAAGCGGAGGGAGATATACTACCGAGAGCTAAAATCTAATCTTTTTCTAATACTTTTTTCCCTTGTATAATAAATAACTATTATTTATTAATAGTGTCTCCTGTTCGCTGAACACACGTATTCCAGCGATATTACAAATTAGTAATGTCCTCTTTTAGGTTGATGAATCCAATTCCTCGAAATAGCTATTTACAGCAGCGATTACCTTAGAATTAGACGAAAATCTCTTACCCCTCAGCCATTTTTTCAGGTTTGCAAAGAGATGATAATCGCTGGGAGCCAAATCTAAGGAATACGGCAAATAAGGCACTAATTCAAATCCCAATTCATGAATTTTTGCAATTGCAATTGCAGACTTGCGAGCAGGAGCGTTATCCTGATGGAAAAGCACTTTTTTCTTTGCCAAATGAGGGCGTTTCTCTTTGATTTTGTCCTTAATTTTTGCAACAATTTGGCTTATTACACCTCATTTATGTCCTCCCCCCCCTTTTCTAGGTAGTCGACCAAGATAATACCATAAAAATCCCAAAAAAACAGTTGCCACAACCTTTCGTGCTGACAAAATCGTTTCTGCGTTCTTTGGTGGCGGGGAATTTTCTTGTCCATTGTTTGGATTGTGCTTTGGTTTCTGGAGGGTAAGGGTGGATTTAGGTTTCATCGACGGTAACAAAGCACAAAGTCCATCTGATTGTGGCGAAAACGTTCCAAAACTTCGCGAAAAACACCCAAACGATTCAGTTTTTGCTTACTATTTCTAAGTCATTCTGATTAACAATTTAATAAAGACAATTTTATTTCTCAATTCTGCATTTGTTTCCTGGCTAATTTTTTGGTTTTATAATAATGTTGTCGTTAGTTTTTTTTAAGTATCACTGCATGTTGTCTTTTTTCGTTTTATTTCAGGCGATCCAACAGTAAATTTCGTGAATCAATATGTTTTGATCTGCAATTGATCACAACAATATTATTTATCGCCAACCGTCAGTAAAGTGATGCGTTACCATAGCGTTTTGCGGAGGTAAAGAAACACTTTATCGTACTGTACAATAAAGTACTTTACCTGCCGCTAATATCTGTCAGCGTAGCATGACTGATGACTTTTAAAAATAAATCGTTTGTCACTGTCATAAACTGTCAAAAGTTATTATATCTTTATTTCTTAAATTAACAATTTTAACGGTTGGCGATAAAATTTTGTATGCACCACGTCAGTAAAGTACCTTTACCGAACTCGTCTGTTACTCGCCGCGCTCGCTTCACTCGCTTGGCTCGTAAACCAGACTCGTTCGGTAAAGTATCACTTTACTGACTTGTTACATAAATAACTATTATCCTGCAAAATATACTGAATGTCAATTAATGAGTTTTGCAGATATTACTTATAAAACAATAAAAACAGTAATTCATTTCATTCTGGCTAAATATTGAAGAAAGTGGATAAAGTTATTATGTCACACCCAAATTTTACTCATAACAACCCAAAATTATAAATTTTTAATTATAGCTTTATTAACTCTAGGGTGAACGACTGGATTTGAACATTATTGCTATTTTTAAATAGTTATGAATATTAATATTAGAGGAATTTTACATTTTTATTTCTTAAATTTAAATGAAAATGCATATGCAGAATAATTGCATTGTTATTTCAACAACTAACTTCAATAATACATTCATCTTTTATCGTCCACAACTACAATTCCCCTCTGACTTTCTGTGGTATTTATTTATCGTATTGGTGACGAATTTGTATAGGGTGCCTTATTTACACTATATCCGCGTTGATAATCCATTATGAAGTAATCTTGCAGACACGACGGCATGTGGAGCGGTCTCACACTAGTGGTAGTAACTCGGAAGATTGATGCGTTGGAGGGCAGCAAAAAAGCAAGTAGTTTCCGCCGGCCTACAACTCCTTCCACTCCGCTGGAGGCCGAAAGAAACCCCTGCCTTTAGGCCACATATTTTTCCTCTTCGTTTACACTTCTTTGCCAAGATTAAACTATTAACTACTTACTAATACCAACGGAAAATACAAACAAATTACTGCCAGATGTGTTTCGAAACTGAGTATTAAAAAAAAGAGATCTGGAAGCTACGATATATCCTTTATGACTATTTTTAGAAGGAAAAGTGTTTAACAAAACTTAATGAGTATTTTTATGCCATGGTCTAATCTTATTCATTTTTATTTTGTGACGTCATGTCACACAATAATCCTTATGAACATATTATGAATGATCATGAGTTTATATAAGTAAATTTTTAGATAAATTACGTTTAAGGTTTTATTAGTTTACTATTCAAGCCAATTTTAAACTATGTTACTCGTATCATAAAATAGAATATAATTCTGTACTAAAATAATTACAAAACAATGATTACAATAATTTTTCACAGCATATTTTCAAAATGTCTGGCAATGTGAAATTTGGTGTAAAAGTCTCTGCACTACATATTCCAATATACAGTGCAATACTAAACAATAGGAGTGTTGTCGTATCCAAACAATGCCGGATAATATCTATGCAGGAAGGGTCGTCAAGACTGTTTAGGAGTGCAAATAGGTAAAATAAGGTAAAACTAATCTGAGTGTCAGGACACACAGGGATCGAGGGTGATGAAAAAGCTGACGAATTCGATGGGAAGGGATTAGAAATAAAACTCATTGGTTCAGAATCGGTTCTGGGGCATCAAAAAGCATGATGCGAAGACATATCAAAGATTGGGTTTATGAAAAACCATAGACATTATTGGGCAACAATCCCCGGGCAAAGTCGTGGTATGGAATTTATTGGCCAACCATGTAACGAAAGGATTGAAAATTATTAGATATGAGCAGGAATTGGTTGGGAATTACAACTGGTTTTTTAGCCAGTTTTTTTAAACCCGTCATAGAAGATTTGAATAACCAGGGCCTGTATGATGGAAATCTTAACTGCAGAATCTGCAATAAGGTGCCAAAAACAGTCAGGCATGTCTTAGTAAAGTGTGAGGTACTGGATCACATTTTTGGGCTACCGAACATAAACCCATGAATGCTCAAAAGCACCCAATATTTTGTTCAAAACACAAATGTGCTGGATTGGATACCATGAACCATACAGGCTCAACACAATAAGCTTTATTGGCTGCCATGCAAAGTGGAGCAGTAAGTCGGAAACGCTAAGAGGAAAGAAAATCAGCTACCGACATAAGGCATGAAGGTTTTCTGACACTGAACTTTTTATCTTTTGATGTGAATTTAAGACGCCGAATTTTATTTAAAAAGTCAATATGTTCTATATTCCTGATTTTTAAATAAATTTTTGATACAGTGTATGGTGCCATAATTTCACGAATGGGATGTTCTGCATTAAGTAAATCATGCACCTCGTCGTGTAATCTTCTTCTATCACATATCCAAACAGTACTAACATTTCGAAACGTTTGGTTTGTGACAAACGCACCAAGAATTATAAGAAAATACAAACTGCTTCGTTAAGGCTGAACGCCCGCTTCAAGCTGAGTTCGATTTGAAATAGGCGTACCACTGCTTTTCGTGCAAATGTAATAAAAGACAAATGTTTAAGGGTCCGCGTGCTCTGTCTTATGCTGAGGAAAAAGATAGAGAAAAGAATTTGTCACCTAATCTAATCTGCCTGTAATTTATGGCTGCGTTATGGTCTCAGATAATCGCCGGTTGGCTCACATGTTTGGCAGTCGGGAAGCAACCCCCCCCTAAATTAGACAATCTATATTTTCTCAAACACACAAAAAAAGTGAAGCTGAATATGTAAAATCACCTGCCGGATTCAAATTTTGAGTTGGAAAATAAAATCGAAATCGCAAAAAGGCCGAAAATTCGTTTTTAAAACTTTTTTAAAATTTTCATTTTCTTCAATTATTAATACTTATCTCGTGATATCTCAGCAATGCAGAGAGCTAGAGATCTGTTTTTTTTAAGGTTATACCCTAAAGTATTTGGATGATACTAGTGTTTTCGATTTTTCTTTATGGCGTGTAAATTTTATAAAAAAAAAAGTTTTAGTAGACCACCAATTTGTGTAAGGTATTTTTCAGCTATCGAGTAACTAATCTTATTTTTCAGAATTTACCCATATATATGTGAAACAAAATAAAGCCAACATTCCAAAATTATTTTTTGTGCAAGAAATAAATTTCTAGATCGTTTCAGAAGCAAATTATTGCGAGTCAAATATAATAATTATACTCCCTGCGCCCAAGCCGTGTGAGTCCTAGCATGCGCTTCTAGCAGGTATACGGTTAGGGACGGGAAGAGATATTGCTTTTACACCGATCTCAGAAATATTTTACAAACTGCGTAAAAACTGCCCGAAATGGTAGGCGGAGCTACCTCTCGACACTATGTGCGAGCGTACCACATACTCTATTTGATTTCAGTGAATTTCGCCCAAATTTCAAAATTTTGTTTTCCGTTTCGTGACCTTATTTTTAAAAATTAAGTAAAAATAAAATTTATGTATTGCTGTTGAGTGTTACATAATATTTAATAAAGACTTGTTTTTTGAAATTTCTTACATTTTTATTTTTATTTAGGGCCCTTTGGACAATTTCGAAAAAATTACGATTTATCCATTGAAAGGCATTTTCTTCTTAAATTAGCGTGTAAATTCGGTAAGGTTTTCATGAAAAATACGATTAGGAAATGGGAAAAACGATTTCGAGGCCGGGCGTATAGCCTTAACAAATGTTGTAAAAGATAAGCTCGAGAGACCATAATAGAAACTGCGTATTTTAGACAGCATTTGTTTAATGTGCATTGCCATCCTGTTCATAGCATTCTTGAAAATTATTTAAACTTATACATTTTACACACTGAATTCACATTATTAGGACGTTAATAGCGGATATTTTGAATATATGATGTGACAAATTATTGTAGAACTGTGTTCGTAATTACTCTAATAAACTATTTTATTTTATTTTGTGGTAAGTGTAAGAATGTTTAAAACAGTGACGAATATATTAAAATGTTGAATGTCATTTATTTAAAAATTTTCCTGATGTAAAATTATAATGCTTTTATATCGTCGTAAAAAGAAACAAAAATACTATTGTCATTCAATGAAAGTATTCATGTCACAAAACAAAAATGATAAAAATTAAGTCATGGGAAAAATCGACATTTGTAAAGAAATTGTTCTTCTAAAAATAATAATAAAGGCTAGAGCTGACAAATCCATATATACTGTATACTATATATAATTTATTATATAAATATGTATATAGGCATACATTTAATAGTTAAATAATATTCAATTACCAAAAACTAGTAATTGAAATTTATTAATACACTAAACAACTAAAATTTAAAATTACATTACACTATATTACTATTAAATAAAAGTACATACATATATATTATACCGTGCATTTTTTTTTAACGCGGAACGTAGCGATTTGGGTGTTCTTTTATCATTATTTCTATATTCTACCCCAAGTTAACTTTTCTTGCGGATCAAATTTGAAAGAAATTTGTGTATCATTTAATAAGTCAAACTTTATCTTATAAGATTCAAAATGTTCACTAATTGTTACCAACCGACTTCTTCCCAAGAATTTAACTTTTCCAATTTTGGGTGGAAAAAATAAATAATGATCCAGATTTATTTACGATTATATGTAGAACATAGGAATTTGCGTTCTAAAAGTTTTACCTCATGTTGACTTTTGTTGCGGTATAAATAATAAAAATAAATGTAATTTTACACATTGTGGAATAATTTATTGAATTAGTTAAGATAAAAATAATTTAAAGAAATTGTTCGAAATGTTTGCCTTCAGCAGTTGCACAATATCCTAACCGATCGTAGAAATTTTGCAATTGTCGCACTGTAATAGAATTGCAAGCGTCTGTGATTCTTGCTCTTAGCTCTTTCAAGTGTTCAGGTTTCTCTCGAACACAAAAAAAATCGAGTTGGATAAGGTCTGAGCTTTTGGCAGGCCATCCAAATTGTCCATATCGCCCAATCCAACTACTGGGGAAACTTTGATTCCAGAATTCCATGATTGTGGCTGCACTATGAGCTGATGCTCTGTCTTGCTGGAATATTATTTCCCTATTACCTCGCAACGCATTGATTTAAATTCCCGGCTATAAAAATCGGCCCCAACAGGTTATTCCCCACTATTCCCACCCAAACATTAACTTTCTGAGACCACTGCCTGTTAGCCTCTCGAATCGTATAAAGATTTTGTCGTGCCCAAATTCTTTGGTTTTGCTTGTGTACTGTCCCATCCAGAGCATATGTACACTCGTCAGAAAAAAGTATTCTTGTTATATAGAATGCCATTTTGCCAATATTGGCAAAATGGCATTCTTGGGAAGAAATTTGTTGGTAAATTTGTGAACATTTTTTATCTTATAAGATTTGTACTTTTCGGTTTTCAACGCTTTATATCAACTACTTCTGGTCGGCAAGCATATTTAAGCTTGTGGAGCTGTCGTTTTCAACCATCAAACAAATGTTTATTTTGGTGTCTTCTGTAACTGTAGGTGGCTTTCTAATTTCCGCAGCCTGTGCTCTTGAATTCCTTGTAAATTCAAGATACTGTCGAAATACTTAAAACTGGCCGATCAGGATATGCTGCAGCAAAGTTGTCAACAATATCTCTGAAGGACATTCCTTGGATACATGCCGTAACAATCTGCAACTGTGTACATAAACATTTTTTGAAGTGTAAACTTCTTTAGGCGCGTTGCGCTGATTGTAGGCAGTGAACACTGACCTGCAACGCTCGGATATGTAACGCTCTTGGGGTAAAGTCGGCTAAGGGAACAAGATAAATAAATATATCATATAGAGGTATTTAATTTCAATTAAATTGAAATTTAAACGAATAAATAAATTCATGTCCCAGAGCAGATGTGAACCGGAGCCGCCTGGGTGAGAGGCCAGCACTTAACCATTAAACCCAGGGCGGGAGCCGAAAGCCAGTATTTATATCGTCTATTTATATATATACATGCGTCCAAAAATCTCCTTAATAATGCTTGCGGCCGAGGCAAGACAATCTCGAGTACGTTAAAGTTTTTCGCGGACAAGATATACACACAATTTTTTGGGCAACCGTTAAATCTTTCAATCGATTTAATTTAAATTGAGACACAATTTAGTTTAATATAGTTCTAAAGGTGCTAAATTTACTTGCTTTACATGCGTTACCATGGAAATGAGACGAATATAATAAACTACAAATACTTGATAGTTGTCAAAATAAGTCGTAGAATGTGTGATTAAATATGTGTCAAAATGTGTATTTACTTTAACGGCCGCTGCCATAGCAACCGTCGCGAAATTGTATTTCGCGAACTGTGTTGCGTTCGCGAATTGGTAACTTCGCGGACGATTATTTAAATGTAATATAGAACGAAAAAAAAAGTTGTATTTCGTATTATTAACCTCGCCTTGATGAAGTTTACACTTCTGCTGTGTGGTTTTTAAGCACACCCATTTTCTTGTTTCGTCAATTTACTTGTCACTAGCGAAGTAATAAGCGATGTCATCTAGCATAAAATGTTTAAATGTTTGCGCTACGTTAATTTTGTCACTCAATTTTGTGCGACGTAATTACAACTGAAAACAAAAAAAATAATTAAAAAGAAAAACTTCATATTATTAAAACAAATTACAATTGGTAGAAAAATGTTTGATTTATTAAATGAAACGCAAATTTCTTTCAAATTTGATGCGCAACAAAAGTTAACATGGGGTAGATTTTTTAGCACGCAAAACGCTATGTGTATGTGTAATGTAATGCACAGTATATACAGCCTATATATAGGGTGTTTGATTACTCGGTTTCCTAATTTGGAGAGTATAAATTTCCCAAAATGTAGAATGTACTACCAAAAATTCGCGTAGAAAAGTTTTCAAATAAACGCGAAAAAAAAGAAGAAAATATTGGAAAATGTTGTTACACATAGTGTAAGTGTGTATGTGTGTACCTTTATATGAGAAATGCTGACCTGTTGCAAACAAAAAACTCTCGAACACGAACAGTATGCTTACAGTATATCATATTACGATATTTAACAGCTGTTAGTCCAGTGCTCGTATTTGTATGGACCACTGATATTGTATTATTTAATTATTTTTTGTGTGTCTCCTTTCAAGAGTATGGCTTACAATAATAATGAATTAGTAGATATGGTGTTAATGTATGGTGAGTACGAACAAAATGCTGCAAGAGCTCGGCGACGATATGCGGAACAATTTTCCAACAGACAATTGCTCGCGAGAGCTACCTTTGTATAATTAGCTCAGCGATTAGGAGATACTGGACGAATTGAACCACAACGACGCGAAGGACGTAGCAAAAGCAATAGAGTATTAGACGCAGAAGAAGATATCATAGAAGCTATAGAAAACGACCCAAAACTTAGTACCTACACGACAGCTTGCTAGACAATTTAATGTGTCCAATTATACCGTCTGGAGAACGCTGCGGGAAGATCAAATGCATTCCAGAAATCAACGATATTGACGAATTACGTGAACGTATTATTGTGGAAACGGATCGTATACGTGAACGCAATTTGTTTCAAAGTGTGCGTGAGTCACTTATACGATGCGCCAGAGTATGTATTCAAGAGAATAGTGAGACTTTTGAACATTTGCTGTAATTGTGCATTACAAACGAACAACAAAACATATTGTATCGCTATTAAAAGTTAAACTATTTCTTTTATTATTTTGTAATCGGATATCTGAAGAAGTAGCTGTGTAAGTATTTTTTTATCCCTAATGAAAGTGTTTACATAAAGCGAACATGCATAACACACACTCGACCTTTAAATCATATGTGTGTTTATTTTTGCACGTCTGATAATCAGCATAATGTGTACTATCTAATATAAAAACGTTGACTTTTTTTAAAAAAATGTACATAATTAAAAAAAATATTATATATGAAATCCTGGCAGTAATAAATGCTATTATCCACTGAATCCATTTGACTCTGGATTTAAAATTTTACCGTTTCTGAATGATATTGACCAGTGGTTATAACAGTGACGCGTCACGCCACTGTTATAACTTATATAACAGTGACTGTATATGTTTTAAATAAATAGGCAGTTTTAATTGAACCAAGTTACTCAACGATATAATATTTGATTCGTAGGTTTTCACTCATTGTTTAGCATTTTGCATAACACTGTTCTAATGAAATAGCTGACATAGAATATATCACCATGCTTAATGCAAGGACTTTAGGAAAAAAATCCAAAATATGGAACAGATGGCTTACTCTCGGCAACGGGAACTTTTTCCAAATGTATTTCGTATTATGTATGCGGACAAACACTCAGCGAAAACTAGTTCAGAACTCGACATAGAGACGGTGTCGTTCTGTTTTTCCTTTTTTATTATTCCCGGTCACCATACGTGCCGAAAACAAACGAGTAAGCTCCACCCGTTTCCGTGATCCGTACCCACGCGTCGGAAGATCCTTTCCAGCATTTTCACGGAACACGGGTGATATGAATTTCAGGTCTGGAAAGTCACATAAATCCGGGCGATTCTGCAAATCCAGTATTCGCGATTTGGAAAAATGCCTTATACTATGTCAAGTAATACGGTGTTTGCTGTGTTGTTTTTTGTCGGTTTGATCGGCTACGACTAGTCTGAGGCGTTTCTGAAAATAACCGTAGCTTATCGGAATTTGTTGGGCTTATTATAAATCGAAATGCAATATGCTTGTGATTAGTTCCTTAAAATAATTTCTCTCCAGCGTGGTTGGCATGACTAAGTAACTGACCTATTAATTTCAATACACCGCAGAGCGCTTTACGAGGGCCGAGGTATGTACTCCGAAATTGCTCTTTACAGTATCCCGTCAATAAAATAACTCCGCACATAAAATCTATTAAAGCATTAAACGTTTTAAATAAAAACTAGTCGAAGATCGCTTGGGCTTTCATTGTTTTTATCGCTGAATATACAATCCTTGAAATATTTGTAATAAATGTTCATGGTCAACAAATATCTTTGCATTTGGTTGTTGAAAATGTTGATACATATTGTCTGCCTAATATTTCTTTGACGTTCTTCCATTAATTTATGTAACTGTTATAATAAATAGACGTCTCGCAATCTATCTCACATAAATTCAATATAGAGAAAAGGATAAAAGCATATATAAATTAAAACATTGTATATTTGTGTAAAACAAATAAAGGTAAATAGGGAAATCAAGCTTATTAAAGTCTATTAATATAAGGAATGGAATTTATATCGCAATTAAAAAAATGAGGTGTGGACACCACACGACTTGTAACGAGTGTTACTTGCGGTCCAAATTTTGAATTTTTTTTATGCAGAAATTATTCCAAATCCAGCAAGTATTACTCCTTGTTCGAATTTTAAAATTTCTTTTATACAACGATTTCTCCAAATCTAGCTCTAAACACATTCGCACTTATAACTCTATGTTTACAGAAGGCATTATTTGCGAGATATTTGAAAAAACTGCTATTCGATACAGGTAAAAGTGTTACTTATGCTCCGAATTTTGAAATCTTCTATATATGGACAAAAATTGTTCCAACTCGAGCTGTAAATACTTTTGTCAGATAAATCTGTATAGAATGTATAATTAGCGAAATATTTACAAAAAACACCATTTCGATAAGACAAAAAGACCTACTTCCGGTAGGAATTTCGAAAAATATTTTATAAAACCCTTCTAAAATTCACTTTTTAATACATTTGTAATTTTTGTAATTTGTGTAAACTTAAGACATGACAAGATAATAGTAAATTTTGATTTTTTTTTTGAAGTAAACCACTGTTTCCGGTCTATTGAATTCACTGAAAATCTAATCAGATCTTAAGAGTAAGATTATAGTCACATAGAGAGAGACTTTTTTAAAAAACACAATTTTTCTGTGACGGGAAAAAAAGTTGACATTTTATCCTTTTTGACAGGTAATAAAATGTCACTTTATCAACCCGGGAAAAAAATACTCACTTTTTTCCCCGGGAAAAAAGTGAGTACACTTTTTGCCCGCTTAAATTGACAGATATTTGATTATTTTACAGGTTTCCATTAGCAACGCAGGTGTAATGTCACTTGAAATGTCACATCGATTGATTTTCTGACTTCAATATATAGTATTTACGTGATTTTTTCAATATTAAATCGTCGTTTTTCCCATCACAGAAAAAAATAGTGTATTATACACGGGAAAAAAATTAAATTTTAGCTCTCGGTAATTTATCTCACTCCGCTTCGCGTCGTGAGATAACCCTTACCTCGAGCTAAATTCTAATACTTTTTTCCCTTGTATAATAAATAACTATTTTGGTATCAGTGGGCTTCAAAATGTGTACATCTGCGAAAATTTCGAGTTCGAACATTCTTATCACCACAGTAGTTTTTTTATACTACGTATAAGAAAGTAAAACGAGTATAATATAATGAAAGTATATGTCAGAAATACAAGAAATATCGAAATAGACTAAATAAATCAATAAAAAAAAAAAAACAAATAATTTAAATTTCAGTCAAAAATTTTGAGGGCTTCGAAAGATTCAAGGAATCTATGGAAGATTATTGATGATATTTGTAATGAAAGTAAGCAAAAAAACGTTAATATAAAAAACATAAAATTTAAAGGAATGATTAAAACTGATAAAACAGAAATACCTAGCAATCGAATTTAATGAAATTTTGCATCAATAAGGCAAAACTTGTCACGTAATGTGAATATGAAAAACCAAGACAGCAAATTAGGTAAAACATTACGTAATTGATTTTTCCCCATCCTACAGATAAGCTGGAGGTAATGGAACACATATCAAAATTAAAAAACAATGAAAGACCCGGTGGAGATAACACATATAATCAATAATTGTTTGAAAGATGGAGCATTTCCGTCAGTCTTAAATACAGGAGTAATCTTACCTTTATATAAAAATAATGATAAAAGTGCAATATCAATATAGCAAACATTTTTGAGAATGTTATAGAAAAAAACCTGTTGCTTTTTTGGATACATACTGTGCACTTTCTAATAAGCAGTATGGCTTTCGAGCGGAATGTCAACACAGGATGCACTTGCACATTTGCAGGCCGCGTATTTGCCTGTTTTTGGATTTAGCAAGAGCTTTTGACACAGTGAGCCATAAAACATTATTACAAATTAGAAGCAGTTAGTATCCAGGAGTCTGCTTTAGGCTTGATGGAGAATTATTTGGTGGGACGTCCACAGTTTACAAGAATTGATGACAAATACAAAGGCAAAAAACCGTAATGTGTGGAGTGCCTCAAGGCACGGTTCTGGGACCAATACTGTTTTTAATATATATCAATGATATTTCTCATAAACATATTGAAGCTGATATTGCCAGTTTTGCAGATGATACTGATTTATGGCTAACGCATGGGATGAGCTTAAACTTAAAGGGCTACTTAATTTAAGAAAGGTGAATGATTACTTAAAGGATAATATGTTAACTATTAATGCAGACAAAATTAAATATATGCTTTTTACGTCTTATGGAAATTATTTACCGAATTTGGGACCACGATGTACAGATTCTGGACTTACAATAACAGAAGCTCAAAAGGTAAGATATCTTGGCGTATAGTGGTGGATAGATATCTGCCATCGGATTTGCATGTTGAGAGTTGTCAAAAAATTTAGAGGCTCTGTTTAAATACCTTAAGCACGTAATGAACACAGTACAATTAAGATCCGTGTATTATGCTTTAGTCCAGACTCAGACTCAATATGGAATCGTTGGATGAGGAGGTGTTTCTGGACGTTATTTGAGAAACTTAGATATAGTCCAGAAGTGGATATTACAGATCATTTTCAATAAAAAACGCAATTATCCAAGTGAAGTATTACTCTTTGAAACGGGTGTTTTTGATGTGTGATAAGTTTACTGGTTTATGGTATGCTTACACATCTTAAATAAATAAAAAAATTGTTATTACTGTATAAATAAACTTGATGTTAGGTCACACAATGTACAATTAATAACACTTGCTGATATAGCAACTTTGTGACATGGACAGCAAGGTATTGTCTATTTACACATGGATTAAACATAATACATCTTGAGTGTGTCGTCCTTGTTAAGTATATTAGTAATTAACAGGGCATTAAAAAAAAAAAGACATTATTATTATTGTATAAATAAACTTGATGTTAGGTCAGAGAATGTACAATTCATAACACTTGCTGATATAGCAATTTGGTGACTTGGTAAGTATTAGTAGGGTACCTTCACTAAAGACTGTAATAGAAAGTAAGATCATTAGACAAGGCAGTATCAGATTAGTGTAAGTCTGAGTGTTAGTAGTAACAACTTGAGTTCTAATATAGTGTTAAACCATTGTACTGCATTTGGTTGTAATTACATAATACTGCAAAACCGCTACAAAAATTATACAAGCATCACATTAATAAAATTTAAGCGTTTAACTTCCTTACCCTACATGGACATCAAGGAGACTTAAGAGTTCCATAACATGGCGATCCCGCCAGGATTTGTTATGTTATTCGATGTGTAAATAAACAAAACCTTGCTCTTTATGTCAGCAAATGTTATTAGTTACCGTAGCGGGCGAGACTGAGATTCTGGCGGCACGGGTGCGCCGGGGGTGTCCGCAGGGTGGGGTGTTGTCCCCACTATTGTGGAACTTGGTAGCAGACGGTTTGCTGGAAGGGCTCACCGATGGGGGACACAAAGTCCTTGGCTATGCTGACGACATAGTCATAATATCACGAGGCAAATTCAACTCAACCGTTAGGGAACGCATGCAGGGCGCCTTCAACCGGACATCTAGAAGGGTAGAAAGAGAGAGACTAAACATTAGTCCCAATAAAACTACTCTGGTAGCATTTACCCGAAGGCGTAAGCTGGGGGATCTTGGACCGCTTACCCTTAGGGGAGAAAACATATACATCTCGAAAGAGGTAAAGTATCTAGGAGTAAAGCTAGACTGGACACTTACCTGGAATCGACCCTGGAAAACATTACGAAGATAGCGGTAACATCTCTAATGATAACTAGATACTTACACGGAAAGCAATGGGGTTTAAGGTCGGACATGTACTGGACATACAACATGGTGGTAAAACCGATTTTAACGTATGCCTCTCTAGTGTGGTGGCCCAAGGCACAACAAAGGAAGGCCATTTTACAACTAGGCAATGTGCAAAGACTTGCCTGCTTGGGCATAACCGGATCAATGCGGACCACTCCAAATGCAGCCATGTAGGCCGTCTTATGTCTCCCGCCTCTTCATCTTGTGATACAAGGGGAGGCCAGGATGGAGGCCTTTACGCTACAGCTGAAAAACGCTAAATCTAATAAAACGGCGGGACACATGGCAATTGTAAACCTTGTGGGTGGAGATGTCTTAAGTATGAGAACGGACCACATGGTAAAGCAATATAGCCTAAACAGACCATTCGAAGTAAACATTCCAGAAAGACTCGAATGGGAGAATGGTATGCCAAGTATCAGCTGGCGTGATCAGACCTGGTACACAGATGGATCGAAGACCGCAGCTGGCAGTGGAGCAGGAATCTACTCTGCCAGCCAGAGCAAATACTATGCACTGGGGGATATACATCTGTGTTTCAGGCAGAGGTGTATGCCATACTTCAATGTGTTATAGAAAACAAAAGGAATGACGTCAGTCACCGGCGTATTCTTATACTATCTGACAGTCAATCGGCACTAAAGGCGTTATCAAGCCATGAGGTGTCGTCAAGACTGGTCTGGGAATGCCTCGAAGAACTCAAACTGCTGGCAATCCGGAATAAGGTAAAACTGATCTGGGTGACAGGGCATAAGGGATTGAGGGCAATGAAAAAGCTTATGAACTCGCTAGGAGAGGATCAGAAGCAAGATTCATAGACCCAGAACCGGCTCTGGGGGTACCCAAAAGTATGACCCGAAGTGAAGTTAAAGACTGGGACAAAATCATGGTAAGGAATTTATAGGCCAACCATGCAACAAAAGAGCTGCAGAACTATTACACATGAGCAGAGAACGGCTGCGAACAACAACGGGCCTCTTGACTGGTCATGCACATGTTAAAGTGCATCTCAACAGGATAGGCCTGTATGATGGTGACCTTAGTTGTAGACTCTGCAATAAGGAACCAGAAACAGTCGGACATATCCTGGTAAACCGTGAGGTACTGGATCACAGGAGGCAACGCTTCTTTGGGCAACCGAACGTAGATCCAGAGATGCTCAAGAGACATCCAGTAAAGGACCTGTACAGACTTGAACAAGATACAACATTGCTGGAGTGGATAACATAGATAACACAGGTTGAGCACATTAAGCCTTATTGGCTGCGGTTCAGGCTGGAGACGTTAGTCAGACAGGCCTGGAGGAAAAAAAAGTGTTATTAGTTGCACATTCTGTAGCCTCGACACACATTTGTTATCATAGAGTTTATTTATACAATAATACATACTGCTCCACTCTACTTCTTTTACATGATGACATGAAGTTAGAATATCAACACACGAGGAAACCATAGTTAATTGTCTTCAGCAATTATATTTTATATTTAATCAATTCCAATAAACGACTTTTTTTGTTGGCTTTCGAAGTTTTTCCAAGTTAGATAGTCATTATCTAGACCCAGCGATAACTGAATATATTAAATAAATCACCCTAAACTCATTACCATAATTTTTGCATCCGTAAGAGGATTAAAATCAACCAGAGTTTTGATCACGAGGACTGTTTCGAAACTTTATTTTTAATGTTAATAGAAAGAGTTTTCATCACGTTCTTTATCGCGCATAATAATCGGTAAATTTGTAGGGCTCTCACGTTGTATATTTTCTTTACACATATGGACTGCACCAGTCTGGCCTGAGGCAATTTTTACGGAGTAAAAAAATTACATTACGCTAAAATTTTCATAATACATCACGTCGGAAATCCAGCATCCAGGCAACATTTTTATCTCTGCACAAAATAAACAGTTATCCGGGACACGTAAAGCGACCTTACCGCAGCCACTAATGCCGCCCCATCCAGTTTAGTAGCCGTCCGCTTTGTAGTAGCTACGCGCGAGAGATAAGAAAACTGGAGCAAGCTCTAATTCCCCACATACAATTTATCACAATGTTCTTTTGGTTCTTACCGTTCTTTATGGTTAGTGAGATATTATTTCAGCTGTAGTGTCAACAATAACGAGACAATAATACTTTTAGATATTGTATTTTGCGATTATTTCTTTCCTGGTGCTATCTACATCTTGTCGTTTAGAAATAATCGTAAATAGGTTTCCGTTAATACCTACTGCACGACTTTTTTGTGTTCTCTATTTCGTTTACCAGAATAACGTTTCCATTTGTTTTAGTTTACATTTCGACAGCCAAATTATTTTCTTTCTACCAAAATTTCGTTAGTTTGAAATATATACGGGAATCACTCCTAAAAATTGTTGGTTAAAGCAAATTTTGTATCTGAAAGAGCTATTGTTAGAAATCTTCTTTCAAATATAAGCGGTTGCAATATTTAATAGAAATTTCCAGGCATCAAAATTATCACAAGTCATAAAAAGCGGAAACGCAGAAAGGTGATAACGCCGAAATGTGTAAAACACCTGCCGCTCATTAGTATTCATTAGTACGGTATAGCTAAAAGAGTGTTTGCTGTTGTCCCCAATAATTTGAGGATATCCTGATAGAAGCTACAAAGAGCTTCCTATTTTTTTATTCGTTTACAATATTTGTCACTAAAACTTCTAAGTCAAAATGACATTTTAGATGAGTTTTATATATTTCTTTAATATTATAAGTCATAAGAAACTCGTAAGACCTAAGACACACGTAAGAGATACATACAGCGTAAAGTTTAATTACCGTTCAAAATGAACATAAGCAAACATAGAATGTAATGATTGGCGCAAGTGCTATTTTGGTATTTTGTTTATTTATTTGGTCCAAGAAGAAGTTTTAAATCTTGTCGAAGGAGACCCTTCTACTAATACTCGAGAAATAGCTCGTCAAGTAAATTTATCAAATCGAATTGTCAGGCGAACACTGCGCAAAAATCAATTGTATCCTTTCTATGTACAAAAAGTAAAGGCTTTACAACCCGAACGTTTACAATTTGGCGATGGTTTCAACAAAAACTTGATGAAATTCCTAACATTTTATCCATTGTATTGACGATAGATGAAGCAACGTTTACACGTAACGGCATAAATAACTGTCGTAATACTCATATATAGGCTGTCAAAAATCCACGTCCTTGATCTCTATTTATGGATGTTTATGAAGACCATGGTGTACACCAACGAAATCATTGATTTAGATGATCTTCGTAACCGCGTTGAGGTAGCTGCGGCGACAATTTCACGGCAAGACCAAGCTCTAGTAAATTATGCCAATTCACATGGATACGTCGAGCAAGACTGAGAGCTGTTAAATAAATAAAAAATAATAGAAAGTACTACATAAAGTTCTAAGGCCAGTCGTCTTAGCTGTTAATTACATCAGACTACATGCGGTCAATCATCGTCAATTTAGAGCTTTGGCTGCTTGGAATTTTGTACATATTGCAGTGATCTTGAGTCTGCAATTGAATTGTAAACAAGTTTCCTCCGGATCACTTTTAGATTTAATTTAATTAAAGTTAGTTTTATTTAATTTATAAAAGTCCTAAGCAAAAATCAAACTATCTCCTTTGTATATAGATATTTATTTACTAAGGTAAGATTTCAGAAAATCTCAATTAAATTAATTAAAATAGTGTAAGAATGTCATTATAGTTTTCATCCATGAAATTACTAATTAGGATAAGACGTATATATCAAGTAAATATTCATGACAAAGTGTTTTCCGTAACTTCAGCGGGAAAGAGGTATGATGTCGGAGACCGTTCGATGGATTGGCCAGAAGTATATTCGATATATGCTATCAACAACTATGAACGTGTAACACATAAATGGCAATAAATACTTGGATTATATATTGTAAATAACGTAATAACTATTTGTAAAATTTCTGTAAAATTTTGTACATTATAATTTGACGTAAACAAGTTGACATTGAAATAGATGTTTGTTTACATTTTTAAGTAAGTAATACATCACTTGACCGAAAGGTGCAGCAGTGTAGCCATGCATTTTTGGAAGTGGAAAGATAGCCGGTACAGAGCATGTCTAAGTTTATTATTAAGGTAAATGATAATATAAAGGTGAAAGGCGAGAATTTGAGGACTTTTACTTTATAAAGCAGGTGCGAACCGCTCTTAAAAATAAAACATTGGTGCCTATACTTATAAATTATTAAGAATTAAACAAAATTCAGAACTTAGAATAATTTCCCATAAATTGGGACTTATAATATTTCCTCAAATATTTAATAATAACTTAGAATAATTTCGCATAGATAAAACTTATAAATATTTTAAGCGAGACAAATATTTTTGGGGACCTAGAATGTTTTATTTTAACACGCGATGGTATAACACAATGCGTTACGTTGAAACATTTTAGTAATTGTAATGGCTTTGTTTTATATTTAATGAGAGAATTTATATTTAATTCTGGACATAAGTATAGACACTTTACGTTTGCAAATCTATAGGTCAAAAGTTTTAAGTTTGTTGAAAGTTTTTTTTTGTCTTTTGTAGAATATTTTATTGTATAAAGTTTATTTATATAAATGCTTAACACGGACGAATTTAACCAATTGTATGAAGAATTAAGGTAGTGTAATTGTGTTTATTTTTGTTGGTTTTGTATAATATAGTGTTGAACAGAAATTTATGTGGTGGTTTATGCTGGAGTTTAAACGAGGTTGGTCATTTTTTTTTATGAATATACTTTCACAATTCATTTTTTTTGTGCTCGTGTATTAAGATTTGACGTGTTGGGTAATCGGTCAGGGATGTGTACAATGAATTACGTAGGTGATTAATTCATAGTATGGAGCTTTGATTAATCCTAGAAACACGAATTTGTTTTGGAGATACTGTTTGGGAACGAGAAAAGGCGCTGGGCTGTATTAACGTCAAAACAGAGTCCATGTGTTAAGGTGTATATTTTTGTTTTATTTTTGGACAGTGGGAATTCATTATATTTTATTTAACGGGAGAGTAGGGTTTCTAAAAAAAAAAATTTTGATTTTTTTTAGTTGATTTTCTGATTGGAGAACCTTTCAAGAATATTGTGTGCAAATTTGAGATGAATCAGAGTAAAACTAACGAAGATACAGCGGTTTAAGCGACCGCGTGTCACTTCCGCGCGCCCAAAAGGACGGTATAGCGGTGGCCGTCATACAGACGCCTAATGTCCTTCAAGGATTTGACGTCTACTGTTTATTTAGTCAGTGTCAGTGTCAGTTTAGTCAGTGTAGATGATATGATTCAGTGTGAGGTAAGCCGATAAAACGCTTATGGACGTTTTATTCCAAACTTTTTTAGTATTCAAACTTTCAAGCGTTTTTCCCACAATTCACGTTTTCAAAGACGGTGCCCCTCATAACTTCAAAACTACTGCACCGATCCTTTTGTAGTTTTGAACACTATTTCTGTACATAATTTAAGAGGTAAAGCTGGAAAGTTTGTTTCAAATTTGTTGATATTTTTAATTTTACAATAACAAATTGGCCGATTTTTTCCGCAAAAATCGTGTTTCTCATTTCAAAGTGTTCCCGAAAAGTGAAAAATTGAAATTTTGAAAAAACCTCCCAGCGTTACCTGGAGAAAACGATTATCTAACGAAAAAACTTTGATTTTTTCATTTCAGATGATCCAGCACCGTACTATGAGGGGCACCGCAATTAAATTTTTTTCCGAGACGCTTCCAAATAATTGCTGCCATTGCCGAATTTTTTAATATTTCTTCATGAAAATTTCACATAATATTCTTCAAATGTTATACTTTAATGTACCTTTGCCTTTAATGCATAGATTTCAACTGCGTCGTCAAAAAAATTCACAAAAGTATGCATTTTTTTGCACGAATTAACCTTATCCTCCCCTTAATTATTATCCAGTATAAGTCACGACATTTAGCGAAACTTTGACTTGTTGATTGCTTTAGCTAAATATTCATGAATAAGTATGTAACTAGTGTGTTTAGTAGAATATTTTTTTTGATTTAATTGTTATTATTGTTTTGATCATAATACTGTATTAGTTTTGTTTTTATTATCATATTATCATAACATGCAAGGGTTTGATTTTATACATAAAATTTCTTTTGTTTGTAAATATATCTGTTTTGTTTTAATTTAATGTCTTAATAAATTATGTTATAAGATATTTCTGTATTTTTATTTATTTTATCTGACCTGGAGACAACTTGGGAGCATTCATTTTGGAGAAGAAAAATTGTTATTATTTTTCTGATCATTAGTGTAACCTTAAAACTGAGCTAGTGAAGTGTGAAATTCCTTAACCTACTTTTCTGCAGAAACTATAAGATCCTAGTTTAGCATAAGGCCTAGCACTACGATATATGCTTGATTCTGCCCTAATTTAATATTTAAATAATTTAGATAAATTTACATAACTGTTAATTTGCAAGAATCACAGCAATATGTTCTTTCGATTTGGTTAATCGATATAATTACTTAATAATACTTCATAAACCCTTAAATACATTTGTTCACTGAAACGGTGTTTTCAAACGAATAAGTCAATCGAGTGGTAATGCCTAGTCAGACATATCCTTCAGGGTAAGCTCGCGTTTTCGTCGCCTTGAGCACCGGTCGTTGCGGTTGTGTCATAAACACATTCGGCAGAGCTTAAGCATACATACATATGAATCTAGCCGTTAGGGTATAACAATGATTGTGTGTTATATTTGATGTGTGTCATTTATATTTATGACATTTACTTTATTAAAAATGTCAATGCCCAACTGAATTGAAGACAATAGAGAATAGTATTATGATGAAAATTCCACGAAAAATATATTTACCACTAATACATTATTTGTGTGTTCGTATTACCTATACAATAAGGTCATTCATTGTTCTGTATTATCGGGGATAAATACGCAAGTGTGTCACATTTTAAATTTGATTTGTTATTTTTAAGGCCTAATTTATTTTCCCATTTTTTTAGAAGTCCGTGCGTGTTAATTTAAAATTAGAATCCTAATTTTTAGTTAGTATTTAGGTTTTATTTATTTACTTTTCGGACATTTCGTTTCATCTACCGTGATACCGTTTACTTCATCTTTCTTCTTATCGACATACGGTAGATTTATTGCTCAGATTTGTCTCTAATTCTTAAATATCATATGTTCTTCTATCTTTAAGTCTCTTATTTTCTCCTTAATTTAATTTTCATATTTCCTTTTGTAACTTTGGTAATGTTTAAGGCATATACCTATGCTTTGGTGATGATGAGTCTTGTGAACAACTGATGTGCATTTTACTTTCCCATAAGGAAGTATTGTGACGATAAAAATGTTCGACCTCGAGATTTTTGCAGATGTCCACGTTTTGAAGTCCCTTCATTGGAAGTAACACTTTTACTCGTATCGAATAGCGATTTTTTGCAAATATGACGTAAATTATGCGTTCTATATATATATTTGTCAAGAGTACAAAAGTATTTAGAGTTGGATTAGGAATATTTTTTGTATAAATGAAATTTCAATATTTAGGCCGGAAGTAACACTTCTACTCTAAGCGAGTAGCACTTTTTTTCAAATATTCCGGAAAGTATGCATTCCATACAGATTTATTAAGAGAATAGAAGTATTAGAATAGGATTTTGAATAATTTTTATGAGAAATTTCTCAAAATTTGGTTATTTTTCTAAGAAGATAAAACCATTTAAAACAATTTAGAACAATTATGTATAATTTGAAACGCTCATACGTATAAGAAAGTCGTGTGGTGGACACACTTCATTTTTTCGCTAGATATACCATTTACTTCTTACATAGCTGATTTAAGACGGTAGGCCGATGTCATAGCAAATAGGCTTAGAAGCGGAAGTAAATAATTATCGAATTGGATTTGATTTTATTGGAATTGCTGGATTTATTCTGGATTGTGTCGTTTTATTTCTTTGCAAGAATATAAAAAAACAATATGTATAAATATATGTACTTATATATAAAGATCAACATGATAACATGAATTTGGATTTTCATAATCATGATTATTTTACAGCTAAATTTTTTACTATCATCCAAAAAAAGTCACATATAAAAACTGTATATGCTAATGTTTAACCTAAGTAATGACAAATATAACATTTCAATTGTCAAGTTCTTGTTACAGGTAGCCTTGGTGGATACTTTCTTCATTTCATAGTTCCTAGTTATAGTTTCTCTCTTACTGTTTTGTCGATATTTCCTGCCCCTGCTTGCCCGATTGTTAGTATGAGGCTGGATAATTGTCGATAATTTATAGAGTATATGTAATCGCGTGGCTTCGCTCCCATGATCATATATGTTCCATATTCGTAAGTAACGGAGATATCCCTCTGGATTTTATTTAAGACACTCAGTATTGGAGTTTGCTGACGGATATTAAGGTGATTTAATATCTCTTAATTTAGATTATGTATATTTCGTTTCTGTTCCGTCTATTTAAGCAATCGTTTCTGTCAATTTTGCGATTTGTGTTGCGTAATTATGAGTTTCTTTTGTAATTTGTATAAAAAAAAGTATGATTCATTTTGTAATGGGGATTTCTTTGCTAATTTAAATTTTAAGTATCTAGGTTGGAATTCTTGTGTTTAGATGGGTTATTTGCCTTTATGTTTGTTGTCGACAATGGAATAGTTACTTGTTGTTTCCACCGCCGTGTTGTTGCACCTAGCCACGCGTTGTACGGCCGTAGAGCTGTACGTTTGATAATTGCTTGGTGCCGGTTAGTTTCGTATAATAAAACACGATGTTATGGATGCACTGACTTTACTTCTTAAAAACCCACAATTATTATCACTTAAATAATTAAATTAAAAACTATATACATTGCACAGAATTATTGGCGCACTTGTTGCGTATGTTATATGTTTGAATTGTAATATGCTATGTAGCAGGTATTGCAGTTACGAGTGTGACTGTACTATTTGTACATTGTTTTTGTGATTGATGTTCACTCTTCTGATTGTGACTCCACACTAACTTAAATTGAATCTTTCTTTTCCTACCCTTGTGTAGTAGAAGGGATAAATATGAACAATTGATTTGACGATAAATGTTTCGTAATGGTTAGTTCTAGGAAATATTACTCGTTTACAAATTACAATACCCAACAATCGGTATGTAATAAAAGAATATAGTATAAGTTTATTGTGAACAATCGGTACGTAATAAAATAATATAAGTTCATTTTTAACTTTCCAAGACTAATTCCTTACCGTTATCTTCACAAAGAGAGTAATTTATTTTTGATTACTGGGGAAAACCTAGATAGCTAAAGTAAATGTATTCAGCTTATCCTAAATTAGATTTCTATAGAAGTTTAACATTAGGAGGATTTACCTATGATAAGGTAAATACTGTGTATATATAATTTATTGATCTGAATAAATTGTCTAACGTTTGAATAATAATTGTGATTTAGAACTATCTTAATTAATACTAAATAATATTGTTTAGGCATAAGCCAGAACAATGTTCATACAGGGTGTAATTCTGTAATCCCTTAAAGACCAAATTTTAATTTAAATTTTGCTTTTAAATACAGTTTTGTAATTTTAAAACGTTAATCTTTTTCTTGCATATTCTTTCTGTTTTACTACCCCTAATTTTCTTGTTTTAAATATACATAAATAGAACTTTCACACGTTAATGCTTAAATATGCAGAACACATGTTCCATTGAACAAATCTGCCAATTGGCAACTTGTTAAAATTGGTGTACACGAAAACTTTTGTTCTCTTTTGTTTGATGTTACATAACAGCACTGAATGCAATACCTGTGTTTTTTCTTAATTAAGGAGAATTGAGTAATTAGTCACATTTAATTTATTTTAACGATAAAACTTTAAAAGAGCTTACAAACAGGAGCAATCCTTAAATTGTTGACCTTTTAAATAAAACTTTACATATTTTCATTTTGAAGTTAATTTAGTTAATATACATAGGGATCTTAAATTTGCTCATATTTAATAATCATAAGTTAATTTTATTTAATCGTTCCTGCTACTTTGAATTTTTATTTTCAAAATAAATCCTGTTAATGTTGTGATTGTGACTTGTGATTAAACACCATTTAAAATTTCTTATTTTCTCTCGGGTGACAATTTCATCAAGGAGCTCGTCAAATAACTGAGCGAGAGGTGGCGCCATATTCGATAGTTGTTCTAGGGAATAACTACGACCCACATCTTCTCCGCAACTGACAGAGCGGCGGCGAGTTATATTGTGTTTTAGATCGACATTAGTTAAATTGATTTTTCTGCTTCGCGCTGAGTAAATTAATTAGGAAATTTTATCACAAAAATTTGCCCACGATGAGATTTGAACTCATGACCTTCTTAATGCCGTCAAGACGCGGTAACCAACTGCGCCACGAGGGCTTGAGTTAATTTCCGAACTGCCGGATAAAGATGTATTATTTCAACTGTCACTTGATGATATCAAGACGTTTAAGTAGATATGAACTCAAGCCCTCGTGGCGCAGTTGGTTAGCGCGTCTTGACGGCATTAAGAAGGTCATGAGTTCAAATCTCATCGTGGGCAAATTTTTGTGATAAAATTTCCTAATTAATTTACTCAGCGCGAAGCAGAAAAATCAATTTAGGTATTTCTCCGCTGAGAAAAACGGAATTTTAGAAATAATTAAAATTCAAATTTACACATCAACATTAGTATTGCGACGAGGGTAAGAATTGAGTACCTAAGTGACACAGATAAGGTATACATACAGATTGTGGCAAAAGAATTTTAGAGTGTGTTGCTACCCCCTGCTTACGGCGAAGACGCCGTAAATGGCTGACTTTTTCTGACTTAGTTATTAAAAAAAAATTAAACTGTTCATTTTCTGATAGTATTTACTGGATATTGAAAATAATTCAGCCAAATTCGCGGTTTTTTAATCAAATATTTCTTATGTAAATAGATAAAAGCAATCATTACAGTATGTCCCCGGATCGACTTTAAAAGAGGGCAAATTTCTTTATTTTTGATTTCTCAGAAAATTTCACTCTTGATGATTTTCTCTGCAAACCCCAAAACACAAATAACTTTTTATTTAACTCGAACGGTTCTCTTGATAATATCATTTTTCTTCAAAATTTGTACCTAAAAGTTTTTATTCGTAGAAGTAACTCTATTAGGCAGATTTCGTTGAAAAATACAACTCAGAGCATTTGATAAATCTAATAAATTAGTATAACTGCAAATTAAATCTTCGCTAATTTGAACAGTATTTATGCTATAATGGTGACCAAATTCCTTAAAACAGACTCGGTTTTAAACATTAAGAAGTCAAAGAAATTGTTCGATGAAGACGATGCTGCTTCAGTTCTCGCCGTTCATTCCGCAAGAGAAGCTCCAAGGTTGTCTTTAAGAAGGAGAGCAATAATAACAGGGATAAGTAAATCTCATTTACAAAGAATATTTAAGGAGAACAAAATTTTACCATTTAAACCGCAATTTAGACAAACTTTAGAAAATGGTGATGAAGCCAAACTTATGGATTTTTGTTTAGAAATGGGCTACAGAGTTTTGGAAGATTCAAATTTTCATAGTCTACACTAAATCGAACCGAAAACAAATAATTTAGCGGTTTGTAATGAAAAATTAAAAATAACTCCGAAATTATTGGGTTTGGGTATTGGACATTATTAGTAAAAATTAAGCGGAATTAACGCATGATTCCAAAAATTTAATAATATACGGGGTGTTCCATTTGAAAAAAATCAGTAAAGGCTCTTTGCCGACAGCCAATTTGATGCATAGTAACAAACACCCTGTATAATAAAATAAATGTTTGATTATTTTGTAGGTTCAACACATCCCGTGGCTGCATACTTACTAAATAATTTTGTCCTAGATAATCGTAATGCTACCGCATAGAATTATTATGGTAAACGTTGTCGCGGCGATTTTTTTTTATAATTTTCATTAATAACTCAACAATCCGTCATCCAAAACCAAAACCTCAGATATCGATGAAAACACAAATTAAAGTAGATAAGGAAAAATAAAAGATATACAGGTTGTTTCATTAAAAAAAAAATTCGAATGTGTGCCATTTTAGCGCATCACACTGTATAATTCAAATTATTTTCAAAATGTGTTTTTTGTTATTGTGCTACTTTTTATAAAATAAATTTCTTCAGTACTATTTAATAACGCCTATATTGGATTTTTGATGCACTAATGAGCAAGCCTGTATACATTATTATTTGTTAAATTTATTAAATAAAACTTGACTCCAATTTGGATATTTTCGAGCAAGAAAATGATATTATCTCGAGAAACGTTCGAGTTAAATAAAAAGTAATTTGTGTTTTGGGGGTTTGAAAACAAGCAGAGTAAATGATCAAGAGTGAAATTTTCTGAGAAATCAAAAATAATTTTTTTTCCTCTTTTAAAATCTATCCGTGGACATACTGTATATATTAGTATATAATTTATTATTGTTTAACTTTAAGGGACTAAGTAACTTTCATCCAAGAAAATATCTATAGATATAAATATAGTTTCGAGACCCTTAAAAAGGAAGGAGATACAAAGGTGGCCACTCACCTGAGGCCGGCGATAATCTCCATGGCTCCGTTGAAGTTTCCAATGTTCCATGAGGACAGGGCGACCCGCAAAACGCAGGATAACACAGCTCGCCGGGCATCGTGCGTAGGCTGGGATATTATCAGTTGGGTCACCCACGCGCTGACCTAGTAAACACATGTACTCTGTAGTATGACAATAATTAACACGGCCTAGCAGATGATGGCAGCACCTGCATACCTACTATGAGCACATGTCGTAATTATATTAATATCAAAATAATTGCTTTAAAATGCTGCAGGTCATAATTGAATATTTGACGTTTTAAGTGGATTATTTTACATGAAGTATATCACGTTTAAAATATATTCCGTGGAAAAAATATTAACGACATGAAATATTTCCTTTCATGTTTTAATAATTTTCTACTTTAATCATCACTGTAATAATTAAATGAAATTCTATTTTAAAATTGTTACCGTATTGGTAAATGGAACCTCGCTTACGTTTTGTACATAGAATCTTCACTAACGCTATATACATATAATCAATTTTTTTAATTAAAATATTAACACTGCAATATCTGTAGTACCACATGATTTTGCAAAAACCCAAGATTCTATACAAGCACTTGAAACAAACGGTCGCATTCAGCAGACACAACAGTTGCGCAACCGTTCAGTGATAGGATTCAGCAGATTTACTCTCACTCATGTTGAGGAGCGTTCGCCATTTATGTGAGCGGAAAAATTCTACGCTCACTTAGTGAGCGTATTCTGTACGCATGCGCCATTAACGCATTCCAACACCAACGTAACACATAATTTTGAAGAAGTTACTAGAAAAGTAAGATAAGCAAATTAAAGGTATTGTGCTGAAATAAATGTATTATATAATATTGGAGTTAACCGAGTATTTTAATCTGGGTTGCAAAGACGAGCCCTTACACTAAAAACTACCCCGCACTTAATGAGGAAAAACATTTCTTATTATAGTTTTTTCGGTTTAATTTGTATAATTCTAACATATGGCAGCAGTGAAAAGTACCAAATGGAAGGTGCATTCCGAAATGTGTATACAAAAAAAGTCTCAAATTAAGGATTAAAGTATGTATTTTCTTAAGAATGTAAACCTCTGAGTAAAAGTGTTACTTCCGGTCCGAATTTTGAAATTCTTTTATATATTTTTTTCCAAATGCAGTTCTAAGTACTTTTATCTTCTTAATAAAACTGTATAAAATAAAAAAATTGCGAAATATTTACAAAAACCCGCTATTTGATAAGAGTTGAAGTATTACTTCCGGTCCGAATTTTAAAATTTCTTCCATACAAAAGTTATTCCAAATCTAGCTCTAAATTCTTTTCCACTCATAATTAATCTATATAGAATACATGATTTGCGAAATATTTGCAAAACCTGCAATTCGATAATAGTAAAAGTGTTGTTTGTGGTCCGAATTTTAAAGTTTTACAAACAATTCAGGCTTTAAATATATCTGTATTTTAGATAAATGTGTTAGAATGTATAATTTGAGACATTTGCAAAAAACTGTTTTTCGCTAGGACAAAAATTACTTCCTACTTTCGGTAGAAATTTTAAAAAAACTTTTCTTATAAAATCTTGCCAAAATTCACTTTTTAGTACTTTTGTATAATTTAAAACTTGTCTAAACTTAGTACTTAACTAGATCTTATTAAATTTTGATTTTATTACTGAAGTAAGTAAACTACTACTTCCGGTCTACTGTATTTATTGAAAATCTAATCAGTTCGCAAGAGGAAGATTATCCTCGTGAATATAAAGTTTAGTATTGACAGCTGTATTCGTTTAGCCGCTATAGTGGTCACACACACACAGAGAGAGAGAGAGAGAGAGAGAGAGAGAGTGAGAGAGAGAGAGAGAGAGAGAGAGAGAGAGAGGGAGGGAGGGAGGGAGAGAGAGAGGGAGGGAGGGAGGGAGAGAGGGAGGGAGGGAGAGAGAGAGAGAGAGAGTCAAACACACTGACACACACACAGAAAGACATGTTTGGTGAAACCAATTTTTCGATATCAGGGGACTTCAAAACGTGGACATCTGCAAAAATCTCGAGGTCGAAAATTTTCGTCATCACAATACTTCCTTATACACCGTATAAAAAAGAGAAACTTTTGAATCTCCAAAAATATGCCCCAATAACATTACTAAATAATCTGCGAAAGATACTACAAGTATTGTTACAGTTACTACAACATGTTTTTATGTAATTTTCCACTAATATTCCGTTGATTTTAGTCTGTTACAAGAACTAAGCGCTCGCAAATACACTAGCGGCCCTAAACGGTATGCATTTAATAAATATACTATTGTGCAATCATCGTGTATTTCACATAAGTAAGGTAAATTTAGGTTAATCACAGATCTACATACTTTAAATATTTCCTTTGTAAATAATCTAATTATTCGTCCTTTCAAAGGACGGATTACGCTTCCGTGTTCATTACCTCATCAGTTAGTTATTAACCATTCGATTATATAAATGTTCCAGATACAGCTCGTATTAGTGTCAAACATTAGCGATAGGATAGGAAGCGAGCGTTTCATTTATTAGTGAGGCTCTATTGATCAGTTCTTAAAACTGAAATGTTTAAATTTATATAATATTTTGTGTTTGATACATCATTATTTACTTTTTCTATCTTAATACTTTGTGATATTTTATGTTTGTGTAAAAATTTGTGTTTAAATTAATTCTAAATTATATTTCAAGTTTTAAATAAATTACGTTTTAATATATAATTAAATTTCATTTGCGTCGCATATAAATATTCGATTTAAAATATTTAGTTTGTGAAGGAATCTTTGTTCAAATTTAAGATTGGCGACGTATGCATTTTTTGTCCGTCTTAACTTATCTACATAGTTTCATAGTTTCTTGTTGCATGAAATTGCGTAGGTATTTCGCATTTTCTGGTGGCGTGATCCAACAGCGTCTTTCCGACGCCTAAATTCTCTCGAACATTCTTCTCCCACCACCGAGTCTTTAAAAGGGCGAAGCTCGTCTAAAATCACTCACTATTACAACATCATGATTACATTCATCATTAGATCCATTTGTTACATCTCAGTCAGTACAGTACAATTAAACAGTGAGTGGTAGTTGAATAAATCTTAACTCCGGTCCTGGCGTCGGCCAGAGTCCGCTAGCCCTTTGGTGAAGATGTTCATGGAAACGAGGTGTTAATGTTTACAGTATGGATACAGCGGTCAGGGTGATTTAAATCTCGATCTCCAAATAATAAATTGTTGGAGTATTTATCGTCCTTCAATTTACGGCGTTGGTCCGGATTTAGAGGATATCTCACCGACAATATCAATTCAGGGCCCGTTAAAAACATCCAACGGTAGCGCGGCAGAAATAGGCGTCCGGGACAATCTTCGTTTGCGTACCGGAACACTAAATTTCCAGGTATTTGAGTTTTTATTTCTTGTACTACGTGTAGCAAGAGAACTGTACAACCACCAAGCTGTCAAAAATGTTAAAAGTTAGATATTTGTTTAATAAAGCTAAATATTATCGTGTGCAAGGCACGATCATCAAGAACCTTTGTATTTGTCTAAATGTTCATTAAATATTTGTGTTTGTCTAAATTTGTATATGTTCTTATAAATCTGTGTATTGTAATAGTCACTATTATCTTCTTTTTCTTCGTTATACATATGGTCAAATCATTTTGAATGTATTAAATATTAGTAAAGTTTTGATATTTGTAATATTGAGTTCATAGAAATTTTAAGATAAATGGTGCACCATATTTGATCAATTAGTTTACTGAGTTTGACCAATTAATTTTATTAGTTTGTTTATTTGTTGAATCAGTACTTATTGTTTCGCTTTTCTGTATGCACCGTCTCTCTAAAGTTTAGTTTCCTTTGTAACCAATTTGTAATTAAACTCAAGCGAATTTAGTGTACGTTGTGTAATTTTTGACAACAACCAAAAGTTAAAGTCACACCTATTATTTCAATTTTAGCTTCAATATTTTTGTGTAATTCATATTTCAATTATTATTATTACTGATGTACTAAATCTTATATTTAAAATTTCTCTTGTTTTTATTTAATAAATTGTTATTGTTTTTATTAATTTGTTTCCTTTGAGGTAGGCCTAGTATTAGTGCAATTTCCCATTTTAATTGTGCAATACTTTAACAACAGTGACCCCCGCCTTTATTATTTTAAAATGGGTGGCGCAACGGGCAGTAGTTAACATCTTTTTGAGTAATCTCAGGCTCTTACTAATAATCTGAGCTAGATATATAGGATGGGTCACAGATATAATAACATCGACGGTTCTACTTTAGGTCAACATCTGGACATATGATTAATCATAAGCGATTAATAATTATTTATTAACGGTAAGTTCACACAATTATCTTGCACCCTAAATTTGTGGATCTCATTAATTGGTGACGACGCGACGAGCATAGTCACTAATTAATTGAGTGTTTCTGGGGAAAATATTGATTTATTGGAGACGCCGCGACGAGCATAATCTCTGATTAATTAATTTGTTTCAATTAGGGGTTTTCCCAAGTAATAATATTCTCCAGATCTTCCCGATTTTTTTTTTTTACTTGAAAACTTCAATTGACTTATTTCCATCCCGGGAGCATAACCAACAAAACAAATTGAATTCAATCAAATATGTCATTCCTATCGTTAATTATTATCGAGAGTAGATTTGTAATTGACCAATTTTTTTTTCTGAAAAATTTTCCTGGACCTAAACGAACGAAACAAAAAAAGAATTACGCATATCTATAGTTCGATTAGTGAGTTATAGTCTTGAATTCACACAAAAATCCTATACGTATGAGCGTTTCAAACTATACAATTTTAAGAACTTTTTACAGAAAAATTATTCAAAATCCTATTCTAAGTACTTCTATTCTCTTAATAAATCGCTATAG
This sequence comes from Amphimallon solstitiale, assembly GCA_963170755.1. Lineage (NCBI taxonomy): Eukaryota > Metazoa > Arthropoda > Insecta > Coleoptera > Scarabaeidae > Amphimallon > Amphimallon solstitiale. The sequence continues at coordinate 23,425,144 of OY720682.1, forward strand.
AATACATATTTTGCAAGATATTCGAGAAAAAGTGCTACTCCCTAAAAGTAAAAGTGTTACTTTCGGTCCGAATTTTAAAATTTCATATATATAAAAAATATTGCAAATCTAGAACTAAATACTTTTGTACTCTTGATAAATATATATAGAATGCATAACTTACGACATATTTGCAAAAAATCGCTATTCGATAAGAGTAAAAGTGGTACTTCCGGTCAGAATTTTGAAATTTTTTTGTATACAAAAGGTATTGAAAATTATATTTTAAATACTTTTATATCCGTAACGTACTTGTCTAAAAAGCATGATTTGCGAAAAATTCGCAAAAAACTGATTTTTGATTGGAGTAAAAGACCTACTTCCGATAGGAATTTAGAAAAACTTTTTAAATAAAATTGTTCTCAATTTTAATTTTTAGTACATATGAATTCTTTATAAATTTGTTTAAACTTAGTAATTGACGAAATATTGGCAAGATTCGAATTTTTCACTGAAGTAAACTGCTACTTCCGTTCTACCGATTTTACTGAAAAACTATCAAGATCTCAAGAGGGAGATTATACACGTAAATACAAAATTTGGAATTGATATCTACAGCAGTTTGACCGCTATCGTGGTCACACACAGACACACAGGAAGACACACACACAGACATTTTTTAAAAACCACTTTTTCGGTATCAGGAGACTTCAAAACGTGGACATCTGCAAAAATCTCGAGGTCGAAAATTTTCATCATCACAATACTTCCTTATACTCGTACTACGTATAAGAAAGTAGAAAGCATTTTCAAAGTTTACAGAATTTTCCATTTTTTCGGAGCCCTTTTTCAACTTTTCTTTTTTAAAAACCTTATTCTGACTATTAGTAACATTTAAAAAAAATTAGGTGTGGCCACCACGACTTTCTTATACGTATGAGCCTTTCAAATTATAGAATTTTAAGAAGTTTTTTTACAAAAAATATTCAAAATCCTATTCTAAGTACTTCTATTCTCTTAATAAATCTCTATAGAATGCATACTTTGCAAGATATCAAAAAAGTGCTCCTCGCTAAGAGTAAAAGTGCTACTTCCGGTCCGAATTTTGAAATTTCATATATACAAAAAATATTGCAGATCTAGTTTTAAATACTTTTGTACTCTTGATAAATTTATATAGAATGCATGACTTACGATATATTTGCAAAAAATCGCTATTCGAGAAGAGTAGAAGTGGTACTTCCGGTCTGAATTTTGAAATTTTTTTTATACAAAAGATATTGAAAATTATGTTTTAAATACTTTTATACCCGTAACGTACTTGTCTAAAAAGCATGACTTGCGAAATATTCGCAAAAAACTGATTTTCGATAAGAGTAAAAGACCTACTTCCGGTTGGAATTTCGAAAAACTTTTTTAAGATAATTTGTCTCAAATTTAATTTTGCGTATATATGAATTCTTTATAAACTTGTTTAAACTTAGTAGTTGACGAAATATTGGCAAAATTCGATTTTTTCGCTGAAGTAAACTGCTACTTCCGGTCTACCGATTTTACTGAAAAACTAATCAGATCTCAAGAGGGAGATTATACACGTAAATACAAAATTTTGAATTGATATCTACAGCGGTTTGACCACTATCGTGGTCACACATACACACACAGACACGCACACAGACACAGACACACAGACAGACACACACACAGACACACAGAAATTTTTTTAAAACCACTTTTTCGGTATCAGGGGACGTCAAAACGTGGACATCTGCAAAAATCTGGAGGTCGAAAATTTTCATCATCACAATACTTCCTTATACTACGTATAAGAAAGTAAAAATAGCCAAATCGGTTCAGATGTTCTCAAGTGAGGCACTTACCAACAAACAGCATTTAATTTTTATTTATATAGACAACCAAATTATAAATTATAAATATTAGACTACCCATTAAAATAAGCTAAGCAAGAGTATAAAGTTTCTGTAAAAAGTAGACTATAAAAGTAAGCTTTAAAATCAACCGGTATTGAAGTTCAATTAAAATTACCGCCGTCCATCTCAATCTACATTTTTATTCTCATTAAATTATGACACAAAGTTGAAAAAGTTCAGTTATAGAAGGTATCCCTACACCTATAACACACGAAATGATATTATATCTTGCATAAATTGAGGCATAAATTGAGAAATAAATTTTCATTATGGCAAAGCATTATTTGACTCCGTTCATCAATATCGTATAATTTTATGGCACGGTACTTACTTTGAATCACTCGTAGAGGGCGCACGTGTAGTCTTATAGTAGAATATATGTGTCTCTATACACTACTATTCATAAGTTTTGCCACAATTTTACTTTAAATAGTTGCTTAGGGACTTTTGTTATTAGTTGGGCTTTTATTATTAACACAACATGGAATGTAAAAACTTATACATACATTTTTGATATATAGTTGTCGAATACATATAACAAGGCGCTCATCATTGATTTCGGGTAATGTGGTATATATTCAGGCGGTACTTGTTCTCTGGACGTCACTGCGGCTTTGTTCAGGCTTCACGTTTAGTCTCCGCCACTTCAATTAGTGTCACTCTCAAATTGCTCTATCAACGTTGAATCTGGTTGTTTTTAGTGTTCTGTAAAGCTTGATTTTATGGTGGGTGATTTATATTAACTAACAAGTGATATGGGCTATAAAGTTCATCTCGTGTCTTCAAAAAGGAAACACCTGATTTTTACTTTGACTCAAACGCTGGATATCGTAAAGAGGTTTGAAAATGGCGTAAGTAAATATATCAGTATGAAGGATTGTGACATAGGGTCGCCTGCAATTTACACACTAGAAAAAAACAACGACAAGTTGAAACAGTTTTTGAACGAATTAGCAACTTCGTAAAATCTAATTGAAACACAAACACATTCTTAAAGAAAACAAGCTAGACCAACTACATTCGGTTTTGTATAACTGGTTAATAGTAAAAGGGTGAGATGGTAAACCCATAATTGGTAGTATGGTTGTCGAAAATGCTAAGCAGTTTCAACAAGATTTGAACATTGATGCTGATTGCAAACTAAGCTTGTCCAACTTATAATGCAGATGAGAAGATGCTTACCAAATTCTACGCTCGCTGGTGAGGCTGAGAAAAGTTATAGAGGTTTTAAGAGAAATAATGATCTGTAAATAGTTCAGCTAAGCTCTAATTTATTCGGTGAACTAAATTCTTTTGTGATAGGAAAGTCAAAGAGCCCATAGCCTTAAGAAGCCTAAAAAGCTTGCCAGTGAATTATGAGGCACAATCAAGTGCATGCATAAAGCACGAGTTGTTTAAGAACTGGTTCTTCTTTATGCTAACAATCAAAAACAATTTTGAGAAATTGAAAATGCTATGAAGATAGTAAGACTATTTTTTTTAATAAGTAAAATAAAGATCGGTAAACAGTTTAGCTATGCTCAAATTCATTCGGTGATAGTAAAGTCAAAGAAGCTTATGGCTTTAAGAATCCTAAAAACCTTGCCTGTCATTTATGTCACCATACAATGGTGTTTAAAAACTGCTTCTTCTTTGTGCCAACTATTAAAAAGAATTTTGAGAAATTGAAAACGCCTGAAGACAGTAAGACTATTTTGCTTTTAGACAACTGTAAAGCTCATTTAGATAATGAAGACTTAATTTTTGGTAATATTTTAGCAGCCTATCTTCATCTGAATGTTATATCCTTTCTTCAACCCATGTATCAAGGGATGATCAAGTCACACTAGAAGCGCTACTTTGTACAGAATTTATTTGCATCGAATTGCAATTTGAAATATTTGCAAGGACAGTTTTCCATTAGCTATCTTTGCTACTGCTTTGGTTTGGAGTGAGGCAAAACAGAAAACTTGAAAAAGTCATGGCGTAGACTTTGGTCTGAGTAATGGACAAAAATGTCGAAGCTACTGAATGTGGTACAATTGATTTTGAACTAGACGTTATTTGACGTGATTTATTTTTAGAGAACTCCATGTTACAGCTGAATCGGGAACAAATAAGTGAGTTAAAGTAGGTTTTGATGAGCCTAAAGAGGAAATTCTGACGAGGCCATCATTTTATTATCAAGCCAACAGACCCGAAGACGTAGACTCAGATGATGATGATGAAGACGACACAAACAACATGACTTGAAATCAAGCAGCGGACGCCTTGAATACATTTATCAAGTTTTTTGAACGCAGGATTCGTTCAATGATATTGAATTTATGAATTTCCATTTCTACCACGAAGACAATTCTATAGGCTTAGATCATGATTATACGTGTAAATACGTATAATCTTCCTCTTGAGATCTGATTAGATTTTGGGTAAAGTCGGTAGACCGGAAGTAATAGTTTACTTCAGTAAAAAAAATCAATATTTACTAATATCTCGTCAATTACTAAGTTTAGACACGATTCAAAATTCGAATCGGAAGTAATACTTCTACTCTTATCAAATAGCGGTCTTTTACAAATATCTCGTAAATCTTGCATTCTATTTCAGATTTATTAAGAACACAAAAGTATTTAAAGCTGAATTTGGAATAATTTTTGCATAAAAGATATTTTCAATATTGGAAACAACCCTGCAAGTCTTTCTCAGTTTATGCATTCTGTAGAGATTTATTAAGAGAATAAAAATACTTTGTGCTGGATTTAGAATAACTTCTGTATACAAAAATTATCAACTATGCCTCTGAGGACATGCAAAGTGCTCCCTAAAGAAAGTAGCTACAAAATGCATAATAAAAGCCACTGTAATCAACTAAAAATTTTACTTTTCTTATTTGCTTTCTGAATTTCTTGTAACTAATAATCCTGGCAGCTCCTCCTATTACTTTATACTTCTTAATTATTACTTATAAATTTTGTTGCAATTTGCTTTTCTTTATTCTCAAGCAATGATTTTGTATTTTCGGAATTTGATCTTTCAAAATTTTACCAAAAGTAAGACGATTTTTCTTATAGTAGGGTTAACACCTTTAGTCGTTTGGTTGACTCTGCTTTGTGGCGAACAACTTATCGCATAATGTTCCGTTTGGTTTCTGTACATTTTTCCCTTTCAATTTTCTTCTGTAACTCGGCAATTTTTAGCTTTGAGGTTATGTGCCGGAACATCAATGAAACATGGCTCACTTATTTAAAAACTACTACGAAATGTGTTTGATGTAACTGCATCTCAAATACGTACACGAAGATTTAGATTTCTTAGCCAATTTCTCTGATAGATATATTTGTGTAAGCAAATTTGAAATTTTAAATTTTGAAAACTCTAAACATGCTTTTTTTGACTTGGTCCATAGTTCGGTAAATAACTAAAAAAACTATTCAATGTACTTTTATTTCATAATTTTATTATAATGTCGGCAAGTACTTTTAAGTAGTTACGTCTTAATCAGGCGTAGAACAATAGTCAATGATTATTAAAATTTTAACGAATGCAAAGGAATTTGTTTTCGTACACGCTAAAGGAACTAAAATTGTGTTTTTTGTAAAATATAGTTCGTATGCTGTATTATTTTTTCTATGTGGTATTTGATTTCAACGTGCTGGGCTAAATGTGACTAAACTTATGGATGGTGAGGTATGTATGTAATAATATTACGTAGATATAATATTTGACCTAAATTTCATGATTATCGGGCATATACATTTTAATAGAGCTTTAAGACGTCAAAGAGATGTTTTGGTTTTAGTGCCCATTGAAGTTTTTATTAAACCATTATGTCCACAGTTAATAGTTTTAAGTAATCTTGAGGAAGAAGTTTCAGACGAGAGAAGATTAATAAGAGAGCTTAGGAAGTTCCCTGGCTCAATTTAATGGATATTTTCTTATTAATGAAATCATGCTTTATTTCTTTTTGCTCATCCGTTCTCCTGCTATAGATGTGGCTTTGTATAAATGAATTGTGGTTGGTTTTCTTTTGAAACGCTCGCGAAGTTCCGCTTCTATACAATTGCCATAGCTGCTTCTTTACATTACGTATTACAACGTTAAAATTAAAAATATCATTTTGTTACGTAACATCTTAATAGAAAAAATAACATTTTCACAGAAGTAATATCAATATTATATATATATATATATATATATATATATATATATATATATTGTAAAAAAGAATTCTTCAGTGTAGTATAATTACACAAACAAAGAATCACCGAAAAGTATGTGATTCAAACACTAGAATTTCCTTAAATATCGTGATAATTTTAACTGTAAATGTTTAAAACCGAAATTGAAAGGCAAACCTAAATAGATTTCTGTACCTCAAAATCAGACTCTGCTTTATATTCATTTGATAAAGTTGTTATATTAGTTATGAAAACATTTATCCTTTCAATTTTAGAATTAAACAGTCTATGAAATTAATAATTAAAACGAGCTCTCACCACCAAACAAGAAGATTCATTAACTCATAATGTTACAATTTATTTTTAGTTTCTAACGCATATCCTTTTGTACAGATGATTTTGAGGTACCCTGTATCTATATGTTTCGTTTGCGTAATCTTAGTAATGCTGTTACCTTTTGTACGGCTATTAGTTGAATTTATATTTCTCAGTTTAGTGAAATTTATTCTTGTCTTTGTTATTTCTTTAATTGAGAGAACATTTATTTTGTTTCTATATTTAATTACCATTTGTGGATTGCTTGTATTGATTTTCTTTTATTTGTCGATGTAAAATCGATATAGATTTATTTATTGCGAATATTACCGACATCGATAGGGTAAGGTTGTAAGTGCCGAACTTACAAAGTGCACTGTTTCTTACCGCAGCGGTAGCTTCTGTTTAATAGATATAGATGGCGCGTGCCTATTTATATTTTAATTTTTATGGAAACTCTTTAATTTATTCCTTGTTGTTTATGTTAAGCTTTGTTTTAGGATTTATAAATAACTATATAATTATTCCGCTTGAATTAACGTTATTTGAGCCAAAATAGTTGTTTAGTCCGTTGCTATTGTGTTTTCCCATGTCCACTTAGAAGTCGCTCTTTGACGTCTAATCTTCCGAACATTTTTAACTAAAATCTTGATACTGCCTCTTTCGTTCAGACCTTCTTAAAAGAAACATATATCGATGTAAAAGTAGATATTAGCTTTTAGTCAGTCTTGTGCAAAATTAATCTTATAGCTAGTGTACCGTTAATCTGAGCCTATTTATTTGTGGGGATTAATTAATATTTTTGTCAAGCATTATTTATGTATGACGTTTAAATCTCGTCAGAGGATGATTTTTTTTTGGTTGAGAAACACAATTAATACTTTTGCGGTTTATCGTATGGTGAAATTTTGAGATGCAAGCCGTTTCATGTATGAAAATTTCAAGACATGTGCTTGTTTTTTTGGGTATTGAACACTGTGTTAGCCATTTGTAATTTTGGAAGAAGGCAATTGCAGATCTTTATATGTTTAATTATCTGGGAAGATATTCTGACGTTCCGATGATATTCTGATGGAAGATTTTTAACTACTGCCCTGTACCTCGTGGAAAGCCTTTGAGGTTATATCTATTGAGTCCTTGTTGTTACTCTGTGGACCGATTCAGGTATTTGTTAAACAATTTTGTTGCTGTCTAAGTGTAATTAATATGCATAGAAACATTACCGATTAATTTAATTAGGCACAACCAAGTGCTGTCGTGCTAATAATAGTTTTCCCGAGCACATCGGAGTGATTAAATACTGTTTCATTGTCAAATCATATTTTCAAGTATCGTAAATTTAACTATTATAATTTTATGGGATTTGGGCCTTGTACAAATTCAATTTAGTCATTTATCGTTCAATTTTTGAGATAATTTAAACCTCTTGTGGGGGTTTTTCGAGTAATTTTTGCTCGTGTTAGTGTCAAATTTTTCAAATATTTTTAATGCATTGTGATTTAGTGTGCTACTTTAATTGCCACACCTAGTATTTTATTTTGTAGTTTATAAACCAGTGTAATTTGGTAATTTTGGTCTGAGTTATCGGCCAAAGAGTATAATTTTAACGATTTAAGTATCATAGTGTATTAATTAGGTTATCTGTTTCTGTAAGGCGAAGATATCTTAGCTATATTCATTACCACCTAGAAGCTAACGTATAGTCGTCATACGGCTTGGCGTATTGCCTCTGATATACAGGGTGTTTCATATGCTTGTGCTTTGTTTTGCAATTTAGCGACCAAACTGCTCGACAATCAAATCTTTGGTAACCTATTTCATAATTTTGTTGCTATTTAATTATTTTTGGTGACCCTTTCATTTATTTTTGATATGAATAAATAAATTCTTGTTATTAAATTTGAATGTATGTGTGTTTGGTTTTACCTATCATTTTACCTGGGGTTTAAATATTGCACATGGTCCGGAGTTTAAATTATCAGGTCGGTAGATAGTAGATTACTACGAACTGGCGCCTTGACAACTTATGACCTTCGAATTGTACAGTGTTTCGAACCTACGCTTTGCGACTGCAGCTAGGGCACTACTGTCTGTCGTATTTGACACCGACCCTTGGGGAGAGTGAAAGGTAAGATCATAAGTGTCGTATAAGCTGGCAATAAATAAATGGACAAACATCTTTTCAGATATTTTGATTTGGTCTCTGATAATTTGTATTTTTGAATAGAAAGTTAGTGTCGTGGTGGCGTCATACTTTCTGCCTCCTTGTATTTTAGAGCAAGGGGGTAGCAATAACTAACTAACGACACAATTTTTATAACTGACTTAACAGTCTAAAATTTTAGGATTTTGCATTGTTTTAAGCATAAAAACTGTATTCTAACAAAGGGTATACGTCACATTTTCAAAAAGAAATATTTATCCCTTTTCACAAGGATTAACATAAAATTTAAAATTGAAAAAGTATTGTAACAAGATCGAGTATGTTCGCGGCTATACCGTGAAGGGCAGTGGCAACTACAACGAATACGGCGTCACGCATTCTAGAGAGAAGTAGAGAATTATAATATATTAGTCATCGCGGAATATACTCAAATGGAAACTTCTGGAATCGACACGTGCATATATGAAGGTTGCAGCCAGCGTAGTGATTTATTTTTTGTTTAGTTGTTGCCGCGGTCTGGCAAGAGACGAACAAAATGTCAGAGAATTGTCACATAGTCTAAAAAGTTTGATGCACTGTTCCACAAGTGTGTTGCGTGTGATTTTCAAGAATGGTAAACCGTGCAAGTGGCTGTAAAAATTCTCCGGACAGTTTTTGTTATATCTGTGGATTATATGTTGCAAAATCGAAGACTTTAAGTGAATTAATTCAAAGATGTTATGAAGAATATTTTGGCTTCAGAATTAAAAATCAAGACAAAACATGGGTACCACATATATGCTGTATTCCGTGTTATTAACTCAGTGGAACAAAAACAAGAATTCTTCTGAAGTCAGAAAGACCAATAATTTGGCGTGAACTAGCAGATCACGTCAGGGACTGTTACTTCTGTCTTGTAAGAAATGAAGAGTTTAAAAAAGAGATAAACACAAGGTAATAAACTGATTGTGAGCTTCCAACTTCAATGAATTCAAATTCTTCTGCAAATTCCACGGACGAAGAAGATATAAACGATGTTTCGAATGTGCCATTTTCAAGTGATCTGACATATGTTCCTTCTGACGAACCACATCTCATTACATATTCAGATCTGAATGATTTGATAGGGGATTTTGAGTTTAACCAAAGAAAAATCACAAACTTTGGGATCTCGATTAAAAGAATGAGATCTTTTACATTCTACTACAAGAATCTCTGTATTGAAAAATCGTCACGAAAAATTCAGTTTTTGTAAAATAAACTGAATTTTTCGTGACGTATATCAACTTTTGTATGAAGCGAATATTGAATATAATCCTGTAGAATCGACTCACCAAAAACAAGTCTCAAAACCGTTTTATTTTATAATGGTAACTGAAAACCATCAATTCCAATGTCTCATTCTACAAACACAAAAGAAACGTATGACAGTATGCCAACTATATTAAATCTTATCCAATATTCAAATCATCTTTGGCAAATTTTTTACCAAATATTGTTGTTTTTTGTGTCTGTGGGATACATGAGCAGTTCAACATCATTACCAAATAAAAGAATGGCAGCCACGGACCAGATTTGTTACTGATAAATTTAATATAGAATTTGAGCCATTAGTGGATTCTAATTTGTTGATTTTACCCCTCTACGCATTGATTTAACTCTTTGCTGCACGAGATTTGATACAATTTCCAGGCACTTGCTGCACGAAAAATTAAAATGCAAAAAAAGTTACTTTTTATAGTCTAATCAATGACATAGTAACAAAATAAAGCTTTTTGTACAAAAAATATATAAAAAACATTGCCAAAATGTTACGACTCCTCTTCTGAATAGACCCCCCATAATTTTTTCGTTTTGTTTTCACCTCTACTAGCATTTCTGCAAGCAAACCATCAATAACTTTTCGTCTGAAGTCCTTAAGAGTCATAGGAGGCAATTTCTTTAGTTTATATAATACATAACTGTTTATGACGGCGCAGTCTATAAAATGCCAAAATATCCTCATGTACCATCTCTTGCTTTTCCTATCGATTTTGTAAGTGGATTTAAGTTGATCGAATCTACCCACACAAGGTAATTTTATCTAATATATCGTCAGAAATTAGTAAATTAAAAGGATTATATGGTGTACAACTATCATTATCAAGTTTTTGAACTTCGTCTGCTAAACCGTATTCCGACAGGAGATCAGATGATGGTCTTATCAAATAATTATTGCCTATTCGCCAAATTACGCTACCACCTTCGACTTGGTTGTCATTTACAAATGCAGATAACGGCAGGTCATCTACGGAATTTTCTGAATCAGTGACAATCTCGTCAATATCCCTTGGGTCATTAGTATCATTTCTTCCCCATCAACGTCGCCAATGTCCGTTTCTACGCCACTCGGTAATATACTCAGCATCATCAATATTATTTATCAAAGTATATGCTTCATCAGAATTCAATGTTTCTAACCTAATAACTTTATTGGAACCCATATTACAGACAAACTGTAAAAATAAACTTCAGATTAAATCGTGCTTAGCTGCTTAATGGCTCAAAATTTAGACTCGCTGAAAAAAGAAAATAGTAACTAATTTTAAATAACTTTCGACTATATACATAACAACCAACTACAGACGTAAATAAATGATTTTAATTATACAATCATATTCTCAAACACTAACCTCAATTTTTCTTTGACATTGAATCAGTAACCACACCCTTGCAACTGTTTACCACAAGTACTTTTCTATTAGAAAGAACTCAAGCGTGCTAGTGTTTTCCGGTCATGCAAGTACTGTTAAAAGGAAGTGGGGATATGTAGCCCATAATTTGTGATGTTGTGCAGCTATATATAAATGATTTTGTAGATGGTCCATTTTGTGGACCGATGTGCCACAACTTGCTGGAAGTTGGTGGCTCAAGTTACAATCCCATATGCAGCAAAGAGTTAACAGTTTGTCAAAGCACTAGTAAAGGAAGGCAACTAAAATACTTAAGGGATAAGTTTCCAAAGCTGCCTGATGCAAAAGTTCGCAAAGGAATATTTGTTGGTTCACAAGTTAGGCAGCTGCTCAAAGATGAAAATTTTCAACGTACCATAAATAATTTAAAAAACTTTTCTGGGAAAAAGATTGAAGACTAGTAAGATTTCGCTGCTAATTTGCTAGAAAGTTATAAAAATTTAGGATGACGAATGTCGCTTAAAGTTTATTTTTGCATTCACATTTGGATTTATTTCCTGTTAATTTAAGAAAGACGCGTGAACAACAGGGGGAAAGGTTCCACAAAGAGATCGCAGAAATCGAGAAGCAATATCAAGGTTTCTCAATAGAGAAGGCAACTGGCAACATAAACGAAAGTTATAAATCTATTTATGCAAAACATCGATATATCTGCAATTTTTCTTTGTGCGCAGATAAGTGTTTTTGTATTCTTGATACTAATTAAACATTCAAGTATTCCTTATGTGTAGATTTTTGTACTTATCTATTTATTTTTATAACTTCTGTATAACAAATTTTCCAAATACAATATCATTGTTTATCTACTAGTGGAGTATGTTCACATCTCTAAAATTAGACGTGGTGGAAAAATAAATTGTAGGCTATTGTAATTAAAGGTGCTGCAAGAAATAAAAGTCCGGTTTCCTGCCAAGGAAAAACTATTAATGCTGTCTTATTCATTTTATTCTATAATTTGGCAGCTACGGCAATATTGTATCTATTTGTTTAACCATTACAATATGTATTACATAGTCCTAACATGATATGTATAATTAATTCTGTTATATCCGAAGTTGTCCCCGGAAGGCAGATCGTGTCAAGCGGAAACCTTCTTGTAGTTCTAATTGCGAGCGATTTAAAGTAAATATGGAGGTTTCTAAACTTAACCAGAACCCTATCCAGTTCTATGGGATCATAAATATTCATATAGACAGACCGCCTTTGTCCATCGCCACCTCTAAATATTCCTCGCAGAATTTCAGAAGGAAGTTGGAGAGTATATCGCGAAACCAGAAATGAATACATAATAATCATTATTGATATTTGTTAAATGTTTTTGCATACAGAAACATATTAAACTTGCTTACCTGATAATAACATATGTCAGAAATTGGCTTTATAATTATTTTGCAGGCAATATATTGTGTTTTACTCATATTTTCATATACGAAGGGTGTAGAAAACATATTAGTAGTACGATTTTCAATCAGCGATAGCGCGAAAACAGTTGAATGTAGGTATATGTTATATAAATGGAATATACTCGAAATTTTATTTAGAATCAGATTATGTAACATTATATAGGGTATTCCATTTAAAAAAAACTAAGTTAGCCGTTTTTGACGGCTTTATGACGTTCGTTTGTTTTTTCTGATATCAAATTCTAGCGCCTTGAGTGAAATCCTACAACTTTCCTAATTTAAACGTTTTTCTAATCCTTCAAATAACAAAGTTATCTATTGGTCCAAATATAGTCAATAACCCTGTACAATAAAGTACTTTACCTGCCGCTAATATCTGTCAGCGTAGCCATGACTGATGACTTTAAACATAAATCGTTTGTCACTGTCATAAACTGTCATAAGTTATTATATCTTTATTTCTTAAATTAACAATTTTCACGGTTGGCGATAAAATTTTGTATGCACCACGTCAGTAAAGTACCTTTATCGAACTCGTCTTTTACTCGCCGCGCTCGCTTCACTCGCTTGGCTCGTAAATCAGACTCGTTCGATAAAGTATCACTTTACTGACTTGTTACATAAATAACTATTATCGCCAACCGTCAGTAAAGTGATGCGTTACCATAGCGTTTTAGGGAGGTAAAGAAACACTTTATCATACTGTACAATAAAGTACTTTACCTGCCGCTAATATCTGTCAGCGTAGCCATGACTGATGACTTTAAAAATAAATCGTTTGTCACTGTCATAAACTGCCATAAGTTATTATATCTTTATTTCTTAAATTAACAATTTTCATGGTTGGCGATAAAATTTTGTATGCACCACGTCAGTAAAGTACCTTTACTGAACTCGTCTGTTACTCGCCGCGCTCGCTTCACTCGGTTGGCTCGTAAATCAGACTCGTTCGATAAAGTATCACTTTACTGACTTGTTACATAAATAACTATTTTTAAACATTTTTGATCATAATGATATAGGATATTTGTCTAGTTGATAAACAGGAAAAAATTCATTGTAATTGCATCCCTCCGTGACGATTGAAACTCTGAATGTCTGATATTAGGACAGGTTGTATGTAAAAAGAAGATAAATACACTATATTGTAACTCAATAAAAAATACATTTTTAAAAATATTTATAACGGAATTATACGATGGTAGGATGAAAACAAATGCACACATGCTTGTACAGCGCTAACGAAATGACCTTTAGAAGCGCGCCAGGTGGAATGGGGATGTGACATTCCCCCTTTATACGCATGCGCAGGTTTGATGTCGTTGAATTCATCCAGTGTATTTTGAGAAGTGAAAGTATGGAGACGTGTTCTAATGCTTTGTCAATGCGAGTTAAACAGCGTCCTATTATCGATTTTTTAACTTCTGAAAAGGTAACTCCTACTGAGGTTCATCGTCCTTTAAAGGATGCTTATGGTGACGACGCTCTTGATAGTTCTGCTGTAGATCGATGTGTAATAAAATTTTGAGATTGCAAACCCGGAAAACTATAATCGTTGATGAATCAGCAGCGTACGTCCGATCACTGCCACAGACGATAAACATCTTAAATTCGTCGACAATTTGATTCAAAGTGACCGGCGAATCACACAAATGCGTATCGCAAACCATATTGGAATATCCAAGAAACGTGGTGACTTCATTAATGAAGAATTAAGATATTGTAAAATCTGTTCACGATGGGTACCACACCTTTTCTCAGACGAGAATAAACAGCGTCGATTGGAATGCTGCGATCAACTTTTGAAGCGCTACCGTAACGAACAAGAGAACTTTCTTCTGAAAATAATGGGGGACAAGTCATGAGTCCATCATTACGACGCAGAAGAGAAACACAGAGCGTTGAATATCGATGTGCGTCTTCTCCTCAGACGAAAAAGTTCAAAACACATGCATCCGCAAAAAATCTTTTGCTCGTGTTTTGGAATGCTCACGACGTCGAGTTTTTCGTGTTCCCCTCGATCTTACACCTTGCGACTTTTATTTTTTCCTCTACTCAAGAGAGACCTCAGGGGTAATCATTACACCTCGGATGATGAGGTAAAGGCCAGCTGTCAAGTCCTGGATTCGAGAAAGTCAGAAAAAATTTTCACTGACAAAATGAAAAAATATATACTTTGCGAGAAATGTGTTAGCCTTAACGGTGACCATGTTGAAAAATAAATAGATGATTTTGAAGCTTAAGAATTTCACGCATATGTGCATTACTTTTTAGCCTACCCTCGTATTTCGATATATAAGAGTACTTATTGAATACTCGTATATATCGAAAAGAAATGCACATTTTCCCGTTATTGTAGTTATTATAACTAGCTACGCAACCCATAGAAAAATGCACTAAAATATATAAAACTGTTAGTCTTATCAGTTAATAAGCATCAATGACTGGGACATTTAAGACATGCTAAACATAACTCTTTAAGTATATATTTAATGTTAAACCTGCAAGCTCCAAAACCGTTAAAATAGTAATTGTAATAATATCGAATCTCAAAAGCAGTAAGTTATAGGTTTTATTTCAGTGACAATATATTATAAAGCATGTAAGGAAAAGAAAACACAAACAACAGTAAAATAGTACAGAGATGAAGGCGGTTTAATAGTTTACTTAGGTGAAACTCCGTTGGATGAAGGACACAAAGGAAAGAGTTTGGATTGATACAAGAATAATGAGCAGGCCATCTTTGAAAGATTATCGACAGGATTAATCTAGTGATAAACGTAGTTTATTATTTTACGTAGCATCTAAACTAAGATATATGGATAATGGACTGTTGCTTTTGAAGTTAGTGAAATATCTAATAGTCACGATGAAATGAATGGCTTTTATTTGAAGAATGGTTTAAATAAGTATTACTTATATTACCAGGTAGTGCTGTAATAACGATGTATAATGCACCAGTCATTCATGCTGACTAAAAATGTTACCAACTTCTTCATAAAGAAAAGCAACATCCAAGATTGGTTAGTTTCCATAACTATTAAGTTTAATGCCGGCATGTTACATGTTAAATTATTGAATCTTTTATAAGGAACAATATAATATAAACAAAACATAAACAAAATCAATGGTCATTGCCAAAGAGCTTAGAAGACGTGAATTAGAGATTGACAACGTCATGATCGAACAGGTCATGGAATTTAATTAGCCAGGGGCAAAAATTTCAAGTGATCTTAACCTCCACAGTGAGTTACGAGAACGAGTGTCAAAAGATGCGCGTATGTCGGGATACCTTAGAGATGCAGTGCGGAAAAATCAGTATTTAACGACGGAAACTAAAGTTAAGGTATATAAAACCGGCCAGTTATAAATGCCGCGGAGATCAGAACCGACACAGCAAGAACGAAGCAGATGATGCGCGCTACAGAAATGAATACTTTGCAAATAATTACCAACAAATCAAGAAGGGATAGATTGCGTAACCAAACAATTAGAGCCAGATAACAGATATCGTACGCTTCACAAAACACCGGAGAAAAGAATGGAATGATCACATTACCAGAGCGGACGACACAAGGTTAATAAAAATCGCACTGGATGAATTTTCAAAGGGCCGCCCAAGGGAGAAATGGATACAAGGGTGGCAGAGCTTTGTGCAACGACACACTATATAAGAACACTGCGAAGGAAAATAGGAATTTGCCTGCTTTAAAAAAAAAAGAAGAAGAAGAAGAAGCGGAAGAGGAAAGTAATCGATGTAATGGTAGCTGCTGCAAATAAACCAGTATTGATGTTATCATCATAGTGTAGCGTTTTCGGGTTCGAAATAAACAACTCGTGCAAAAGTTTTAAAACTGTCTGTATATTTACACACTTAAAACTAATCACAATATAAAAATGTAAAATAAATGTATTGCACTCAAAACTACTACAATTTAAATTAATACACGTATTTATTTCTATCACTACTATTTATATCTGTAATATTTATGTATTTATTGCACTGTAATAAAAACTGCACCGCTCATTATTTATTTTTATTTAACCGTACGAAAACTATTCAATGAATGAATTATCCCGGCCCCAGCTGTTCTTATATTGCATCGTAAAAGGCCTGGAAGTATACGAGAAAATTCTATCGACCATCTCGATAGCCTGGGAGCCTTCCAGAGAAATTCCCGACTTTCCGTCGGTTCGCATACATATATGTGTGGATGATTTATTGTCTGTTTACGAGTACGTTTTTGTCGTCGCACGGAGGTCTGATTCTTTTTGTGCGTTTGTTTCGTTACAATATTATTGTGAATCCAACCCAAATGAAATAATTTGAACGAAAAGTAAAGTCGCTCCAGACATTGCTACATTCAAAAATTGTGTCAAACATATAAGTAAAGTAGAGAAATCAGGTGTGGACAACACACGAGTTTTTTGTGCTTTCCGAATTTTTTATGTATAAGTTATGTCAAATTAAGTTTCAAATACTTTTATTATCTTCTTGATAAACCTGTGAAAATAAGTGTTACTTCCGGTCCAATTACTGTTTTTTTTATATATAAAAATGTATATATAAGTGTATAGTTTCAAAATTATTGTAATGTTTAACGCACTACATATGTTTCGCCACACTGTGGCTTCATCAGGTGGATGAAAATATATATATATAGTATTTTCATCCACCTGATGAAGCCACAGTGTGGCGAAACATATGTAGTGCGTTAAACATTACAATAATTTTGAAACTATACACTTGTGTTTTATTATATATATATAATGGAGTTTCAACATGTATCTCCTTCGTCGATTATTAATATAAAAATGTCTCCAAACTCTAAAGAACTTTTAGAGTACAAATTTGCATACTATGCATAATTTGCAAGATATTTGCAAAAAACTAACAGTTGCTTCCGTATTTTCTTTTTCATAAAAGTAACTGAAAATCAAGATTCAAAAAGTTCATTTTCACTAGCACACACAACGAGAGGGAAGGGGGGGGTAGAGTAATGGGGGAGAGAGTGGGGCGAGAGGGGATAAACACAGAGAAAGGAAGATTATTCAAAAACCACTTTTTCGGTATCGGGAGCTCCAAGACGTGAATTGACACATTTTGAGTATTTTTGTATTCTTTAGAAATTTGTCTACACTTAATAGTCGATGAGGTATTAAATATGTAATTTTTCACTGAAGTAAATTACCGATTTCATTGAAAATCTAATCGCTGCTATTGTGGTTACACATATACACACATCCAGGCAGACAAATGCACACAGAGAGAGATAGAGAAGTGTTTGACAACAACACCTTTTCGGTATCAGGGGACTTTAAAAAGTGGACATTTGCAAAAATCTCGAAGGGTAAAATTTTTGTCATCACAATACTTTCTTATACTACTTACATGAAAGTAAAAATAAAGTTGAATCATTTATTCCTTGTGATGCAAAAGTCAGAGTGAATTTATGTACGTAATTTTTGTTAACATATAATCTATGTTGCATTTTTGAGAAACTTTCATAATAAATTTTAATAATAGTTTACACTTTACCTTAAATTCTATATTAAAATTGTATATAAAAATCAATAATAATGATATATTCACATGTTAGTTTCATACTGGAAGGACAATGAAATATTTGCAAGTTGGAGTTTGTCAGAATAATTTATGCAAACATAGCATTTAATTCTAATTTTGAACAAATTTGACATATTAATCCTGAATCCAAAAAGACACTTTTGTATAATCACTATTTGATTAAAATAAATTCTTTACACTATTATAATAGTGGACAAATTACTGCAATCCTAACTGTATACATGTCATATCTAGTAATGTATGTTGAGCACTTGTGAAATATAAAAATAATAATAAAATAAAACACCTTTTTCACAAAAATTAGTTTTTTTTAAACTAATTTTTGTGAGAAAGGTGTTTTATTTTATTATTATATCATATCTAATGTAAAGAAATTATAATTTTAAGCTTTTTTTTTAAATTACTCTATTCCTTCTTATTCCGGTAAAAGTGTAGTTTTAATTATAATACCAGCACTATATCTGATTAAAAAATAAAGAGTATATTCATAATTATTTCCATTCGGAAAATGTACAACTTTATTTCAGACTACGTTTAACTGTCTGCTCTCGAATCTATAATCACCAAATAAAGTCAAGCGATGTCAAAAATTCTCGCTTACCCCCAATGAAAAGGAGGCGCTTCTTAGAGCAGTTAAGAAAAAGGGAGCTCGATAACTTGAGAACAAAGTGTCACTGTCGTGATTTATACCTTTTTAATGTGTACGATCTTTGACCTCTATTGTAGCTCATAAAATTTCTGAAATTAGAGACCTTGGCCCTAATGGTGAATCAAATTTAGATAGTAGAACACTCGAAACTGCCACTTCTCAATATGTATGGTGTGATGAGGCGAGGAATTTTAAACTTTGTCGAACATTTTTAGTTATATATTGACCTCATAAGGACTAAATAAAAATAATGTTCTTAAGTTAAAGTATGTCACTGTAGAAGGATCCTAATTTTGGTGATAGTAGGAGCGAACTGATATTACACTGTTGCTTGCATGAGTTCTGTGTCCAACCGAAGCGAAGTCAATTTTTGGTAACTAATAATATAGATTATTAAATATTTTAATTTGTATAGTGTGTTCGAGAACAACGAACCGGACTTATATATATATTTTTTTTGTAGAATACTATACCTTTTCGTACATTTTATGATACACCCTTAGGAGTGCAGTGGTTAAATGTCAATTTATATTAATCGATTCTCAACGGATTAAGTGAAAAGCTTGAAAATTAATGAATTAGCAATATATTGACAATACCGTAGTTGCTGTGTGTCAAAAAATTAATAAAACAGAAATTTACATATATAACTACAGTCAGAAGGGAAAGTAGTTATTACATAAATTTACTTAACAACAATTAAGTATATAAATTGGATTAATAAATATAATCTATGTTTGCCACAAAAGCGATTAAAATAATTTACTGGCACAAATAATATACAGAAATATACAGTTTCTACTATTTATTAAAAAGTAAATTGTAGGAAATGACTATGTGTCATTAGAAAATCGAACATTTGTTAGATTTGCTTATCATTCTATACTCTAGATATATTTGTTGTTATGTTTTATGCACTGTAAATATGAAACTATAGGTAGCGTATTAAAAAAACTAAACTAATGTAATTAACGCCTTTCATGTTCATGTATTTTTAATTACTTAGTTGATGACATAGAAATTGCAATGCTCTGATGCTGCAAAATAGTAATCTCGAGTATGTTTTCCACGACACTTAATTTTTGCTTTTTTTGATACACACTAACAGTGATATTTTTAAACTATGCACAATTCCTGAATTATCAAGCTTGTCACTTCATGAGTTTTAAAAGTTTTACGCAAATTACTCATATGTAAAAAGAAAATATAACTGATTTCGACATCTTCTAGGTATGCCATACGCAATGCAAGTGATAACAACCTATATTTTTAAAATAATAACTTTCAATCTGGTTTATCAACAATCACAATGACGCAAGAAAGTAGGAACTTTTAAATAGTAAATTTTTAGTACTTTTCTCTGCCGCGTAAATATACAGGTCTTTAACTTAGTGTTTTTTTTTAATTTTTATGTTTAACAAATGGCATAATTAATATGTCCTAATCGGGCTTATTCAGATATACCATTCTATAACTTTGGCAATATTTCCCACAGAAGCAAGAAACTGATATTTTTAAATAGAAAATTTTTAATACTCTTTATAGCATGTAAACAAACAGAATGCTTTATTGTTTCAATTTTATAGAATTTTTTTAGCGAAATGTTATCACTAAATCTTTTCATAGCAAATTTTCGCAAATGTACAATTTTTGACAAAAATTGCCATATCTTAGAAACAGTGGAGAATCGAATAATATAGATTTATGTAAGTTTATCAATTTTCTAAGGCCTATCGTAGAATGCAAACGAAATGCATATCATTCGATTTAAAAAGCATAAGTTTATTTACGTTTGTCATTGTTGAATACTGTATAAAGAACAATATTTTTAAATTCTGATTATCTACTCTTTTCGATATAAACATTTTTCGATATCTACACTATTAGATACCAATATTGGACTTTATCGCTTCGCTGGGACAACCGGTAATTTATGTTGCCCATATACAGCAATGGCACTGTAACTTGAAAATAATATATCTTGTCTCTAGATGGTTTTACTACTTTTATATATACTAAATAAGATTCTTCATTATTTTTATTACACTCTATATACTTTAATTCTCAAAATTTATCGAAAATTTTATTCTCGGTGGCACACCTAAGACACTTTAAGGTTACGAACAAGGAGGGATACAAGATTTATATTGTTTAAAGTACTGCCGCCACATGAGATTTATTACATCAAATAAGGCAGAACTGGCGAGAGGCACGGAAGTTCTTAATTAATTCTGAACACGATGTTAGCCGGGACTTAATGTAATTCATCAAAACCAAGGTACACAATTGTTGATGACATCAATATTTACAATCTTATTCTTCTTTTTTTTACTAAGTAATATTATATATAAACATCAGACATTTTTCTTTTTCAAATTACAAAAAATGTATGGACAATTTACATTTTTATTTGACAAAGGTACTCTGTAAGCTGTCCAATACATTACTCATCTTAAAATAACAGATATTAACAATGATCCTTTCCAAGGAAATAGATTCATAACAATTTTTTTAATTAATTTTATTAAGAAGATCAGACAGACTCGGTTTTTTGAGGGCAATTTGTAATAAACTGTCTGTTTTTATTTCAAGGCTATGCTGTCAGTTAGACTTATTATGTAATATCACATCATAACCCTTCAAGTAAATCTCTCCAAGCTCAAGTAAATGCCCGTGACATAAATTACTAGCGTTGTGAAGTTGAATTTATTTTATTTATATGTTTATCTTTAGTTTACTCTTCTGTTTGTTGAAGTGTGTATTTATTGCATGAAGGATATTATACAGGGTGTAACAAAATAAGTGTAAAACATTTCAGGGGGTGATTCCTTAGCGAAAAAGAGTTAGGGTCTTTCATATAAAAAAACTTCAATGGAGCATCCCTTGTTAAGATACAGCCCCATAAAGGGGGTACATAAAATTTGTTTTACAATTTTTCTCACAAACACTAAAAATGTAATTTATTTCCAATGTAACTTTTTGTCTGATTATTTGTTTACCATTTAAAAATTTATTCCCAATAGCTTGTTTCATTCGAAACAAAAAATGTCTCTTGAATTTTTTGCCCAAAAGTAATCACTTCGCAGCAAAAAATTATTTTACGAACAACTACAGAGATACATCGTCATAAAACGAAAATGTAAAACTAATTTATTTAGTAGGCCGCTAGTAGTGGTATCACGCTGTCAGTTTGTAAATTTTTGAAATTGAATTAATACTTAATTGTGTCGTCGTTTTGTTCGTAATTTGTTAGTTTAATAATTCACTTGTTATTAAAATGGCATACACAAATGAGGAAATGGCTGATATGCATTACGTTTACGGTCTGTCGCAGGGGAATGGGTTAGAAGCTTCTAGAAGATATGCTGAAATGTATCCTCAACGGCAGCTTCCTTCGCATAGAATATTTGCCCGACTTCATCAACGATTACGAGAATATGGTTCATTCGACAAAAGAACGCAGGATTGTGGTCGCCATCGAGAAGTTAGAACAACACATCTTGAAGAAGCAGTACTTAATTTGGTTCAAGAACAACCTACTAGCAGTACTAGAAAGATTGCTTTCGAGTTAAATGTTGATCATATGACTGTATTTAGAATTTTAAAGGAACAACTCTTATACCCTTACCATCTGCAACGAGTACAGGCACTGTTACAGCGAGATTTTCCGAACCGTCTTGAATTTTCCAATTGGATGCTGGAAATGATTAGAAGAAATCCTGACTTTCTGAAGACGATCGAATTCACAGACGAATGTACTTTTTCTCGGGACAAGATAATTAATTTTCATAATAACCACATATGGGCTGATGAAAACCCTCACGCTATTGTACGAGCTAACCATCAAGAACACTTTTCTCTTAACGTGTGGCTCGGAGTTATTGGGGATTATTTAATTGGCCCTCATTTTCTACCTCCTCGATTAAATGGTGAGGCATACACTCAATTTTTAAGAGAAGTGTATCCAGTACTGCTGGAGGAAGTTCCTTTGAGCGTCAGAAGGGATATGTTTTTTATGCATGATGGGGCTCCCGCCCATTTTAGTCAAGCAGCACGTCAGCATTTAACCCAAACATATCCAAATCATTGGATAGGTCGAGGAGGACCACAGAATTGGCCCGCTCGATCCCCGGATCTCAATCCTCTCGATTTCTCTACTTGGGGCCATTTACAGACTTTGGTTTATCCTACTCCTGTTCGCGATGTAGAGGACTTAAGAAACCGCATCATCGATGCGTGCAGGGTAATTGGAGAGAATCCAGGAATATTTGAGCGAATACGTGGCTGGTGGACATATTAAACATTTACTATGATTTCTACATGTTTTATGTTTTGTTATTAATAAATTAATTTTGTTTATTCATCTTTAATCATATGTATTTTGATGCAGGTAGTAACTACAAAATAACAATACTAATCCAGTTCGCATTTATGACGATGTATCTCTGTAGTTGTTCGTAAAATAATTTTTTGCTGCGAACTGATTACTTTTGGGCAAAAAATTCAAGAGACATTTTTTGTTTCGAATGAAACAAGGTATTGGAAATAGATTTTTAAATGTTAAACAAATAATCAGACAAAAAGTTACATTGGAAATAAATTACATTTTTAGTGTTTGTGAGAAAAATTGTTAAACAAATTTTATGTACCCCCTTTATGGGGCTGTATCTTAACAAGGGATGCTCCATTGAAGTTTTTTATATGAAAGACCCTATCTCTTTTTCGCTAAGGAATCACCCCCTGAAATGTTTTACACTTATTTTGTTACACCCTGTATTTATATCTCTCTATTTTTTCATCGATTTTAGGAAGAATTTGATAAACATTGACTATTATGTATTTGTATATAAATTGTGTTTGTTTTTCTTTACCACTAATTATTAATTAACAAATATATTTTCTTGGGTATTGTGGTAAAATTATATTAAAATAAAAGAATGATTGTTAACGTTTCGATGATTAATTCACATCTTTCTCAAAACATTAGTAGATATATATAAACTGCAAAATATAAAATTGTCAAAACAAAAATTATCAAAATAAAATAAAATGGACTTACATTAACGCATTACGCAATATAACAAATTAAAAAATTAAAAAACCAAGACTAAAAACAGCCGGTTGTGTTGTATATTGGTATAAATTAAATATAAATGAAATATAACATCATTATAACAGATATCAAAACATATAAATTGACAGTATGTATCAAATGTCAATTACTAGTATGCAAGGCTATAGTATATGTTTTTATATTTAACCTTTTAACTACAATCAGACATATGAATTAGTTTCATAAGATTTTTTAAATATAAAATTATATGATTGCATGATAGAAATTTGATAAGTTCGCGGTGTCTTCACGATCATCAATGAACATTTTTTGTTGTCTAATATGGATCATTTCTAATACATCCCTAGATTTATGATTATATTCTTTGTCAAGAATTTTCACGTGTTTAAAATAGAATGAATGGCCCGTCATAGTGGTATGTTTTTTCAAAGCAGTGCTATTTTTGTTAAACTTATGTCCATTTATTCTGTTTTTGAGGTGTTGCATGATACATACTGTCAATTTATATGTTTTGATATCTGTTATAATGATGTTATATTTCTTTTATATTTAAATTATACCAATATACAACACAACCGGGTTTTTAGTCTTGGTTTTTTAATTCTTTAATTTGTGATATTGCTGTATGCTTTTAATGTAGTTTCTTTTATTTTATTTTAATAATTTTTCTTTTGACAATTTTACATTTTGCAGTTTATATATATCTACTAATGTTTTGAGAAAGATGTGAATTAAACATCGAAACGTTAACAATCACGCTTTAATACCCAAGAAAATATATTTGTTAATTTGTATATAAATACATTCTTTAGATTTTGTTATTGATTGACGTGTCATAATTAGGGATAGTCAGTCAGGGGTATATTTCCCTGGAATATTGATTTTGGAGAAAATGTATTTACTGTTACTTGCTAAAAAGTAATACTAATACATCTTTTCCAGAAGGAATACTCAGAGCAATGTGCTACAGATTGTCGATCCCTAGTTATAATACTGTGGCCAATGTAGACTAAACTACAAAATAAGCAATTTTATATAATTTAATTAAATATTCACATACGCGCCATTTTTCTCATAGCAGCAGTTAAATCGAGTTTGAAAAAAATGATTTGCTTTACAAATTTATTCATTATTTATGGCTGTTTGATAATAACGTCAACAGAACATCTAGAAGGGAAATAATGATTAATATAGAGTGTCAATTAAAAAAAAATGTGTTTTAAAAGAATTTTTATTACAAACTCATAAAACGTACCTTATGAAACGCTCTGTATTATGTAACTAAATTCCAATATAAAGTTGTTTACAGCTTTAAACTGAGTTCAAAAATTATACTATCAGTTTTTTTAAATCCTAAAAATATCTAAGAGCCGTTTTGTCCAACTTCGATTAAAATACTCAGTTAACTAATGACTGATTACGTCTAATCGGTGTTTTTCAATATGAAGAAATACGCCGGTTATCCAAACAGTGTCTATAAATTTATTGTACAAAGTTAGCAAAATATATGCTAGTGCATTTGATTTAAATTACATATCCCAACCATATATTGTTCTTATAATATTGCACTATTGGACTATTTGGAGGTAAATGTTTATAATATAATTATAGCAAAATGTAAGCTTTGAAACGCACTGTATTATGTAACTAAATTCCAATACGAAGGTAAGAGTCCAGAGCTTCCTTAAAGAATGTTCAAACATTTTTCTTTCAGTTTTTACTTTCTTATACGTAGTATAAGAAAGAATTGTGATGATGGAAATTTTCGACCTCGAGATTTTTGCATATGTCCACATTTTGAAGTCCCCTAATACCAAAAAAGTGGTTTTTAAAAAATGTCTGTCTGTGTGTCTGTGTGTGACCACGATAGGGGTCAAACCGCTGTAAATATCTATTCAAAATTTTGTATTTATGTGTATAATCTCTCTCTTGAGATCTGATTTGCTTTTCAGTAAAATCGGTAGACCGGAAGTAGCAGTTTACTTCAGTGAAAAAATCGAATTTTGCAAATATTTCGTCAACTACTAAGTTTAAACAAGTTTATAAAGAATTCATAGAATTAAAATTGAGAACAATTTTATTTAAAAAGTTTTTCGAAATTCCTACCGGAAATAGGTCTTTTACTCCTATCGAAAATCAGTTTTTTGCGAATATTTCCCAAATCATGCTTTTTAGACAGGTATGTTACGGGTTTAAAAGTATTTAGAACATAATTTTCAATATCTTTTGTATAAAAAAAATTTCAAAATTCAGACCGGAAGTACCACTTTTACTCTTATCGAATAGCGATTTTTTGCAAATATGTCGTAAGTTATGCATTCTATATATATTTATCAAGAGTACTCAAGTATTTAGTGCTAGATTTGCAATATTTTTTGTATATATGAAATTTCAAAATTCGGACCGGAAGTAACACTTTTACTCTTAGAGAGTATCACTTTTTTCCGAATATCTAGCAAAGTATGTATTCTATAGCGATTTATTTTGAGAACAGAAGTAGTACTTAGAATAGGATTTTGAATAATTTTTTTGTCAAAAAATTCTTAAAATTGTGTAGTTTGAAACGCTCATACGTATAAGAAAGTCGTGTGGTGGCCATACCTCATTTTTTTAAATCGTTAAAACAATATCCATAATTACAGTACTATTCTGTGGGCCGGTTTTTCCAGCTTCTACTAAAATACAGTCATTTTCTTTTGCTTTTCCGCTTTTGTCAATTGTGTTTCACTCTTTGTCAAATGACTTTCCCTTTATATCAATTGCTTTTCTTGCTTATATGTAGGCATGTATACCTCTTACAATTTATAAAAAAATATAGCAATTTACACATTAAAGTGAGAAATTTATTTTGTATTTAGATACAAACACAGTGTAACATCTATGTAATATAAACATAACTTAATTCAAAATTTCATTTCGTTTTGCGGGATACGGTTAGAAAAATTTATGCAACATATAGGAAAACTAATAATACTGCAAAATCAAGTTCAGGACATCGGCAGCAAAAATTATTAAATGCTCAAAAAGGACAGATTGTGACTGGATTGACCTAGGTTGTTCTGTTAAAAAAGTATCATTTCTTCCTGAAAGGAGAAATACACTGGACATTATTCAAAGATTTGTGAAAAATACCAGAGCATCAAAAATAAAAGCACAGTTAAGAGGGCGCAATTATTCTGTTGCCGCTGTAATGAAAGTGAGGAAGTTTTGGCCCTCATTAGAGCTTATTGTCATTTTTCAGTGTTTCTTCCTGCTTATAGCCCTTTTCTAAATCCACTCAGCCGGTGGAAGCAGCAAATTCACACAATGCATCTGAGCGTATACGTCCACAAAATTATTTGAATTATGTTCAACACATGGAAACATATTTACACAACTATTTACAAAGAAATGAAAGTTCCAGTTGAGTTACGTTTAGATGACATAGTTACACTTTAATGAGTAAATTGCTAGGTATATTTTGTTATAAAATGGTAGAGGTATACATACCTACATATAAACAAGAAAAGCAATTGATATAAAGGGAAAGTAATTTGACAAATTCAACTGACGTTTAAAATCATATAAAGTCATTTGACAAATAGTGAAACGCAATTGACAAAAGTCGAAAAGCAAAAGAAGATGACTGTAATCAGTTAACTAATCATATGTTAACTCTAGTTGGTGCTTTTCAATACGATTTTATCTAAACAGTGTTTAAGAATTTATGTTCAAAGCTGGTAACATATTTGGTAGTGCATTTTATCTAAATTAGTATATTTTGTTCTAATAAGATTGGCGCCATTGTCAAAGTGCAACAAACGTGAGTGATTCTGAAACAAATTTATTAATCACTTACTTAGTTTTGCGATTGTCAAATACAATAGTATTGTGAAAAATAAAAACAATAGACATTCATATACTGGAGACGCGTTAAGTTCAGTTGCACGTCATCGATGACGTTCACATGTTGTCATAACTGTATTAGAGAAACTAAAAAAATTACTTTGTTAAATTATACTTGAGGGCATTTATTTCATTAGCTTAAATAGAAGATTTATAAATTGATCGTAATATACGCATTCATGGCAAATAAACACATAATTTCCGTTTCAATATTAAATTTCTTTATTGCGTATTTTTAATAGACTAATAGTTCAATTCGGTGTTGACAGATAAAAATCATATGTCAAAAAGACGTGCGTTGTGTATATTCTTCCTGTCAAATTTTTCATGTTTATTTTTGCTTTGATATAAATTGTTTAAAAACAGTGATTTTAGAAGTGTATTGTCCATTGAATATAATGCCGAAAGGTTTCTGTAAACAGTCGAGGCTTTTTACAAACTTTTCTATAATCATGTGTTAAATTTAATGCGAATTGCGTAAATATTGCTTATTTTAAATTATATTATGGATACGTAATGAAACATTTAAGGTTTTTCGACAATCTAAATCAATATAATAAATAAGTTGAGAAAAACTGAAGTCTTAGAGCATTTCAATTACTAAATATATTACGTTATAGTTATTGTATTGTGAATAATTTTTTTCATTGGTTATATCAAATGTCACTGACAGAAATAAAAATAGATCCGACAACATATACAAGGCGATGGATCTAGTTTGACTTGCAACTGAATGTAACGCGTTTCCACCATATATCTATATTAAATTAACAGTTATTTAAAAATATGTAAAAAATCATAAAAGTAGGAATAGTTTGTTGAGAAAGAAAAATCTTCATCCGCAGTCATGAGCTGTCTCACATTCTTTACTTGAGACGATTTAATTTGCACCACCTTTCGATGAATAAAGCCAGATACTTTTACTGAAAATCATATATCAAATTTCTGATAACAGTGCTAGTAATAATTATTACTATACAATTTAACTGCATGTTAACTTTACAAGCATGTACACTATTCATTCAAACCCAGCCCAGTCAGATACATAAGCTACTCACTGTAAATATATCAGCTTCCGTAGAATATCTTCCATGTTTTCATTTGTATTTGTAATTTTTCAAAATACTTTAATATGTTAATGACATATCTAACGTCAGTCCAAGAAATGTTCGAGTAATATAATGATTAAATAATGTAATGTTAGAGACAGTTAAAAAGAGAAAGTACCATACGCAAGCATAAATTGCCATAGATTATTTAGGATCTTCACAAATTAAAACAAATTTTGAGAATTGTAGTAGAATTCATAAACTCATGTGTCCTCATCAGAAAGGACAATGTATTAGTAACTATTAATTAATTGTACTTCTGTGGTACACGCATTCTTTTGTGGTAGACAAATATTATTTTATTCAATTATACTATTTCGTTTATAAAAGAAGCAATACAATTACTAAACCATTGGTAAAAATAATTATCAATTAATTCCAAAAAATACTTGCATACATCAAACAAATTCATATGAATACATAACCGACGAAAATAATATTAAAAATTAAAATTTTCTACATTATTCGGATATATAACAGAGAGTAATTATTGTTTGATATTTTACCAGGTACCCAAAACATCGCTTAATATTTCTTAATCAATAAGTAGCGGTAACCGGCGTTGGGAAAATGCAAATTTGTACTAACCGGCCTTTAAACCGAATTTTTTTCAAAAAGAAGAAATCAGAAATTATTACTAAAAATCGCTTTAAGATAATTACGGAATTAAATTAAATTTGATATTCAATTGCTTCATATATGCTAAACCCTCATCCATTTGTGGACATTCCATATATGTTTAACGAAAATGCCTACAACTAACTTGCTAAAACGATTACAATTAGATTTGTAACTCATAGCAGGTATTTTTCTTTTATCGCAATAAATCTTAGTAGCGAAGAAGACTCTGAAAACTTTGAACATATAATCAGCACACATACCTCGTTGAATCTATTTATAAGTGTGGCTACAGAAGATCGTGCTGAGGAGGAGTTACTAGGGAGATTATCCGTAGATGTACCCGTGACTCCTCCAAGGTCCAAGGTCACGTGTCTGAGGTAATCGATTGGAGGGACCTGTAACAAGAGAAAAAATGAGGTGTGGCCACCACACAACTTTCTTATACGTATGAGCGTTCCAAACTGTACAATTTTAAGAATTTTCTTAATACAAAACTTATTCAAAATCCTATTCTAAGTACTTTCATTCTCTTAATAAATCGCTATAGAATGCATACTTCGCAAGATATCAAAAAAGTGCTCCTCGCTAAGAGTAAAAGTGCTACTTCTGGTCCGAATTTTGAAATTCCATATATAGAAAAAATATTGCAAATATAGTTTTAAATACTTTTGTACTCTTGATAAATATATATAGAATGCATAACTTACGACATATTTGCAAAAAATCGTTATTCGATAAGAGTAAAAGTGGTACTTCCGGTCTGAATTTTGAAATTTTTTTTATACAAAAGATATTTAAAAGTACATTCTAAATACTTTTATACTCGTAATGTACCTGCCTAGAAAGCATGACTTGCGAGATATTCGCAAAAAACTGATTTTCGATAAGAGTAAAAGACTTACTTCCGGTAGGAATTTCGAAAAACTTTATTAACACAATTTTTCTCAAATTTAATTCTGAGTACATTTGAATCCTCTATAAATTTGTTTAAACTTAGTAATTGACGAAATATTTGCAAAATTCGATTTTTTCACTGAAGTAAACTACTACTTCCGGTCTGCCGATTTTGCTCAAAATTTAATCAGTTCTCAAGAGAGAGATTATATTCGTAAATACAAAAGTTGGAATTGATATCTACAGCGGTTTGACCGCTATCGTGGTCACACACACACACATACACACACACACAGCCAGACACACAGACACACAGACATTTTTTAAAAACCACTTTTTTGGTATCAGGGGACCTCAAAACGTGGACATCTGCAAAAATCTCGAGGTCGAAAATTTTCATCATCACAATACTTCCTTATACTACGTATAAGAAAGTAAAAGGCATTTTCCAATATTGTTCTAATCTATAAAGTTTTCCTAACAAATCGGTGATCCTTTTTAACAAAAGTTTTTTTTCTATGATCAGACGTTATAACCTCTGAATAATAAAAATATATGCTATACATATTTTGTCTAAGACGTTGTTGGAGATGCCAAAAACGTGTACAAATTTACATAAATAAAATATTACTGCAAAATATTTTTTTTTAAATTTATCATAAATAATTTTTTAAAATTTTGTTTCTATTGCTGTATTCAATTATTACTATATTATTTATAATTCACGTAAGTCTTTTTAAGACGATTTAAAAAAATACTCAAAATATAATTTTCGTTTAAATCAAATATTATTAATATAAATTACAATTAATCGTCATGGTTAATAAATAAATAAAAATATCTTCCTAGCCAATCCTCCCTTATATCTTCCCAATAGCATCCATATCGCTTTATTGTTTACTATAATCAAGTGTTCTGCCTATATGATTTCCTTTTCTTCTATTTTTTGAAAGGCTTTATGTTAAGTTCATGTTCTAATATCTTCATTTATTTTTTAATCAAATCTTCTGGCTACAGACATGTCATTTCGGCAGCTTGCCGTCTATAATTTTATATGCTGTATGTAAATGTTTTGTTTAGAAGGCTATAAGTTTTGTTGATTTTGTAATTTCTTTTATCTTTGGAAATTATTTTCGTATTCTATTATATGTTTTTTG
This sequence comes from Amphimallon solstitiale, assembly GCA_963170755.1. Taxonomy (NCBI): domain Eukaryota; kingdom Metazoa; phylum Arthropoda; class Insecta; order Coleoptera; family Scarabaeidae; genus Amphimallon; species Amphimallon solstitiale. Next base: position 23,456,780 of record OY720682.1, read on the forward strand.
GCCTCTTTTGAATTCTATTTCCGCTTCGTTTTTCTTTACTATTCAAAATTATTCCAACGTATTTACAAGTGAAAACTTTATATTTCAGTATATAATTTTTGGACGCCCTTATTTGACATTCCCATCACTCACATATGTTATTGTTTCTTAGCATTACTTATTTTGATGTCCTTCTTTAATATTTGAGAAATGCTACTAGTAAGATATCACCTGTAAAGATGCAAGTCCTTATTTTCACAGGCTGAACATTTTTAAAGCCTATACTGAAATTGTTGCTTTTCATCCAACTTTCTTTCATGACTTCGTCCATGAGGCAAACAAAGAGTTATGAGCTCAAGACACCACCTTGTCTTGCCGCCCTCTGTATGCGCATAGACAGGAACTATTATATTGGTAGCTAGGTTCAAATACTTAACTTGGATAAAAGCTTGCCATGAAGCTTTTGTTTTCTAATTATTGTGGAACTTAAATAAGACATAGGCTGTTCAATACTTGTTCACTGATGTGTTTATTTTAATTGAATTTAATGCAGGTGCACATTCATTTAGTAATCTATACATTTTCTTGTAAATAGTTGTTCGACATTCCAACAACTTAAACATACACAGGGCAATCATAATTAACGGTTGATTTTATATTTAATTATTGTTGGTCACTTAAACTTGGTTATCGGTTTTATGTCATATATTTACACATGTTACCCTTTTGAATATTTAATAACATCTTTTATTTGTATTTCTTTAGTTTGATTACTCTAGCTACAAATCTCTTTTCGTGTATTCGTGCTTTTAGGCATTTAGAGAACAACATCTTCCGCACCGACCAGCAGCAATAGGCGAATATTTTTCTTTTCGTTTTATGTGCTTTAGCGAGTGTAATTGCATCATGAGTGACGTCACTTCAGAATTTGAGAACGTAGATTACAACTTTGCCTTTGTAATTTGTTTTTGTATAGATTTTCGTTTTAATTATGACTTCATCAACACCTTTAGTTTTCAAACTTCTTCATATTCGTTCTCTATTAAAAGTATCAAAAGCTTTCGATATATCTACGAAAACCAAAAGTGCTTATCTTTGTCATTCTTACCTCAGTTATGTTTTTCTCAATAAATATTTACTTTCATCTTTTAGCGCCTTACTGTTACCTGTTAAATTGATTTTGTTACCAAAGAAATACATATTTTATTTATAAAATTTTGAGATGCATCTTATTTTACATCAAGAAGTTAGCTAGATTGTTTATTTTTTATAAAATTATTACTATTCAGTTCATTAGATGGATAATTTTTGCGCCTGGTTGGTTAGTTTTCCCTGTTTGCATATTTATCGCTTATTTAATACACTTTTCGCCATCTTCGTCTTAGAGAATGAATTACCGATTTAAAAAACAAAGCTTTTCCCGGGTAAAAATCTCCGTAAACATGAAGAAATCTCTTCCAGTATGGTATAAACAGACTTTCCTTGTTTTGAAAGGAACTTTATAAAGGCGCGAAATTCGATTTTCTCCATGTTTTACACCCCCCCCCCCGGTTAGTTGCTTGCTCGACCATGATTGTGTTAAAACTATATTTATACTAGTAATGTGTCTCGAGCTCTCCCACTACTAGCCAACGTCTTCGTAGCAGCATAGAACAACAGCATTTCTTTCGATGAAAAAATTAGGTTGAAATATCAATTTTGTATTAGATATTAAAAAAAAGGAAAAAAATAAATATAAATAAATTGGTGTGGGTACCACATGGTTTTCTTATGCCTTAAGGGTACAAATTTTGAAAAACAAAGTGTATAGACTGTTTTAAATAATCGTAAACTTATTCCAGTACTGTAATTTATGAATAGTTCGTTTTCTGTACTTTCACGTATAATGACAGGTAATAATGGATAATTTGCGACACATTTGCAACAAAAAAAAAAAATTACTCCAAAAAGCAGTTTTTCGAAAAGAGTATATATGCTGCTTTTGGTCGGTATTAATTTTAATCCAAAACTTGTTCAAAATTAATTCTTATATTAATTAATATCTTATATTTTCAACATGTATGTACAAGATACGTTATTTGTGATATAAACTCACCGAAAGAGTTAGGGATAGAAAGATATTTTTTACATTTTTGTGTACATTATGAAACAAGTTATTGTCATGTGAAATTTTCCAATCACACAGCCGTTAAAATTATTGTAAAAATCAAAGAAATAAAATTTAGTGGACCAAAATGACTCATATTTACAACATATATTGGTTCTGTGCCAAAAAAATCACAAAATCTGGTCCGATAGGTGGCGCTTACAGAGGAAGTTAAATCAAATTCAATGCCATCTGTATCTCGCTATCGCTGCGCGACATAAGTCCGTCACAGAACGACATTTTTTGATTCTTATAATCTCGAAATATCGATCCTTAAGTGGCGCCATCTATCCAAAGCATTATAAGCTGCTTAGTAATCGCAGAGTATTTTTAAAATCACGTGTTAGAAATATGCAATATGATTGGATTATATCAAACCTACTATTATTTACATTTGACTGATTTGACATTAATTTTGTCTATTCCATATTCTTTTCTACTTAAGTTATTCTAATACTACACAATGTGTGCTACATATTTACTATATTTTATAAGTTACGTCCAGAAGCAATAGATAACTATATATCTAGTTTCCTTACGAAAAAAAAACGTAGCTGTTCTGGGTCATTTAGTTCTTACCAAAATAGTAGCGTTAAAAGGCAAGTAATTCCCAAAGTACTTCGGAAAATGAGAATTGATTACTCGAAATGTAGTATGAGGAAAATTCTTGGTAAAAGGCTATTATTTTTTGCATTTTTAGGTTAAAGTTTATGTCTTAACATATGTAGATAAAATTCTAATGGAAAAATTTGTGTTATTTTAATGTTTATCTCAATAGAAATTCAAAAACTATTTCCTTTGGGTACTACTAGATGGCGCTACATAAGGATCAATATTTTTAGGTTACTAGAATCAAATTCATCAATGTAAATCGAAGTTATGTGACGGCCTTATAACGCGCAGCGATAGCGAGATACAGTTGGCCTTGCCGGAAAGGACAGAACAACGTCAGCTATACTCGAATCGCTGAACAGATGCAGTGATCACGTTGGGTTCACGTGATCACAACAAAGTCGTATGCACACTGGTACATAAAATCATTCAAGGATAAATGTCGGTAAAATAGTTATCGCCGTAGTATTTGACATAAGCAGACATAAGGAATTGTCCATATTCAAATGTTTACTATCAAAACGTATTAAGATTGTATTGTCTGTATAAAAGAGCCTGTAGTAATCCTCAATATGAAGGAATAGACTATTTTACAAATGAAAAAACTGTGTCATTGTAATATTTTAAATAATTTTCTGTTTTTTAAAAGACATAAAAATATGTGAACTCTCAAAGTGGCTATAACCTATAACCATAAAATAAATTCAAGTATGTTAAATAAACAAAATATTTTTATTATTGATGAGAACTTTTAAATTTGTACAAATATAATAATAATAATATTAGTATAATAGGGAATATGCATAAAATTTATTAAACATTATTTACATCATTTTCTGATAATTTGATCATTTTCATTTTCAATGTTTTCAAATTTAACTGAAAAATAAATTGTATTTCTAAAACACAGAGGTATAACTTAGTACATTTTATTCTTCCTGATAACTGAAGAAACCGAATTATTTATATTACTTTAATTTATTTAGTGCATCAAGAGAAAAATATGGGGATTCTGCTGTGTGCAACCTAAAAGGGAACAGACCAAATTGTTATTGTTAAACGCAAAATTTGCCCAGAGCATAAAGGACATACTAACCAATATAATATTACTCTTAGTATGGATGAAACTAATGAAATTGTTGAGATAGTACAATGCCATGATTGTGCAGCATCGGCAGGTAATATAATTGAGTTTTATAATATATAGTTTTAATATAAATATTGCAGGTGAATGTAAGCATGCTATAGCCTTTTCGATGTGGATTTGTAGAAGTGCAGAACCTGCCACCAATTCTGTGAAAAGCGACAGGAAAAAAAGCTCGTCTTTCCAAAATGGGAACATCATTGGGATATTTAAGGGCTAGTAAATTAAGTCCACCTGGACATCCCAAACTATCTTTAAATGTACCATTATTAGTTGTCCAAGCACTAAGAGAGCTTAATTGGAAGAAAGTAAATTCTCAATTAATAAAATACACAACAGAATACGAAATACCAAATGTTCTATCTTTTCATCATGGAATGATTGCATTTGTGACAAATGGAGGTTCTTCCATTGATGGTTTTCTTCATTATTTAAAGTAAAACATAAGTGATACAATCTGTGCAGAAATTAAGAAACAAACCAAGCTGCAGTAAAAATGTGAATTTCGGCATGAAATAAGATATGGTTGTATATCAGCCTCAAAGGCATTTGTTGTATTAGAAGACTTTTCGATAAGATGTATTTTTCCAAAAATTTACAACAGTGTAAAATCTATTCTCTAATACCACGCGATCATTTAAATTCTAAATTATAGCAGGCAGGATTTTTTTTATTAGGTTGTCCAGAATGTCAATTATTGATTAATTAACATTTTGAAACGTCACTTTAACAATTCAAATTGTAAATTAGTACTTATATACCAACTTAATTTAAATTTCACAGCCTGCTCTAATTTAGAATTTAAATGATCGCGCGGTACATGTATGAATTTATTTATACTGCATTTTTATTTATATTGTAATAGTATAGCTCTTACAGTTCAGAAGCAGATGGGATGAGATATATAACAGTCGAAGTGTAGCAGGTTTGCTACTTTATTGATACTACATGGCATATCATACAAAAATGCAAATTTCAAGTGTTATATACAATACAAATAATAAAAAAACTAATATATTTTCTTAAAAGAGAAATTATTAATAATTAAAAAATTCATAACCAAAACTAAATATCAATCATATTATATTGTGTATCTTTTAATAAGAAGTCCTTGTAGATTTACTAAAGCTGCAGCAATAGTTACAGCACCATCAATTTGTGGAACTAATGTATTATTAACACAAGCATGTGGTCTTAATAATTTACCTATGCCCAGCATTCACCCACGTTTCATCCAAATAATAATAGGTCTTCCCTCCAGACGAAATTGCATATTGACATAGGTATCTTTTTCTCCACGTAATAATTTCTTGTTTTTGTTTCAAGATGCTATTGCGATTTCTCTTTTGATAACCATAAATATAATATCTTTATTAATAACAGCAGGTTACGGAACTTAGATAGTATACCGAAAATTTAGTTCCTTTAATATCATCCTGAATGTTGTTAATTTAAAATTGAGTAAATCTTCTGTTTCATTCACAGCTGAGAATTTTTTGCACAGTTGGTGGTTCGTTTTTAAAGTAGAATGAATGAACAATTCTTCGAATTCTGTTTCTCATATCTTCATCAACAGTATCTACAATACGCCTTTTTCTCGGATATTTCTTGGGTTGCTTAAATTGTGGTTCAGCATCATATTCTTTCAATATGTTGTAAACACTTCATATGTCAATTCCTGTAAATACGATACAAATAAATTCAGTTTGTTATAATTTCTTATAACAAAAATACGACCTGCCGCTTTTGCAGTTCTTTCATCATTGTCAACTTTTCTGGCTGCTCAAGACTGGTTTTAAATATATTCATCACCACTCCTTTTTCTTCCGCTGAGAAGTGTTTTGCGGGCCTCTTTCTTGGAGGTGACTATTCCATAGTATACCTTTGCCAGAAACAAAGAAATTGCAGTAATATTTGAATTACTGTCGAATTCTAACCTAGAAGATATAATTACTTATAATTTGTAACATTTCGGATTACTAATTACTTACGTATTTAAAAACACTGATCAAAATATGCAAAAGAAAATAATAAATGAAGCAAAAACAGTTTTAACGGAAACAGTAAGAAAGTAAAATAAAAGTAAACAAACGTGATCCGCGATATTATTACAGTTTAGCCTAATGTAAACGATGCTTGCGCCGACCGTTTTTATGCATAGGATGCCTCGAACACGATGCGATCACGTGGTGATCACGCACTTTTATTACTGCATCTGTTCGGCGATTCAAGTATAGTACACACTAAATAAACAAAATTCTGTATTGAACAAAATGAGTAAAAAAGCTTTAAATAAAACTTCTTATGTTCCGACTCATATTTTGCTAAATTTATTATAAATTAAGTTTTATATCCTGTTTTACTGATAATAAATAAGTGTGAAATTTATAATTTACATTTTCGCGAAAAGTTTTGCTACTAAAGAGAAAAAGGGTTACCTCCACTACATGTTTTGAAAAATTTTTTCCACAAAAGTTGTTCGAAAAACGTCATAAAAGATTAAGAGTCTTAAAATTACGATAGGTTCTCAAATAATAAATGGAAATACAATGAAATGGAATCACAAAGACGATATAATGAAAAGGAAACCAGTAATAATGTTTACCAATTAAAAATGCTGAAAAGATAAAAATCGACAAACAAGAAGTAAAATTGTCACATCAAAAACAGGCGGGCTTTCGAATGCAGATGGTTGATACTGAAGTCGCCTTAAGTAAAATCAATATTAAGGAAATCTAAACAAAGAGAAGAAGTGGTAGTATTCACATTTTTAAATTTAAAATCAGACAAAAAAGTAAATATATGACAGTTCTTCTATTATAAATATTCTGTATTTTCTATCTTAGCAATAATGATATTTTTATTTGTAACTGTTCCTTCTTTTTGGTAATTTATATAAATAATATTTGTAATTATTTTTACTTCCACAAATATTTACACAAAATACTCCGTATGCAAAAAGTTAATATTGACAAAAATATTAGCAGATTTGCAAATCAACATAAAAGAGTAACTTTAACTTTCATTGTTATATTTGATAGTAGGTAGTAAAAACATGGCGCCGGTTAATGTAAATTCTAGTAATCAGTTAATATTTGCGTGTAAAAAGTGTACAAAAGAAGTTAAAAACTATGTTATGTGTGTTAAATGTTCTAATAGTTTTCATCCAAGTTGTATTCTAAAGATTCCGGGAGTAAACGTCGATGCAAGTGGTAAGATAAGATGCTGCGACAACATAACCTCTATTGAAGAGAATACTAGGAAAATACAGGACGATAACAGAAAATTAAAGGAGGAAATCGAAACACTAAAATCAAAATGTAAGTGTTTAGAGAGAGAGAAGCAAATCCAAATCTTGGAACAGCAATTAGTTTCTCTGCAAATAACCTGTAAATGTGACATAAAAGAGAAAGAAATACAACAGCTAAAAGATGAATTAACCATAGTAAATAATGAAAAGGAAAGTAATATTAGAGAATTACAACAAAGGTTATCGAAAACAAACGAGAAGCTGCTTGAAAAATCGCTTGCGGAGAATTTTAACAACTCTGACTATCTCGAATCCGTACACGATAACAACATAGAAGGAATTACTGCTGACAGGGATATATCCAAACATGAGCAAGCAACTATATTTAAAGATCTACTTACAAAAGAAATAACAGAATTGAAGGTATTTATACAAAATAGTATTCAAACGCATATTAAAAGTTCATTATTTGATGTCATTGTCAAAGAAGTACAAAACAAACAGAATGTAAACATACAAAATTCAACATCGAACATACAACAGCCATCTGATGCCGAAGACTATAATCTCGCAAAATATCAAATTACAGAACCCTGCAACAATGAAGAACCTCCGAGAGCAGATAAACATGGAAAGGAATCATTAAATCAAATGAATTCCGCTCAAAAGTTAGAAGTAAAAAGGGACCAAAATACGAAAAACAGTAAACCCCAACAAATCAAAATAAAAGAGAGGCAACCACATACTGACAGAGATAGAAAATATACAGCAATAACCGGCACAAGCAAAGAAAACGTGGCCTTTTTGAAAGAAAAACGCAAATGGATATTTGTAGACAGATTTAAGGATAGTTTCTCAAATGATGAGATGAGACACCTCCTGGTTAGCAAATTCGGTAGAGATGATTTTGTTATAGAAACATTTAAAAAAAAGGATTACGAGACTCGAGAGAACTATAACTCTTTTAAAATCGGCTTTAATCACACAGTGGATGATCAAACTATATTCGATCCGAACCGATGGCCGGAAAACATTAACGTAAAGTTTTTTCGAGAATTTAAAAAATCAAGAAAAAGTAATAGATTCCATAAAAGAACAAACTACACACAAAAAAGTTATACCTACTCACAAAACAGACGTGGATAGAGAACGGAATTTGGTGAATAAAAATTACTCAATCTTAAATATAAATACAATGCACCAGAATAAACAGATTTCCGAAAAGCAAGAAATAGTAGATATAAACAGGCATCTCATAAAAGAAACAACACAAAAAAGTACAATAGCAGAATGCAGCAAAAACAGAGATAAGTTTCCGAAACAACACATCAATGTTCTCAATATAAATGTACAGTCAATAAAAAACAAAATTGATGAACTAGAATCTTATTTAAAAAACGAAAATATAGATGTTGTAACAATTACAGAGCACTGGCTAAAAGAAGCGGGCCCACATACACGGGTGATACCGGGATATAAAGTATCGGCAGCATATTGTAGAATAAATACTATGCATGGAGGATCTATGATATTAATAAAAGAACGAATAAATGAATCCGAAGACAAACAGATTAAAAAATTTTCGGTTGAGAAACAAATAGAGTTGGCAGGTACATTTATTAAAAAGATAAATACATTAATCGTATCTGTGTATAGACCTCCAAGTGGCATAATACAGATCTTCATAGAAAATTTAAATAAAACTTTGACTTACATTTTGGAAAGATATGTTAATACAAGAGTCATTATTGCAGGAGATCTAAATATAAATTTTCTCAAACGGAGTGTGGAGAGAGAGGAGCTAACCGGATGCATGCTATCTTTCGGTCTGCATGCCGTGTTTAGGGACGCTTCTCGTATAAGCAAAAATTCGGAAACGTGCATTGACCAAATGTTTACAAACATTTATGTATCGAAATATATAGCAAAGACCGTACAGCCACATATTTCCGACCATTGTGCGCAGATACTTGCCTTTTCTCCAGAGAGTGCGATATCTGAAAGGAAAAGATATATCACAATAAGAAAAATGAATGAAACAAATACCTGGAATTTTATTAATGCACTGAATAATGAAACCTGGAGTTTTTCGGATAACAGTAATCCACAGACACAGTTTACTGCACTTCACGGCAGGATTATCGAGTGTTTTCATAGATCTTTTCCGGAGGAAATTGTTCCTGCAAATTTCAATGGTGGCATGAACACAAACTGGTACACAGATGAACTTAGAGTACTAAAGCGCGGTCTGGATGCACTTCATGTAATCTATGCAGTGACGAAATCACCGGATGTGAAGTTAGAATATGACAATGTAAGACGGAAGTACAAAGAACTAGTTATAAAAAGTAAATCTGCAGCCATTAGGGACATGATTGTCAATTCAGAAAATAGGCAGAAAGCGGTATGGAATGTTATAAAGAGAGAGACTGGTAGAATGGTAGTGAATTTACACGAGAACGTCTTGACTGCGAATGAACTGAACACCTACTTTAGTAGTGTGGGTGAAAATGTGACCACTACAATGCCGGGTCCTGTTAATAGTCCTTCCAGGCTATTGAAGAACCATGCCAATGTGACGACCAATTCAATGTTCATGATGCCAGTTTCGACGGAAGAGGTTGTTGGTGCGTTTCGGGGACTGAAGATGAAATCGACAAAGGACATCTATGGTCTCGATACAAGGATTCTGGCGTCTGTCATTCATATAATAGCAGAACCGATTATGAATGTCTTCAATAATTGTCTTCTCCACGGTGTCTTCCCTAAGGAACTGAAACAGGCTAAGGTAGTACCAATACACAAGACTGGAAGTATCGATGACGCCCAGAACTATAGGCCGATATCTATATTACCAGCGATATCAAAGATTTTCGAGAAAATAACTAGAGACAGGCTTATAGAATATCTGGAACACGTCGGCATGTTTACCAATGAGCAACATGGGTATAGACGTGGGAGATCCACGACTACAGCATTATTAGACCTACTGGATCAAGTGGCGGGATCAATGGACGCGAAGCAGAATATGAAGTTGCTTTGCACAGATCTGTCGAAAGCTTTTGACACGGTCGACCATTCGATTCTGATGCAAAAGTTGGAGTACTGGGGGATAAGAGGCACAGTCTTAAAATTCATAAAGAGCTATTTGGAAGATAGACAACAGCGGGTTTGTTGGGGGAACGAGATGTCCGGCACTGCTGAGGTGAAGCTTGGTGTCCCACAGGGGTCGATACTGGGTCCAGTTCTATTTATCATATATATTAACGACCTCCCTATTAATGTGAATTGTGACAGCACTTTCCTGTATGCGGATGATGCCTCCTTTTTAATCAATGTAGACGGTATTGATGGGGAGGATGAGACTGACAGAGTGGCGCAGGAGGCTCAAGAATGGTTCTGGGCTAATGGTCTGAAAATGAACCAAGATAAACAACAGTCCCTTGTGTTCTCCACTGGTGCTCCGGCGAGTGAAAGTCTAAAATTTTTGGGTGTGTATTTGTCGGGTAATCTTTCGTGGAATGAACATCTGGATCACTTGCAACACCAACTAGCAACATCCATTTTTGCCGTGAGACGAATTAAACAAATAGCAGGTGCAGAGGCTGCAAAAGTAGCATATTATGGCTGCTTTCACAGTAGAGCAACATATGGCATAATCCTGTGGGGTGGTTGTGGAGCAGCTAGGAGAATTTTCCTGCAACAAAAACAGGCTATTAGAGCAATAGTTGGTATCACAAGATACACAAGTTGCAGAGACTATTTTAAAAATTTAAAAATACTTACCTTACCAGCCATTTACATCCTCGCCTGCCTCACACAAATCCACAAATCAAACAAATACAAAACCCACAGTGATGTCCACAACTACAACACAAGGGGACGAAATAATATAGCTTATCCTTATCACCGACTGGCGAGAACGCAGATGGCAACAAATCATCAGGCTCTGATTTTGTTTAATAGGATGCCCGATACTATTAGACGCCTTGATACAAAGCGATTTAAGAATAGAATAAAAACGATACTGCTTGAAAATGTAATTTATGATATACCGGAATTCATGAACTTGAATTGGGAAAGCTATTGTTAGTTTTAATGTTTTTTCGGTGCTTGTGCTTTTTGTTGTTCTGTTACTTTTACACATACGTGAACATGTCTATATTTTTTATGTAGTTTTACTTGTATATATTATGTTTCGTTTAATATTGTATATATATATATATTCATGACTATTTGCAAACTTGTACATACCCTGTACATCTTTTTTGAGTAAATAAATCAATCAATCAATCAATTTGAAAGGGATTATTTTATACGAGATAATTAAAAAAGCTAAATCTGTGGACCAATCGCGGTGACAACTGACGCGGTAATGAACGTGATTGTTCTGCTGGTGATAAAATATACAACGGATTAAATATTATAACGGTATGTTGTCAGTAATATGTATTCAGTCAACTGTTTGGCGCCTCCTACGGTATACAGGAAATATTTCGAATAATCGACAAAATCGATAGGTGAATTCTCACATTTGGAAAGGTCTAGTAGATATCTGACGTTAATTGGGATGTCAATTGAAAAAATGTGATGAACGAACACTGGAAAATGATAAAAAAGGATAAAAGATTAGTTTTTTTTATAATTTTCCAGTGTTTAATGCTTACAAAGCATTTTTCATATGCGTAATGCAAACGACATTTCTATTTAATGCATTATATAGTTTAAAATTAAATCGTAACATCTACAAAACGATTTGAGTATCTAATGGATGAATATAAAATTATTGCTAAGACAACAACACAAATGCGATTTTTATATGAGGAATGCCTTTGACATTTCAGGAATAGGCGCAAGGCCAACTGTATCTAATATCGCTGCGCTGATTCTTATAACCTCAAAATATTGATCCTTATGTGGCGCCATCTATCCAAATGCTTGGTAATCGCTGAGCATTTTTAAAATCACATGATAAAAATATGCAATATGATTGGATTATATCAAATCTACGGTTATTGACATTTGACTGATATGACATTTATTTTGTCTGTTCCATATTCTTCCCTACTTAAATTATTCTAATACTACACATAGTCAATCGTTTCACTTAATGTGTGCTACATATATACTATGTATAATATATTTTGGAAGTTACGTCGAGTAACTTCCAATTTTCTCACGGAAAAAGCCGTGACTGTTCTGGGTCATTTAGTTCTTTACCAAAATAGTCTGCGATGAAAGGCAACTAATTTGCAAGGTACTTCGGAAAATGAGCATTGAATATTCGAAATGTAATATAAGGAAAATTACTGGTAAATAACTATAATTTTTTGCATTTTTAGGTTAAATTTATATCTTAATATTTGTAGATGTATAAAATTCTAATGGAAAACAATTTTAAAAAGGATACAAGTGGATTTATTATGAATATTTGAATATTGTCAATTTTTGTTCTGCAATTAGACTTGCGCCTGTTGAATAAATAAAGATGCTATAGTAATTTTAAAATGCTCTAATTATTACCAATAATGCTCCTTGTTATTATCGTAAAGTTGAGAAGTCCCAACAAGAAACTGACTTTTAGCGATGAATCACCATCAAAAACCAATCTATGCTTCGCTCACTGACGAATTTTGCGAAAGTCATCCAAAATCGGTCATTGCATGATCGTCGTGTAACTTATCGTAAGATTGAAGCATTCTTAGACATTCAATTTTGCATTCACATTTGACCGTAAAAAATTTGTTAATGTTGGATTCAACATAATTTGACAATCGTTCATGAAAAGGCCTGTCGAAGTCGAAAGAAATGTTAAAAAAAATACGATCGCGGTGCCCCAAAACACGTTTATAACATCGTAACAGGTGACAAATCATGGATCTACGCATATGCGTTTGAAACTAGACGGCAATTGACTGGTCTTTCCAAATATGGAAACTGACTGGAACATGTCCAGTTCTTAAAAATGGCCACATGTCCGATAGAGCCAATTATTGATCCATATCTGCGTCATTTTCAATAACTTTTAACTTTACATGTGCGGTATAACTACAATCTTATTTAAAATGATATTAAGGCGTACTGATTTTTTTTAGGTATATTACGTTATGGTGTGTCAATTTAAAGACAAAAAATAACATAAAATTGCTATTTCCTTTTATTTTTAAACTAAAAGCGGTTGTACGTTTGTTTACGTTTATGATCTTCTACAGCCAAGTGGATGTTGCGAGTCCCTGTTTTACAAAAATAACTGCCGTTATACAGGTTATTTTTTCATAAAAAAGGTAAGTTTTAAGCAGCGTATTTTTTCTCTTAACATTACCGTCCCATAGGACAATTTACTTCTAATAGTAGCCATCGTTATCATCAGATTCGTCCAATACTTTAAAACACTGCTATTGTCATATTTCCTAACCTCAGGTCTTTTTTTTAGATGTAACATTTCTAACACTGTTTTACTACTGTGCAAACATTACTGCCACGTTCGCAAAACAACCAAAAAGTGATAGTAATGTTAAAACAGTGACGATAAAAATTTCGATTTACAAGTTAATAATTAGTTTCTAAACATTTGAAATATCACTACAAAAAGTATAACAGTATAATCGGTAAAAGTATATTTTTTGAAAGTAATATACGTTAAAAGTTAAAGGTTATTCAAAATAACCCATCTATTTTATTTAATATTGCTAAAGCTTTTGAATCGACCATCTATCGGATAATCCACCACCAAGTTAGTAGTCTTATAGCTTCGTAACAGTATATATTCGTTGGCAAAAGGTCTGCTGCCACTAATATGTGCATTTTTGCTCAGAACGCCACAGTCGACGTCGTTTATACCGATCTGTCTATAAGGCAATTGATCGTATTGACCATGAAACTAGATGGGGTAGCTAGAGAGATTGGGATTTAGTGCATTACTAATAAGTTTCTTTGAATCTTACTTACAACAATGGCGATTTTTTGTCTTACAATAGTTTTGCTTCTGCCACTTGCCATATTACTTCTGGTGTGCCGCAGGCGTCTAATATTGGGCCTCTTCTATTTTTGTTATTCATTAATGATATTGTGGTGTGGAGAAAGTAAAGTGCAATATATTAATGTTCGCTCACATCGTTATAATGCATCTATAAATACATTGGAAGATTGTATCGAGCTTCAGTCTAATTTGCTTGCTGTTTATAGCTGGTGCGCTGCTAATGGATTGGACCTTAGCGTTTCAAAATGTATCGCTGTCTAATACACTCGTGGTCAATTTACTCAAACCTTATTGCAAGCTTCAAATTCACACAAGCAAGTTGACGTCTTGTACACCGACTTTTCTAAAGTGTTTTATCGCATTGATCAATCTATCATTCCGTCTAAGCTCAGTTCGTTTGTATTCAATTAGTCTCTTTCTTCATGTCATACCTATTTAACAGACGTCAACATGTATTCTACAACTGTTACGCTTCGAACGAATATGTTGCTACATGGGGATCCCTCAGGGTTCTAATCATGGTCCATTGATTTTGATCGTGTTTATTAATGAAATCACCAAGAACTTAGTGTCACAGAACATGATCTTAAATTATTTCGCGAGATAACTACTGTAGAGGTTTGCACTTTATTTCAGCACGACCTTGGATATATTGCTCGTTAGTGTACTTTAAACAACTTACCACAGATCATCAAGAAATGTAAAAAAATTACATTTACCCGTAGTTTTTCTCATATTATATTTAATTATAACATGAAGAGCGTGAATGTGGAACGTGTGTATATTCTTATAGACCTAGATGTTATATTTGACACTAAACTTACATTTGCGCAACATATTGAATACACCACCAACACTTCCAGAAAAATGCTGGGTTTCACAATTCACAACTGTGGTACTTTTTCTAATGTCATAGCTTTGAAAGCATTATATTTCACTTTCGTGAGATCTCGGTTGGAATATGCGACAGTGGTTTGGAATTCTTACTATGTAACTTACAAGCGGCAACTGGTGTTAATAGAGCGGCGATTTGCCAAATTTAAGTGGTTTCATTTGGATGGATTTTATCTGGCGAGGAATATTGATCAGACCGTCCTGTTAACGTGTATTTGCTTGCATTCTCTTAATTTTAGACGCATTTGCTCCAATTTATTATTTTTCTTCAAGCTATGTCACAACCACATTGACTCGTCCAGTTTCCCCCAAAATGCAAGATTTCAGCGTGCCACATTTTGGCATTCGTTATTCCAGCACCTCCTACTTACCATTTGAGCGCACATAATAACGTAATACATTTATCTGCAAGAAACTGTATACAAAGTTTATACTATATTTCTCTTTGTAGGTCTCAAAACCATACAAGGTTTCCACAGTCTATGAAACTTCTGTGCTACACATACAAGTTCATGAATGTATATTTTTATTCATTCAGCTGTTGTTTATATAAAACATTATTTCTGACAATATCATGTTAGAATATTTAACTTATATCCTTTTTTTATTTATAGCCATAAGTTTGAAATAACTTTTATATTCTTTAAGCATGATTTATTAAAATCTCTCTTATAAAATTTGTCACATTGTGCACGTTTAAATTCACATTATTTATTCTGCAATATTTTCGTCTCGTGCAAAACAAATTTGAACCTGTTCATATAGTTTTATAGTGTTTAAATGACTCACTCTCTTTTATTAAAACTATTTTCATTACTTGTGAAAAGTTAGGTTGCGTTTTGTTGTACACAAATCACACCTCGTGTTTATCTTTTCTACTAAATAAATATATATTGCTTAGACTTATTTTGTCTCTATTTTGTACCTATATAATACTTAATTTTAATACTTATCTAACCTATAATGTAACAATAAAATCATTTGATATTTGAATCCCCCATATTTAAATATATGCAACCCATCATACCCTTGTGTTATTTGTATTGCATAATGTTAAAATTTTAATATAAACAAGTTTAATATTACGATTTCTTTTCTTTTTAACACTTAAACTAATTCTTAATATTATTCTTATTTTTAAATATGCAAGGACCACGGCAATATGTGTTATTGAAGTCTCTCATTTACGTGATATGTTCTTATTTCAATACGATTTCCTCGCATTGTGATGTTTCACTCATCTATTAATGCTGTGAAAAATACTGCTACTTCAATTTTCAATAGTTTTGCATAATACTAAACATTTTCCTTGGATTTGTCACGTGTTCCTTAATTTTTGTTAATATTCTTTTGTGCATGTACTCATTACATTATAATATATTATTTTAAAAATTTCCAATAATTGGAATTTGTAATATTCTGTTAGGCAATAAAGAGTACTTTTATTATTATTTAAGTATTGTCATCTATATTGTAACTTTTCTATTATTGGGTTAAACTATAGGGCAGTAAGCATTTATTTATTTATTTATTATAGAGACAAATTCTAGATCAGACAAATTTTTAGATAGTCTGCTAGAGACGTTCATATTAGTGGGAATATCACGAGTTAGAATAGAATTTAGAGCAGATATTAATGGTGAAAAAAGGGCGGGCAAAAACGAGCTTATTTATCATTATTTATCTCTATTACTGCGTCAGAAACGCTACAGAATATTTTTATATATCTTTTGGCAACATAACAATAAGGACATGTTGATAAAGCCTCAGTGTTTATCCACGATTTATTTTTAAATTCCGACGATGCGGATATCTTACAGGAAGTTTCATATTTCATCAACGCGACGGGATTAGATGTTTTATTAAAACTTTTCAACGAATTCCCCTTACATGAATTATTTCAAGCAATAACCATATTATATTAGACCTAATGCACTCGACGAGAACGAAATCCCTAGCTTTACGGTCCTCTCGACACGCCCAAAACACCATTCCAATCTTCACACTAGAATTACCATGTTAATTTGAAGTGTTTTTGGGTTTGAGTTTGTAACAGACAAGTTAATAATCTACGCGAGCCGACTAAAAGATAATGTCAATATGGAATTGTGTTGTCGGTATATTTGGAAACGGCTGGTTCATTCGAGTTAAATTAGACGTTTCGTGCAGGATAACAAGTCATTGTGTTCAGTTTCTTGTGTTTCTGGTGGACGTTTTGGAAACACAATGGCTTCAGGGGTTGATGAACAAGCGGTAGTTGTTATGACTTAATAGAACGCAGGTAAATCGAAATGTTGGGGTTGTTTCTTGTAAAAGGGGTGTTCTGTTACATAATAAACACTTAAACCAATTACCTATGTTCTTTTTATAATAAAAAATCTATGACAGTAATAAATCAATTGAAATTGCTATATTTATTTAATGTTTGTATTTTGCTGTTGAGTGAAAACTACATTTTTCTCGTATTAAATAATAATAATAATAATAATAATAATAAATGAATTTATTGTAAAATTAATAATGGTATACAAAAAACAGAATAACAAAAAAAAAGTATAACAAGAGCATAATAAAGTAAAATGAAATAAAATAAATAAATAAATGCATTTGATATTAAATCAAAAATAAAGTTGTAAACTGTAGGGAAATATCAGTAAAAACTAATTAATTTGAAGTGTGAGTGGCCGTAAATAAAAAATAAATATAAATAAAACTGGTGGTCTTCATTGTTTAACATTCTTTTTCCTTTATTAGTATTAAACTAATAATTAATGTGATGGATGCACCATTTTCTCAAATCCTGGAATTCAACTGGACACTTTCTTTTTCCGGGTTAATTTTTTGCTCTATACTTGATTTTTATCACAGCGACCGCCGAAAACCCAGCTTCGCACAAATACGACGCCAAAAATGGAATTCGCAGAGCCTTATTATCTAGAAGGATATATTCATCTTTTATTGAAATCCAACATTCTGTCAATTCCATACTGTCACATTTTGCTTTCAAACTGTTGTCGCAAGATAACTCCATAAAGTTCTCTTCTTCCGCAGAAGTAAATTCAGACGGAGTGTTAAATGGATCTTGAATCCATGCAAACCTACCGAAATTTTCATTTTGAAAGTATTTCTCAAACCACATAATTAGCTGTGATAAGTGCCCTTCAAACATGTTTTTTATATCTTGAGAAAGATCAAATTCATTTGACCTTAAAAAATGCTGCAAAATTAAAAAACAAGCTTTGCCTGCATTTTTATTCAATTTTCTTCTCCATAGTTTGAGTTTTTTTTTTATAAAAGCTGATATTTTTTCCGTTGACTTCAAAAGGTGCATGTTTTTTCCCTGCAGAGAGCGATTAAGAGAATTCAGCTTATCAAAATAGTCGCATAAATATGCTAGTGTTACCATTGACCCCTCACAATCAGAACGACGCTGTTTGTATCATGTCATAAAGAATAATAAAGTCAAATGTCAATTTGACATTTTTGTCGAATTTTGAATGTGTATTATTTTTGGTTTTGATTAGTAAAAAAGTAATATAAATTGTGTTTAATCATTTATAAATTGTTATCGAGAGTTAAGCCGTGGCCCACCTACTGTGGATAAAACTATAGGTAACAATAGTGGCGCCCCACGTTGGGCGCCACTCTGTTAACTTACGCTTTATTGATTGATGAAAGGCTGCGGCGTAGTCTCTTAAGTAACGTATTAAGAAATGAATCTCACTAAAGCAATGTTTTAAATTTATTCAGCACATAAAAATCATTTGACAATTAACTACTGACATTATCTGACATAACTCAAAAACAAACATTCATTGACAACCGTTTTTCTAAAATTCAATCGCACTTGATCTGGAGAACATGTCGAACAACGTCGTTGTATGATTATAAGGAGGTAAAGAGGCAACTGTAACACTAGTTTTATTAAAAAAAATCGTCATCAGCTAAATCTTCTGCATCTCTGTATCCTTCCTCTTTACGAAAATTAAAATTTCTTGCCGCAATTTAAAGGTAGGTACGTAATAAAACATTGCCACGAGAGAGTCATCGTGCACTGCGATAGAACAACAAAGACGAGTGTTTGGCTCCCATATCCTCACACAGCTTTTTAAAAAACCCTGCTTTCAATAGACGAGATTTTATAAAATTTACCACATTCACCACACATTCTAACACCTAATTCAGTGCAGGACTCAGATGCTTTGACGCAAGCGCTTGTCTATGAATACAGTGGACCCACAGTGCATTTGATGATTTGCTTCGAATATCTGCCTGTAATCCACCATAGCAGCCAGACATGGAGATCAGACACCAACACACTTAGGTCAACTCAAATTATTTTCAGATATAAATGTATCAAGAATCTCGAACAGGTCCTGAGCTTCCGCTCCTGCAATGATATTTTTGCAAAACGGAGAGTCTTCTTTAATGTTATTACCATCTATAAACCGTACATGGCATATCAAATGAGCATCTTTATTATTTTCCGTAGCTTCATCTAGCTGTAATCCCAATTACCCTCCTTAATTTTTTTCAATCAATTGATGGTTGATATCTTCCGCCATATGTTGTATTCTCCGACCAATTGGGTTATTGGACAAAGGCACTTTTAGAAACAGCCTTCCAGCAGGTTCACCAACCACGATGTTCACCATATTTACAGCAGCCGGAAGAATAAGTTTTCTGCGATGGTATGAGCCTTCTTACATTTCGCGATTCTGTAAGCCACCTTGTAAGATGCTAGTAAAGCATTTTTTAGTATAGATGCAGTCTTCCAAAATGTATTTTGTTGCTGTTTCTGTGTTTTTAACTCCTTGGCAAAAAAATAATGTTTGCTAATCTAGATATTTTTAGATTCTTATTTTGTTTTTTGTTTAGTTAGCTTAGTTCAATTAATTATTAAGCTTTTACAATATTTCGCGGCGCCCTGTAAAGAGGTCACGGCGCCCCGGGGCGCCGCGGCGCACAGTTTGGGAACCACTAGGAAGGTTAATTATTAACCTTCCTAACACAAGCAAAATAATTGAATCGCTGTTTGTAGAAAGGGTAAATGTCATGTTTTTCAGCTCATGCATATTTTTACGGAACCTGCACTTCAAACCATGGATCATTGTTTGGCGCAGAAAAAATACTATTTTTATTCAATAATTATTGTAAAAATCGGTGTACAGTTCTTACAATGTTTAACTGAAGCATAACCAAAAACCAACTCTTTTCACCACGTCTAGTTTTAGAGTTATAATCATAGTCCGCTAGTAGATAAACAATAATATTGTATTTAGAAAATTGGTTATACATAAGTTATAAAAAGAAATAGATAATTACAAAAATCTTGACATAACAAATACTTGAATGTTTAACTAGTATCAAGAATAAAAACACTCCAAACAAAAGAAAATTGCTGATAAATCAAAGTTTTGCATAAATAGAGTTATTTATTCCTTTTATGTTGCCTGTTGACGGGATTTTTTCACAATTTCTGTAATCTCTTGATAGGACCTCTCCTCATTGTTTATCACTCGTCTTTCTTAAATTAGCAGGAAATAGCTCCAAATGTGAATGTAAAAAATGGACTTTAAGCAACAGTTTTTTGCAAATTTGCCAAAGATGATTTGAATATTGAATTAGATTTAATATAGTTTACATACTGTCATACGTTTCTTTTGTGTTTGTATATTCAATAGTCATTTCATAAGTTGATTTATTTACATCAGTACAGTAACAGAAAAATCTTTCAACCTTGCAAATTGAACTGAATTTTTCGTAACGATTCTTCAATACAGCGGTTATTGTAGTTGTCCCCTGATTCCATATTCTTCTTGGTCTACCTCTGTTTCTCCTCTTGTTCCAGCCGGCCTCCCATATTTCTTTTACAGGGTTCGTGTTACTCATTCGTGTAAGGTGTCCAAACCAACTAAGTTGTTTTTCCTGGATTTTCCTATTACTGATGTTACACCTAGTTTTTCTCGTAACTTCTCATTTCTGATTTTATCCAGTCTGGTAACACCAACTATTCTCCTTAAAATCCCCATTTCGGTCGCTGTTATTCTTGATTTCAGCCTCTTAGTCAATACCCATGACTCGCTGCCGTAGGATAGTGTCGGAAGAAATATTGTTTTGCAAATTTTTGTCTTGGTTTCCCTGATGACATCTCTCTTACTTAAAAATATGGACTTCAGTGCATGATATAAACAGTTTACAATTTTGATTCTATTATTCACATCTGCCTTTACATCTCCTTTGTGGTTGATTATGGTTCCAAGATATTTTAAGTTTTCTGTCACCTTTATTGGATAACCATCTATTGTTATATGTGTTTCTTCTTTATCTTTGGAGACTGCCAATACTTCCGTTTTTCCTTTATTGATATTCATTCCAAAATTCTTTATAGTTTCGTGCCATATATCTATATTTCTTTGCAGGACATTTTTATTAGGAGCTGCAATTATTAAGTCGTCGGCATACAAGAATTCCTTGGCAATTATAGGTTGAAGGTTTCTGGACCCTACATAAATACCCTTTGTTAGGCTATTGACACTTCTTGCAATATCGTCCATAACATTTATAAAGAGAAGGGGACTCAGAACTCCACCCTGTCTCACTCCTTTAAGTGTGATAAAGCTTCTTGAATATCCGCTTTCAGTTCTTATTATGTTGCTCGTGTTGGTGTATATACTTTTGACTGCCTTTAGTAGTTCAATTTTAATCCTTCTCTTCTCCAGCGATGACCATCCTATGCCTCGGAAGTGTATCGAATGCTTTTTCTAGATCAATTGCACATAGGTACATTTTGCCGTTACTACCTAGAATTCTGTCCGAAATTTGCCTTAAACAGAATATCCAGTCCTACGTGCTCCTGCCCGGCCTGAAACCAGCCTGATTTTCTTGGAGGGTCGAGTTTAAGTTTGCTCTTAATCGTTTCTCTATTATTATTTCGTATATCTTTCCAACTACTGATAACAATGAGATAGTTCTGTAATTGGAACATGTCGTATTGTCACCTTTTTTGTGTAAGGGGATGATAATTGCTATTTTCCAGTCCTCGGGGGTTGTTTTCCTTTCCCATGCCAAGTTTATTATTCTAAGTAGTAACCGTGTAGTTTAACTCCAATGTATTTCAGCATTTCTGGCTTTATTGTGTTTGAAGCCAAAATATTGTTCATAACATCTTTGAATTAATCCACTTAAAGGCTTCTTTTGCGATTTTGTTTTTGTTTTAAACATATAATCCACTAACATGCAATCTGGTTTATTCCATTTTCTTTTACTTTTAAAAAATAAGTGGATGGGCTATTACGAACGTAATCTCAACAACTAAATGTCAAATGACAGATAAACAGTTGCTCTAAATAAACACTATATGATTGTTTTTCACACACTACTAGATTTTTTTATTCTCAATAAATTCAGCTTACCCCTCGTACTTGACAACAACTAAGTAGGTCGATAAGTTGCTAAATCACTTTTTGAGACCTTTTGGTATATTAGCAATATTTAGATATTCATGTAATGTACATGACTTAATTGCAAAAATTTCACTAAACACAGTTCACTATTAATTAAGCAATTTTTTATCTTTTTTGTCTATTCCACATGTTGGTAGTACTATTTTAAATATCCGTGCTAAATATCTATTTTATGTTCCTACGATTACGGGATTATGCAAATTGCTATTCAAAAGTAAAGGAATACGTGTTGCGTTGTAATCAAAACCTGTTGCCTTTGTTCTCTTAAAATTACGGTTTTTGTTTGTTTCTTTATTTACATCAGTAGCGCACAATGACAATAATTATATAAATTATATCTAGATAATTCTAAAAAATAATAATATGTCAAAGCTCTGGCAAATTTAAGTATTGTAGATATTCCCTCAAATCCTTATCGATTTTTATTTCACCCTCTAGCAAGTTATTTGTGCTAAGTATATTTCGAAATTATCTCTGGATCCGATCCTGATACTTTCTATTGACTAATTACTTGAGTCTCCCCTTTCTATTTCGAACTCGAGATTATTGCGTCGTCGTTTCCACTGAAAATGAGACCAGGAAAGCTTCTGCGATTTTTTCTCCATCCCGCAAAATGCCATTCAATAACGGCTATTAAACATATTAAATTTGATAGCAACCGTGGACTCGAATGGGAACGCTCAGGTTATTATTAAGAGTCGAAGGAAAGTAATTAAAGGAAATTACATACTTAGATTTTGTAATTTAATGCTAAATCATGAGGGAGTTTTTAGATACATAATCTTGGATAATGAAATTCTATATACAGGGTGTATTTGAAATAAGGGGACAGAGTATGATTAATAGAAAGATGTAATTTTATTAGACTCAAATCCAAAATATTTTGCGCAAATTCAAATTTTAAAAATTACAAAGATATTTTTAAAATATTCGTCGCGCCGCTGCACTTTAATACGACTGTAGGCTATGGAAGGGTGGGTTAGTAAGTTGGAGTGTGAAGGCGTGCGAGGTCAGTCTCGTTTGATTGTTACGTGTGGATGTTTCGACTATTGCTTACACAACACACGAACTGAAATAAATTATGTTTTTTTTAATTTACTTGCGTCCAATTAAAATAAAAGTTTCTCACAAGTAGAGTTGGGCAAATTTTACAACACAAATTTGTTTTTGTGATCAATAAGAAGTAAAAAGTCGTTGAATTTAATCATAATAACAGTAATAGCGGAAGAAAACGTAATATCTAAATAATCCATCTGAATAAAAAAAATTCTCGTTGTTGAAAAATAAGATATTTTAACAGCTGATATTTCATATTAAGGTTATTAAACTCTTAGCATGAACACCTGTTTAGAAATAGTAAACAATGCTATCATTAGGGTTTTTATAACGTCTACAGCTGTTATTGCGTATATCTATGCGTGTTTATTTACTTCGATGGAAATTATTACGTCTCCTCAACTTATGTGGAACCATCGACGTCTGGCGCGATACCTACGACATATAGACACATGCTAAATCCATAGGCGACACATTAAACTCTTTTCGGGGGTTTTTAATTTTGGCGTTCGTGTCGTAATTGATTCACAATTTTTGGGATTTATATTCTACATAATTGCACTTTTCCATTTATCATACTCTGTCCCCTTATTTCAAATACACCCTGTATATCAAAAATGTTTGTCTGAAGACTTTATAGAAACGAGGTATGCCAATGAAAACGATCCACTCAGATTTTATGTGTAATATACTCTCTATGTCAGTAATTGAGAAAATTAAGCAACAAATAAGAAGTACAAATTAACCGAAAAGCTCTAGTTGCGGCTTATCTGTGGTTATGGAGCAAATACAGGTTGAGACCCGCTCTGACGTGATGTGATTAGTTTACTCAATGACCAACAAGTACGTACTGTTGTTCAAATCTGGTCAGTTACTGTGCTGAGGCAACAAACTGATACATTCTAAATATATACAATCAAGCTGAAATGTTGATTACACTTTATTTTGACATAACAAATAATACTTCTAAACTCCCAATGGATATCGCGTTTTTAGTTATTTTAGGTCAAAAATTACAGAAATTAATTTCTCACAAATATCTGCAATTCCTGTTAGTCGTAGGACTTTTTAAGCTATTATGAAAATGTCTGAATAGGAGGAAAGTTATATACATCTTTTAGCCACATTCACGAGAATGATAAACGATACCGTAAACGATTTCCTATTCTACTGCATCTCGCCACACTGGTCGATTGTAGTTTTTTTATACATGAAGAAAATTATGGATTTCAAATACAACATACATATAAAACATATAACATAGAAGAAATTTGATTGAATAAGTAGGTAATTCATTCAAATCGAGGCCAACATTCGTTATATATATATACAGGGTCCGCCATCCGTCTGGGATTGTCATATTACGGCTTTAATATTGCAAAATTCGAAAAGTTATGTAATGTAGGTGGTAGCCGACTAGTAGGAGCACAAAATAAAATTATTGGCAATTATACAAAGTGTTCAGGAAAGGAGTGTGATGTCAAAGTTGTATTTTTTTAAATGGAACACCCGGTATATTATGTGATTTTTGAATTGCGCAATTAAAAATATTGGGATTTCATATGGGATTGTATTGACCTAAAGCTTACGTTTTGGGAGTTATGGACGCATGAATTGGAAAAAATGCTATAATCTAGCAGGATGTGGATTGGTTAGTATAGTGTTTAGAAATATCGTGCTTATCATGAAGTTTTCCACGTTAGTATACTTTTATTCCGAGGTATTAATTTTAAGCTACATCAATCTGTTATACAGGGTGTTCATCATACGCGAATACTAATTTTTCTCAATTTTTTCAAATGGAACACCCTGTATATTATTACCAATTGTTAATAAGGGCACTTCTAGCTTTCATTTGATATAAGGGTATGGCTGTCTAACTCCAATAATTTTCAAGAAACATCGAATTAACGTTTGAAATTTAACATTTTTAATAGCATTTTGTAGAAATTATTTACATCTACTCGTACATTGATATTGCACTACGAAAATAAGCACAAAGTTTTTAGTGGCCTTAACGTAATGATCTTTCTTTATTATCCAACTGCCCAGAAGGAAGCCTGTGGCCACAGTTGCTCTCTGTCTTTAACAACAGAAATACACATACGAATAAATACGTATTGTATAAAAACTCATGTAGTTTAAATAAAATTGAACAAAAGAGTTTGACTTTTTCCTTGTGCGCAGCTAGTCTGTCATTGCTGTCATAATTTTGTGATTAAAGATGAATTTTTCCGTTCCGGAAATGATAAATATGGTATACATTTTGGGAGAATGTTCTGGTAACTGTTTATTAGCAAATAGGTTGTACGCGCAACGTTATCGGAATTTACGTAAACCTAAGCCAACGGCATTTGAAAAACTAAAAGAAAGGTTCGATGCTAGAGGTAGCGTTGCGTATCCTAAAAAGGTATTCGCACATCCTCTAATTTCTAATGAAGATAATAAATTATCTGTGCTGTTATCCGTAGAAGAAAATCCCCATGCGAGTGTGAGTAATATCAGTTTAGATACGGGAATTAGTGAAACATCAGTTAGAAGAATACTGAAAAAATACAATTTTCATCCTTATCATATGGAACTTCATCAGCAGTTAAATGAAGATGACTTAGAGCATAGACTAGGATTTTGCCAAGAAATGAGACAAAGGCTCCAAATCCGCCCAGAAATGTTAGACTGTATTCTGTTTAGTGATGAGGCGTCATTTCGACACAATGGTTCACTTAACAGGCACAATATGCATTATTATGCCACCGAAAATCCCCACTGGGTTAGATACATTGATCATCAACATCAGTGGTCATTAAATGTTTGGGGAGGCATACTATAGGATCACATGTTATAGGACCGTATTTTTTCAATGGTAAATTGACTGGCGAAAGATACTTAGAATTTTTAAGAAATGAACTTCCGCTGCTTTTGGACGATGTTGATTTAGCAACTAGGCAACAGATGTACCTACAGCAGGACGGTGCGCCAGCACATTATCATCAAGCAGTCAGGAATTATTTGCAAGAGTGGCTTCCTGAAAGATGGATAGGGCGAGGAGGTCCTATCTCATGGCCTGCTAGGTCTCCTGATCTAACTCCGGTAGACTTTTTTCTGTGGGGACACATAAAACAACAGGTTTACTCAGTAGCACCAACAACAGCCGAAAATATGCAAATTAGAATTTCTCAAGCATTTAGAAATATTTCTCCTGAAATTTTGGAACATGTTAGGATATCGTTTATTCGAAGACTTGACATTTGCATAGCAAATGATGGCCGAGTTTTTGAACATTTGTTGTAAATTTTCATTTTTGATATTACTTTGTGCTCATTTTCGTAGTGCAATATCAATGTATGAGTAGATGTAAAATAATTTCTACAAAATGTTATTAAAGATGTTAAATTTCAAACGTTAATTCGATGTTTCTTGAAAATTATTGGAGTTAGACAGCCATACCCTTATATCAAATGAAAGCTAGAAGTGCCCTTATTAACAATTGGTAATAATATACAGGGTGTTCCATTTGAAAAAATTGAGAAAAATTAGTATTCGCGTATGATGAACACCCTGTATAACAGATTGATGTAGCTTAAAATTAATACCTCGGAATAAAAGTATACTAACGTGGAAAACTTCATGATAAGCACGATATTTCTAAATACTATACTAACCAATCCACATCCTGCTAGATTATAGCATTTTTTCCAATTGATGCGTCCATAACTCCCAAAACGTAAGCTTTAGGTCAATACAATCCCATATGAAATCCCAATATTTTTAATTGCGCAATTCAAAAATCACATAATATACCGGGTGTTCCATTTAAAAAAATACAACTTTGACATCACACTCCTTTCCTGAACACTTTGTATAATTACCAATAATTTTATTTTGTGCTCCTACTAGTCGGCTACCACCTACATTACATAACTTTTCGAATTTTGCAATATTAAAGCCTTAATATGACAATCCCAGACGGATGGCGGACCCTGTATATATAAAAGTAATTTTACTTAAATCCATAAAATATACTATATATAAAGGCATCTGAATTTTACCATATTTGGTTGCCATCTATTTCTATTATCGGCTAAAACAAATTATTAAAACTAATTGATACATTATTATAGAAATTTTTAAAATTTATTGAAATTAATAATTTTTGCTTCTTGTAAATTGACCATCTGCTATATACAAATTTCCTTTTACTTTCGTATACGAAGTATAAGGAAGTATTGTGATGACCACGTTTTGAAGTCCCCTGATACCAAAAAAGTGGTTTTTGAAAAATGTCTGTGTCTCTCTCTCTCTCTGTGTGTGTGACCACGGTAGCGGTCAACCCGCTGTAGATATCAATTCCAAATTTTGTATTTACGTGTACAATCTCCCTCTTGAGAAGTGATTAGTTTTTCAGTAAAATCGGTAGACCGGAAGTATAGTAGTTTACTTTGGTGACAAAATTGAATTTTGCCAATATTTCGTCAATTACTAAGTTTAAACAAATTTATAAAGAATTCATATGTACTAAAAATTAAAATTAAGAACAACTTTATTTAAAAAGTTTTTCGAAATTCCTACCGGAAGTAGGTCTTTTACTCTTATCGAAAATCAGTTTTTTGAAATTATTTTGCAAGTCATGCTTTTTAGACAGGTACGTTACGAGTGTAAAAATATTTAGAACTTAATTTTCAATACCTTTTGTATAAAAAAAATTCAAAATTCAGCGGCATTTTGAAACACTGCACCATTTGGTCTAGGATGTAGGAAAAAACCTACAGCATAAAAAATCTACATCACAGCGCCACAAAACTAAAGGTCTTTAGTTGTTAAGATGCATGCAATAGCCTCTGGAGTTAAATTATGTAAATCTGTATATCCAAATTCAAATTTAGCTAGATGACATTCTTCAACAATACGTTTAACTGTTTCAATCTCAGCTCCGCAATCACAAGCTGATCTCGCAATCACATTCCACTTGAATAAATTCCATTTCCTTTGCCAATCTCTCTAAGTAGTTACTTTTGTTTTTCGATATACCTTCGATATTAGGTTGACAAATCTTAACAACTGGACCAGTATTCCTAAAAGAAATACAATATGAATTCAAACTTGAAAAATTATACCTGTCATATAACCGTGAGGATTTTGGGGATCTTGTACGGTCTTCCAAGTGATGGTTATTATGAAAAAAATTATATTCTCTATTTTGGACCATCGTAAAGATGGTTACCATGAACCAAAATCAGATAAAATTAAAGAAATAAAGATTAAAATATAAAAATAACAAGGAAAATAAAAACTTTAGAGTGAGACATCCGTACTAAAACTATGTTATACAAAAGTCCTGTGTTATTACATTTAATTATGCTTCCCCAGTCTACGGTTCCTGCTTAAGTAGTGCTGATTGGTGTCGCATCCAAAAGGTACAGAATGCTTGTACGCGCTATATTTTTGGCATACGTAAATTCGATCATTTTACGCATAAACTTATTAAGTTGCGTTGGATGAACATGGCTAATAGTACCATAAAATTATTGTTTCTCAAACTCCGTCATATCTAACAGCAGAAATACGTTTCGGTCAGGTGTACATATTATAAATCTTCGTAACACGAACTTGATTAGACCCCAAAATATAGATTGGCAATTTTTGAGAGGTCCTTTACGTACAACATTTATCAACTATATAATATTATTCCTATTTATTACTAATCCTTTGAGCCAGTAGCGTTTAGCCGTCAAATTGTGCAGTACCTCTTCAGATGTCAGTAACCGTTATATTTTTTTTTACATATTTAAAGATTATCTGGTTTTGTTTTTAAATAAGGATTTTTGTCAATATTTCGCCAATTATCCATTATATACAGATTTATTAAGAACTCATAATTATTTACAGCTGCATTTGCAATAATTTTTAAATAAAAAAAATCTAAATTCTGACCGGAAGTAGCAGTTTACCAGTATTGAATAGCAGTTTTTGGCAAATACTTCTCAAATTATGCATCCCATAGAGATTTATTAAGAAAAGTACGTTGGGCTGGATTTTGGATAATTTCTTAAACAATTTAAAACTTAATTTGAAACAGCCTTTGTATACACATTTCGGACGGCACATACGTATAAATAAGAAAGTCATGTGGTGCCCCCCACACCTTATTTCTTAGATCTAGTAGAATACCATATAGTCTTTAGGTCTTCAAGAGGTTAAGTGGTAGTCGATAGTAATAAAATAATAAAGGTAAAATAATAATCTAAATTGCTTCATTACTTTAGACGATGATCTCAAATATAAATATGTATTCAAAACAAAGATTTTCCCTTTATAGTATTAGCAAAAATTTAGCAGTCCTCGAAGAAGTACAATGGAAATTATTAATCAGAAAGATGTAAAAGGATTTTACCTGGTAGAAAAGTTGATATTCTGTATCGGCCAGACGCAGGGCAACCTCTTCAGGGAAATGGAGCAGCTCTTGCAACTCCTCCAGTTCTGCGCAGGTTTGGATCTGCGCTGCGAGAGGATTCCTCTTCTCCAGCTCTGTAAAGAAAAACAAACTTTATTAGTGATGCAAATCAATTATCATTCAAAATCAAATAACTGCGTTTCAATCAAATATATGTAGGAAATAATATGTATTTTTTGTATATGATAATAACCTAAATAAGTATTATGCACAGGTACGAACAAATCACTTAACAAATAGCATCTTTTATCTAGTAAATAACTACGTATTAACAGATTTCTTGAAATATGTACGAATGGATATTTTATTTTATTTAATAACTCATGTACTTTATTATATGTTATTGCAGCAGTGTAACGTTTGTATTTAATTTTATTAATAATGCTGTAGAATTACTATCTTTAGTAGTGAATTTTAAAGTTTCATTTGTATCAACGCCTTTGTCTGATATGTTTTTATGGCCCACAGCTAGAAGTAATAATCTTATTTATTTTTTGAATAATAAATTCATACAGGAAACGATCCTAATTACTATAAATTTAACAATTATTTCAAAAGAAATGTCGGTCATATTCTAGTTGAATGGTACAAAAATATAACACACTCATATCTAAATAACTTAAGACATTAAATACTTCAAGACTTCTATGGTAAGTATTGAATAACCGAGACATTTAGTGAAAAAGCACTTCTATGTGGAAACTTTGGTGGGTACAGTCTGGTCAGCGTAATAGATGCACTGTACAACGTTGTAAAAATTAATAATGAGGAATCTAAAGAGGAACTGGAGGAAATATGCACGTTTAATAACAAAACGTCGAATATTGGAAATTGTAAAAAGGGGAAATAACAGATCTCCTTAAACGCGAAACAAAAATTTTCATTGCAAACAGAATTATTAAAAATTATAATTTTCCCAACGAGAAAAATATATATTTTCAGGAAATGACATGCCCAACTTGCGCAAATCATATTTGTGACGGAACCGGCAATCTGAAGATGTGCGTTCGAAACGTACATTGGTATGATTAAAATATTCAATAAATAAATCAAAAATACACCCAAATATATAGGCATATGTTTTTCAATTTAGAATGAATAATCAAAAGAAGAATTACTGCAGGAATGTAAAATCGATAATTATAAGATGAATACTGTGACTTATATATACACATTTATACGTAAAACGTATATGCATATATGCATGTGTTCGAGATACACACATACATTAAGTGCCATTGCCGACAATCGAACGCACAGACACCGGTGTTTCGACCTTTTAGGTCTCGTCAGTGTACGTGGAGACTGTCGACAATGGCTTTAAGACTTAAATCGCTGCTTATGTCATTTTTGCGTGTTAAATGCAGTGAGAGTATCACAGCGACATCTAAAACTCAAAAGATGACACAGAAAAAGCGATGGCTTCTGACGGCATGTTCTGCTATACAGAGGTCTGTATGTTAATAGTGTATCTCGTGTAATAGAGCCTTATGTGGCGTCACCATTCAAAACGAAAATGAAAAGTGTAAACACATGGATGTTAAAAACTAACATGAAGCAGTAAATAAATACTGTGACTTACATATATACATTTATACGTAAAACTTATATGCATATATGCATGTGTTTGAGATACACACATACATTAAGTGCCATTGCCGACAATCGAATGCACAGACACCGGTGTTTCGACCTTTGAGGTCTCGTCAGTGTACGTGGAGACTGTCGACAATGGCTTTAAAACTTAAATCGCTGCTTATGTGATTTTTGCGTGTTAAATGCAGTGAGAGTATCACAGTATGTGTGTATCTCAAACACATGCATATATGCATATACGTTTTACGTATAAATGTATATATGTAAGTCACAGTATTTATTTACTGTGTGATGTTAGTTTTAACATCCATGTGTTTACACTTTTCATTTTCGTTTTGATTATAAAATGATATAATATTTAAACCGACATGTCAAAAATTGTTAGTTGAAGAAAGTGTAGAAATCCAAAAGACAAGAACAATGATCTTAGTTAGAGACAGAATAAATGGCCTTATAAAGACGCTATTGTGACGCTATGGTGAGAATGGTGAATGACAGACAAGGTAAATATGCTAGTGATGGAGTTGACAAAGTCGGCAAAATGTACAATACTCTCTAGGAACCTATATAGCGGAAGAAAAAATACCGACAAGCAAAAAATTAGGAGTTCATGATGTGGATTCGAATTATGAACAACCTGTAGGAAACTAGAAATTGGATAGACGCAACCAAAATGATATTCTTGTGTAAAATACTGTACAAAGCCAGAACTAACAAAATACAATATAAAATATAGAATAAAAAATAAGGTTTGCTATGTCTAACTCACAAATTGATCTGGTTAACAGTTGTAGATTCCTCATTATCATTGTCGAGAAAGTTTAAAGTGGTCCGTACATCTTGATCTGTGTTCTAAAGTTACCATATCATATTACGCTCATTTCTCAATTGGTCAAATCGCGTAATTTGTCAACACTAAAATGTTTTTATTGTTCTAACTTTCATTGACGATTGCGTTACGGAATAGTGCACTGGGGCATATTAATGTCGTTTCAAGCATTTTTATTCTACAGAAGAGGCCTCAGGATCAATAAGATTTTTACATTTTATGATGTGTACGTTTTTTAGCTTCTGTGTTACCTATATAGAAATTGCACCAGTTTTGACTATAGTTTGCAGCATAACTATGGAACCAGCAACCATAATCATATTTTATCTCCTCTACAACTTCCTTTCAGAAAACCATGGCTTGTAAATTATTTAATGTTTTATCGAATGAAATCAGAGCATGTTTCATACTACCAGTTTTTAAAATAAAATTAAAGGGCTACCTTTTTCAAATTTGTTGCTATACTGTAAGAGATTTCATTAATTATTTTAAATTACTTTGTAATGTATATACAAGACGTATTTCTTTTACTTTATTTGTTGCACTATATTAAGTATTAAGAAATAAAATTAATAATTATTATTATATGTTTTACCTGATCTATGTCTAAATTGACAGACATAAAAGAATTGAAACAACGAAACTTTAAAAATATTTTACAATGAGAATTACATCTGAAGTTTAATATATTTCCCACGGATTATGTATGGCCCTGTATAATAATAATCTTGATAGTAATGTTAATACCAACAGTGTTCGTAATACACATGAATGATCTGAAGGTATTACAGAGCAAACTGGTTTTCTGATTTCAGCGGTCTAGCCTAAACAATTATCACTGTCGTTGCCCAAATATATACTAATTGAGGGATAGAAAGGATTGCTCTGACTCTAAGGGATTGAGATAACTATGGTTGTAACTTAATACAAAGCAATCTAGAAGATCACACCGCGCCTGTTAAACCGGGTTAAGGATCAAGCAGATGTTATTTTAATAAATTATTCTTACTTTATCGCTTCCTATATATCCCAGTTCACCAGCACTTGTTTCTATTACTGGCATAACAATATCAATATACGTAGATACGTCAGAATTGGGGTAAAAATAATAAGAGAATTATATTTCCAATGTTTCCTGTTCCTCTTCTATTTAAAATAATATTATTATACTCTTCAATTTATGGTATTATTTTACGACGAGTATTTTTAGAGGGCGCTAATTGTACTTTATAACACGTAAAATAAAATTAATGAGAGAATTGAAATTTAAATGGCTGAAGAGTAATTCAGAAAATGCAGCTAGCGTAATTATCCCGACTTTGAATAAAATTTAGACAAACCTTTGCAATACCAAATAGACAAACAAATTTCAATGAATTTACTGAGAATTGTCAATACTGTGTTTTGTTTTATAAAGTTGAATAATAAACATTTACATTAATCAAATTGCTTAATTTTTAAAATGTAATCATACAAATAATTTGTTAATAACGTTTGTTGAAAAGAATATTTCTGATTATTCACTGTTTCAATTTTTTTAAATTCGAGAAAACATGTAAGATCGACAGGAAGCAAAATAAGTAGTATTTGCTATCGAATAAAAATGCGATCACCAAAACTTAATGTAGAAATAAGAAAGAGTGTATTATGTAAATTTCTACTCAATTATGAATAATGCGGAAATTAATCGAAGCAGTTTAACAGATTGAAGTGACGTTTTTATTTTGCAGAAGAATATCTTGGGCATTCTCTGCAAATTAATATCTGTCCTGTGAAGAATTTATTAACGGCACTACCAGCTTCACCACAATAATCAATGCTAACATATATTCGTTAGTTAGTTGAACAAGGCGTGACAAAACATTCAAAGATGATGTCCGTCTCCTATTTTTGTTATTAGTTTGGTATGATTATCAGTTAAACCGCTGGATTGCGATGATTTCACTGCCTGTTCTGTTCATTAAATTATGTTTGTTTTTTTTCTATCACGATTTAAAGGTTTGGTTGTCTCTGCAACACTCTCAAACGATTTCCAGTTCATGTTCTTCATAGATATAGTTTTTGTTGTAAATTATATTTGCTTCTTGTGGGCATACACTGTATATGGCTTGTATAATTGGTTGCTGTATTCGCGATACATGTTATGATTTTCCTCCTTATCAAATATTCAATGTTTTGTGTCTCTTTTTACTAGCAACACATTAGATAACTTTGGTTAGAATTTTTAGAATGTTTTATTTGTATGTATTGTCTAATTTTTTGTTTTATTTTAAATAATTGTGGTAAGAATTTTTATATATGTTCTTTTAAGCCCGCTGGTGCCACGTGTCCACAACTTTGGTTAATTATTTTCTATCCTGATTGGATACAATTAATTTAAATTTGTTGTATTTGAGTCGATTTAATTGATTTCTCTCTTCGAAAATTATTAGCATAGATTTAAGACAATTTAGTTTTGTAATTGTTACATTTCGGTCTAAATTCAATTTTTAATTAATGTACTTTCTGATGCTTCCGTTGGGATGACGATTGTGACATCATTGACACTTCCTCTTAGTCTACGGATGAGAACAATTGAATTTTTATAATTATTGATATAATCAAGCTCTCTAGTGTTGGCAGAAAATGTCCGTAATAATTTGATTTTGGGTAATTCTATAGTAATTTAGGACGGGTTATTACCTACAAGAAATTTTATGTTGTACAAAGAACCGTTTTTAGCATTTTTGGACACTCTGGATTCCTTCCGGCATAAGCATAAGACACGGATATGAGGTAACATCTAGTTTTGAGGCAGTTGTTGATTATTCCTGAAGAAAGATAATCGTTTTATCTATCCAGTTGGGACACTATATCTAACTGTAGTTTGAGAAAGTTGAAACCGTTAAGGTATTCTAGTGTTTTTAGTTATTTTTCTACCCTGTGTTTTACGTTGGATCAATTCTAATACCGGATCTGTTGCTGTTCTTCTACGAGATAAGTGAGAATTAAGTATTTTTTTTTTAATTAACCCTATTAACTCTGATTAATGAACAGGCAAGTCTCGTATTTTTATATTTGTTGAACCTATTAGGCAGGCCATCAGTCTCTAGCATTGTAATACTATTAATTAATGGCCCTTCTGGTAATTGTTTGGTTAGATAATTTATTTTTAAAGTATATCTACAATTGTTGAGTATTACATAAATTATAAGATTAATTCTAGGTAAGTTGACAGAACCATTTCACGGAATTTTGTGTATAACTTTTGTTAATTGTGAGCTTTGATCAAAGATTTCGACAATTATTATTATTATTTCTGCCCATTGCAGGATTGCAGTATTATCAGCAAATGTAGTTACTTTATCGTTTCATAATTTAGGGATATCAAGTGTTTAATAGGTAAAGCATCGGACCAGCACACACTGCTGTGGTACTCCCGCTTTAATTTCTTTTAATTCTGAATAAGCATTTTTTTTGCTTTATTATGAAGTGTCTGTCCGAGATATAAAACTGAAGAATTTGAGAATATTGCTTTACGAAGAGCAGTCGTAGTTTATGCTTTAAATCGTCATGCCATACTTTATCAAAAGCCTGCGCCACATCCAGAAAGATTGCAGAGCAGAGTTTGTTTTCTTCTATCTCTCTATGATATTCGTTATTCTCTGGAAGTGGTGTGTTGGAATTAATTCTTTTTCTTCTATCAGCGACACAATTCTCTTCAGCAAAAGTTTTTTTTTAAATAATTTTGATATTACAAGTTGTAACGATATTGGTCTCTAGGAAAACAGTTAATAAGGAGATTTTCCTCTATTGGGGATCTTAATGACCTACGACACCTTCCACAATCTAGGCACATACTTAAGCCTGATGGTAACATCTATTAGAGTGGTTATTAACTGCATAGCTTTTCTTGCCAGATGTTTTAATACTGCTCATGTAATGAAGTCAGATCCAGGTGTTTTTACGGATTAATATTGTTTTTAATTTCGGTACTTATCTCCCTGGGTGCAGCAAGTTGGATTTCCCCCTCTTCCTGTACAGTTTCTACTCAGTCAGGAACCTCTTCATTTATATCAAGAAGTTGAAATATTTTTTCTAAATGATCTGCGAATCTTTTGGCTTTTTATTAATTATTTCTTGCCCATTTTTGACCTTCTCTTATTGGTGGAACGAACCTGAAAGATCGATCTTTTAAATTTCTTTGTTATTTTCCATAAAGAATAATCAGTACTGCTTTCACTTGTCAGTTTATTAAACTGCGAATTATTTATAACAATATGTTGTTGTAAATAATCTCCCAGTGTAAGCTGACATTCCAGAGGAAAATTAATATTATTAAAACAGTAAACAGAGGGTTATTTCATCATTTACGTTATTAATAAGACAGATCCTGGTCGATGATGATTTTTATTCTTTTCTCGCACAGCTGCCAATTCATTCTGAGCGCTTTTTCGCGCATCTCTTTCAGATTCCATCAACGCAGAAAGAGTCACCGGATAACGGGGAGTCGGTAATTTCGATTTTCATTCGATAGCCTTGAATAAATCCATAATTACAGTGCACTAGCTACACGTAGAAATGTGCTGCTGTCGCATCGTATAACTACTACATCAAGCGTGCTTATCAGATACGCAAATAACAAGTGCGGTCGCTCTGATTTTTATAATAAGGCCGCTATTTCCCCAAGGACTCATGTCATTTGCTTCTATTGTCGAGGACACGTGGGAAAATGGTCGGCGTCTGTCTCTTTCTTTCTCCCGTGGTGAGTGTGTATTGATAATTAGCTCACTATACAACTAGCACACAATTGTATAACGAACACAGTCTCTTATTCAAATATGTGTGTGCTTTCAAAGTATTCGTTGGGGAAATTTACACAACATTTTCGAAAGTTGGGGAAACGTACTAGCAGACTTCTTTCGTTACAAATAATTTACTACGTAAATAAGGCTTATTATGAAAATGTATGCGATGTTTTTTTAAATTAAACTTTGATCTTTTTTAAAAAGCAATTACTCAATTTGATAGTAACGTATAGTTCAAAAGTTTTCGGTAAAATTTTGGTTGATTTGTAGTTGTACTAAATCACGTTTGGTTAAGTTGCCGCTGGAAGTCATATGATACAAGTACCATGTTTTATAATTGATATCAATCAATCCCCCCTCATCAGAGGGGGATACTTGTTGATACTCCATTTAACGATAAACAAAATAAAACTAATTGACAGTTTCAAATATTTTTATGGTACACTACAATATTGTTTCGCCATGCAATGGCTTCATCAGGTGAAGACTGAGGTATACAAGATATATATATATATATTATATATATTATATTATGTAGAAGTACAAATGGTATTTTTCTTAGCCGTTATTTTGTATATTTTCTCTTTTTGTTCTTGGAATGCGGCTTTTTTTTATATTATTATTGGTGGTAAGTAATAATTGAAAAGTTAACGTTTCGACACTTTATTGTCTTCATCAGAAACAGTGTATATATATATATATAGAAATTGCAGCATCTCTAAACATGACGGTTGTTATTATTAGTATTTAATAATATTTTCTTCAACCATCATTTCGTTAATACTATTATTAAGCAGGACTTCATCGTTTCTAAACCGTATACATTGAGTGGGTCTGATCTTCTTACCACCAATAATAATATAAAAAAAAGCCGCATTCCAAGAACAAAAAGAGAATATATATATATATATATATATATATATATATATATATATATATGTATGTATTTGTAATCTTGTATACCTCAGTCTTCTTAATTTTAAACGACCAGGCTAATATAACTCAACCCCCGCTTCTCTTAATGCAATTATAATCATTTTGTCATATACAGGGTGAGTTTTTTTGAATGTTTAGCATTGGGATCTCAGAAACTACTGGAGATAGAAAAACGTTTAAATGGGGAAAGATGAGCAGTTTTACGACTTTGATTTGAGACTGCTTTTGTTTCTCCGATAACTTTCATGGCTTATTTGATATTCAAAGAAAACTAAATTTTACGATTTTCTTTGAACATGCTTAGCATCGTTAATAGTAATTTTAGAGAAAAAGTGTTCGGACAAAAGTTTTAGATAATTTTACGCCAAATAAAACTATGTAGCTAATATTGTTTTTTCTTTCACCATTATCGAGTTATGACACAAACTTGTTTTTTTTAAATGCAAACCATAGTTGGTTTTGACATCATTAAAAAGCTTATTTTTTGCTGATTACAATGATATAAGGTTCGATATGGTTATTTTAAAAAATAAAGAGGATATAGACATTTCTATGATTGTTCACTTTATAAGATATAAACTTAAAAAAAAAAATTTTTGGTGTTTTGTAATTCAAAAAACGAAAAATCTGGGTTACATTAGTGTTCGTTGGAGCAGTCGAGATAAATATACTAACGTTGCTTTCGCATTGAGTCACAGATATGAAGGAATTTATCCTTCGGATGCCCCAGGTGGAGTCACATTTGACACCAATACTATATTTTTCATCAAAATTGAATAAATTTTGATACGATAGTTTTCCTATTTTTGCTATTTAATTTTTTTATTATTTAAGATATTTCTGTGTACCGACAAATGTATAAAAACAAAGAAAGCGAAAAATATTACGATTTTCTAGCGTGGGGTCATATTTGACCCCATCTTGGACACGTTTGTTAAGATTTCATCTTGTGTTTGAATAATTATTTTCTAGCTCGCATATCGTTTCTAACCTCAAAATTTCAATAGTGTTGCAGTAATTGTGTCATCCCGTCATTGTCAGCATGTCTCGTAGATATTTGATGCAAGCTCAACTTGAAGAAGAAGCTGCAAATATCGATTTGGATGACTTCGACGGGGGTGACATACCTAGCGAATAGGAAGATGTTGTATTTGACGGCAGCAGTGAAGAAGAAAACAATGACGAAGTTGACGACAACGAAATTGAAGCTGTAGAAGAGAACAATAATGAATGTATTGAATGTCGTGATGGTACAAAATTGTTTACTCAGCCCAAACGTGCAAGTAAGCGACATTTTTTCAACGTGATGAAAACTAAGCCGGGTTAACGAATGTAAGTCAGAATATTGAAACTTTTGTCAACGCTTTCGATTTGTTTATATCTCCAAATATTATTGACATATTGGTAAGAAAAACGAACAGAAAAGCTGAGTCATTCTATGAAAACAATAATAAAAATTGGAAAGACGTCGATATTGTTGAAATGCGGGTATTTATTGGTCTTCTGCTTATGGCTGGATGTTGCCGAAGAAGAAGAGAGCCAATTCGAGAGATGTGGGAGGTTGATAATGCAGCTTTTCAAAGGCCAATTTTTCCAGCAACAATGCCAAGAAATAGATTTGAAGAAATAGTAAGATTTCTAATGTTCGACAATTTTGAAACCAAAGCAGTGTGAAGGGAAGTGTGCAAGTTAGCTGCAATTCAAAAATTTTTCGATATTATCGTAATAAATTGTAAAGAAAGTTAAATCCAACCCCCAACTTATGTATAGATGAACATTAGTACCATTTGGAGGGCGGTGTCTTTTCAGAGTTTACATAAAGTCTAAACCAGGCAAGTATGGGATAAAACAACAACAAGGTAAGAGAGTCGTAGAAGATCTAGTCGACCATTTAGGTCAAGGATATGGGATTACCATGCACAGCTTTTCCACGTCCTTACAATTAGCCCATGATTTATTGGAAGAAAAGAAAACTTTAGTAGATACAATGCAACAAAATCGTCGCGAATTTACGAAATAAATGTTACCAAATAGAAACAAGCATTATAACAACGAAATTTCAGATGAAAATAACTTATACAAACCAAC
This sequence comes from Amphimallon solstitiale, assembly GCA_963170755.1. Taxonomy (NCBI): domain Eukaryota; kingdom Metazoa; phylum Arthropoda; class Insecta; order Coleoptera; family Scarabaeidae; genus Amphimallon; species Amphimallon solstitiale. The sequence goes on from OY720682.1 coordinate 23,496,993, forward strand.
CATAATATTGGACTACAATCGTGGTAAAGCAGTTGTGGACACAATGGACAAGATGGTGAAAGAATTTGTTTGTAACAGATCCACTAGACGATGGCCACTTGTAATATTTATAAACTGTGTAGATATAGCTGCCAGCAATGCATACGTTTTGTATAAACTCAAATTTCCAGACTATGAAAAAGGAAAAAGCTGCACAAGAAGATTATTTCTAAAACAGCTTGGTCTTGAACTGGTACGTCTTCAAATCCAAAGACGTGCCGAAAAAGGTTTTGTTGGAGTCCATAAAAGAGTACAACTGTCAATCAGCACCGTGATTGACAGTTGTACGTGTAATGTTGAAAAGGATTTTGAAATCTCCGGTATCGCAGGCTGGTTAAAGTGTTTAGTCTTTACCGGTCTCCGACGGGTAATGTCGAAAATTTTCTTATTGGGCTGAATAATCTAATGTCACTTCATTATAACTTTAAAGTACCGATTTTTCTGAGGGGTGATTGAAATATAGACTTTTCCAAAGAAAGTATTGAACGAGAGGCTATACTCGATCTGATGTCTACGTACAATTTAGTGCCGCTTATTTCACAGCCTACTCGGGTTACCTGCAATACTTCTACTATGATAGATAATATATTCTCGAATGTTCCGTCCGATAATGTTGCTGGCACTGTTCAAGATACCTACTTGTCTGATCATAAGCTTATTCTTTTGATGGTTGGCTATAATACTTCAAGCCCAACTCTGACGTATTACAAAAGATATATACGAACTCAAAATGTAAATTTGCGTCCTATATGCAAAAAGAAACTTGGGACGATGTATACAATGCCCCTGATATAAATAAAAAAAGTCGATACGTTTTTCCGCATTGTTAACGTTTATTGCGATGAATCTTTTCCACTCAAGCAACATAAAAATAAACCGAACTCTAGTAAGTGGGTAACGGCTGAAATCCAGCAAAGCAAGGAGATCGTCAATGACTGGTATGCAATTCAAAGGAAATATCCACAGTTAGCTCCAGTGTACAAACATAAGAAACAGGAATATAAACAATTACTTCAAACTACAAAGAAGAAATACTATTCGAATATTACAAGTGCCTCCAGCAATAAAACTGCATCCATGTGGAATATTGTTAACTCGTTGAAGAGGACAGATGCAGGTCAAGACTTGGAGGAATTAGTCATAGAAGGTAATAGTTGTAAAAATCCGAAAGATATGGCAGAGGCCTTTAACGATTACTTCAGGAATGTCCCTTTGAACTTGATGGCTACAATACAAAATTCTCCATCGGTTTCTGCAACTTTCATCAATGCTAAATGCATGGGCCTGTTGCAGTTTAGCGAGATGGAGGTTTATGAGCTTTTTAATTGTCTTACGCCAAACAAGGCTGTAGGAATATGCAATCTAACAAGCACGCTGCTTAAAGACTACAGGAACTACTTAGTAAAGCCTTGCTCTTTTTTTTTTATCTTATCAATCTCTCCTTTGAGCACGGAATTTTTCCAGATGCATTAAAGGTAGCTATTATTAAACCTCTACATAAAAAAGGCAATAGAATGGACATGTCAAATTACAGACCTATTGCTTTACTATCCAACATATCTAAATTGTTTGAGTATGCTATGCTCAACAGATTACTTAGCTTTCTCCAGCGATACGAGATAATAACGGATAACCAGCATGGGTTCCAGAAAGGCAAATCTACGACTACGGCAATTATGCACTTTTACACAAAAATAATAGAAAACATCGACAAAAAAATATATCCAATAGGAATATTCTGCGATCTGAGTCGTGCATTTGATTGTGTAGATCAAAAAATTTTGCTTTCTAAACTGTATGACTATGGCATAAGAGGTGTAGTCGCTAGCTGGTTTCAGTCTTACATCCGGCATCGCCAGCAGTGTGTCGAAGTAACGTCTATATCTGAGAATTGCAGAGTTAATTATGAAATTGACTTTGGAGTACCACAGGGCTCGATCCTGGGCCCAATATTATTTATATTATATGTTAATGATCTGCCAAATTACCTGAATAATGGCGACATCACTATGTATGCAGATGACACATCAATATTGATCGCAGATGAAGGAGATTTACAATTAGCAGCTAACGATGTGCTAAGGAAGTTGCATAGCTGGTTCTGTGGTAACAAATTGCTTTTAAATCTAAAGAAAACAAATTTTCTTAGGTTCCATCCCAGGTAAAAAGTACTGGATGCGCATTGTGGTGTTTCGATTAATGGTACCGAAATACAGCACCCTTCTTCAGTCATATTTTTGGGGTTGGAAATGGAAGAATTACTTAATTGGAAGCAAGCTTGCAATAATATAGCTACGCATATAAATAATAAATACTTTTTGATAAGAAGCATTATTTCTTTATTAAATGAGGATGTTATTAAGAATGTCTATGCCAGTGAGGTTAAATCCAGGCTACGTTACGGTATACTGTTTTGGGGAGCTTCCCCGCACGCTGAGAGAATATTACTTGCTCAGAAGCGGGTCATCAGATTTATGGCCTATGCTAATTATAGATTCCACTGCAAACCATTATTTATTAACTTAAAAATATTGACCGTTATCAATATCTATATTCTGGAAATGCTGCTCTATACTCACAGAATGAAAAACGTTCTACCCTAAAATGAACATGTTTATAATACCCGAAATAATAATATCACCCTACCCAGGCATATTCTTCATCTCTCTAGTGTAAACCCTCGTATTATGGGAATTAAAATGTACAATCACCTCCCTAATGTGTACAAATCACTACCAGCAGCAGCTATGATATTCAAAACGAGAATTAAAAACGTACTCCTAGAGTGTCCACTTTATAACATAAGTGAATTTTTTCAATCAGAACTAAATTAGATCCGGTGATTATCCAAGTCTCACCACCATAAGTGACCGCATATTGCATACATATATATTTTAAAAATTATCTACATACATATATATTTTAAAAATTATCTTGCAATATTTCAACAACCTATTTTTCTTATTTTTATATTTTTATTTATTTTTTGTTTAGATGTTGTAAAAACAAATTTTTTGACCTATCCTGTATTTTTATTGTATGCTAAAGGGACGAATAAAGAATTATTATTATTATTAAAATATGGATCAAATATCCGGCAACCAGCAAATGATCAAAAAGGAGGAAGATGCAAGTCTTGCCCTCGAATCAGTGACAAATGCCAATACTGCAACCACTTATTTTGTAAAGACATGTAGTTATAAATGTTCAAATAACCTTTAAATATATACTTATGTAATTAGAAATATGTTTAATAAAGTGTAGTTAAGTAGTTCAAGTAAATTATTTTGACCATATGAATAATTTTCACAAAATAAGTGGGGTCAAGTTTGACCTCATCTTGATAGTCAATGTAACAAAAAATTGGTTGGGCATCCGTAGATTAACAAATGTGATTTTAATAATCGTGTATGTCATGAGTCTAGAGTACATATAATTATAATAGTTTATTCAATATTATTCTTAAGTAATCACAAGCAATTACTATTAATTATTTATTCTTAACGACTTTTGCAAATTACACGGCCTAAATGTACAACAGGAAACTGTTAATACCCTCGCAGCAATTAATGAAGACGCTCCATAAAACATTCACGACAAGATCGGGTAAAAAACATCGTCCATGACAGACTAATTGCTTAAAACCCGGCCCTGATTAGAAAACACCGAGTGTCGCCTTAAAAGTAGGCTACGGAATCGTCGATCTGCTGCTGCCGCTGTTGCTACAACGTGGCGGCGTCCGTCAACCTTGAACCATTTCACGTCCTGTGCTACATCGCAACACGTCCCGCCGACTACCACTACAAGGAAACGAGAACGTCGAATGGCGGGGGAAGGCTTGGATAACACCGGAGGGACAGAAAAGGCTACGGGTGGGCGAATCGAGGAACTGTACGAAGCGAGAACTTGAGGGAAAATTAACCCGGAGCGATCCGGACTTGATGAATATTCAGTCGTTTTTAGTCCGATTTCGAGAAAGTCTCATGCTGTTCGAACCGGCAGCGACCACCCCTCTATTGTCTATTAGTTATTTAAACGTCCGACTGAAGGAGCTTTACGACAACAATGCCGTAGGTTGTTTTCTACACATGTTCCCTTTTATTTATTTATTTTTGTACGACGTCGTGCTGTTGATGTGTCTGAATATGTGTAAGTTTGAATGACAATACAAGTATTTGAGCGTTAGATAGACCATCGTGGCAGACTTTAATAACAGGTAGGATTTTGTAAATAGGGACTTCATGACAATTTTAATCCCTATCGTTTTTGTAATAACATATTGTTGAAATCAATGTAGCAGCTGTGATATACGAGGATGGACCAATATACAGGGTGTCTCTAAAAGGTCTTTAAACAACTCTACCACGTATTTTTCGGACCAAAATAAACCGATTTAGCAAAACTTGGCTTAGTGAAAGTTGCTTAGTTTGTGCGCAATACGGTCCTGAAGTTGCAGTTGGAAAATTGTTTTTTTGTTATAAAATTGAAACGGCTGGAGCGATTGCCCTAAATTTTGTCACGTTTACATAGTTTTATGAGTCAAGAAATTCTGTATCAAAATTGTGATAGTAATCAATCCATAGGCGGAGAACCTGCGTTTATAAATATTAAAACATTTCCATTTTCTACGCCAATGGATAAAAAAGAGTTTGTCTATAAAATTTAGATTAAGTGTCTTAAGTACAAGAAAAAAGGTACTCTTGGTAAGACTCGAAAAATTGCATCGTTTTCTCAAAAATCGCATTTTAAGATTTGAGAACATTAACTAGAGGACGGCAGCGCATACTGTGTGCTCCATGTACATGTATCTTTAAGCCGTGTACACGTGCCTTAGGCCGTTTAGACGTCTCTTTAAACTATGTACACGTCTTTTGACGTCGTTTTTGAATTGATAATTTTTTTTGTAAAATGTTTTCTTTTTTAAAAAATACAGAACGGCCAATACCAGATAGATTAAAACAAAAAGGCACTGGTTTACAAAAAAGATATTCTATTTATCTCGACAATTGATGCAAAAAATGCTATTTTTTTGATGTTTTTTTTTGTTTTAAGAATTCCACTTGTGCCCTGCGTTTTGTAAAATACATATGTTTGTATTATATGGTTTACAAAAAAGATATTCTATTTATCTCGACAATTGATGCAAAAAATGCTATTTTTTTGATGTTTTTTTTTGTTTTAAGAATTCCACTTGCGCCCTGCGTTTTGTAAAATACATATGTTTGTATTTAGTTGTTATTGTTGGTTTCCATAGTTATGACTATTTGAATATTTGACAACGACTTTTCTGGATTTTCAAAAGTGTTTTCCATCATTACTTTTATTTTCGTTTTGTCATGGCTGTTCAATACACCAACGAAGAATATACCGATATGTTATTAGTATATGGATATTGTCAAGGCAATTGTGCCGAGGGTGTTAGAGTATATTCGGAACGGTTTCCAAATCGTCGTGTTCCAAGTCATCCAACGTTTGCCGCAGTAGAGAGACGCCTTCGAGAAACCGGTCGCTTAGCTCCTGTAACAGCAAACTATGGCAGGCAGCGCTTTGTGAGGCAACCTGAAGTAGAAGAAGAAATTTTAGACCGTGTTCAAGAAGATCCGGAACTGAGCGTTAGACGAATAGCTAGAGAAATTGCAGTATCTAAAGATGTGGTCAATAGAGTAATTAGAGAACAATTATTACATCCATACCATAAGATTCGAGTTCAAGACCTCTTACTTCAAGATCCTGAAAGGCGCCTAAATTTTTGCCGGTTTATTGAACATAAAAGAGCAAGAAATTTAAACTTTTGCAAAAAAATCTTATTTACCGACGAAGCCTGTTTTACAAGAAGAGGGATAACGAACTTTCATAATGAACATGTTTATGCAGAGGAAAATCCACATGCCATTAAAATTAACCATTTTCAACATGAATTTAAAATGAATGTATGGGCTGGAATAATCGGAAATTTTATTATTGGACCTGTCAGACTACCGCAAAGATTAACTGGAGAAGCCTATTTGATTTTTTTACAACATACTCTTCCGGACTTGTTAGATGATATACCGCTAGATATTCGACGGAATATGTAGTTTATGCACGATGGTGCACCACCACATTTTTCGATGAACGTACCACACTACTTAAACCATCACTTTCCAAATAGATGGATCGGTAGAGGTAATGACGCTCCTGTACAATGGGCACCACGAAGTCCAGATCTGAATCCTCTGGATTATTTTTTTTGGGGACACCAGAAATCCATTGTTTACAATACACCTGTAAATAATGAAGAAGAATTGTGGCAACGTATTCAAGAAGCAACCAATAATCTCAGAGGTGATGTAGAAGTTTTGCAAAGAGTTCAATTTAATTTCCTCCGGTGAATAGACCTTTGTATTCACGAAAATGGTAGACATTTTGAACACCTTTTATAATATCTTTTCTTTTTTTTTTTAAAAATCATTGTTTCATTTTCATTATTTCATTGTTTAATTGTTAATAATTCTCTGTTGTCCACCAACCAGAACACAATTGGAATTTATATGAAAAAACATTATTAAAAAAATAGCATCTTTGTATTAATTGACGAAATAAACAGAATATCTTTTTTATTAACTAGTGCCTATTTGTTTTGACCTATTTGGTATTGGTCGTTCCGTATTTATTAAAAAAGAAAACATATATAAAAATTGTTAACAATTCTTAAAATGCGATTTTTGAGAAAACGATGCAATTTTTCGAGTCTTACCAAGAGTACCTTTTTTTTGTACTTAAGACACTTAATCTAAAATTTTATAGACAAACTCTTTTTTATCCATTGGCGTAGAAAATGGAAATGTTTTAATATTTATAAACGCAGGTTCTCCGCCTATGGATTGATTACTATCACAATTTTGATACAGAATTTCTTGACTCATAAACCTATGTAAACGTGACAAACTTTAGCGCAATCGCTCCAGCCGTTTCAAATTTATAACAAAAAAAAACAATTTTCCAACTGCAACTTCAGGACCGTATTGCGCACAAACTAAGCAACTTTCGCTAAGCCAAGTTTTGCTAAATCGGTTTATTTTGGTCCGAAAAATACGTGGTAGAGTTGTTTAAAGACCTTTTAGAGACACCCTGTATAAACGGTAATTTTGCAATTCTGCTTACCACGCAGTTCCTATCTAGATAATGTAGAATGCAGACGATGTTTAGTTTGTGAGAAGTGGAAAAACCGGCTTGGTTAGCAGGCATAGACCAAGAGGTGCATTCGTCTGTTCCAAAACGCATCACCATAGTGTTGAAAACGAAGGTAATGATTGCCACCCAATGACAAGAGTTGCACATGATGAAAACATCCATGCCTTTCAAGAGCTTATTTAACGTGATCGCCGGTTAACTGTTGAAGAAATCTCATCAGAAGTAGGCATCAGCTATAGGTGTGTTTAATCCATTATCATTGATCATCTTGGCTTCAGAAAAATGAGTGCTTGATGGGTCCCGAGGTCATTGTCCGAAAAGCAAAAACAGGTCGGAGATCGCTGAAAAACTTCTCAATCGATTTCGACAAGAAGTGGAAAATTTTTTGTGACGCATCGTCACATGTGATGACACGTGGGTACATCATTACACCCCCGATTAACTTTCTGTAATTAACTAATCTGTAATTAAATCTTTAACACCATCGAAAATAGTGAATAAAAAGCGGCCCAATCAAGGTCAAAACTCGTCACTCAGCCGAAAAGTTCTTGGATGAAATGGACTGGAAAACCCACGAACACCCTCCTTATAGTTCAGACTTTTCTCCTGTGTCTATTATTTATTCGCACCCTTGAAGGATTCGCTTGGAGGAAAACGATTCGCTAGTAATAACGTGCACAATTGGCTCACAACCTGCCCTCGATCTTTTTCTGAAAAAGGGATATTGAAGCTCCCATATCGTTGGCATAAAGGTGTGGAGCTTGCAAGAAGATATGTAGAGAAGAACTAAAGTTTTCACTTATTGATCAATAAATGTCTAAACAAAAATTTTTATATTTGATCCACCATCGTAGTAATTTCAATTCCCAAAAACTATCTCAAAATGTTCGTTCACAAGCAATTTCATGAGGTGCTACCTTACTTCGCAGGGATATACAACCGTTAGTCCTGACTATTTCGGTAGTCGTTAGGCCATGTTACAACGGTTTGAAAACGAAGGCTTACGATATTGATTTATTTATTAAAACATTAAATTGGAATATAAAATAAAATAGCAAAAGAAAAATCGCCCGATATATTGGAAAAGTTCCAAACGTAGACTCGCTTGTCATTGTCCTAGAGTGTCAGTACAGGAATCACAAAGTCTATATCGTCGAAACGGTGTAAAATTTAAAAAATATGAAAAGGCCATATACTCCTTACGGCAATCTACAGAAGAATTTAATGAATAGTTTATAACTTTTGCAGTAATGCGTAACAGTTTGTTGCAAATAATTTCACAATTTGCTGTAAAAATCCATTAAATAAGGTCTATAATTCAAAAAGCAGTGTTGCAACCCAGCAAAAGCTACAGATGAAACTGTAGCAAATGTTAAAGAACGAATAACTTAGGCGCCAAGAAGTCTATGCGAAAGCTCTCACAGCAAGCACAGCTTTTATATTAGACATGTCAGTTCACATTTTAAATGATTTTTTTATAAGATGGATAGTAATGACGTTTTTCATTGGGCAGTTGAGGAAATATAATTAACCGAACATACGAAATTTTATTTACGTCTTTTTCTGAAATAGGAAAAATCAATTACAAGTGCCATATAATTTAGTAGATTCGTTAATAATACAATTTTAATTACAGCAAAAACAAATATTAATATATAATTTATTATCACCTTTATGTTACTTTTACTCAAAATATTATTAGTCAATTAAAATTAATAAAAATGAATTAAGTTCAAAACCGCATTAACAGACTATTTCTTGGAACATTGCTTTCACAAACTTGTTAATAATATAAGTTATAACTGATAAATTGAGGATTTCTGATGGAAGCTACAAATGTCAAGTCTTTTTTTTTTGTTATTAGTTTACCATATCTGTTAATATAGTGGTTTATTAACAGATATGTTAGTAGTCAAGATGACATTTAGGGTTAGTTTTATACCATTCTCTAGCATATTAGAAATAATTTAATGTTTTTACTGGTATGTCTGGCTGAAAGTATGGCATTTACAATGTACAGAATACTGTTGCTTAACACTGTGTACTTGGGTAGAGCATTTAAAGTTTTAGATTCTAAAGATTAAAACTTTTTACAGCACAAACACATACTTCATAGTTATACCGTACTGATGAAGATTAAGAAGACTAAAACAAATGTCATTTAAAGCATAGGTTGGTATTGTACACTGTGTCGTGAAGTTGGTTGTTGTCTCCAATGTCTCCAATAAATTGAGGATATTCTGACGGAAGTTACCAATCTTCTTTTTTGTTATTAGTTACTATATGTGTCAAGTATATTTACATTGTATTGCAAAACTATAGCATTTTTGATGATATTTTCCTGAATAAATAAAAACACATTCAATCCAAGATTAATTTACAAAAAGCGAATGGATGATGACGTGGCAAAATCGTTTTTACCAAATTTATGTCTATAATTACCTCTCGACAACCTGGGTGTGATTTTCGCCGATAAATGTGTAAAAATAATACGTTTATTATTCTAAAGGGACCACAACTATCCACTTGATAAATGGCTGGTAACCAATGAATTTCCTCCAGTGACATCTACATTATTTCGAGAATAATTTATCTTGTGCAGGCGAAGAATTAAGTTCCTTTACGTTTGAAAATGTTCAACTGGCAACTGTTACATATGTCTGAACTAAAAGTGTGATTTTATATAAGAAGTTCGGCGTTGATTTATATTTGTGCGACTTTATTTTGAAAGTTAAGCGGAAAAACGTGATAAAATCTAAAAACCTATTTAGATATTCGGTACTTATAATGTTAAAAAAAAACAGTGCTTTTAATTCGTCCGAAGAAAATAAAGCTATAATAATAACACGATAATATACCTTCCGTTAAGGGTCAGGTTTCAGATGTTTTTAGTCCATATTAGCGGCTCTAACGAGTAATTTAGTAGCCTCGACAGTTGGTTTTATGTACTCTCTGACACACGGTAGTAGTTCTGATGCTTTTTTATATTTAAGAGTACCTATGTGGAGTAGCTTGCAATCAAAACCGTGACCTATAAATTGATACTTCAATATCAAACTACTAGATCAAGACCATTACATGATGAGTTTATTTATTGAACTATAGAAACTTAATATCAAATACAAATTTGAATAAAAATCATGCATCCAAAAGTATGTAATTACATACTTTAGATGTTATATATAAAAAATTAAGCAAGCCACATTAATATTTAGTTATATGAAAGAAAATGTAAGACCTCTAGAGTAGAAGATATCGAACGTGTTCAATACCTAATATACGAGACTGTACCACAAGAAACAGAACTGATATTGTGGTTGGCGGAGCTTTTGTAGCAGAGCGTTCTGCTAATATGGGTTTATATACCAACCATACCTGAGTCAATAAACCAAGCGCCATGGCCGAAGAAGCGTCTATTCGATTTTTGTGAATTTTTAATGACAAAACAAAATTTACAAACACATTTACGGACAAGCATGAACTTGAAATTTTTAACTACTTGAAAACTATGGAGGTTAGTTTTTTCAGTCTAGCAATGAAGGATTTGCGTAGCTTAGCTTGTCAGTTTGTTGTAAGAAATGACGTGGTTATAAATTTCAAAACGGAATTGTAAGACAAAATTGGTCAATAGATTCATTAAGAGACATTTTACTTTATTTCCTCGCAAACTCTGTTGCAAGCAATGGGGTCGCTAACATCCGCAGAGGGGTGAAACTGTCACCTGTCTTATTTGTATGTCAGCAATCGGAGCTTACATGCCTCCAATGCTAATTTTTCTTCGAAAGTAGAAACAGCAAAAATTTGAGCCAGAATTGTCCTGGATGGTTGACTGCGGAGACATTTCTTGTATGGTTTCAAAACTTTATGAAATGAAATCAAAAGACTTCCAGGTCCTTCTTATATTAGATGGCCACTCAACATCTACGAAAAACTTTAAATTATAGACTACGCTAGGGAGACGGGCGTTTTGTTGCTATGTCTACTACAATATTCCTCTCATAGACTTCAGCCACTTGGTGATTTTTTTATGTCTTTTTAAGTCTTCATTACAGCGATGAGCTTCGAAAATGGCTACGAAATTTCAAATTTCAATACTTTTTGAATTCTGGTTGCGCTTTCATCGAAAGCGCAAGCAGAAAAGCTCCTCTTAATGTTGCCCAAGCTACATGAATATGACCAACAGACACAACTGGCATCAGACTGGGTAGCTTTTCTTCATTTGAAAGCATGGATGACACATTTGTCATCCAAGACCACCCAGCAGCAGCACAACAGGCATATCCTTTTTAACTGGTGTGCTAGACGAAGACAATTCCAATTGTTCAGCTCCAGATATAATCATGAGCTGAACAATTGGAATTGTCTTCGTCTAGCATACCAGTTAAAAAGGATATGCCTATTGTGCTGCTGCTGGGTACTCTTGGATGACAACTGACAACAGGTCGTCATAATTTCATATTTCACCTGAATTTCTAATGCCTATTCCAATAGTTAAAGAAACGGCGAAAGGGAAGAATCGGAACAGAAAGAAAACCGCTTTCTTAACAGATTCCTCATAAAAAAAAGGAACGAGAAGCCGCTATTAAGGAAACAGAGGAAAAGACTTTGCCAAAGAAGAAAGAGCAAGGATAAAGCTATTGAAAAAAGAGAATAAAATTGAATGGAAAAACAAAGAAACGTGTTAAATGTTAAATAGAAAAAAGAAGAAGCTGAAGAGAGAACTTTAAACTAATGAAAATGTTTCTGAGGATTATTTTGACTATGAATGTTTATACTGCGGTGAATTTGACTCAAATTTAGTTTTGAAGGTTGGGTCGTTTGTTCCACATGCAGAAAATGAGCACACAATTCGCGTGTGGCCATAGATAGCGAAGATGATGTGGCTGGCGTAGTATGTGAATATGGCTTAAGAAAAGGGGAAAATCAATGAAATCTGTAATTAAATCTTTATAGACATATAAATCTAATTTATTCTTTTTATAATTAATTACACTGGTCTACAAATTATAAAAAGAATCTCGGAACCGAAACGTAAATAAGTGAATCTTAATGTATTTTGCGTACTGAATCTGAAAACGAAGTCAGTTTTTCTCCATCACCCTTCATTTTTTGTTATACACCCTTCATGATTGCCGCATCGTGTCAAATGTAAAAACTGAGCGAGTGTATTGTAAAATATTGAAGAAAAAAGTAACTTTTTCCTTTTGTGCGAAGTAGAGTCCTCTCTTAGCAAAAACCAACAATAGTCGCTCAACATTGACTCATCCTATTTGCCTTGGTAACGCCGCTCCATTTCTAGTACATCCTGATGGAAGCGCTCTCCCTGATCATCACCCACAGCACCCAAATTTGGTGGGAAAAAATCAAGATGTGAGTGTAAAAAATGTATTTTTAACGACATTCGGCAGCCTAAATTTCTGTAGTTTACCAATAGATTTTCTACTAACTGATCACTATTTTCGGCTTTGTTATTAACCAGGAAACCATGCACCACATCCTTAAATGACTTCCACGCGAATAGCTCTACACCAGTCATGTCAAAGATAAGGCCCGCGGGCCGCATCCGGCCCCCGGACCGTATCAGTACGGCCCGCGATCGCAATGTGTCACAGAAAGAAGAATCATGTTTTTTAGAGCTTTTAGACAGCACTCGATTCCTCTATGGAAGTTTTAAAATGCGTACACTACATTTATAAGTAATTACAAGGGCAGCGCCTGCCTAGACAAGGGAGAGAGATACACAGTAACGCCATCTCTTTGCAACAAGCGGAAATACCCTATTATTTTTGTTGAGAACAATAGAATCTTCCACGCGCTTCGAGTCTACACTAGAACCTTCCTTATCGATATAAAAGGAGTGCGTCGGCGCGACGTGAGTCAGTTGCGAAGTAGTGATTGTGAAGGTATTGTGCATTTGTTTGTGTCGTGCACGTGCGATATCCATAATTGTTGTGTCGAGTGCCATAATTGTTACGATTTTGGCATAATGTCACAAAAACGTAAAGTTGATAGTGAGTGCAGAGTTTTTCAGTCTAAATGGGAAATTGCATATTTTTTCATAGAATGGAAAGGTCCTGGTGGGTTGATTGTGCCTTTTTGGTAGATATGAATAAACACTTGACTGATCTGAATGTAAAGTTACAGGGTAAAAATCGGATTGTCACTCAAATGTATTCATGTATTCAAGCCTTTGAAACAAAGTTGAGGCTGTGGGAAAATCAGGTAAAAAATCAAACTTTGGATCATTTCCCTCATTTAAAATCATTTGGCACAGTGAACCAAAAAAAATGGGATCAATATTCTCAACTTGTGCAAAATCTGATCACGGAATTCAACAATCGTTTTGAAGACTTCCACAAAATGAATGAAATGGAATTCCCAATTTTCAACAATTCATTCAATTTTGAAGCTTCACAGGGACCAGTTCATTTGCAAATAGAGTTGATAGATCTTTAATCGGACAGTATTTTGAAAGAAAAATTTAAAGAGGTTAACTCTCTTACATTTTATACACAATATTTCAAGACTTTGGATAACTACCCGGAATTAAAAAAGCATGCAGCACGCATTCTGTGCATGTTTGGTAACACCTATTTATGTGAGCAGATGTTTTCCGTCATGAAAACAAATAAGAACAAACATCGCACAAGACTTATGAATGAACATCTCCAATCAACTCTTAAAATAAATACAACGAATATGATACCTGACATCAATGAGCTTGTCAAAAACAAGAGAAGTCAGGTATCTGGATCCTCGAGCTCAAAATAATTACCCTCTTTTATAACGTTGATATGATTTTTAACAACCGTATATTATAAACTATATAATTAAATAAATAAAATGTTATAATAATTCAGTAAATTTTTTTTATTTGAATCTGGCCCGCCTGCGCATTCTAAATTTAATATATGGCCCTCTGCAAAATTGAGTTTGACACCCCTGCTCTACACTATTTAACGTTGAGTCAAAAATTGCATCGTTGTGCAGTTTCCTAATATCTGGCCCAAGAAATATTCCTTCTTTCACTTTGGCATCACTCCTTCTTTATTTAGTGCGTTGACAAAATTTTTCATCAACCCTAATTTTATATGTAATGCTGGCAAAAACACATCCTGAGGGTTGACTAAAGGAGCATGTGCAATATTTTTTTGTCAAACTATGAAACTACCTCTTTTTGGCCATATTTTAGTATTGTAATATTCATTTGTTGCACGGCTGTCCCACAAACACAAGAAGCAGCAATATTTTGTAAAGCCACCTTGTAGCCCGAGAAGAAGGCGTATTACTTTAAGATCACCGCCGATTTTCCATAAGTGTGCCTAGTAATTGACCGACTTTAAAATTAATGACATGCTTTCATATGTCTCTTTCATTCCAACCGCATGCCCTACAGGTACAGAAGGATTCTTATTTGAATTATGTAATAGCACGGCCTTTAAACTTGCTTTTGATGAGTCAATAAATAACCGCCAATCGCTAGCATTGTAATCAATACCCAGAGCAGCCATCAAACCATTTACGTTACAACAGGAACAGAGCCGATCTTTCTTAGTGAAATATTTCATTAAATCCTTATTTATGTTTCTGTAATACGAAATCTTGGTGTCCTTTTAAAAAAAGTTCCACTCCTTTAACCGTGAAGCTAGAAGTTCTGCTTGCTGTTTTGATAAATATAGTTCGCGAACCAAATCACTAAGTTCCACTTGTGAAATAAGATGTGATTCACCAGATGATTTTTCTGGAAAGAAATCATCGTCTTTTGATGACCCTGCTGCCTCAGAACAGTCCTCTTCAGTACTTGAAATCTCTTGCCAGGAAACTGGGGCCAACGGAACAGGCAAATCTTCTCCGTGCGGAACTGCTCTCATAGCCGGTGGAATATTCGGATAGACAATTTTGTTTTTATTTTTAGAAGAAAATCCAGTAACGTTTGTCATACAGAAGTAGGTGATTTGTCGGTTCACGCCAAACCATAGGAATAGCAAACGGCATATGTTCATTTTTTCCTTGCAACCATTGTGTTAATTTTACATAGCACCTAATGCACGTTATACGGGGTGCCCATTGTTTGTCTTGCTCCCCAAGTTGACATCCAAAATGCAATTCATAAGCAGTTTTTATCAATTTTGAAATGGGTTTACGTTGACTCTTTGTCGTGAACTCATCACAGACATAACAAAAAGTGTTTGCTGAATTTTCACAATTACGGCGTTGCCTGTTCATTGTAAAACGAAATAACACTGACACTTACTACAAAAAACTAAAGGAATAAACACTATTTCGATAGCAACCTAATTTCTTTAACTGAATTAACTGACAATAGTTTACTACCGCTTCAGCATTCACCGGTAGCTCAAGCCAAACTGAGAAATCGATTCAGTGTTTTCAATATGACAACTCGTAAGGACTCATAGAATGACTTGTTGTTCAAATTACTATTAGGGTGATGTCATCATGTCATTAGGGTGATGTCATCATGCTTGTCTCAACAAGCAATTGCATAAAATGAAATCACATCGATTTTGCTTAAATGGGAAGCTTTACAACAAGATAATTAAAAAAATGTGACGTGATGGAAGATTTCTAATTACGTATTCTTTTTCAGCATAAAAAATACTTTAAAATCCACCAAGTAGTGTAACTTTTCCAAAAATGTTGTTGACCTGTGTTATCCTTACCACCCCGTTTAGTCCCCTGTTCGGTACACAACGGGGCAAATTACATATTTTTTTTGTTTTAGAAAAAAAATTGTTACTTTGTTTTCTTACAATATTGTATTTTTGTAATCATTACATTATAATGTATTTATAGAAAAAATTACAGCTCTAAACCTTTCGAATTTAAAACATATTTTGAACGTAGTATCCCGTGCTGACCTGGCCCCTTCTACAGGTGTTCTAATGAAACTACAGATAGTAAGCAATACAAAGCTAAAAAAATAGCCCAAGTTAGGAATTAAGAGAAGTTTAAATGCAAACTCATATCTATCGGCAAATAACTGAGTGTTACTAAATACAGACTTTGCTACTACCCAATTTTTAACTGCATGTTGGTTCTTCACAAGATCCATCTATTAAATCCCTGATAACTATTCGTTATATTTTTAGTAAACAGACTTCAGGTAAACATGTGTACAAACTGAATTATATAAAGCTCGCATTTCAGAATGCACCAGAGCATGTGTTTATTTTTAGCATTACTGAATACACTAATATCGCTTCAATAATAACCTTACTCGTCTCAGATTCATTCTATTCCAACACATAAATGGAAAAAGCACTCGCTTTCATATTCTTGCGACATGGGAATCTGCATCTGTCTAATGTACATAAACATTAAATAGGAAATAGCTATGTAAAACCGCATAATTTAAAACTAAACGAGTGCAACTACTAGTGAGAAAGAGAGAATAGTAAATTGCCACTGCACACAGCATCAGTTCAAGATGTAGCGGTCATAAATACCGACGATAACTGGCCTTTCTGTTTACAGATTAAACGCTTTGATCTACGAAACGAATGCTGTCATAAGCACGGCACAACTTCGCATTAAAAATTCAGGAGGGTTTGCGTAATCTGTTTTGCTTTGTATACTAACTGTTGGATTTCATAATTCAGTTCTTTCGTTTATTTCTTATTAGTTATTAAGTGTGCACAGGCATGCTGGAGTTAATACAACAATGCTTTGCATAAATACCGGTTGTTACATTGTTTACGTAAAATACTACGTCTAGTACACTATTACAAGGAATTTCATAAATATACAGGGCTCGTTTGAAAAAATAAGAAGTTGTCGTTACTATACTTGATTAACTACCCTTAAATATTAGAATTACCCTTCCCACCTACAATTCAACAGGAAAATATCGATACTCCAAGCATTTGCTAAAAATTAATGTAAGCGCTGCCACCAAAATTTCGACGTACATCTTTTAATAGATGTACAGACATACCGTAAACATCTTTAGTTGTCTTCTTGTGCAGTCTTTGAATGATGGTCTGAACTTCCTCCTCCGTTGTTTGAAAAAGAAAAAACGATTGCTAAAATAATTTAAAATCTTGCGACAACAAGCCCTGAGCATCACGATTTGAATCTTCGAGTCCTCTCCCCAGTCATCGCGAAGAAATCATTAATCTGGATCGCAGTGAAAAGGGGCATTTATCCGCCCAAATCCGATAGTTTACTTGTATGTTGTGAAATAATACCCCATATTTTCTTAGATTTATTATGGGTACTCCGAATACGGCTTGCATTAGCATTTCTCTTTTGTTGAAATACTCAGAATATTCTCTTTTTAGTCGTTGATATAATTCCGCAGTAGCACTATCCTTACACACGTTGTTTATTCCTGATAAGTCCAGTGTGTCCAGTGTTCTCTTCATTTGATGTAGAGCACATGTACACTATGTTAATGGGGATACTCTTATATTGTTAGCTATTTCAAGTTCTATCTCAGGGATTGTATCGTCAAGAATGGCAAAAATCGCCTCATAAAAAGCTGGAAAAGCTTTCTGACGTCACTCGAAATTGCAAATAAAATTTCAGTTTGTCTTTTTCAATCTCTGCGAAAATAGGTATGTATGTACAGTATGGCTATTAATTTATAGTACTAAAACCATCAAACTTTATTCAATTATAATAATATATTAACACTTAAGTAATACCGTTACGAATAACATGTTCCAAGTGCCCTCTATTACGTTGAACGCACAGTAAATATTGTTCTTGCATATTTGTGACCATACCTGAGACTATTACTCTGTAATTTTCTCTTTAAAATGTTATATTGTAGAGCGAGGGTTATCTCGGAAAGCACATAGTTTCAGTATACCCCGAACATATTGCCGTGATCTCTTGCATATTAAAAATAATAGTAATAGCATTAAGAATTAATTTAAGTATAAAAAATATAAAAGAGACAGTAAGAGTCAGTTTTTATTGTATTCAAAGATTTCAACATAAGACTATACTAAGTTGCATACATTTAAGCATAGAAAACACAGACATAAAAATGAATTTATATTTACAATTAAGATATTAAACAGATACAAAATAAAAGACGAGATAAATTTAAGCTATATATATTTCTTTTATAGAAAAGAGAAGCAGGATGTATGGTTTGTGTATAATGAAAAACAACCTGACTTTATAAAATGCGCGAAAATTGCACTGAACATTTTGAATAATAGACCGTTGTTTAAAAATAAAAGAGAAATGAAAGCAAATAACCGAGAAAGGGTTATGCTTAAGGATGGAAGTGTGAAAAGAATTAGTCATCTAAATGCAATAAAATTGTATGAAGAAGATAAGATCCGATATGCACGGGAGAAAAATATAATTGAATAAATTATGTAGACTTGAAAACGTGCATAAGGTAATAAAAACTTTATAAAAGAAATTAAAATAAGTCATGCTAAAAATGATAGAACTTTACCTTAACTTATGACTATATAAATAATAAAAAAAAAGGATATAATGTTAAAATATTCCGAGACCATACAATTAGTAGTAATGTTTCTATAAACAGCAGCTGAGCAAATAATAAAATACATTCATGAATTCGGGTGTGTAGCACTATGTTTCATTGACTGTAGAGAGAGATTTGTACGGTTTTAAGACCTACAAAAAGAAAATATAGTGTAAACTTCGTTTGTAGTTTTTTACAGTTAAAAATATAACCATTAGAAAAATCTTGGATCGAAAGCAGCGATGAAATGGCAGGTCCGATGGGTCGTGATGTACGAGCAGCGAACGTTGGAAGAATTTTCGTAATTTGTAAAATATATTTCCAGTTGTACACAATTTTCATTTACCTAAAAGAAGATGATGGTTTACATTAGCGTGTGAGAAGGAAGTATGTGGGGAATAATTAATAAGCAAGTTCATAAACAAATATAAGGAAGAATTATATTAATACGAATATACCTACATTGAAAGATACTGGATAATTTAAGTGAAAGACTTTTTGAATAAGCAAACAATTGCGATGTGTTGACATTTAAGTGAAGGAACTGTCAAAGACAATAAGTGCGTGTGTGTGTTGGTGTCACGACGGCAACTTGGACGGCAGAGATCTCACTGAAGACGCACGGTGACAACTTAAGTGTTAGTTCCAAGGATGGCGTTGCGAGCGGTCACGTGTCTTCCCGGGTATATAAATTGAAAAACAAGAATGAACAAGATGATTAGTTAGTTACTTGGAGAGAGATTAAAAGCGACTTAAAAAGACATTAAATCGTAGGGTCAGATACACCACGATTATATTCATTCATTATTTCTTGTATTAGCATATTAATTTTATTTGTATTTAAGTTTCATTCATTATAAGAATTTTCTTTTGTTAATAATTTTTGTAATTTAAAAAAAAAATGGAGATTACGATTGCAGAATTTGAAGAGTTTTTCAATGATTCAAAGTAAGTTTTAGATACAAAGATTTATCAATGTTGCTATGCGTATATAACGTGCAAATTTATATTCAATATAACGTTGTGCAACAGGGATAATAGATATTGTCCTGTAATAATATATATTCATTAGTTTTAACAACACAAATAGAATTATTAATGGTGTTGGGTGTTAAGCGGATATAACGTGCAAATGTATATTTTCTGGCACTTTATTAGGCATCATTAATTCTCACAATAATTTTTGATTATAAATTAATAATTTAAACTAGATTTTTAAGAAGGGAAGTGTTTCTGGGTGGCGGACTTTAAGATACTGGACACAATACGTGTGAATGGTTGTAGCCAGTAATCAATTTCAAGCTTTTTCTCCGAACATTGACCATTGCGAAGTTCTAAGTTTATCAGAGCATTACGTGCAAATATAATGTTTCTGATGGAATAGAATTAGCATAAAATATCAATAGAATACTAACATTAATTGAATTTTCTTTGTTTTGAAACAGGACAATATTTTATTTTTGATTAAGCATTAAAAATATATTCGTTCTATAAAACATTACAACCTAGAACACGGTACAAATGTTTTCTTTCAATTATGTTCTTCTTTTATAATTAAATGGTGAATAGCGATGCTATCTATTCTAAAAATAATGTTGAATAAATTATACAATTATGTTTTGTATGGTTTCTGATTTTTATTCAAAATAAGCTATAACCTTATCCCTATAAAAAGAAAAACAAGAGATTTGACGAGAGAAGAGAAAATTTAGATACACTGATAGAATTCACGTATACTTATAAAGTACGTGCAGTTAAGAAAATAAATAAATATATTAAGCATAATAAAAATTATCATTATCTTTATTAGTTATGTTGCTGGAACAGCACACAGCATAATCTATTTGGCAATGCCTAACGTATGGCAATACTACAATTAATACTATTCGAAATAATTATGTTGCCACAGCAATATGCATCCAATGATGTTAAGTACGGAGAGTGATTGATGGCGTTAAATGGTTTATGTTAAGAATCTTTCTATATCTTGTTATGACTGGAGCAACATCGTCAGAAGTAGGGGAAGGTACGGGGTCACTAAAAACTAGCTTTCATAGAAGTTGTCTTGGTTAGCCATTATTTAGAAATATATCAAAAAGTAAATCTAGATTTTTGTTTAATAAAGTCGTGTGACTAATGCGTGTAATTCTATTTCTTATTGCTAAAACTGTATTGATTCTATGGTTGATTGTATGATTTGAATAAAAATTAATAAAACATCCGGATGCTGTGGGCTTCTGATACCAATCCAACAAAACACTACCATCATCACTTCTTATGATTCTTGTGTCAAAAAAATGGTATACTGTTATTTGTCGCTGTTTCAACAGTAAATTGAAGTTGATTATGGTAACTATTGAATATGTCTAGAGTGTACTGTATGGCGTCAGAAGGCACTGCAGAAATAATGTCATCTACATATTTAAAAATGAACGGTTGCTCAAACTTAAGTTTGTGTGCAACAGCATCCAAAGGCAAAGGTCTGAATAGAGACAGTTTCTTGTTAGATTCTCATAATTAATTTATTTCTACCAAACATGTTTCAGTCGTTTTTCTCTAAATAAAGGTGTAAATAATGACAGTTTTTCTAACATATAAAATTTAAAACTTAATATTATCATTCAGATCTTGGTCTATCTCTACATCTGCTTTTTGCTGGTTTCATTCCATTACTACGTTTACACATCTTCTCTGTTTCCTTTCCACACATGTCTGGCCATCTCAATTTTTATTCTTTAATTATTCCTATAATCTTCTCTCCGTTTAGCTCTTGTTCTATTTCCAAATTGGTTTTTATTTTGCATCTCTTTGTGTTGTTCATGGTGGCCCTAGTATCGCTTTTTATTTTCCTCTCAGAAACTCTTATTCTGTCGTCTTCTCTTTTTATCATAGATTTTGTCTCGGATGTATAGGTAAGTATAGCCCTATTAACGTTCTATATATTCTCATCTTCGTGTTAATATCTTATTTTTTAGTAACTTCTTATTTCTTTGCAGTGTTTTATTTGCAGATATGGATTTTTTCTTTAATTTCAGATATTCTGCCTCTATTGCTGGTCAATTATACTACCAGATATTTGAATTTATCCTATCCTGTCCAATTCGTGTTTTACTACTTTTATTGTTTTATTTTTTAGATCGCTTTCTATTCTCAATATCTTTGCCTTTCTTTTGTTTATTTGTAGACTAGTTTTCTTTCATTCTCCAGTATTTCCTTCTAGCATGTTAATCATAACATCTATTCTTTCAGCAATTAGCACTAATTCCTAGCCATATGCTACTGGCTCACATAACTGACTCTTGTAATATGTTCTATTGCCATATTGAAAATTAACGCTGATAGTGAATCTCCTTGGTCGACTCTTCTATCGATATTTACTTCTTCTGCTTCACTTTTGTATGTGCTTTTGCTAATTCTCGCTTCTCTTAAGGTTGTATATGTGAATCTTCGTAATTTCGCTGGTATTTCTGGTTCACCTAGGGTAGTCATAAGTTCTCTTTTACTGATCGAGTCAAATTGCTTGTTGGTAACCTATAAATATTATTTCGAGGTCGGCTTTGTATTGGTATGCTTTTTTGATGATATGTTTCATTATAAGTATTGCATTAGTTGATGATTTTCCCTTTATGAAATCGACTTGATACTATCCTGTACTATATTTAGATATATATTGCACAAAAGTGTTAAAAGTTTCTTTCCTGTGATGTTGGTCCCTAGTGGTCTGCAAAATAAAATACTTTCTGTGATACCATTGCTTGTGTTGTATCTTACGAGCGCTATAGAGTGGACACAGTTAGACTCCATCTGTAGAGAGAACTACGTCATTTTTTTATATTTTCAACAATTACTGCTCGAATATCTTCTGCCATCTAGAAGTTACTGATGATGTGAAAGTGTTTTGCTGCTTATGGAAGAAACTTACGTTTCATTCCAGGAATTCTACAAGCTTGACAGATGACGCATCAGCGACCGTTTTAGTTATTATATAAAAGTGAACTTATGATTCTAGGAAGTCCAAAAAGATCTATTATATTATAGTGTCCCTATTGACCATATTGAAAATTCCAGAAGATAGAGAACAAAGAATTTGCGCTCTTTGATCACCGATGGCATAAGTGAAAAGCACATTTTCTACTATTAATTTAACTGCGTCGTGTTGTTTTCTAAACGATTAATTAAATTTGTTATGGTAGAACAGTTTGGGAAATACCAGCATATATGATTCTTTTTTAGTTCTAATACTGCCAGTGAAAAATTCAGATCATGCAAGCTTCCGAAGTTTCATATAAATAAATTAGAAAGTTTCCGTCGCCTTATAAATATATAGTAGTACATACATGTGTGCACGCAATGTGTGTGTGTGAGTGTGTGCATGTTGATGCGTAAGAGGACTACAACTGGCAAGTGTTCAAACATTAATACATTAAATTAGGTAGAAGAACATGTTCGTTATATAAGGACTTTTATCCGCCCTCGCTCAACACATATTATACGTCACTTCTCTTTTCTCCTTTGGTTCGTTTTCTTCCTTCCTTCCTGTCTCCGGAAATTGGTCTTTTGTATCGGGCATGCCATTTATTCAGGCGAGCAATTCAATTTATTTAACTCTGTGTGACGGTGGACATATTAAGGAAAAGAAAGAGGAATTACCATTGACAGCATTAAACAGGCAAATATTAGGTAGTATGTGTAGTAAGCAGTAGATATAGTGCAAAGCAATATGCCAGTCTTACTACAAATGGCATCATTTTAATGTATGGCAATGATTTTTTTCAATATGTTCGAGTGGGGAAAACATATTTGTCTATAATTTATTTCAAATTATAAGAATATAACTTTGAACGGCTCTAATGCTTTTATTGCACCACCTTCTGTGACGATACTTATTATACCTGGTGTCCTTATGGAACGCGTACGGTTTACCTATTTGCAACGTATGAATTTAGGGGCCGTATTGACTATAAATTAGGGCCCTATAAGATAATAATAAAACGCTGTTAATTTCAAGTATATTATAAAAAAATATCTATACATTGGGTTTGTATACAAAGAAAAAATTACAAATCGTGTGGCAACATGTGTAGTGGATACATATAGATATATAAAGGTAATTGGTTTGTAATACATAATAAAAATTTTATGTGTCACCGTATTTCATAAATCATCTTCTGTGATTGAGTCGTCTTGCAAATCAGTGTCTGTGTCTGAATCGTATTGCAAATTTATAATCAAAGGTGCTACTCTTTTATACATGCGCATATATTCGTCCTCTTTTGCTATTGCGTGTTTATTAAAAGCAATTTTCCAATTTACAGCAGTTATATATTCCATAGCATTTTTTATGTGTTTTACACTGCTTTCACTAAATTTCGGTGTTTGATTTGTACGTCTTATGGTATTTTTCAGTTGGGCCCATATCAATTCAATGGGATTGAAAATGCAATGGTATGGTGGTAAACGCAAAATTGATTGTCCTGCTTCTTTGGCTCTGTTATCCACATAATAATCCTTTAATTATTCTTTTGTCTTCATCACCTCTATTAATTGGTTTTTTGTATAATGATCCTCAAAATATATATCATTTGCTTCTAAAAATTCTTTAATGTGTTTCTTATTATTACATTTTGTAGGAACTTTGTAAATAACATATGAATCATCCTTTTATGTAAGCAGTCAGTGTAGATACAACATTTCCTCTGTAGAAGGAGTATACTTGCTGCCTAATAGTACCAATTTTATACTCTTCAATTTTTCTCGGTGCTCCTTTGTCACTTCTTTGCTTTCGACGCCCTGCATTATTCTTAATTATCTTATATATTGTTCCAAAAGACACCTTGGTTAATTGCGACGTTAGTTGAATGTTCTGGGTTTGTAGTTCGTTATTTTCTTCCATCAGGGTATGATAGACATTGAGAATTATCTGTTTTGCATCTTCTAATATATGCTTTCTCTGTCGTGCTCCAACAGTATTATCACTATCCACATCATCATCATTAACATTTTCAGCAAAACGTCGCCACATGTTCGTGAAGTAAAGAGAGCAAAAGCAAATATGTATACAGTAGTAACGATTAACAATAATTGATAAATAGACTCAATATTAAATGTAATATATATCAACTCTCCTAACTATATTTAATTAAATTTTCTTTAATAAATATAAGCACTTATTTCATCGAATTTGTATTTTAATGACTATTTAACTATATATAATAGGTATATATTCAAATTAACAACTGTTGGTACTTATATTATAATTAAATTTTATTTCATCTAAATTGTAGTAATTGCAATTTACTTAATTTTGTCATTATGGACCTCAGCAGTTTGTTTGCGTAAAAGATAATCGTATTGAGCGGCCACGTAGTTATTGCCGCAGGTGGTGCAATAAAAGCATTAGAGCCGTTCAAAGTTATATTCTTATAATTTGAAATAAATTATACAATGTATATCATATTATGAAAAAAGTATTGACTTGATGTAATAGTATCCATTGCACGAGAAAATTTGAGCAGTATTATAATTACATTTACTTGATTTGGAAATTTAAACCTTTTACATTTTCCTTAGGCAAAAACGTGTTTAACCTTTCTATTAAGATATTTGACCAAAACTAAGGCAACGTCTGGCTAATGAAATCTTGATAATAATAATAATATGCTACATTTCTAAGTTGATAAAAAGTAGCAACCAAAACACACAACTCCTTTGCAATTTTGTTACAACACTCATCAGGATCATAATAGAATTATATAAAAAATAAATAAGTAATTACATATAACATTTGTTTAATATTTTCTCTTTGCGTTGCTTGTTTCTTTTTTCCTTTTTTATTTATTTTATATTCGTGTTTGATTATTACTTAACCGTTTCTCTACTTCAGTATTTTTGATTTTGTTTATTATTTTTTATTAGTAAAAACAAATCAAATGCTACCTTTAAAATATAGTTTTAAAAAATTAAGTGTAGGCATATTTTGACTTCGTCAGACTACGAAGTAATGTGAGACAAAAACTTCATCAATATATAATTAAAGAATGAGGTGTGGCCACCACACGACTTCCATATATGTCAGCGTTAAATTATACAAAATTGTTCTAAATTGTTTTAAATAGTTTTATCTTCTCAGGAAAATAAGCCGAACTTTAAGAATTTTTTTATATTAAAATTATTCAAACTCTTATTATAAGTAATTCTATTCTCTTAATAAATCTCCATACAATGCATACTTTGCGAGATATTCGAAAGGAAGTGCTACTCGCTAATAGTAAAAGTTTTACTTCGGGTCCAAATTTTGAAATTTCGATTATACAAAGAATATTGCAAATTCAGCTCAAAATACCTTTGTACTCCTGATAAATAGGTATATATAGAATGCATAACTTACGACATATGTGCAAAAAATCGCTATTCGATAAGAGTAAAAGTGTTACTTCCGGTCCGAATTTTGAATTTTTTTTAAACAGAAGATATTGAAAATTTAAGTTCCAAATACTTTTATAATCGTAACGTGCCGGTAGGAATTTCTAAAAACGAATTATACTCGTAAATACAACATTTGGAATTGATGCTATAGCGGTTTGACCGCTATCTTGGTCACACATACACTGACACAGAGAGAGACATGTTTGAAAAGCCATTTTTTCGGTGTCAGGAGACTTCAGAATGTGAACATCTGCAAAAATCTCGCGGTTGAAAATTTTCACCTTTACAATACTTCCCTATACTACGTATAAGAAAGTAAAAAAGAATACATAGAAAGTGGGCGTTTACAATAAATATTAATAAAAAGAATTCTATGGAAAAAAAAGAGTTATATAAGATCCAGAAGATGATTTTATCGAACAGTAAAAAACACATTCAACCTTATCATAATAAAAATAATAAAATTTCATTATAAACACAATCTTCAATTATGTGAATTTTTAATATTTTATTTCCTTGTAACTCAGTTTAGACATTTGGCTTCTGTAATTATTTATTTAAAGGTTTCAATAAAGATTGAACCTATCCTGTTAGCCTTTGGTCTCTAGTAGGTGCATTTTTGCCCAGAACAGAATCTACAGTTATTTCAATTCCAGGACAGCATTTTCAAACATACAGCACCTAAATCTAAGCACGCTCCACTGAACTGCAACACTAAACACAATTTAAACCGACCCCTTGCCAATACTCATCAGTCAATTTCAGGTTACCGCAGAAATAGACGCCCTGAAGATGTTCTTTATGATAGTGAACAAAACGTTGGCAATAAAGCAGATATGACGACGCAGTTTTATTCCAGAAACCAAAAGAATATAACGACAACCGTAGAAGCCTACGACATATATAACGAACTATAGAAATGTGTGTCAAAATAAAACAAAGACGATTATGTCTATACGATTGAACAGATCACAATATTGACTAGCCTGAAGTGCAAAAATAAATAGAGCAAAGCTTTTGTATATTCCTTTGCATAACTGATGAAATGAAAGGCATGACGTCATTGTATACATGTTTTACCTATAAGACACTGACGCCATACCGGAAATATTTAACTTTATTAAGATTCTTTCAGAATCCACCGAAATAATTAAGATAATTCCAACGCAGAGAGAATGGAATGCTGAAAAGCGACCATAACACGTTACGGATCTTAACAATTTCCTAAAAGGCGGACGTATTGTTTGGACCTCCATCGAACGCAATTAAAAGTTATAGGTGCTTTGTTACCTTTGGAATCCTAACCTAAACCGGTTAGCCCCCACTCAGCTCTACCCATAGGCATTCACGTTCACTGAAAGCGAATTCCGATTTCTTTTATCCTTCTGTTTTCACCTCCCCTCATCGTAAATCCACTCACAGTCCGCTTGGGCGCCAGTCCTTCGTTGCCGAACATTTTATTCAGTTTAATTCTGAACAAAATTATTTACGCGAAAAATCGAGTTTCACACTTTTCTTACGATCGCGTGTTTTTTACAAACGAGTGAAACAAATTTTCCTTCCGAGAAAAAAAAAACAACAACAAACAATGCCATAAGGAAAGCGACAGCTTCCCGTTCTTCTTGTTTCGCTTTGTTTCGTGTATTTTCAGTTCGAGCGGTAAGCATGCTGGAAATATTGTTGGGAAATGCCAAAATTTATTATTAAAGTGTTATTGTCGGCAGCGATATTATCAGAAAAGTTTGTTTCTTTTCCTTAATAAAAGTGAGGTGAACCGGCTTTGGTACTTCCTTAATATTAATATCGCATAGAGACAATAACAAATACTAAAGACACTAATAAAAAAATGAGGTGTGGCCACCAAACGACTTTCTTATACGTATGAGCGTTTCAAACTATACAATTTTAAGAATTTTTTTATGCAAAACTTATTCAAAATCCTATTCTAAGTACTTTCATTCTTTTAATAAATCGCTATAGAATGCATACTTTGCAAGATATTCGAAAAAAAGTGCTACTCGCTAAGTGCTACTTCCGGTCCGAATTTTGAAATTTCATATACCATAAGACCACGTGCGTCTGCATTATCGCGATACCTGTAGAGTAAGCGAAACAGATAGAGATGCCTGTGTATTAGAACGGTAAACAAGTAGACGCAGTGTTATACTGGATTACAACAGAGCTATTATTTCGCATATGCCTATGATGCACTCGTATTTGTCCAAAAAATCGACATTTATACGGTGTAGTCGGGCAGTCGCTTCCACATATGGGCGTCAGTTCGAGTTTTATTATTGCTTAAGAATAACATTTTTTTAGCTAATTACAGGTTAATTGCAATGTTGAATTACAATTCTGTTTTAAGAAGTAAATATTTTATGTTTCAGTAATTTATTATAGTTGAGTTTTTAGATTATAATATTTGTTGAAAAATATTATTTTAGTTAAGAAGTTTTTTTTATTTTAAAGTCAAGGAGTTATTTATTATTTATTTTTGCTCTTTTATGTTGTTTATGAAGCTGTGATGAGTTACTTCACTGACATATTAGCAGTGATTATCTGATGCTTCAAACAACTACAAATAATTACTTACAACGGGAACGCAATACCTATTACACTGCTCTTCACTTGATTTGCCTACGAATACATTTATACGTATAACTTATACGCCCGCTGTCGGTGTGGCAATTCAAGTTGGCACGCCCATTTATAGTCGACCAGTAGTTACTAATACATGCATCGCGCTATGAACGGCGGCCACACGGTATACAAAAAATATTGCCAATCCAGTTCTAAATACTTCTGTACTCTTGATAAATATATATAGAATGCATAACTTACGACATATTTGCAAAAATTCGCTATTCGATAAGAGTAAAAGTGGTACTTCCGGTCTGAATATTGAAATTTTTTTATACAAAAGATATTGAAAATTATGTTTTAAATACTTTTATACTCGTAACGTACCTACTTGTATAAAAAGCATGACTTGCGAGATATTCGAAAAAAACTGATTTTCGATAAAAGTAAAAGACCTACTTCCGGTTGGAATTTCGAAAAACTTTTTTAAGACAATTTATCTTAAACTTAATTTTAAGTACATATGAATTCTTTATAAATTTGTTTAAACTTCGTAGTTGACGAAATATTGGCAAAATTTTTCACTGAAGTAAACTGCTACTTCCGGTCCACCGATTTTACTGAAAAACTGAACAGATCTCAAGGGGGAGATTATACACGTAAATACAAAATTTGGAATTGATAGCTATAGCGGTTTGACCGCTATCGTGGTCACAGACAGACAGACACACAGACAAACAGACACACAGGCATGTTTTAAAAACCACTTTTTCGGTATCAGGGGACTTCAAAACGTGGACATCTGCAAAAATCTCGAGGTCGAAAATTTTCATCATCACAATACTTCCTTATACTACGTATAAGAAAGTAAAAAGCAGATTATACAAACAAAGAGGACAACACTAGATTAATATCAACAAGGGTTCAGAAAAGGTCAAGCGACAAATCATAGAAAAATGCTAAGAATATAGAATAAAGCTGCATATATTATTAATAGACTTTAAACAAAGAATGTAATAAGAACGATGAAATTTCTAGAGGAAATTGATCGGATTGGTAAAGGTGCCAATGCCCAATGGCGAACTAAGTAAAACAATTTACGACGCAAGAAGGCACCAATATCCTCATAAATTTAGAACAAGAAGTAACCTAATGACAACGCTATTAAATATAATATTGGAAGTAGATTTGTGGCGCAAAAAATCAAGAAAACCACAAGAAGCGAAAATTAGAAGTTTAAGAATAAACACATGACTTTCTTATACGTATGTGCGTTTCAAATTATACAAATGTTGTTCTAAATTAAGTTTTAAATACTCTTATTTTTTAAAAAATATAAACCTGTGGGTAAATATGTTACTTCAGGTCCGAATTTTGTGAATGATAATAATAATAGTAGTCTTTATTTGTCCAACTTGGCCAATTAGAGGCCAATAATTTACACTTGATAGTATTTCCTATAATTTCCAAAATTAAATATCTAGCATGGAGATGTTAAGTTATAGAACACATCAAGCCGATATACGAAGGAAAACACATGACACGAACAACTTGAAGAGAAAAGTTAATATTCAAAATCTGATACGTAGAAATAGCAGTGGTTCATATTTTAATAATAATAATAACAATAGTAATAATTAACAAAAATTTACCACAATAAACCGCGAATAGTAAGTATTTAATAATTAATACATAGCCAAAGCATTTAAATTACAAATTAAAATCACATTTGAAGAGCAAATAAAATACAAGGCAAAGCCCAAATAGAAAAAGAATAATTGAGTTGAATCGAGAAACATACCTATATTGTTGTTAGAGTGAGATTCTTGATTAAAAGGTAAGTGAAAAGGATCAGGGTATAGTTGGTTGGCGTTGCTAGCCATATGAGTGAAAGGTGCCTTTGCAAAAACATTTGATTTAGCTCGAGCCACCACAAAACTCGAACGCGTATCGTATCTGCTAACCAAAAAATCTACAGCGGAGGGAAGATTGGGGGCATCAATTCTAATCAGCCTAACCAGAAAATTGGCACTTGATATTTCTCTACGTTCTAAGAGGGAAGGAACTTCATGTTCCAATAGAAGACTCTCATAGTCAACGCCTTTAGGAGAATTATTTGTATATACAAATTATTCTAAATCCAGCTCTAAATACTATTGTACTCTAGATAAATCTATAGTTTTAGTTTTTATAGAGCTTGTTGTTCAGAAATCAACCACAAATAATTATATTATTACAATATTGAGTGAGATTATCAAAGTCAGTATTGACTAGTGCAATAATCAGGACATTTTTAAAGAGCAGAAACTGTACTGGTCCTAGTAATGAGCCCTGAGGCACAATTACGTTAGTTGTTAGAGTCTCATCAGTATGGTTAACTATTCTATTATAAGAACGTAGTGTTTCCTATTAATTAGGAGAGATTTCATCTATTTCAGAGCAAGACCTCTAATTTCTAGGATTTCAAATTTGTTTATCACAAGACATATCCGCCGTCGAAAGCATTACTTAAATCTAAAAACAGGATAATGGTACATTATCCGGAAGTCATGTTGATTGTTGCTTAATATATTATTTTTAATTAAAAGTCACTTAGCCTATTTAAAAAGTGATTTTGTCAACTCTTTTGAGGGTAGAATTAGTGTCAGAGAGTGAGAGAGAGAGAGAGAGAGAGAGAGAGAGAGAGAGAGAGAGAGAGAGAGAGAGGGAGAGAGAGGGAGAGAGAGGGAGAGAGAGGGAGAGAGAGGGAGCATGTGTAAAAACATATTGGGGATAGGATATATGTATACTATGCATACCGGCAACAACGCCCAGGTCGTCGCCGTAGTGAAGTACGATTATATTTCAGTCGCATACAGTCAGTCGAAGGATGTACATGTATTTATCTAAGCATCACACGCTTCGTAGATACATATTTACCAAATAAGAATTCAAAATACTTCTGCCAGTTTTATTATATTGTGTATACAACGCGATTATGGATGATTATAAAACTGTTCTGGAACGGTATTATGAAAACCAAAACAAATACTTCATAATTTATAATTCAAATAATTTACATTCCAATTAGATTTTTATAAAAAATGAATTTGAATCATTGCATATCTTGAAGTGTAAACTTCTTTGGGCGCGTTGCGCTGATTGTAGGCACTGAACAAGACTGACCGTCACGCTCGCATATGTAACGCTCGTTCGAGTAATGTCGGCTCGAGTCGACTAAGAGAACAAGATAAATATATCATATAGAGGTTTTTTTAAATGAATAAATAAATTCATGTCCCCGAGCAGATTCGATCTCGAGCCGCACGGGTATCACCAATGTATGACGCCGACACGTTGCATCAGACCAAGCGCAGGATTCGTAATCGAGTATTTATATCGTCCATTTATATATATACATACGTCCGAACCGACCCAACGAAACAGACGCTCGCGTCACTGCTATACTCGTTTGGCGACCGTTACATGGGAGAGCATGACGCATCAGTCGTATAATACGTTACTGAATATTATACACGTGTGTACATGTGTAAATGTAATAAATGTGCGAATACGTTTTATTTAATACGTTACTGAATATTATACGCGTGTATTTCGTATTATTAACCTCGCCTTGATGAAGTTTACACTTCTGCTGTGTGGTTTTAAGCACACCCATTTTCTTGTTTTATTTACTTAGTAAATTTATAGAACAATTTGCTAGGAATTAATGTTTAATTAGAATTGTACTTTTATTTTCCTACTGCGTTGTATAAGCAGTATAAGAAAACTCGCAGAAGTATTTGGAATTCTTATTTGGTAAATACGTATTTACGAAGCGTGTGATGCTTAGATAAAAACATGTACATCCATCGACTGGCTGTATCCGACTGAAATGCTATATGCTATAATCATACTTTTCACTACCGGCACAACTGGGCGTTGTTGCCGGTATGCCTAGTATACATATATCCTATCCCCAGTATGTTTTTACACATGCTGTATACATTTGCTTTGAGATATTTTATGACGCACATTAGAAGTATTTATTAAAATACTGCTCAACTAAAATTAAAGTTGGAAATCAATTTCTTGTTTACTTTTAATTCATAGTTGGAGCTATCATATCTACAATTGACAGTTCTTTAATAACATATCAAAATCTTTTGTATAGGTTTTCTGAATTAAATATTTTGTTTTAGTAATATAGCTGTTTTGTATTGTCATTTAAGTCTGGGTATTGTAGTTAATGGTAGTATAAAGATTTTTAGATTTTTTGTATTGGAAAGTGCAAATTTCAAATAATACAAAATAATATTACAGAA
This sequence comes from Amphimallon solstitiale, assembly GCA_963170755.1. NCBI lineage: Eukaryota > Metazoa > Arthropoda > Insecta > Coleoptera > Scarabaeidae > Amphimallon > Amphimallon solstitiale. The sequence continues at coordinate 23,529,984 of OY720682.1, forward strand.
ATAAACCACACATTCTTGAATATTGGAACTATTATATAAATTGCTCTAGTCTTCACTTATTAAGTCGGAGACAAAGCAACTCACTTTGTTTTTGATAAATTATCTTTTGTAAGTTTTAAGTAATTGCGAATTTTTTTGGCAGAGTTCTGTGATCTGATATATGAAACAACCTACCTTGGAAATATCAAAGATAATACATATGAATTTGATAATTTAGAGAAATCATATATTCTGTATATTCTTCTTCGTTCAGAATATACATATAAAAGACAATCAAATGTCAATTTTCGGTGAAGCAATTACCATATTCTATATATTTTCTCATATCTCAAAACAATAACATGTTTACCTCGTCTATAATAAAAACATTTATTAACGAAAAATTAAGCCTGAAGGTTTCGTCTTCCACAAAATATTGGTTAGAAATGCAACTGTTTCTCAAACACGATTTGAGATTCCGTAAGATTCAAATTATATCTTGATTAATTTCATTATCAGGATGTTCATGAACAATTGTACGGAGTATTTCCATTTTCGTTTTTTAAAGTCGTTGCCCGTAGCGTACACATACATAATTACTTATAACCACACTTACCACGATGACAATTATATAGAAAATAATAAATATGGTAGCGAACTCCTGATGAATTTGAATTAGAAATGACAAAAATTTAGTGATTTCCCTAAAACGCTAACTTTACATTAAAAATTGAAGTAGATATTGATGTCAAGTCGGCGGAAAATAGAATAAACCATGCAAATCAATTTTGATCGTATGGTACATATTTCAATAGCAATCATTTGTAATTATAAGAAATATTGCATAATAGAACTCGAATTATACCGTGCCTTCAAATACTTTCCTCAATAGAGACGGCCATGCTTTTTTTTTAATGGTTGGTGACAGTGCATAATTTTTATAGTTTGGTTGTCATGAAAATAATAATAGGCGTCTATAATTTGAATTTAAGTATGACAACTGTCAGAATTGAAGTTTTCAAAAGCTTAGCATGTACACCAACATTGATTACTTAAAAAATGTTAAAGCTCAGCCTACTCTAATGAGGAAAATATTTGAAGGCACAGTAAATACTGTACATTACTAAAACGCAGGAAACAATCCACCTTTGCACTGTGATCGACAAATAAAATTTACGATTTGTGACATTCACTACAACCGAACGCTGTAAATCTACTGTCAAATCATTCACTAGCGAAGTGTAAACAAAGTTTCATGTACGCCAATATTATTATTTTTAATTAATATTTGTAATTAAACTAATCCTTTAATTATTATTATTTATATACATATAATATATTCTACATAAGTGAAATTGTAAACGCAGTAATATATAACTTAAATATTTTCGTTGTTATGAGATTGGCAATACATACTGTCGTGAACCTTGCGTATTTAAAAAATAAGAATGGTATTAAGAATTAGCTTAAGTATTAGAAATAAAGGAAACAGTAAAAAATCAGACTTTATTATATTTGAAAACTCCAACATCAAGTTTATTTATGTTTGCAATACAAACAACATAAGTGTATAAGAGGTTGCATATATTTAAGTATAGGGAATTTTGATATTAAATGAATTAATTGTTATAATTATAGGATATATATATATATAAGTATTTAAGAAAAAATAAGTATTATATATAGATACAAAATATAGACAAAATAAGTCTAAGTAATATATTTCTTTTGTAGAAAAGATAAACAAGAAATATGGTTTGTGTACAATAAAACACAACCTAACTTTTATCAAGGCGTAAAAATAATGCATTTAAAGCATACATAATGTAATAAAAATTCAATAAAAGAGTTTTTAAATAAATCATGCTTAAAGGATAAACTTTACCTTAACTTATGACTATAAATAAAAAATGGATATAAATTAAAATATTCTGACATGATACAATCAGCAGTAATGTTTTTATAAACGACAGCTGAGCAAATAAAATACACATTCATGAATTTATGTGTGTAGCACAAAGCTTCATAGACTGTAAAGACTTGTACGGTTTGAAGACCTACAAAAAGAAAATATGGTATAAACTTTGTTTACAGTTTTTACAGATAAATGTATTACTATGGAGAAGGATCCTGAGTAAGAAATTAGCGATGAAATAGCAGGCCAGACGGATCGTCGTAGTACGAGCGAATGGAGGAAGAATTTTTGTTATTTGTAAAATGTATTTCCAGTTTTACACCATCCTGATATACCTAAAAGAAGATGATGGTTTGTGTTAGCGTATAAAAAGGAAGTATGTGGCGAATAATGAAGAAGGCAACAAGTTCATAAACAAATACAAGGAAGAATTGTATTAAAAATATACCTACCGTTGGAGATACCAAGTGGTTTAGTGAAAAGGCTTTTAAATAAGCAAACAATTTTCAATGTGTTTACGTTCAGTGAAGAGAACTGTCAAAAACAATAAGTGCGCGTGTGTTAGTGTCACGACGGCAACTTGAGGGCAGAGATCTCACAGAAGATGCAGGGTACCACCCTAAATTTTAGTTCAGTGGATGGCGTGGCAGGCGTTACATATTTTGTTCCCGGGTATAAATTCAAAACCATGAATGAACAAGATTAGATACTGACTGCGACTTCGAAAGATAAGGATACTTTGAAAAGAATTAATCGTAGGGTCAGATACACCACGATTAGATTTACATTCGCTCATTTTTGTATTAGCATAGTAATTTTATTTTATTTCAATTTCATTCATTATAATAAATTTTCTTTTGTTAATATTTTTATATTTCAAAATGGAGATGCCCATGGCACAATTTGAAGAGATGTTTAATGATTCAAAGTAAGTTTTCAATACAAAGATTTATCAATGCTGCTATGCGTATATTGGAATATAACGTGCAAATGTTTATTTAGTATAACGTTGGGCAGTAGGGATAAGATAGATATTGTCCTGAAAAAATATTAATTCGCTAGTTTTTTTATATACAACACAAATAGGATTATTAATGGTGTTGGGTGTTAAGAAGATATAACGTGCGAATGTATATTTTCTAATTCTTTATCAGGCATCATTAATTCTTGCAATTAATTTTTGACTTCAAACTTAATATAAATTACACACTTAGAAATGGGGAAATGTTTCTGTGTGGCGGATTTTGAGGCCCTGGCTGCAATACGTGCAAATGGTTGTTGCCAGTGATCAAATCGAGCTTTTTCTCCGAACATTGACCATTGCGAAGTTCTAGGATTATCACGGCATTACGTGAAAATATAATGTTTCTGATATAATAGAATTAGCACAATATTAACAGATTACCGACATTCAATTGAGTTTTCTTTGTTTTAAAACAGGACAATATTTTTATTTTTGATTAAACATTATCGATATACTTATTCTACAAAGCATTACAACCGAGAACACGGTATAAATGTTTTTTTTTTTATGTGTTTTCATATAATTTTTTGGTGAACATAGTATAGCGATGCCATCTATTCTTAATGTTTTGAATAAAATATACAAGTATGTTTTTATATAGACTCAGAATTTTCTTTAATACAAATTAGAACCTTATCCATAAACAAAAATAAGCAAGAGATTAATCAGAAGAAGGGAAAGTTGAATACACTGCTAGAACTCACGTGTACTTATAAAGTACGTGCTGTTAAGAAAATAAGTGAATACATTAAATATAATAAAAATTATCATTAATTTTATAAATTATGTTGCTGGTACAGCACACAGCATAATCTATTTGGCAATGCCCAACGTATAGCAAAACTACATTTATTTTATACCAAATAATTATGCTGCCACAGCAATACGTCATTATTTTTCGTTTATGACTAACGTGGATTGTTTCGTGCATTCTACTATAGATAAATATCAAGGTGTTGGAAGCGTTTTTATTAAGACTTACCGTCAGCGTCGAGCAGGGGGTGTTCATGTATGTGGGGCTGCTGTTTTTTCGTAAGGTGCAGAAGCCCAGAGCCGTTTAGCTGGCGCATGGCCCCACTACAGGGGGTAGGCCGCCGTCGGGCGCACTCATGTGTGCCTCGGCCTCTACACCTCGACCTCCCCCCACCTCCTTCTACGCACAAGTCCTTGACGCCGTAATTTTCTTATCGCCGGCCTTCTTTAATTCCTTTATTGTACTGTTGCACTGTAATTTATGTAATTTCCACCTGCAACAAAAGTAATTACCCATTATAATAAATTGAATAACTTCTGAGTTAACAAATCAATTGTTCAAGCCTTTACTATGTAATACGTAACCATAAAGTATGTAAATTAAACACTTTTACCAATTTGTTAGAAAATGATAAAAATGAAATACTTAATAGAATATATATATATAACTTATACCTCCATCTGTTACTTGATATACAGGGTTACCGCTAAATAGGTACCAGGCTATCCGAATCTCAAGAATACGTATAAATGTCTAACTGAAAATCAAAAAAAAAATTATTTGTAACTCGTCAAAAATTTCTAAATTTTTAGGGCCAAAATGTAGTTAAAGTCGGTCCATAACTTTGTTTATCCTATACGCACTTAGGTAAATACCACCAGTAATTTGAGTTCGAGGTTCTTCCCAAAAAATGATAAAATGCAAATAGTTACAACCTTTGCGAATGAATGGCAATTGAAAAGATTTTCTATGGCGAAGTTTTTTTGTGTGAATAGCACGCCATTTGTTAAATAGAAGTATATTATTTTGAAACTTAAATTCCTCTATATGGAAATTATTATGTTTGTATATTAACTGCGACATGCTCGGACTCGAGAAAAGAAAAATCAATTTCTCATTAGACCGCGATTTTTTTTTTACGGGCATTACTCATATTTTTCTTTCACCCCCTTTTTTTAATGACGCTATTTAAAACTAACCATGTATATATGTATATCAGTACGATTTAAAGGACTCGAAGCCGGACCCGCAGTAGCGCAACTGGCAACGCACCTGACTAGTGATTAGGAGATTCCGGGTTCGAATCTGGGCTGCTGGGTAATTTTTAAAAAAATTGAAATTACCTAATTAACAATTATCAACTAATTTTAAAATAATTTAAAAGTAGCATGACCTCTAAATCGTCCAAGAAATTAAATTATATACACATGAATATGTAATTTAGGTCAAGAAATTAAATTAATTAATATATATATATAAATATGTGAGAAATTTCTTGAATTAGCGGCGTATTAATTAATTGATGACAATTACTTGCATTATTCAAATGTTAATGATTTTAAGGAAAAGAAACACACCACCCCGAGGACTAACACATATGCATTAGTTTCATTTAACCACTACAACGTGAACACTCGTCAGCTCGGCATCTGTAATGTGTTCGTTTTCCTATCTACTATATATAGTTTCGGGGACGATCTTTGCAAGCTTGAGAGATAAATTCCAATTATTCTCATTTAACGAAGGAACCATATTAACTACTTGTTTTCCTTCTATGAAATTAAAGCACATTCAGTGCACTCTGTGTTGGAACACAGAAATCCTAATTTCATTCTGGATAATTACAATTAATATTTTATATGTGGTTAACGTATATATTAAACACATATAATTCGTTTCTTTGCCGTATATATCTAAATATGTGAGAAATTTCTTGAATTAGCGGCGTATTAATTAATTGATGACAATTACTTGCATTATTCAAATGTTAATGATCAGAAATTTCTCACATATTTAGATATATACGGCAAAGAAACGAATTATATGTGTTTAATATATACGTTAACCACATATAAAATATTAATTATATATATATATATATACATTTATTTGGTTCTTTACCACAATATTCTATTTAGATTTGTTTTCTTTCTTGGGTATGTGGTTTTTATTTGAATTAAATGTAACACATTTTTCTTAACGTTTCGTTATATTTAATAACTTTTTCAAAAGACACATAACATATAACTGTAAAAAACAATTACAAAAATATCAGATATTTTTGTAATTGTTTTTTACAGTTATATGTTATGTGTCTTTTGAAAAAGTTATTAAATATAACGAAACGTTAAGAAAAATGTGTTACATTTAATTCAAATAAAAACCACATACCCAAGAAAGAAAACAAATCTAAATATATATATATATATATATGACTAATAGTTACTATTTCTGGCAAAAAGCTTTGATAAAACAAAGATAGTTCCGTATAAATAATTAAGATTAAAAAATAATCTTAAAGATTTCAAGTCTGCGTTCATTGTGACCTAGAGAATATAGTACTAAGTCAATAAAAGCAGACACAATAGAGGTACGATGTACCTTACATCACATCAAAAGCTTTGAAACTGCTTTAAAAGTATGAAACGCAGCCACGGCAATATAATAAGTTTGTCATTGTTACCAGATGCCAAAGTATTAGAATTCTTATTAATTTGTGACGATATGGCTACAGACGTTTAAATTTCTCACGAAAATCAATTGATTTAATAGACACGCGAAGAGCAACAAACAGACTGAAAAATGTATACTGGGATTCTGGACAAATCTGTCGTACTAGTAAGTTTATCTCCATCTTATCTGTAATAATTTATGACAGTCTGTAACTTTATTTACAGTTCTGGCTACTTGCGTCCTTACAGATTATCGTCAATCCGATTCAAGTTTTCGTAACTTTCAGTATGAATGATATTGGAACTGTCATAAACTGTGTAAGCAGAATTTTTGAGTTTATATTTTTTAATATATTTATGATTTATTTATTTTTTATTATGTTTATGCATATTTCTTTGTAGCATTATTATTGCATGGAGGTTATAACTGATAGGAAATGAAATATTATATAAAATATACGAAGTACATTTTCTACTCGTATTATGTTACAAAATATTTGACAAAAATTGTTTTTGTCGTTTAACATTAAATACATCGGTAAGATCTGCAATAGATACTATTTTGTTGGTTGTGAGTGGTATAATTTGGGGTAATGAGAGAGAGAGAGAGGGCACGTCACGATGACGACACACGACCTTGGCAAGGCCTTCGGTTGTGTAAATCGTGCCCTACTGAGTAGAAGGTTGGAATTTTATGGTATACGTAGGCCTACTCTGGCCTTATTCAAATTATGTTTCACTGCTAGGTGTCAGAATGTTACAGCCCAAATGAATAAGTTGAGAAGAATGTATGTCAGACACGGAGGACTTTAGGGTTTTGTACTGGGCACTCTGCTATTTATAACTTACATAAACGACTTCTTTTATTACTTGGATCGTTCTCCAGTGTAAAATTATGTAGCGGATGATGCCAATTTGTTTGGCATCATACGCCAGAAATTTGGTGTGATGCAAGAGAATTAAAGCTAGTCGTGACAAAATGCTAAAGAGGGTGTTTTCTACGAATAGTAGTGTAAGTAGGTGGCTAACTGCGGTATTCCTCAACGTGATGTTGCTCAATAAGTTGAGTTGGAGGAGCTACATTGATCGGCTCTGCGGGGTCTCTTTGCTAATACTTTTCTTTTAAGGACAACAAAAGATAACCACATAAAATAATCAGCTCACGATTAATTTTGCTTAGATACACTGCAAGTTATGCTATAATAATAGTAATCGTATACAAGTATGAGTAGAATATGTCAATTACAAAAGTACAAATAATGAGGAAGAAAAAAGTATGAAAAAATAAGTTTCCACAGATATATCTAGCTATAAACACACAGACACACACATATACACACACACACAGGGTGGGGCACCTCATTTCCATCGGTTTATATACGAAAAGCGGTAATATGTTTTATTTTTATTTTTATTAAAGGTTATGTAGGTTCATTACGAGCACGTTTTAAAATTATTTTGAAATATACAGAGTGATCAAAAAAAATTTGGCACCAAAGTTATGAAAATTTAAATGGAACACCCTGTATATTATGGAATATTTTGATGCTATAGGCTAAATTAAGGCCACTTACCTAACTCAACCTCTTTTCGAGATATTTCACTATTTTTGAAAATGTAGATCAAAATTTCAGAGACATTGTTGTCTTCCATACTTGAGCGAATTATTTTAAATTGTATTTAATGTATACTCAAAGCATTAGACTCTAAGATAAGCTAAAGTTGATATCTAAAAATTATACAGGGTGTTTAAAAACTACATTTCTATTTTGACTAACATTAAAGGCAAATAACTTTCTTATTTTAAATGGAACAGTCTGTATTTATTGCCATATTTAGATTCTAATTTTAATTGTTTTTAAAACTGTATTAGGGTTTCCTATACCTATCTCTTATAGTTTTTTGGTAATTTAGGATTTTCAACACTAATTTCTTGCAATTTTTTCCAAAACTAGGCTTTGCCGCTGTTATTAATACTTCAAACAGATAAATTATTTGACAGTGATAGTACTTATTAGTTAAGACATCAGCGCTATTCGAAGTCGTTTAAATAATTTTAATTATTTAAAATGAGAACCTACTCTGAAAACGAAAAGGTGGATATGATTTTAGTAATCGGAGAGTGTGGCGAAAATTGCTTGCTAGCATCAAGAGTTTATGCTCAAAAATATCCTAACAGGCGTCGTCCTGACAGGCGGTCATTAGAAAATTTATTGCAAGTTTTCCGAAACACAGGACGTGTGCGTTATCAGAAACCAGAACGCCAAAGGCCAATTACGGGAAATAAAGAAAATGATTTTGTTGTTATCGGATCTCTGGCAGAAAATCCGCATACAAGTCAGCGAAAAATATGGAAGACAGCAATGTCTGAAATTTTGATCTACATTTTCAAAAATAGTGAAATATCTCAAAAAGAGGTTGAGTTAGGTATAGGGAATATAACAGTAAGTGGCCTTAATTTAGCCTATAGCATCAAAATGTCCCATAATATGCAGGGTGTGCCAATTTTTTTTGGATCACTCTGTATATTTCAAAATAATTTTAAAACGTGCCCCTAATGAACCTACACAGCCTTTAATAAAAATAAAAATAAAACATATTACCGCTTTTCGTATATAAACCGACAGGAATGAGGTGCCCCACCCTGTACTATATATAATTTTATGCGGCATCCTGTACTATTTTCAACATGCCTTTAAGAACATTTGTCTTATTTTTTACTTACTTTGCAAAAAACAATACCAAGCATTCTTATCATGCAGCAGAAACAGCAGTCTAAATAATTACAGTGAAAATGTTTTTCTTGCATATGTTTATGAAAAAGCCAAATCTTACAAATCATTCACGTTGTGTAGAATGTATTCCATACTGGAGTTTAGGTTTACTACAAAGCAAAATATAGATAATTCATAATTTGCCAAATCGATTGTATTTATAGAAAACAAAATACAGAAACAGCCAAACAAATCTAATATATGTACAAGGGAAGAAATAAATGCTGTTTTGACAGAAGCACCCGATCAGAATTGTCTAATGTGGAAGGTAAGAACTGATGTAATTTTATTTGTCATATGCATCACTAATTGCTCATAATTTGCAGGTTTGTTTAATATTAGGTGTTGTTGGTGCATATCGCATAGATGAAATGAAAAAGATGACAACAACTGACGTCAAAGACAATACACACTAATAGTTTTAGTTCCAGGCACAAAACAGGAAAATGTAGAACGCTTACAGTCACCAATGAAGTGTGTGTAGATTTGAATCTCATTGAGTTATACAAGAAATATGTTGCTCTGAGTTCCTCACACCCACACCCACAATTCTGTGTTTCTATTTCATCGATTAGCCAAGTGTAACTTTACTTTGGTATTAATAGTTTATCAAAAAAAAAAGAAATTGTTACCTCTACATTCATCAAACAGAACATGAAACATTTCTCAGTAGGCTAGCTTCATATAATACAGAATAGTTCCTTCCCTCTAGTAATTTAACATCAAACGTTCACATTTTCATTTAATTCCATTTAGATTTAGTTTTATTTATGTATGTATATATTATATGAAATAAAATCTGTTGTTAATACTATTATTTTATTATTAGCATTACAAGGCATGTGTTACGTTCATTGTAAGCTCATAAGTTTTTAAATTTGTAACACCATTGATTTATATAAACGACACATTGAAGATGCCAGCAAATTCGTTATTGAAACATCAGTGCATATATTTACAATATAAGATAGAAGTAATCCTAATAACAGTTTAAATAAATCTAGTTATATCCCAATTTGTTAATCAATTGAGTTTACAAAAGTTTATGGAAATTTAAATATTTAACTTTTGTATTTTCTCTTCTTTATTGTATGTAATTCAAGTCGTTCTTTGCAATATTATAAATTAAATACTCATATTCCTTTCATTCTTTTTTTTTTTGCAAATATTTAATCCGTAAAATTCAGATCTCGTTTCCGCGGCATAAAGAACGAAAAATTTCGCGAGTCTTCTTTTTCTACTAAAGAGAAGACGGGGGTAAAAAACAAACTCCAAAGTGGGCTTTTCGAATGTATTTCACGTCAGTTAACTTATTACGAATATCATAAAGGAAAAGAGAAGTTTTTTTAAAATGTCCGCCGCCTATTTCTATCGTTCGCATTGACCTTTGAACTTCGGACAAATTTATCTTTTCATGTCTCTTTTTTTTTCTGAAGGAAAACAGAAAGTGGAAGAGAGTGATTATGGTATTAGGTAAGATCGATTTGTACGTATCAATTTGAAAAGTGAGTATAATATTATATAACAATTTTTTAATTGTTTACATCTTATTTATTAGATATATACTTAAGTAAAAATCTATTTTGTTTCAAAACTGTACAAAAGGTGTAGGAACGAAATAAATTTCTTCTAAAATGTCAGGTATACGTAGCAAACAAATAAGCAAACATGGAATATTAATTATATGTATTATAATTAATCGGAGTCTGTGATGGACGTACACCCTGCGATTTAGAAATTTTCATGCCGTTAAATCGGCAAATTCGTACCGTTTTTCTTTTTTTGTTCTACCGCCAGTTCCTTACCTACAAATTCAATTTCCAAAATAAACAAATAATATGTTGCAAGCTGGGCGTCATCAAGCTGAAGCTGCAGACGAATTTCAAGTTACACGAAGCGTGATAAGTCGCTTTTGGCACCGCTATAGGGATGCTGGTAAAGTACGAAGAATCTCTAAACTTCCCCTATGGAATTCTAATGTTAAATTTGACAATTAATTTGAATTCACGCAAGTGTGGAAATTGTAAAACGTAAAACTTGCAAAAATGCAAGTTCCACCGGGCGGCGTAACCCAATCACAGACACATTACATATGCCATTGTTATATATGTATATATATATTGCACTAGTGGAGGGGATAATATACTTGCAACACATATAATAAATAATATACCCTAATGTACTCAAATCTTGTTATTTGTATTGCTAATAATATCTCCTCTCTTACCTAGTCATTCAAATTTACTCAATTAATCTCAGGTTATAATCTATGATAATGATAATGTATCACTCAGTATATAATATTTTAAAATCTTGGCACCAAAATTAATATACTCATATGCTATAATAGGTTTCTTTATTTCTTTTATCTATGCCCAAACACTACTCAGTTTTATTCTAAATCAATTTAATTAATTCTTTTTTTTTTTAATAATAATATTATTTAATGCATTTAGAAATAAAAATTAATCTCCTACTCTTTCAAATATTAATTACGATTCATCACTTCTTTATGGTATGACTTTCCTATAAATGTAGCTAGTTTTTATTTTTAACCGCGCAGTACTAGCATTTCATTTACTTTTATAAAGATGTCGCTTAGGTATTTGCCGTTATACACTGCTACATAAAAATAACAATTTAAATGTTTCTAATAATCTTGTTATACTTAATCTTATAATGAGGAGAATATTGCTGCTAATAAATTATCCCTCTTATAGGATAACAATAGTACGGTATGTATACTTTTCCTCTCACTATCTTCTTTATAATGCTATTTTATTTTTGTTTACTTGTAGGTCATTGACTTATCAGCTTCTATGTCCGTAATGAAAATGTCTAATACAATGTTACTATTTTACCAAATAAAAAGAAGAATTTCGCCACAATACTAGTTTAATGACAACAAATATAAAAATCTTGATTCGAAAATATACATCCAAAATAGTTATACGACATGTACATAGATTGTTAACCTGTCTAATCGCACCTGTACGTTTATTGTTATATGAAGGATGTCAGCAAATGTTATTTATTCAAAAGGTATGTACAAAATTCTATTTAATTATCTTATTCAATTTAGCATGCATAAAAACGATGCAATTTTATTAAATATAAATAACCTTCGTCTATAAACTATTAAACAAGTTGAAGGTATGTTATAGTACCAAGGTCATGTCAATTCATTTATATATGTGCATATTCTGTAACTTTTTATGAAAATAGAGATTTAATCTTTTAACAAAACGTATTTCTATACTTGTTTTATACTAGTAATCAATTCTAAATAATATTTATGACTTTTACTCGATATACAATTAAATAAATTCAAATTTTCCTTATTTAAAAATTATACAACCTCTTGTTAATATTTTTCTTCTATCTCTGGTTTGTTTAAATTATGTTTTCTTTTTTTTTTTCACAGGATCTTACTGGACTCGTTCTGTGCAACTGGTAACTCTCTGGAAACCCTCCTAGCACGACTTCTTGGTGTATCCTCGTTCTCCTTCAGGATCTGGAACTGCTTCGGTTATATCTTACAGGATGTATCTTGTTGTGTCCTCGAAAACTGCGGGATATCTTCTGGATTTAAATGCAGCTGTACTTCTATCTCGACTTGACACTGAACTAGACCTCTTCGGAAATATATATGGGTTATCGGATCCTCTAATTAATTTACCATTTAGTGCAACTGATGGATCCAATATTCCGCTCGGACTTGGTTAATATTTGGTAAGTAATCTTTTGATATTTATTTTCCTTATATAATATCTTCTTTATTCATACAGGATACCAATTAATTAAATTACTATGAAATTATTGAATAATTTTATGCTTCTTTATAATATATTTTGATTCTACCGTCAATAAATATTTTCTATGCTGAAAAGAACACTTTAAGCACCAACTTTCGCGGTTTTAGTGAATTTAAGATATACTTTTCGGAATAAAATCGTGATTTTCCGAAAAGTACACGCGCCTTTCTTGAAAAATATTTTTCAATTTCGTTGTTTGTTTATCGTCACCAAGACAATATTTTCGTTTTCTAATTTCATCCAATTAAATTCCTTTTCTCACAATTCTTGTTCAAAATGGTATTATAAAACTTTATTGATACGTTTCAGTGCTTTTCAAACTTTAGTAAACCTTCTCTATTAAATCTCTATTAATTTATAATAATGAATTACTAAGACTTTGTACTTCAAAAAATATTGCTAATCAAAATTTTCTGTAAATGTCAATTTTGACAGATCCGCTTATTCAAACTTTACCCGCGAAATTATTTACCAAGTTGTTTCCTTCATACTTCAACAATTAACATTAAATTATTTTACTTTACATTATTGTTAATTAGACAAGTTTTACAAGATTTCAAACTACATTTTTACATAAATTATAATATTTAAATCTCCATTTTCAGATACCAATGAAAATTACTGCCACCAAGAACCTGGTCCACTACAACTCCTTCAAGTACTGTTTTCATAATTGACTGCACACATCTTTATTGTAATAAATAACATTTTAAGTATACACAACTGTTCTTTTTTAGTTTAAATATTTTACTATAACAGTCACAAAGAAAAATTAGTAAAATTAAATAATCCTTCCAACTTGTTCAAAAATATACAGTGCCAAACATCAATATTGTTACTCAGCACATATGCCCCTTTTAAAAAATGTAAATTTTCAACTCGAATCAAAATTTATATTTATTAAACAAAATCTGATAATTAACATGTTTATCAATGTGCTCAAAACAATTATTTTAATCTACTAAATCCTTTAACAGATTTCAAATGAATCTTCTATTATTTGGTAATATCATATAACATTTATTTATAACTATCTGTACATAACAGTGTTTAAATTCTAAATTATTTGTGACACTCATAACTATAAAACTCAACTTTCTTATAAGTCCAAAAGTAATATAAGGCTTTTCTTTATTTTCATTTTAATTATAAAAGTATAAATTTATTTATTTAAATGGATGTCTATGACCTGTATAAGAAATTTTTGTTCCATTATTTATCGTACTATGTATTATAATCTTTCTTAATGTTCCAATACCTTATTAAAATATCTATATTTTTATTAATTGCCATCAAACTTTTTAACATTACTTGCATATATGTTTTTCTGTGTTTCCTAACTCAAACTTCTTATAAAAATATTATCTGTACTAACTTTTACATAAATAGGTGAATAACATATTCTTTTTATCTGTCTATGCCTCAGTTACTTATTTGCCTCTTTAAGAATGATTCACTATGCTTACTAATTATATATTATTTTCATTATATACTGTTCTCATTCGAACAAATTCCCTTTTTCCCTATAATTGACATTTTCGTCATTCCCTATACTTTCATTTATGGAAAGTCCATATTTTTTTTTAACTTATCGTTTTTAAAGGCTTACGTTACCTATATAATTCATTTTTAGACACTTTTGGTCCTATATTTTATATCATTTTGGGTATTTTTCACCCTTTTATACATATACACTCTATAATAATTCCATATTCTTATGGTACTTTTAATATTTACTATTTATTGTAAGCATTTACTTTCATCTAACATATTTTATTTTTAAGAGGCTCTTCTTAACTTCTTTCTTTTCCATTTCTTCATCACCTAACATGTTTGTTACATCTTGATAACTATTTTCTAACTTTCTTCAGTGCTTTACTTATTCTGAAACATTCTTTTTAATTTTATAAGGCTCAAGGTTATTTATCCTCTATACAACTTCTTTATCCATTTCATTCCATTTTAATACTCAGGCAAATCTATTTACTAGTAAGATTACTTATATTACCTTCTCTTATGGTTATTTACAAATTTATATACAATATGGGAATGAGGATATAACTTATTTTTTTCTTTAATTAATCATCATTTTTTTTTTTAATAACTAATAATTGTAACAGACCTATAACTAAACTAATCTAATATAATACCGGAATACTTTATGTACATTCTTTATCTGAAAATCTCTCTATAAATTCAAATTATTTTTCGATAAACATGAACTTGTCTGTATACATGTATATCTGTTTCATCATTATGTCTTTTATTTATTTTAAAGAAAGCGAAATTTAATATGCCCCTTTCTTATCAATTTGTTATCTGTATCTGGTCATGCCCCTATCTTATTATAAGGTATTTATGTCCTCCTTAACTTCATTACTATATAATTATTTATTTTCTAATAAACTCCAGGTCTCTATTTGTCAAAAACTTTTGAAATTTTGAGATCTACAAGTTACTTGGATAAGCAGGTGTTGTAAGTACCTTCAGAAGACGATCTCCTTTCTTATCTTCTGTCCTGACTAAAATTTCCTTGGTATGAATTAGCATGATTCAGAGAAATAATGTCATTTCTCCTTTTACAGTTTAAACTTCCAATATTTTCCTTATTTATGAAGTTGATGTGGATTATTTGTCATAATTATATCGTCGTCAATTATTTGTCGTATTAAATCATTATGGATGATTTGTCGTATTTTATCGTTGTGGATGATTTGTCGTAACTCAGAATTAGGAAGTGTCGTTACTCACTTACACAATACAAACTTCCAATATTGTGTCTTACCTATAATTTCGGAAGATTTAATATAACTCAGATTTAGGAAGTGGCGTTAATCACTTTCACAGTACAGTCTTCCTAATACTGTGTCTTACCTATAATTTCGCGCCGTCTGAATAATCATCTAATCGTCTAAGTATGTTGATCAACCCATTCATATCTGTTACATTTTGACAAATATTTGCATGTGTATCAACAAGAATAAAATGTTGCAACAAATGTTGAGATATGGTCTGTTCGTCTAAATGTGAGATGTATCTACAATAATTAAACATTCTTTGTGCATAAGCCTCCCTCGAAGATTTACCTGGCTGATATCTCCCTGTTAACAGCCTCTGATGTGCTCTGCTTTGCTGCGTCTCACTCCAGTAATTGTTTTTAAATAATTCCACAAACTTACTTAAATCACCGCAACTGTCTTCAACCCTTTGAAACCAATCCGCTGCACCATTGTTTAAAGTCGCTCGAATAATATTCATTTGGCTCCTAAAATCCTGTATCTCTTCTATGTATCTTAAGATGTTAGTTAAATATGCCATGGGATGTGTCGTCATTTTATCTCCGCTAAAATGAGTAATATTTTCAATTCTTATACCGTTATTCAATATATGATAAGACGGTGTACAAGTAGCTTGTGGTGTTTTAATATTTTTAGATTTCAACAAAAGTTCTTTCAACTCTAATTTCTGAACCTCGCACACTTTTAAAACCTCTTCTATTCCAGATTTCTGAACACTCGTAGACATTGTTAATACTCTAATATCTTTCAAACACTTATCCTCAGTATTTTCTATCTTCTTATTTAAATTCTCCGCCAATTTTTCTGTCTTGTCCGTAACATCTTTGCTAACCTGATCAACTTCCTCTCGTATGCGTTTAGCTAACTCCTTATGTATCTCACTATTGTTCTTTTCTAATTGTTTAACGTTTTCTTGTACTACCTTTACTTTACCTTCAACCTCTTGTACTTTATTTGTAATAAGAGTTTTAACTTCAGTATCCTTAATCTTCAGTTTGTCATCCATTTCTTTGCGCATTTTAACTTCCCTATTATCCATTTCTGTAGTAAGTTTTATAACCTTTTCTTCGGTATTTCTTAATAAAGATTCCTTTAATTCTTCAAGATTTCTTTTATTCTCTTCTCTAGTATCCTTACTAGCCTTATCCAATTTACCACTTAATTCTTCCTTCAAATCCACTAAATTCTTCTTATTCTCTTCACTCACCTTGTCAAATTTCCCATTTAATTCTTCCTTTAAATCAATTAAATTCTTTTTACTTTCTTCGTTCGTTTTATCCAATTTATCCAACTTATCACCTAATTCTTTTTTATCCTCATCCCTATTTTTCTTAGCTTCCTCGCTCGTCTTGTCTAATTTACCACTCAATACTTCCATACTCTTTTTATTTTCTTCGTTAATCTTTTTATTATCTTCATTCATCTGTTTTAACATCTGTAAAATTGATCCACAATCTACTACTGGTGTCGACATTTCTATTTTAGAAGTCTCTCCTTGAATTTCCACCTTATCACCTCTATCCTGTGTTTCCCCTGTCTGTTCAATACCTTCCTGAACTTGTAATGTAAGTTCTCCTCCCTCTGGTACATTCACATCCTGACCTACTTCCTCTTCACTGTCACTAGATGATTCAGATCTATTTAATCCAAAGTTACTCTTAGATCTGGTATTCATTTTGAATAATTAAAGTACACAATTTCTTATACCTTGATATGTTTTAAGCTGAATTAATTACCTTTGTAAAATGTATACTAATGTTACCGCTATTACTATGATTAATAAAATATTTGAAATATGTTGTTACGAGTCTTATTTTAATTTCTTCACGTTAGATACGTCATAAAATGAGCTAAGGAGGGTAATATAAATTACAAACACCTAATCAAAATTAATAAAATAATCAAAATACTATTTGCGAGTCTTATTTTAATTGCTCCACGTTGGGCACGCCATAAAATGCACTAGTGGAGGGGATAATATACTTGCAACACATATAATAAATAATATACCCTAATGTACTCAAATCTTGTTATTTGTATTGCTAATAATATCTCCTCTCTTACCTAGTCATTCAAATTTACTCAATTAATCTCAGGTTATAATCTATGATAATGATAATGTATCACTCAGTATATAATATTTTAAAATCTTGGCACCAAAATTAATATACTCATATGCTATAATAGGTTTCTTTATTTCTTTTATCTATGCCCAAACACTACTCAGTTTTATTCTAAATCAATTTAATTAATTCTTTTTTTTTTTAATAATAATATTATTTAATGCATTTAGAAATAAAAATTAATCTCCTACTCTTTCAAATATTAATTACGATTCATCACTTCTTTATGGTATGACTTTCCTATAAATGTAGCTAGTTTTTATTTTTAACCGCGCAGTACTAGCATTTCATTTACTTTTATAAAGATGTCGCTTAGGTATTTGCCGTTATACACTGCTACATAAAAATAACAATTTAAATGTTTCTAATAATCTTGTTATACTTAATCTTATAATGAGGAGAATATTGCTGCTAATAAATTATCCCTCTTATAGGATAACAATAGTACGGTATGTATACTTTTCCTCTCACTATCTTCTTTATAATGCTATTTTATTTTTGTTTACTTGTAGGTCATTGACTTATCAGCTTCTATGTCCGTAATGAAAATGTCTAATACAATGTTACTATTTTACCAAATAAAAAGAAGAATTTCGCCACAATACTAGTTTAATGACAACAAATATAAAAATCTTGATTCGAAAATATACATCCAAAATAGTTATACGACATGTACATAGATTGTTAACCTGTCTAATCGCACCTGTACGTTTATTGTTATATGAAGGATGTCAGCAAATGTTATTTATTCAAAAGGTATGTACAAAATTCTATTTAATTATCTTATTCAATTTAGCATGCATAAAAACGATGCAATTTTATTAAATATAAATAAC
The DNA here is from genome assembly GCA_963170755.1 of Amphimallon solstitiale. Classification (NCBI taxonomy): domain Eukaryota; kingdom Metazoa; phylum Arthropoda; class Insecta; order Coleoptera; family Scarabaeidae; genus Amphimallon; species Amphimallon solstitiale. The sequence continues at coordinate 23,548,674 of OY720682.1, forward strand.
CTTCGTCTATAAACTATTAAACAAGTTGAAGGTATGTTATAGTACCAAGGTCATGTCAATTCATTTATATATGTGCATATTCTGTAACTTTTTATGAAAATAGAGATTTAATCTTTTAACAAAACGTATTTCTATACTTGTTTTATACTAGTAATCAATTCTAAATAATATTTATGACTTTTACTCGATATACAATTAAATAAATTCAAATTTTCCTTATTTAAAAATTATACAACCTCTTGTTAATATTTTTCTTCTATCTCTGGTTTGTTTAAATTATGTTTTCTTTTTTTTTTTCACAGGATCTTACTGGACTCGTTCTGTGCAACTGGTAACTCTCTGGAAACCCTCCTAGCACGACTTCTTGGTGTATCCTCGTTCTCCTTCAGGATCTGGAACTGCTTCGGTTATATCTTACAGGATGTATCTTGTTGTGTCCTCGAAAACTGCGGGATATCTTCTGGATTTAAATGCAGCTGTACTTCTATCTCGACTTGACACTGAACTAGACCTCTTCGGAAATATATATGGGTTATCGGATCCTCTAATTAATTTACCATTTAGTGCAACTGATGGATCCAATATTCCGCTCGGACTTGGTTAATATTTGGTAAGTAATCTTTTGATATTTATTTTCCTTATATAATATCTTCTTTATTCATACAGGATACCAATTAATTAAATTACTATGAAATTATTGAATAATTTTATGCTTCTTTATAATATATTTTGATTCTACCGTCAATAAATATTTTCTATGCTGAAAAGAACACTTTAAGCACCAACTTTCGCGGTTTTAGTGAATTTAAGATATACTTTTCGGAATAAAATCGTGATTTTCCGAAAAGTACACGCGCCTTTCTTGAAAAATATTTTTCAATTTCGTTGTTTGTTTATCGTCACCAAGACAATATTTTCGTTTTCTAATTTCATCCAATTAAATTCCTTTTCTCACAATTCTTGTTCAAAATGGTATTATAAAACTTTATTGATACGTTTCAGTGCTTTTCAAACTTTAGTAAACCTTCTCTATTAAATCTCTATTAATTTATAATAATGAATTACTAAGACTTTGTACTTCAAAAAATATTGCTAATCAAAATTTTCTGTAAATGTCAATTTTGACAGATCCGCTTATTCAAACTTTACCCGCGAAATTATTTACCAAGTTGTTTCCTTCATACTTCAACAATTAACATTAAATTATTTTACTTTACATTATTGTTAATTAGACAAGTTTTACAAGATTTCAAACTACATTTTTACATAAATTATAATATTTAAATCTCCATTTTCAGATACCAATGAAAATTACTGCCACCAAGAACCTGGTCCACTACAACTCCTTCAAGTACTGTTTTCATAATTGACTGCACACATCTTTATTGTAATAAATAACATTTTAAGTATACACAACTGTTCTTTTTTAGTTTAAATATTTTACTATAACAGTCACAAAGAAAAATTAGTAAAATTAAATAATCCTTCCAACTTGTTCAAAAATATACAGTGCCAAACATCAATATTGTTACTCAGCACAATATATATATATATATATATATCACGCTTTTAAATTCGGCAAACCACTAGCGAAAGCCAAATTCAGACTATGTTGTTTTAGTGAACATGTTTGACACTTAATTTTTTGAGGTTATGTCTATACTTATTATTTGTATGTTTTGAGAAACTAAATATTTTTTTTGTATAATATGGTGAAATAAGCTATTAAATATAATAGTATAAAATAACCTGATATACATACTAGCCTTTGTTTAGCACAGAAGTTTCTGTGTCGCGTTCATATTTACTTTTAAAACTGTTTGCTGCCAATCATTTATTGACCTTTATGATCCCTTTCTTTGATTTCTCAGTTAATGATATGAAGAAAAACACTAGCGGTTAAAAATTGAGCCTTGCGGAACTCTATAATTCAGCTCTTTGTACTGAGATGCGACTTCTTCCTTTATATATACTTTCAAACTATTTGCCGTAAATCAATTATCGACTTTTGTGATCAATTTATCTGATTTCTAAGTGAGTGGTATACATGACAAATAGCAGCGGTCCATGAATTGAACCTTGCGGAACTCCATTCTTTACATCTATATACTACCACCTACCTTTCCACTCTAAGAGATGCATTTTCTCTGCTAGATATGACTTTAGCAGTTTAATGGAATTCCTCTATTTCTATGATATTCTAATATATGCAGCAACCTATCTTGATTAACCGAGTTCAGTGCTTCATATATATATATGCATAACATAATTACTTTCTTGGCTATGGCATACTGAAGAAAACTAATAAGTTAGAAACACTTGCCCGTGATTCCTAAACATAATAGTTTACATTTTTACTTTTATTTACACAATTTCACATTTTTAGTCTTTCTATGTTTTGTCACCCATTTGTCATTAAACACATAGGTCAGCATTGTCAACATTGTCTACCATGTAGTAAAGTTGGATGCCTCGAAAATAGCTGCTCGCATTTGTAAGTACTGCTTAATAATTCTATTTTCTTCTGAGCAAAAGATACGAGTTTTGGAAATATTTCCTATAAAAGTTAGTTAATTTTCTTCTGAGCAAAAGATACGAGTTTTGGAAATATTTCCTATAAAAGTTAGTTAATGGCACGTCTCTAAATATCGCTTTGAGATCGTACTTTTCTTGCAAGCTTCAGGAATGGGGGGAAAACTCTAGAAACTTGCTTCTTAGCAGCGAAAATCTTGAAATATGGTTGGAAATTCCTCCATTATACATTTTCATTAGGTATTTCCTGCCCTTAGTTGATTCTCAGAGAGCCGTAACTTATTTTGAAATGACTTAGTGTGTCCTTAACGTTCATAAAATAGTTGTCCTTGGATTTGTAACACAGAATTCAGTTCATTAAGATGAGTTGTAATATCAAGAAAAAATGCAAAATCACATAGCCAATTTGTGTTTTTTTAGCTCTTGTACAGGCTTTTCCTTCATATCCATAAAAACATACACCTCATCTTTCCAATCATATAATCATTTCAGTATCTTTCTTTTACTTAGCCAACGCACTTCACAATAAAATGTCAGATCTTCATACTTGGATTGAACATCTTCCTGAAATTCATTGAATTGGCGGTGGTTTAGAGCTCGTGAGTTTTTTGCATAAATTTCATTAAGAATTTTAAAAAAAAACTACATTACGGGCCGGATTAAATCAAACTACGGGAGAAATCCAGCCCACGGGCCGTATGTTGCACATGCCTGAATGGACGAAATTTGTTACCGTATCAGCATGGTTTACTAGATTCGAGATCTACCTTTACCAATTGCTGCAATTCATTGCGGATAGCTTGGATAAAATACGACCGGTTGATTTGGTGTATACACATTTCGATTCTATTCTTGCTATAAAACTCTTTTATAAGTCCATGATCTTAAAATCGAAACTGCATATTAATGATCTTCTATTGGTAAAAAATCATTTACATCTAGATAATTGCTTAACCTCAATAAAATTGCTTTCTCACACATTTAGTAAGGTTTGCAGAATACTGATATATCGTTAGGTTATTCACTTCTAGCTAACTTCTAAAGTATGAGTAAGAGTTTTTCAACCATTAGTTGGTTTTGGAAGAAGCCCTCGTCAATATAATGCATCTTATCAAGTACTCGAATTTGATCCTTAATGGTGTCTGTCCGTCTTTCATAAAGCTATTTTATTCAATCATGTATAGTGCTAGCATAATATGGGAACTTGCTTAAAGCTCTTAATATTACGTAGGCCATGAACAGTATTTCGTCAATCAGCATGACTGTATTATAATTCTTGTCGATTCATGTACTATGATATGCAAATCATAATAATACAATTATCACAATCGGTATAAATCAGGCCAACGTAAATTGGAATCTGATGATACTCCGGAGGTAGGTCAGCTTCGCAAACACGCTTCTCTGAATGCGACAACCTATCATGTAATATTTAAGGAAGTCTTTATACAGTCTGTGACCTTTTTAAATATAATATAAAAGGGAAGAAAGGGTAGGAGGAATGAAGGATAGAGGAAACCTGGTAGTATTTGCAATTACATAAAGAGAGGAAACTTTACGGTTGCAAACATTTGCTCGGAACGTGTTTCGAATGTATTATTATTTCAGTCCGTCTCTTTCACATAAAATTAAAATGTATTATTTGAATGTTCTTTACTGACGGCAAAATGTGTGTATTTAAAATACTCTTTTTTCACTGTGAAAGAACACTCGCGTTTGCGGCCCATGTTATTTTAATGATATTTTCGTAATTTATATATGTATTTGAAATCTGTGTGTTTTAATGAGAAATATAAATTGCGATATGAATTTTAAGGTTTCACAGAAGCAATTAAAATAACAATTTGTTAGTGTTTGGAAATTATTACGTGCATTGTATATTTATGTTATGAAATTTAAAATATGAAAATACAGTTTTGTACGATTGAAAATTATATTTTTGTCTGTATGTTTCATATATTGTTAATCCTTATTTTATTAATAGAAAATTTTAAATACTTTTATTCAAAAAAAGTCTTAAAAAATTAACCTACGAGCAAATGTAATACGTCAGGTTCGAATCTTTTACTTTATACAAAAATTATTCCAAATCCAGTTTAAAATTCTTTTGTACGATAAATCTATATAGAATGCATTATTTACTAGGTATTTGATAAGAGTAAGGTGTTATTTTTGACAAACCACCAGAATTACGTCTACTATAACGGCTTTAAATCCTCAGTCTGGTGTACCACAGGGTTCGAATCTTGGTCCTCTTTTATTTAATCTATTCATAAATGATATCATTAATGCGATTCAATGTCCTTTTTTGGTTTATGCTGATGACTTAAAAATTTATCATAGAATAGTAACTTTTCCGGATGTCGATACACTTCAGCTGAATTTGAATACAATTTTTACCTGGTGCAAGGAAAATAAGCTATACCTCAATATAGACAAGTGCTACTCTGTTACTTACACTGGGAAAGTAAATTTCATTCGTTCTGAATATCACATTGACAACATATCCACATCTAGTTTATCATCTGTCAAAGACCTTGGCGTTGTTTTTGATTCGCCACTGAGTGCAAGATTTTAATGTTCAATAAAACATGGTTTTCTATAGCAAAGTATTGAAATATTTAGTGATTTATAATGTATACATTTGGGAATTATGTATGAAACAAAATATCTTGTAAATGACCGCCATGGATTTGCTGCCACACGCGTACTCATTTGACAAAATTCGCAATAAAGTTATTGTGTACATGTGGCGGTATTTCATTGATAGAGCGTCTAATTTCGGTCTTCGCCATTCACCGTTACTACATTACCTTCCGCATCTTCAAAAAAAAAAAAAACGGTCCAATTATTCCTCCAGACCACAATGCACACCAAACAGTATGTTTCGGATGCATGGGTTTCTGATGAATCATTCGTGGATTTTCTGAGTCCCAAATGCGGCAGTTTTGCCGATTAACAAAACCATCGAGGTGGAAATGGACTTTATCACAGAAAATGATTTTGTCCGCAAAATCGGCATTCACTTCTTGATGCTTCAATGCTTATAAAACATACCTACAATTTATCTCACGTTAATTAAGTCGAATGCAAATGTGTTGGTATAGACTCATACACGATTGAAAGTTCTGTTTATTGTTGCCGGCCAGCACTTAAATAAAAAATTCTCATTTATTAAATAGTCAATGTACAGGGTGAGTCATTAGTAGCCGCTTCTTCGATTGCTCTTTTGTGTTTTTAATAAAAGGAAAAACAATTTGTGGAAGATTCATGGTTGCTTGGAGCGCATATTCTAAAAATACTTTAAGCTCTAACGCACTTTCGGTTTCACCGGAAATGCATGGATTTTTTTTAAATGACTCACCCTTATATATTTTTGGATTTTCTAGTACTGCTTTAAATTGACTATTCAACTGTTTCTTCTTTTTCAAAATTGAGTTAATAGCTTCTGAGTTATTAATTTTTTTAAAAATATTTGCCAAACACGTGTTCAGAAAAAAATCATTTTGTCTTTGTTTTTAAAAGTAAAAACTTTAACTTTGGTGGTGCTTATAGCCAAAAAAAAATTCTGCATTATTTGGTATTAGCTGCACTCGACAATACCTCAAGAAACTTTGTTTTTTCAAAAATTTCACATACCAAAAACTAATTTTTTTTTAAATAGAACACCCAGTATTTTATTATGCACTTTGTTCCCTTTTTTATTCTCTTTCATTTTGGTAACAATGCCCTATACCTATCTTTTGTAATTTCTGAGATAATTACTATAGAAGCAATCGGCGGTGAAATAAAGAACTACCGCTGTGATATGCACCCAAGTATTCGTCCAATTAAGGCTGGAATGCGGCCAACTACCTGGGTCAACTATTAAAGAAAGTCGGTAAACATTTATGTCAAATTTATAAAAACATCTCTATTAGTTATCGAAATGAATTATTCTTATGAAGAGTTAATAGATATGATCGACGTTTTGGGTAAATTTGAAAGAAACTCTTTCCTAACATAAAGAAAGACCTTATGCACAGCGATACCTGGTAGAAGTCAAGCGACGCCAGTAATCTTAGAAAGTATAAGGGAAAGGTTCGAGTAAACAGAAAGTATTAAATATGAAAAAAAGAGCAGACAAAATCAATCTGGTGAGGATAATAAGTTTATGGTATTTTCGAGTGTAGTCGAACACCCCTATACTAGTACTACGAAAATTGTCGTCAGTTAGATGTAACTCAAACTTGAGAATCCAGAATAATTTGGAAGTATGTAATTTTCTATGAATTACATATTTCCTATTCCATATTCATTCATAGAGTTAGATGAAAAAAATTTTCAGAATCCCTTAGATTTTTTGTCAATGGGCAGCAGATAAATTAGTCTTTTCAATTTTTTGTTGTTTACGGACGAAGCCACTATTTATTAAACTGGATACGTTAATCGCCACAATTTTCTTTATTGTAACACAGAAAAACCCTCACTGCAAACTTTCTAAATCGTTAGTCATGTGAGAAGAAATAGTGGGTAGTTATTTCTTTGATGAAAATATTAATGGAGAAGAGTATCTTCGTTTTCTACGGACGGACACTTTTTGAAGACATGAACGTTAAATCAGAGAAGCGTTTACGCAACGTTAGTACTTCTTTGGAAAACAGAATACCTCACGTGCATTGCACAATGCTGAATATATTCTTTAAAGAAATTGGTTCTTCTTTCAATAGTTTTAGGTTAATTAAATTGCGTTATTTTTTCCCATCAAACCTTATCTCCTATGAAGGGCTTTAACAATGAAAGAATACGAGGCAAATTAAATTGAAGATATAGAAGTCCACGAAGACACCAACAAGACGAAACACATGCTAAGAGTCGCCGAAATGAAAACACTGAGAACAATAGTGGGGAAGGCAAGAAGAGACAGGGTGAGAAACTCGGATATCAGGGAACATTGCGAGATACAAGACATTGTGAGATGGGGAAGACAGCGTAAGAGGCAGTGGTACGCCCGGCTACAGATCTATCGGAAGGCCACATAAGAGATGGAGAGATAGCTGGCTATCTACCTCTCAGGAAAAGAAGCAGGGGCAACTTCCGAATTAACAGATCGACAGATCTCTAAGTAGTGGAAGAAGAAGAAGAAATTGAAGATAGCAGCATTGTTTCATGCACCTTTTAGTGGGGCGGCATCTTGAAATATGTCGGTAAACACAATCTATATTTTATTTCGTTTTTAACCAATAGTGTAGAAAATGAACGTCTGGACATTGCCGGAATTAAAAAACTGAAATGCGATGCCCTTCATTCTGTAAAATTATTAGGTACTTTTGTTAGTTGGATTTAAGCTTTACTTTGTTGACGGTTGACTAAGGAAGTCGGGCCCCATTCCAGCGTTCCATAGATTGAACGAATATTTGGGTGCATAGAACAACAGTGCTCGTAGTTCCTTATTTGACCGCTAATTGTTCCTATAGTATATCTCAGATATTACAAAAGATAGATATAGGACATTGTTAACAAAAATGAAAGAGAATAAAAAAAGGAACAAAATTTTTGGTATGTGAAAATTTGGGAAAGTAGGCTTTGAAAAAACAAAGTCGCTTGAGGTATTGTCGAGTGCAACTTATACCAAATAATACAGAATTTTCTTGGCTACAAGCACCACCAAAGTTAATGTTTACTTTTAAAAACAATGAGAAAATATTTTTTTTGTTGAACACATGTTTTGGTCAAATATTTTCAAAAAAAAATTAATAACTCAAAAACTAGTAGCTCAATTTCGAAAAAGACGAAAACCGTTGAATAAGTAATTTAAAGCAGTACTAGAAAATCCAAAAATATATAGGGTGACTCATTTAGAAAAATTAAGTTCCGTGAATTTCTGATGAAACAGAAAGTGCGTCAGGGCTTAACGTATTTTTAGAATATGCAGCACAAGCAACCATGAATCTTCCACTAATTGTTTTTTCTTTTATTTAAAACACAAAGGAGCATTCGAAGACGCGGCTAATAATGGCTCATCCTGTATACATACGGCGATCGCCCTTGCAAAAGCAGTAGTCCTCTATATTGCACGCACGACTACTAACTAAACACTCAGTAAGTAAGTAAGTAATGGGGTAACACCATAATCCATCACGGAAGATAACAGATACTCAAAAGACTACATATTCGACATTTTGCCTATAGCATGATTCGAACAAGCAACTGTTATTCAAGTATTAAAATCTCACAAATTCAATAGCGTTTTGATATAGATTTACTTACATCTTTTTTTTTTGTATTTCGGAAGTAAGCATGTGGAGAAAACTTTCGTACCACAAAAGCGCAAATAATTCGATGCGAAAACTTACGCAACTCTAGGAATTGACATACTCACGTGAAATTTAATGCTATTCGCTTGTCTACGCCATTATCGACCTTATCTCGGAATATGCGGAACGATAAAAGCACATAAAGAAGGTGAAAAGCTGTAAGCAAAAATTCAAAATTTCGGCGTTAGCGAAGAGCGTTTCTCACAGAAAACTGGCGAAAGAAGAAGAAGAGATTTGCATTTTCATTTTTTCACGCAAACATTTCTCTTAACCGGTCGATATTTCGACGACGTGAACTCTTATCTCATCACTTGGCTACGGATGCTCGTTGTTCGTATACACATTTCTCTCCTCTTGGGTTTTAATCCTTCCTCCTTTGGCTGACAGCAATGCATATACGGAGAAGCCATCACCGGGGGAAGCCACATAACTATGTTTTGTGGGCGTTTTCGGAGTTACTGTCGGTCGTGATAGATTACGAGTGCAACTAGTATCGCAAGTACTGTAATACCCTACATCTATCTTCCAGGTATCGATAATTTAAGGGAAGTGTAATGCTGTAGCAGTTCGAGAAGATAGATAAGGCTATCAAATACACATTTAACGTAACGTTCGCTTGGCTGTGTGTATTTTATATTGAATGGAGATATACAAGGAGGATTATTCACTTTACTGAGCTGCAATCTGCATAGATAAAATAACACCACGCAAAGAGCTCGAATGAGATAATAGGTTGGATAAGACGTATAAAATATACTGGTTACGAATCATGCAGGGAAAATTCTCCAGAGCGTATAAATTTTCAGTTACGGAATTATGAGTTGTTTCGTATTTTACCTAAAAAATATTCACCTAAGGTATAAATTTCTTGTAAATTTCTTAGTGTAATTTTTACTTTCTTATACATACGTAGTATAAGGAAGCATTGTGATGATGAAAATTTTCGACCTCGAGATTTTTGCAGATGTCCACGTTTTGAAGTCCCCTGATACCGAAAAAGTGGTTTTCAAAAAATGTCTGGGTGTTTGTCTGTCTGTGTGTCTGTGTGTGTGCCTGTGTGTCTGTGTGTCACTGTATGACCACGATAGCGGTCAAACCGCTGTAGATATCAATTCCAAATTTTGTATTTACCTGTATAATCTCCCTCTTGAGATCTGATTAGTTTTTCAGTAAAATCGGTAGACCGGAAGTAGCAGTTTACTTCAGTGAAAAATTCGAATTTTGCAAATATTTCGTCAATTACTAAGTTTAAACAAATTTATAAAGAATTGAAATGTACTCAAAATTAAATTTGAGACAAATTATCTTAAAAAGGTTTTTCGAAATTCCAACCAGAAGTAGGTCTTTTACTCTTATTGAAAATCAGCTTTTTGCGAATATCTCGCAAGTCATGCTTTCTAGACAGGTACATTACGAGTATAAAAGTATTTTAATTATGATTTTAAATATCTTTTGTATAAAAAAAATTTCAAAATTCGGACCGGAAGTACCACTTTTACTCTTACCGAATAGCGATTTTTTGCAGATATGTCATAAATTATGCATTGTATATATATTTATTAAGAGTACAAAAGCATTTAGAGTTGAATTTGCAATATTTTTAGTATATATGAAATTTCAAAATTCGGACCGGAAGTGGCACTTTTACTCTTAGAGCGTAGCACTTTTTTTCGAATATCTTGCAAAGTATGCATTCTATAGCGATTTATTAAGAGAATGAAAGTACTTAGAATAGGATTTTGAATAAGTTTTGTATAAAAAAATTCTTAAAATTGTATAGTTTGAAACGCTCATACGTATAAGAAAGTCGTGTGGTGGCCACACCTCATTTTTTGATAATATCTTGCAAAGTATGCATTCTATAGAGATTTATTAAGAGAATAGAAGTACTTAGAATAGGATTTTGAATAATTTTTGTATAAAAAAATTCTTAAAATTCTATAATTTGAAACGCTCATACGTATAAGAAAGTCGTGTGGTGGCCACACCTCATTTTTTACTTTCTTATACGTAGTATAAGGAAGTATTGTGATGATGAAAATTTTCGACCTCGAGATTTTTGCAGATGTCCACGATTTGAAGTCCCCTGATACCGAAAAAGTGGTTTTTAAAAATCTGGGTGTTTGTCTGTCTGTGTGTCTGTGTGTGTGCCTGTGTCTGTGTGTCACTGTGTGACCACGATAGCGGTCAAACCGCTGTAGATATCAATTCCAAATTTTGTATTTACGTGTATAATCTCCCTCTTGAGACCTGATTAGTTTTTCAGTAAAATCGGTAGACCGGAAGTAGCAGTTTACTTCAGTGAAAAATTCGAATTTTGCAAATATTTCGTCAAATACTAAGTTTAAACAAATTTATAAAGAATTGAAATGTACTCAAAATTCAATTTGAGACAAATTATCTTAAAAAAGATTTTCGAAATTCCAACCGGAAGTAGGTCTTTTACTCTTACCGAATAGCGATTTTTTGCAGATATGTCGTAAATTATGCATTCTATATATATTTATCAAGAGTACAAAAGTATTTTAGAGTTTAATTTGCAATATTTTTTGTATATACGAAATTTTAAAATTCGGACCGGAAGTGGCACTTTTACTCTTAGCGAGTAGCACTTTCTTTCGAATATCTTGCAAAGTATGCATTCTATAGCGATTTATTATTAAGAGAATGAAAGTACTTATAATAGGATTTTAAATGAGTTTTGTATAAAAAAAACATTAAAATTGTATAGTTTGAAACGCTCATACGTATAAGAAAGTCGTGTGGTGGCCACACCTCATTTTTTTTCTACATGTATTAATCAATAAAAAATAATGCCTTTATTAGTAATTAACTTATATAAAAACATTCTTTAAAATGTCCTTTATTTCTTACTAATTTTGCCCACGTTTTAAATGCTTGCATTATGAATAATATATTTCACAGCCTTAAGGGTCCTCGCTAGTGGATCTGTCAACAATGGTAAAATAACAGATTTTAGAATCCAGATATTTTTGTTGAATTTGAAGATGGAGAAAACCTTTCAACGTCAACTTATGAAGAATTTAGTAATCTACCCGGCTGAAGAATCAAATTTAGAAAAAAATTATCGTATTACAGAAAATTAATTAATATGTCAATATTAAAAACCAGTTTTCTCAAAAATCCTTCGGAGGAGATTTGTTTGCTTGGGTTCACGTTATAAATTGAATAGAAAGCTACCCGGCTGTGCACTTATTTTTCGTTCAACTATTCTTTACTTTGATTAAAATGAATATAAAATAAATTAAAATTAGGCAACCCACATTACAATGAATTGTTATTCTGCTATAAATATTTCCCGCAGTTACAAATGTGTAAATAGATGGTCATAAATGAATTTTTATTCGCTTAGATATTGAGTTATTATTTCAAATATTTATTATATGTTCCCTATGTGTAAAAGTACTCGGACATCCTTGGCTTATTAAATTATGTGCTATGCAACCAATATTACATTTCCCATTCACTAGCGAGGACCCTTAAGTCTACGAGAATTTATAGCGGGGGTCCCTTTAAGCTCGGCGACCGGTCATATCTCGACAACCGTTTACCGTACAACCTCGCGGAAAAAATCTTGATGATAAAATGGATCACGGGAATTACAATAAAAATATTTTTAAGTTTCCAAAATGATCGCAAGTGGGCGCAATTCTCAAGATGATTTAAAATTTCGATAATTTTTCATTCAATTCCTGATTAAGATAAATTAAGATTTTTACTAGCAACATTTTCAGACGTTTTTATACAATTTTCATTAGAAACTTTTTGATCTAAGTCCCATACGAAGGGGAGGATGGAGGGGGGTAAAAGTAGGTATAATTTCGGTTTGCCCCAACGAATTTGAATGTTTCTGGTCTCATTAGATAGAGAATTTTACAAGGAATTGAAGGATATGTAGTACGAAATTACGTGGTTGTCAGAGAAAGTAACAGGGGGCGCTGTTCTCAATTTATGTATATTACTTGTTTTTTCTTTAAAATTTTAAATGAAACGGTATATTTTTAATATCGTAATATTGAATCACATAAAAAACTGAAGAGAGTGATGAAAACCGGAAGTTGCTACGTGTTTGCTTGACGAAGATATGGTTATACGAAGACAATCCAAAAAATAAAAAAATGTAAATATAAATTTATTTATTTATTGGGAGTAATAATTTAATTTTAATTTAGGAGAGTCTCTAGAGAGTATATAGTTCGTTTTCACCTGAATTTTCATACTTTTCCATAAATGTATTCATTTCAATCTTTTTATCAATTTTTTAATTCATTGCATATGTTACGTTAGATTCTCCCATTAAATGTTTTCAAATTCTTTAGCTATTATTTTTTAAACATCATTTCTTGTCCTTTCCATCATTTAAATAAAATAATACTAACACTGAACAGTGTAGTTTGGGTTTTCTTTTTAAATTTTCATCATACAACATCGCATGAACCGTGTTACTAATAGTTATTTATTATACAAGGGAAAAAAGTATTAGATATTAGCTCGAGGTAATGTAAAGTATTCAAATATCTGTCAATTTAACCGGGAAAAAGTGACATTTTTTAACCTGTCAGGAAGGATAAAATGTCAAACTTTTATCCCGTCACAGAAAAAATTACATTATTATGAGATTTCCAAGGTGGGCCGTGAAAATCAAAATGTAAAAATATTAGTGTCACTTGTAGTTAAACTTTTTATATTTAGCAAATTAAGCCTTTTAGGACAGCTGCACATAATTATTAAGTTTGTAAAATGTCATATTCTAACGTTGAAGCTTATGACATGATCAGAATGTATTTTCAATGCTTTCAAAATGCATTCTTGCTTCCCGGCAATATTCCCTAAATTATTTGGAAAGAACATTATTGAGCTTTTATTCGCCTTGCAAGATAGTCTTGATTTTGATTTATAGGGCAGAATAAAAGTTTATCTACAAAAAGCCGATTACAACAATCGCTGCCTCCTAAATTGAAGTAACTGTGCTCTCTACTAATCGACAAGTAAATATGTGTATTAAAAATAATGGTAACACTTTGAACATTTGTTAAGTTGAAGTTTTTTTTTTTTATTTTTGGTACTTTCTGATTTAAATATATATTTTTTTTGGTTTATGTTACTTGGTCAATATATTTTCCTATTTATGTTTAGGTATAATAGTAAGTTGTTTTACTTACTTTCATGTTATAGGCGGAGATCAATTAGATATCAATTTTTGTACCCTTTCGTTACTAATAAGTAAATGATTTTATTTACAACCATACGCGTAATGTTGGCATTTCTGACTTTTTAAAAGTTTGGAAGTGTGACTTTGTTCACGTGTACTTCCCGCCCTCTATTACTGCCCTCATTTACTCCCGCCCGCTATTACTGCCCTCATTTCCCAACCTCAAACTGTCACCTCCATATGTCAAAACCTATTCGGAATTTTTATCACAAATAATTATTAATTGTATGCTTGTAAATAAAATTAATTGTTACATTAGAATTATAGGTTTTACTACTCAACATTTCATTTATAATCTATTCACCGAAAAAAACTGACGTATATTTATTTCACGTTTACGCTAGAACATCACAAATCTGACACCTCAATATGTCAAAACTTTTACCGGAATTTTTATCACAAATAAATATTATAATTATGGTTGTAAATAAAATAGTATACAAACCTCGGTGAAAAGTTTCATTCCTGTCTCGAGATAAAGTTAACCTCGACGCTTCGCGTCTCGGTTAACTACTTAATCTCTCGACAGTAATGAAACACTTTCCACCTCGGTATGTAATATGCTATTAAGAACCTGTGGAAATTATTAAACGAGTATTCGCAAGACAAGAAAACTAATATCACATAGATAATTTAAATGGAAGTGATTTATAATCTTTGTTTTGTATGTTTTGGTTCATTATATTTAAACTGGTAACTTTATAGCCATTTTCATGTTAACTTCTTTTTATTTAATTTCTGCCTTTTGTAGAATACTCGTAGTGTTGTTCGAGTAATTCAATAAATTTTATGCTCACGATATTTGTCGAATAATTTTGTATATTCTTGCTTAATGATGCTTCTTATACAACTTTTTCTTAATTATACACATTGTGGTTGTAAATTTAAGTCCGATACACTTTCTGCGTGTCGTTTCGCAAGCTTAATAATTTTATTCTCATGTGTAAATTTTTATATTTGTTTTGAAAATACCAATTTATCCTATAACACGCTTGCAAAGAGTCGCTTTTGATCAAAAGTGCATCTCCTGATAATTGTCGTATTGCATTTAGGTTAAAATTGGTGTGGATTTTCTAGAATATTACCCGAAATCCTTGGTATACAATATACAGGCGTTTATCAATTATTCCCGGTGTTTTGGTCTTGTGATGTATTGGGTCCCTGAGTTTGGAGTGCAATTGACATGAAATTCTTTTCGTGGTTTGTACTTTTTTTGTATTTCGCATCACCTGAAGTATATCGTTCACAACCATATTTACTGGGTGACCGGGATACCAATGCTGATTCTTTTTCGTCTATAGCCTAGTCGACTTGATTTCTGTAAATTTTTGTAGGTTCCTGCTATTAAAGGTAATACTTTCTTTGTGTAATCATGCTTAGCTGAATTTTCAATTTAGTTTCTGGATATGAAAATATTTAATTCGCGAGCGTCAATAGTATAACTCTTCAGAAAATATTAAACAAGGCATTGCCAAGGTTATACTTCTAAAAACGTGATATTTCAAATAGCTTTCTTATGCTTTTAAATTAACCAGTTGCGTATCTAATTTGTCTTAGTGCTCTTGCGGTTAGAATTTAATGTTTGACTACCATTTTAAATTTTGTATAAGAAGCTGGTTATGAAGTTATTATTGTCACCCTCGTATTTCAAACATTACACTAATATCAAATAAAATACTATAAGTTAAATGCGAATAAATTAAGCAATGTAGTGGGTATATAATTGACAAGTCTATCAAATAAATGCTTCTCCATTAAATATATTCTGAAGCCCGACAGCAGCGCGCTGCGTACCCTAGGCAAAGCCAACTCCGAAGAGCGAATCGAGTATTTGAACAACATTAACTTGAAGTATGTTCGCTCCTCACTTATTTACCTTTAGTAAATTTGCGAACATCCATTTTCACATGAAAGGCTCATTACTTGTGCCCTATTGTGCGTATTTTCTTTGTATCATCAACTTAAACCGCTTCGTCCTAAGACAGGAAGTACTTATATAAATGGCAATTAGCGAAATATCCTTTCAACATTTCCTAAAACAAGCTAGATAGATGCTATAGTTATATTTAAATTAACGAGAAAAAGGAATAATATATAGAATGTTAATTATAAAGAAATCAAACAGGTTGTTTTTTAAGTTGGAGTTTTTATTTTCATTGGATGTAGTACTAATTACTAGACTCGGTAATTTTGCTGTGGTCAAGTGTTAAAGTGCTAGTACGTGATCAGTGAACGTTAATACGTTGGGGTATGTTGCTTAACTTGTGCCTGTAATTAGTTAGTTATTAGTTTTGTTTATTACTGGCTGACCAGACAGACGTTGTCATGTCCAAATTTCAATAAACCTGTTTGTGATCGTTTTGTGAATTTGTGAAATATATTGGAAATATGTAAACAAAGTAATGTAAATGTAATTTTGTTTTAATTTAGGCTGGAATGTGTTTTTCCATATTTTTCTCCAGATCTTCCAAATTTTTTTCATTTGAAAACATTTAATTGAGTTATTTCCATCTCGGGTGCATAACGAACAAAACAAAAAAGAATCAACCAAATGTGTGGCTCCTATAGTCAGTTATGATCGAAAGTGCATACAAAAATTATGATTTTGTCCGAATTTTCCGACATTCGTTTAAAATTGTCCTGATTTTTTTTCCTGCAAACTTTCATAACGATCAAAAGAAAAAGAGAATTACGCATATTCATTTTTCGAATCACGCGTTATAGTTTTAAGTTCATACATATATTCTATACAAAAAATAACTTTCTGTTTTTCCCGAATTTTCCAATTTTCCGGGAAACTTTTCCAATTTTCCTTTCCCTAAAAACATTGTTCGGACTACTATGAACTTTTTTGAAAAAGATTAGCCAAATCGGTCCAGCCGTTTTCAAGTGATGGTCTTACCAACGAACAGCATTTATTTTTTCTATATAGATTTTTAAGTTATGTTGAGTTTAGTTTCTAAAAAAAATCTGTTTAAAAATGGATTTAAGTGAGAGGGAACGTATTCAAATATTGATGATGATTGGTTTTGGGGATAGGGCTCGTTCAGTTAGAGAAGTTTGCGACTTATTTAATACAGAACGTCCGGAGCGTGCCCCAATTAGTATTTCTGCAGTGAGTAAGTTTCACAAAAAATTTCAAGAAGAAGGCCATGTTCGAGATCCCCTAGAAGTGGTCGTCCAAAGGTCGCAGAAGATACGCAACTCGACGTATTATTGTCAGTAGAGGAAACTCCAAATTCTAGTACACGGCAGCTTGCTCGGGAGTTTAACGTGTCGAAGAGTACAATTGGTAATATTTTCCGGAAAACTAAATATCATCCCTACAAAATCTGTTTGGTTCATGAGCTGTCTGAAGACGACTTCGACAGGCGTGTTCAGTTTTGCGAACAACTGATGCCTATGTGTGATAATGATCCGTTTTTTATCAGAAATATCTTATTCTCAGATGAAGCTACGTTCACATTACATGGGACTGTTAATAGACAAAACTGCAGGTACTGGGCACGCCAAAATCCACGCTGGATGAGAGAGGTACGAACTCAGTATCCTCAGAAATTAAATGTATGGGCTGGTTTAATTGGTAACAGAATTATAGGGCCTTTTTTCTTCAACGGTAACCTGACGACGGAAATGTATTTGGATTTTTTACAAAATTATTTAATTCCGTCAAGATCCTAATTTGCCCAGCCAAAGAATTTGGTTTCAACAAGATGGGGCTCCACCCCACTATGCGGGAAATGTTCGGCATTATCTCGAGAATACCTTCCCAAACAGATGGATTGGCAGGAGGGGGGCTATCGAGTGGCCGGCTAGGTCGCCAGATCTAACGCCTATTGATTATTTTTTACCTAAAAAATAAGGTATACGCAACTAAACCTGAAAATTTGGAAGACTTGCGTCAACGGATTGAGATTGAAGTAAGAAGGATCACTCCTGAAATGATATAAAACGTTCAAAATGAATTTTATTATCGTTTAGGGTATTGCCAAGATGCTCAAGGACAACATTTTGAACATTTATTGTAAGAGTTTTTGCTGATTTCTACGATTAAAATTTTCTTTGTTTTCTATAATGATTTTTTTTTCAAAATTTTTCTTAAGTAGAATGAACAAATTTTTGACTGTCGTTTAGACAATTAAAAGATCTATCAAAAATAAAATTAAAAATGCGACGTTGCCATTTAATTTTTTTTTGATGACATCATAACTTTTTCAAGGTCATCAAAAAGTCCAAACAGATACCATCAGCCAGTAGTTTTTTGAAAATACTAATTGACTTGTTTTTGCATTTTTCTCAAAAATCATCCGTTTCGATTTTATTTGGGTGTTTCCAGACTTTTTGGACACACAGTATATATATATATATATATATATATATATAATGCGAATAACTGAATGAATAAAAATACAATCTCAGCGGCTAAACCACATTACCTTATTCGCATAACCATTATCATTAATAAACTAGCATTTCTTCGCACACTATTCTTATTTTTGCTTCTAGCTGTGCGAAACAGATTTACATCAAAGGTAGCTCGTCTATAAATACCAACGTTTTTTCCGTCTTCCAAAATAAAAGCTCGACGCCGCTAGGCACTCGCACTTTGAATAACATCATTAAAACGTAAAAACAGACCCTTTCCCTCATGCATATTCATTAAGGCGTATCACTAATTTACATATGTGGCATTTTTGTGAGAATGCTGCGTTCGTAAACACGGCAACATTCACTCACTTATACACATTTATTCACGCGTACGTACACACACACAAACACATCGACGCACCTAGGTGGCGCTAGTCCACTACCGTACAAATATTAACCTCCTCCCGTCATCTCCACCAGGGTCCAATCAAGACTTTTGCCCAGTTCTGCTATGGGGACCTTTATTAAAAGTATAAAGTTTTTGTTTAAAGGTTAATTTCGCTATTTGCTAAATGTTTGTTATTTTACAGAGTAAAGGTGGGATATAAACTCAGAACCATAGTCCTAATTTGCTTTCTTTGGTAAATCAAAGAAAACGTTCTCTCGTTCTTATACTTCTTTTAAAATACAATAATCCAATCGCAATTAAATTAAATAATATTCAATTGAATTTTCACTAAACAGTTCGTCGTTGAAATTTCATTCATTTTTCGTAAAAAAATTACTAAAATTTTTATATGACGGACTATGGTTGTTTTAGGACGAAACCTTAAAAGATTGAAAACGAACACTGAAATTTTAACTATTTTATTACAATAATTTTTAAGAATACAAACTTATTTCTTATTTGTTAATTCAGTAGAAATAATTGACAAGTCTGTACTTTGGCAGATGTTTTTTTAGCCTTCATCGCCGCTACTATTATCATCGTTGTCGATTTCCACCACAATAGGACCAACAGAACTCGTACTCAGTTGTTCAGGACTATATTGAAGGTGTAGGTAGTACTCCACATAATAGGTAGACCGGAAGTAGTAGTTTACTTCAGTGAAAAAATCGAATTTTGCAAATTTTCGTCAATTACTAAGGTTAAGCAAATTTATAAAGAATTAAAATGTACTTAAATTTGAGAAAAATCATGTTAAAAAAGTTTTTCGAAATTCCTACCGGAAGTAGGTCTTTTACTCCTATCGAAAATCAATGCTTTCTAGGCAGGTATACTAAGAGTATAAAAGTATATAAAATATAATTTCAAATATCTTTTGTATAAAAAATTTTCAAAATTCGGACCGGAAGTACTACTTTTATTCTTACCGAATAGCGACTTTTTGCAAATATGTTGTAAAAATATGCATTTGGTATATATTTATCAAGAGTACAAAAGTATTTAGAGTTAGATTTGCAATGTTTTTTGTATATATGAAATTTCAAAATTAGGACCGGAAGTAGCATTTTTACTCTTAGCGACTAGCACTTTTTTTATATCTTGCAAAGTATGCATTCTATAGAGATTTATTAAGAAAATAGAAGTACTTAAAATAGGATTATGAATAATTTTTTTATAAAAAAATTCTTAAAATTCTATAAGAAAGTCGTGTGGTGGCCACACTTCATGGTTTATATAATAATTTACATACTAAGGACAAGAAATACTTGTGTTTTGCATTGAAACTAGGCTGTGTTATATGTTTGTTATATTACCTAAATAAATATATATTGCAAACGTAATTTTGTGAATTTATATACATTTTTTTGTTAATTTTTATATAATGATTTACATACTAAGGATAAGAAATACTTATGTTTTGTATTGAAACTAAGCTGTGTTATATATTTGTTATATTACCTAAATAAATATATATTACAGATAGAATTTTGTGATTAATTTTTTAAATAATAATTTACTTACTAACGACAAGAAATATTTCTTGCAATATTTTGGGAGAAGAATAATAATTTTATCTGGTACCCGAAATAACACACATTTTTATGGTTATACAACAGTCCACGTTGATTTGTGTGACACATGTCTAGTATCGATTCAACAAATCAAACGCACGGTACACTCATAAATCATAGTGCCTATGGAACGGCAACTTAAATATTTCATCTCTTTCGCACCACTTGAGATTAGCGTGACGGTCCAAAACGTACGTCGGTGTACAAAAATCGGAGAAATACAGGACACGCCTCTTTGAAATCCGAGTTTCTACAATCTGGGAACACAGCCTTAAACATATTCATACGAAGGTTTGTTTCTGTAACCAACATATACGAATATTACAACCTAAGGAAAATGATGTAAAACAATATCATGAAGAAGAGTGGTGAATAAATTAAATTCAATAGAGTAAAAATAAAAGAGATAAGTGGAACACAAATATTTAATTAGGAAGGGAGCAGAAAACTATAAGAGTCATACAAAATAAAAATAAAAATTGAAATTGCAATGTCTTCAAACTTCATATTACAGTCATTGTTTAATATATAAATTGACAGTTGTCTCTTCAGTCTACTGACATTATTTCAATGTTTTGTTTCATACGGTAAGCTGTCAACCATTTTTAGATCACCAGCAAAAACATTATTTGCAGTTGCTAATCTATTTACTTTGCTTATAAAAAATTCTTATTATGTCTTGTGTTATACTTATGTATTTCATGTATACTCGCGGCAAAAAGTTTTGTCGGGTCGTAAGACCAGCTATATGGAAGATATATCTGGTCCACTCTAATAAATTCTAACACGAAATAAAGAGGGATTATATTCAATTTTTATAATACCTAAGTTTGAGTAAATATACTTAACTGCTTGGTAAAAGAAAATACATGTGTCATATAGAAGTAAATATATTTCAAATATTCTTCATTTATGATTTATCGCAACCTAACATTGATGTGTCAACATTACAAAGAAATCTTTTTGCTGTTCTACAAATGTTTTGGGGCTTTCGGAATTTGTTTTATTTTTCAAGGGCGAGAATGAATGCTTTAAGATCTCGGTTTCATAGAATTTGTATGTATAGTATGATATTCACGAGTATGTATCTGTCATTATTTTTTTTTTCTGTAATATACATTCTATTTATTTTAAAATAAATACAACAAAATTATGGGTTTTTCATTATAATTTAAATCAAAATTCTTGATTATATTACTATATCTGCATTCTAAGACTTTTTTACCTAGGACATGTTTGCCTAATATGTATTTACCTTGGTATTTACAGTGCAATTGCTAGGGGTGTTTACATTTTGGAATATTATTTAAATCAAGATTTTTGTAGCCCATATATCAATGCTTATTTATTGCTTTATCATACTAGATGTATTTTATTTTTGAGGAAATTTAACATATCTCTCAAGCGCAAACAAAAATATTGCAATCTCCCTTTATGGTTAATTAAAATTTAGTGGGAAATATTATCGGATTACTAGAGTTGACCAGTGATACCTTCCATATAGCTGGTCTTAAGATCCGACAAAACTTTTTGCCGCGAGTATACATAAACTAATTTCTGTCGATGTTACACTTTGTTTACTTTTATAAATAAACAACATAGTCTTGTATAATATTCTTTGTCGTATATTCATTAATTTCAATGTATTCAGCATGACTATAGCTGGTGTATATATTCATTACACTTGAAAAATTTTCTCATCGTACTGTTTTGTATTTTTTGGAATTGATGAGTTTCGCAATTATTTAACTTGAACAGAAAAGTTGTACAATAGTCTATATGCGTGACGATTATCGATTCATACAGCGTCAACTTTATATATGTTGATATATTTTGACCTATTCTAGTTAAGAAACCTATTTTTTTTTAGTCATTTTATTTAGTATACCCTTTGTGTTTTCTTTAGAATTTAAACGATTCCCTAAATACGTTATGTTGTTTACTATTATTAAACAATTATTATGTATTTTTACATTAATATTGTCTGAATTAATGACGTTTAATTTATATATACTACCTATTTTAAATTTAGATATAGGTACTCATAATTATACTTAAAATATTGATACACAACTATTTATATAATAAAGGCAAAAATTTAGTCGTAAAACGATGGCAAATCACAAAAAATTCAAAAACTGCTCTTTTTATTTCAATTCTAAAAGTTTATTTTATGAAACCCATTTTGGTTATAGACAAGCTTGCACAACGTATTTTTATTTTTTCATACTAAACTTCTTTAATATTTTAAAGCTTTTAAAACATTTAAAACCCTAAATGGAAAAAATATCTTAAAATACACGTTTTATGAAACATTTTGCCTGCTAGTTCTTTAGAAAACTCCATGCAATCGTTTCGTTTTTCAAGTTATATTCTTACTAAATAAAAGTAATATCTTATGAAACTTGTCTTATAATGTTTAGTGCCCGGAGAAGGGAAAATTATTCCGTAAAATATCAAATATATGAGATGAGACATATATATCATCGTAAAAAATTAAATATTAACTAATTAAGAGATTAAATAGATTTAAATTACATTAAACTTTGAGAAGCCAAGAAAATATTATGAATGTTGGACACGAATGTTTTTTTAAAAATATTAGCCTTTGCTTTGTTAAAAGGAACATGCAGGCTAACCGTATAGTTCTACAAGAGATTTTAAAATCTACTCGAGATAGAAGATCACGTGAGTTTATTGTGCTATTAAGTTTAAAGGAAACGTTTCTCTACCATATCTCCTTCTATCGGATAAGGACCGTAGGAAATGACATTCTTAAAGAGAGTACTCCGCATTTCTAGAGTGGAGAGGCATGCTTTTTGTAACCTCTAACTTCTTCTTTCTGTATGGCTTCTATAAAGTTAATATTACCAAACCCGTTTTGATTATAAAATATCTAGCATTTTAATTATACTTTTTCAAAGGTGGTAACAAGCATAATAATGAACCCATTCGTTTTTAAACGTCAATTAAAGAATCAAAAAAGAGATAGAAATTGTAGGACAATAAAAGAGAGATTTGTTAAGATTGTATTAAAACTAATTAACAATATAAATCGGATAATGAAATTTCAAATACTTTTATTATAATTTACTTGCCCTTTGAATAATAGAATTGTTATAAACATTTACTGTTATATTACAAGATTCATTGATTAAATTGATATATCACAAAACACAGTATTACTATGAAAACGTTAAGTTCGAGGAAACTGGGTTCATCAGAAGGAAGCAAGACACCGGGAGACGAAAAATTTCAAATCATAATAAAAATGTGCAATTGGTAATTTTTTTTAGAGAAAATCCTCTTGCTACTGTAGTGCAAGCAAAAATTGCCACAAAGCGTTATAGATTTCGGTGGTGCTACAATAAAATATTAATCTTTTTTAAGAGTTATTTTGAAATTGCTTTTTAAATTCTAATTTTGAAGTAATATTCTAATATTGGAAATGATATTTTTGAAATTTAAGTAGAGCAGGACTCTATCAGCAGTTTTTTTTATCATTTCTCTTTGATTTACTATTTTTGCAATAAATTTTGCAATCTACGCCAATGATTGTATTGAATAACGTTTAAAAAAACTTATACCACTTAAAATGTCCTTGTATTTAAGTGTCTGAGTTTTCAAGGGCTATTGCTTGAAGCTGTCTTTGAATCTCAAATATGTAGGAGCATAAACATGATGGCTTCAAATGCCTCGACTCTGGAATTGAAAATCTACCTTAATTTTCTAAAATTCAACTCACACGGTAAATATATGACAGCGTTTGATTGACTACGGCATTAGTGACTCTCTACACATTGAAGAGATTCAATGAAATTCTTTATTGGTACCTTTTCGCACTCGTTTGTAATTTCTATGCGATCTCCTCCCTTTTTTTCTAGAGTATGTCTCTATTGAATGTAGCGATTTAAAAAAATGCGTTCTAACAAACACGGATATTACTATTAGTCTGATCTTATGAAATATTTAGAAAAGATTTTTTCATTATGCAGCTCCGATCTTTTGAATTTTTCACCTTTGCAACATGCACTTATAAAGCTATTTTGTTTATATTTCTCCTTGCATGCGTATTATTTTTTATGGAACTCTCTAATTTGAAGCATGGTTAACTTGGAACTGTAATAATATGGTTTTGTCGGATAAGCATTATGCTGGCTATTCCGGTATATCTTTCGAAGTATGTCGAAAAATGCATTTCCTAGATACTTCTAACAATATACAATAATTATTTTTACATTAGTTTCTTTATATTTTGTCGTTTACTCTCCACTGGGATTTTCTTTCTGCACATATTGCGAGATGCAGGTTGTATTGGCGAACTAACGATCATGCCGGGCAACATTAACGATTCTCTTAGTATTTCGATTTTAAATAAAACCTTTTACTCAACAAAACAAACTAAGTCAGAAGCTTTGTAGATTAAGAGGATAACAGAAACAAGATGAATCAAAAAGTTAGGCGCAGGCGGTGTGGTTTATATCAAAAATTCTGATTGGTGGGGGTACATAAAGCGAGTTTTGCATCAAGTCGTAGGTTTTTAAAAGGATTTTCTACGTCAAAAAGCCATTTTTTGGCTGAGATACTTGGATATTTTGTAGATAACAATATAGCGTAAATAACTCATATTTTCAATTTCTGTCGATTAGCGAATTTTACATCTAGGGCACTCAGTTGAACTATATACATTAAACATCCATTTAATATAGCAGGAAGAAGTGTTTATTTAAGTTTAAAGTTAATGTACCTAAGGTGTAAACAATTAAAACTTCTAATTTTCTAAAATCTCGTTTTCGAAAATAATGTTTTCATACAACATACTATTGAGAAGGGCTTTTGAATGATTTCTAACGCAATCTTTTAATAAAGGTAAATTCATATCGATTTAGATTTACATTTACGTACTATTAAAAATCTAAGGAAAATGTGAAAATGTCAGAAACTAAATAATTCATTTTACAATTTATAGATTTTCAAAAAACTCATTAACTTTCTCGTATGTTTTATGACTAGTACTGGCCTGATATTCATCTCCTTACTTTTACTACACAGCCACCTTTCGAAATGGAAGGCGAAGAGGTTTAAGCACGCGAAGCCGACGTAATTTCAATGAATTATTGCTTTCATACGCCCACATTCTCTGTCTCTGTTCATCTCACTTATTTACTTTACGACCAGTCAGTACTGTATTTTATAAAGTTTCTCCCGTTTGAAGCAGGCGTGGGAGTCAATGAGAAATTTGTCGAGTCACCTGATAACTTTATCCTTTATTGCTGTAATCTACTAGGAACAACGCAAAAGAAACACTAAAAAAAAAAAACTTATTACCCGCCTTTTGTCCTCCGTCCCTTCCTTTTAATTCTTATTTTCATCTTTTTCAAATATTATCTTAGCTTGGTACTAGTCAGTTGTTCCTTTTATCAAACCACTTCAGAACTTCTTATTTCAACTCGCTCTTAGAGAAGACTCGATTATCTAAATTTAAAATGTAGCAGAATTACTTCCGAGAAAGTCCACTAGTTTACATTTTGAAAATGCAGGCTTGGCGAAAGATGATTTTAAAAGTTAATAAAATTTTAGACCATTTGTTTTTCTATTTTCTGAGATCTAGAAAGTAAACACTTGTGAGTTTTGCCATGTAGAGGCTTGGTATTCAAGAACAAAGTTAGACTTGTAACACTTTTTAATTATTAATTTTTAATCGACTTTATTTAGTTAATAATTATAAAATGAAGGACTTCATAAAACACTCGATAGATGGCGCTGAAGTCAAGTTATTAACAAATTCCATATTTATAGACCAACTTGACTCTTATTAATAGTATATGTTGGTTTAGTGACAAAAGAAGAAAATCACAAAATCTGGGCACAATAGATGGCGCTGTTTTCACTTCTCTAATTTTTCCTGCATTAGAATATAATTTTAAACAATTCTTTACTTCACACATTTACCTATAACACCACCTCAAATATATTGCACCTCAACACCACCCTTATTTTGACAGTAGTTACTTTATACTTATATAAATATTTTAAGAATTTAAATCTTGAATATATTGGACAGTTTTAGTAGTAAGTAGTAAAATTATCCAACAAATATATTTTGAATTTTACTCAACTGTTGTCGAAGTAGCGCCCACTATCAATGGATCGAAGCATGTTCTTCTGCTAAATGAGACCAATGATAAGATTTGACCAAATATCGTCTTATCTCGTACTCTGTCAGTAGAAACTAAATTTAGTGTAGTAATTCTCTGCAAAGTTAATTGTAGAATAAACGCTTTTATTAACAACTCGGCATACTCACCAAAATAAAAATTCACTTTTATTTATGAGAGTTTTCGTAGCAAGAAGTGAAGTAATATTAAAACAACTGCTGAGTGCGACTATAGCAGTAAGCATTGGTGGAATATTTTCTTGCCTCGTAGCTTGTGTAGAAATACTTAATTTAGTGTCGTAATTTTCTGCAAAATCAATTTTAAAATAAACCCTTTCATTAAGAACACGGCACCTCTTCCAAAATATAAATTTTATTCTTAATTATGACAGCTTCAGTAGCAAGTAGTGAAATTATTCAAGAGGTAAATTTTAAATTTAACTCGACTTTTGTGATGTAATTGCCACTACCAATGGATTTCTGTACGAGAACAATAGTAAGCATTAGAAGTTTATTGTTGTGCACAAAAATTCAGTTTAGTTATAAAACCGTTATATGCGGCACCTCCACCAAAATTGCTATTTAGATTTCCCAAACGTTTTCAAACATTTTAATATGTTACAAGTTTGATTCTTGCACAGTTTAGAAGTATAAATGTTAATTGATTATTTTACTTATTCTGTAATTACTTTTTATTGATAACTATCCAGTAATGTAAATTTGAAAATTTCTCATATGTTTCCGGAAAGTAATTTGAGAACCTATGGTGGTATTCAACTCTTAATAAATGAGATTTATCGTAATATGAAGGGCTTGTCATTGAGGCTATTTGTCACACGGTATATACTTCAAACTGTATTGATTAATAGTTTAGTGGAGTTTAAGTATTGTATATTGACTAAGTAACTTCAAAAGAATCCAGCTGTGAAAAATAAATTCAAGTGGCTTAAGTACTAAATATAAGTACTGTTCTTAGTTCAGCATTGTGAAATTTGGTAATTTACTTTATAAAGTCCCAAATCTCTAATTATCTAGCAACCTTATACCGGTTGTGTAATGCAGCACTTGATATAGCAAGTCCAAAATAGATCAGAATTGCAACGTGGCGTACTATATCCCCGCTCTCGCTACATTTAACGGTGAAGCATCGACTGACAATAATAGCAGTTATCCCTACTCTCTCCTGTCTTTCGTCGCACTCTCAGTGCGGCCAAAGAATACGACATTGCAATATTTACCTGGTAATATCAAGTGTTTCATTACACAAGCTGTATAAAAATTATTGAATAGTAATAATTTTTATTCTTGTTATGTAGTTGATCAATTCCTTATCTATTTTCATTAGTTTTCAAATTTCTTTTAATACATTAATTAGGTATTTTTTAATCCTCTAAATGCAATTCACTAAATTAAAATGTGATCTTCAATGTACATAATTCAAATCAAACAAAATTGAAAAGATTTAAGTAGAATCCTTTGATTAACAAGAAATATAACTCAGACATGAAGTATTGTGTCGAGAGTTGCGGAACTCTCGACATAACACTAAATAAACGCAAATTATGTTATGATAACTGTTGACTAGAATTAGTGCCTGAGATGAGACTGTATACTTTAGAATAGACAAATTAATAAAAATATAACACAATTCTATAGTTATTTGCGAAGTAATCAAATACTTATCTAAAAGTTGGTCGGTAAAGCATATTTAGAATACAAGTATTTATTATTTACTTATGAATTATACTAAAAAAAACGACTTATCCCATAAATGTTAGATTAAGCAGACGACAAAAAGTGTTCTATAATACCTGTGAAGATTATAAATCTAATAGATCTATTTCAGTTGAATAGCTTGAATATGAAATAATCTCTTTCGAAAGTATCATATGCATTATTATTATATAACTTATTTAACGTAAAAAAAAGTATTTTTACGCAGAGTCTATATATTTACATTTTTGCTGTTAATTTCCTATAATACTTAACCATTTTTTTTAATTTTTTATATAATATATTTTGCTAAATCTTTACACTAGATATATAAAGGCATAAGCTATTAAAAACGCATTCCAAAAATCATTTATAAAGTGGATAATTGCTGGTGCATTCACCCTGAAAGAATCAATTCTTAATTGGAATATCTAGGACATTCGCGTATCTGTGTAAAGGGCCAACTGTTGCTGTAATACAAAAGCTATTGCAACTTTCCTCTACAAATGTAACAAATATTTATATGTAACATAATATTCATGCAGTATAAAACGTTCTTTCATTTATATATAGGATATATAGTATGTATGGTATGTGTGTAGAATTTTGAAAGCATCACATTTCATTGTACACTTGCATTGTTCTAAATTTATGTTTGTGAATATTTCATTGTCGTATTTCAAAATATCTTCTATTATATTGACGCCAAAGCACGGTGAACAGACGAACAATACTATATGTTCCCAAAGTCGCTGCCATTACCTTTTATTTTGTTTGGAAGCTACACGCAACACTGTCGTTGATTGATGGACTTCGTGTTTGAGAGCGTTTCCTTCCGTCAAAAGATAGTAAATAAATTACCGAGAGCAAAGAATTTATAAAATTGATGTGACCATCTACTTCCTTTTATGCTTCGTTTTTTCATATATCACAAATACTGTTTTTTCGATATCGATATGCCCATGTAGCAAGACAAGAAAAATTTACCGTGTCAAAGTTAAAACCATAATTTATGTTTTTAGTTAGGTATTTAATTTTGACAAAATAACATACTTAAAATAAAATTAAAGTTGAAGGCATAGTAATAGCAGAAAAATAGAAAGACATACTTCGGAATTAATACTTAATACTTAATATACTAAAAGATTATGACGTTTATTAAGTTAAACTTTGCTTTGTTTTTACTTCGAAAATATTTTCTTGGGAATTAATAAGGTTTAATTTATATTACATAGAAGTAGGAATTAAATTTAGTAAGTTAATTTCTTTTTAGGGCTACATAAATTAATAAATTCAGTTAGTAATACTTCATTTAACAATCAATTATCCCTTTAAAATCATAGTTAAAATACTGGCACGATTTTAGTAATAATTTGTTTTAAAATTTAAATTTAAAACAAATCTTCACCCTTTATAAACATTTTAACTTTCAGTTATTAATATGAGTCTTCCTATTCTACACTACTTTGTAAAATCTAATTTCCCTTAAAAACTGTCCTGTGGGTTTGAAAAGTTATTCAGAAGTTACAGTACAATAAAAGTCAACCTTAGAGTCCTAAAGTAAACCGTAGTTACACAAGTGATTACTACAGAAACGTGAAAAGATTTAAATTATCCACAAATAAAAGTGAAGTGTCACATAATGAAAATAATTTTTGGCCCTTTTTTATGATTGCAATTATTTTGAATCCACTCATTGCAAATTGTTTACGACACAATGTGATTTTTGAGGTTACATTTCCACGCCGGCGACAGTTCCCTACGACATTCAAGCTGAAATCAAGGCGGAGTAGGTACCTACAGTTTCCCTAAATAGGTAATTTCGACTTTTAGGTTTATAAAAGAGAATTACTGTAAAAATACTTTTTAGTAAAATATATTTAGAGAAAAATGATTTTAAAGTAGTAATAAATGGAAATTTTTACTGCAAGTAAAATTGTAGTACCGCGCGATCATTCAAATTCTAAATTAGAGCAGTTTGTGAAATTTTAATTAAGTTGGTATATAAGTATTAATTTACAATTTTAATTGTGACAGTGACGTTTCAAAATGTTTGATTTAGAACATAAGATTTTTCTTACTGAAAGTTATTTTAAAAACGCCGAACGACAAGAGAATGGTGAATGGACATATTCAGTACTGCACTGCATCAATGATTTTCAAAATGCCTTCCCTAATTTTCCTGCGGATTATCAAAAATTAGTCCAAGAAATTTACACATGTGTGGCGAAATTTCGTAATGTTGGAACTGTAGGTAGGAAAGCTGGTAGTGGCGCGCCCAAAAAAAGGACTCCTGAGATTATGGCAGATGTTGCAGAAAGAATGGAACAGTCTCCCAAAAAATCTCTTCGCAGATTAGCCCAAGAAATAAACCTTTCATATGGAACTTGTCAAAAAATTTTAAAAGAAAATTTAAATCTTTATCCCTATAAGATTAACGTCATTCAAGAGCTATTCCCTCGATATTTTCCTGTACGAATAGAATACTGTCAGTGGTTTTTGAATAATTTAAATAACAACAACACTTTGGATTTAACATTTCTTTCTGACGAAGCATGGTTTCACCTATCCGACTATATAAACTAACAAAATATGCGTATTTGGTCTTCGAAGAATCCTCATGAGTTTATTCAATCGCCTCTCCATCCGCAGAAAATTGGTGTTTGGCTAGTGGTTTCTAGAAGGCGTATATTTGGACCAGTGTTTTTTGAAGGAACGATAAATGCTGAGAGATATCGAAATAATTTACTGAACCGTTTTTACAAAATCTTCATGATGACGAACTTTTGCATGGGTATTTCCAACAGGACAATGCAACAGCTCACAAAACATGGGAAAGTATGGCTCGAATTCGCGAGTTTTATGATAATCGAATCATTGAATTTCCGCCTCGCAGTCCGGACTTAACGATTCTTGATTATTTCATTTATCCGTGTGTGAAAAACACAGTTTACAAAAATAACCCACAAAATCTTGAAGAACTACAAGAGGCAATTTCTAATGCATGTAACGCTATAACCGTTCAGATGTTGGCAAATGCTTTTGAAAATATGAAACGGAGGGTTAACAGTTGCATTGCAACAGGGGGAGAACACTTTGAACACCTTTTGTAATTCACAATAAAACTAATTTATCTTGTAATGCTTTCATTTCCATTAAATTTAAATCGATTACACATAAGATTCACAAATGTCACAAAGTATAACATAACCGCAAATTTCAATTAATCAATAATTGACATTCTGGACAACCTAATAAAAAAAAGTCCCGCCTGCTATAATTTAGAATTTAAATGATCGCGTGGTAGTTGGTTGAAAAAGTGGGCAATTATAACTTATACTAGCTAATACGGCAGGCCTTGAAGGCCCGCTATCGCCTCTTATTCCGCTTACAGTTGAGGTACCGCTCCCCTTATTCTTCTAAATTTATTGCGGATTTTGTCTTTATTGCGTTTCAGTTTTTGAAACACCATATAATTCCGATATATAGCGAATAACTAAATATAATTGTGTTTTAGATGTTCAATATTGCTTAGTTGTTTTTATACACCCCTGTATATAGTTTACAACTATGCAATATTTTATTCAGAATGCTTATCGGATGAAATGATTAATAATAGATTTAGTGATAATAGCAGTTTTTAAATTGAAAATGTTTAACGGCTGTCCATGAAAAAAGATGTATTTTATCGTTTAAAGTTATATTGACATTTTTCACATACTTTTCCTGTGCCTCACAGACGGTAGTTTTCACTCTATTTATAATTTTTCTACTATTATTGGTTTTGTGCCTTGACTTGCCGATGATTTATTTCACGTTTGCCTAATTTATCTGTAGTTTGAATTTTGTTTGTGGGTATAAAATTAGAATAATCTCGAAATCTGTTTTTTTTTGCATCAGTTGGAAAATGTGGTTTGATAGTTTTTGTTAATAGTGTTTCAGTCTATATACATATGTCGATTCCATTGGTCTTTTTGGTTTAAATGAAAATTCATTAGAATTTTAAAAAACATTTTATTTTATACAAACTTGTAGATAGCTTTATTAGAATTATGTTTTGTTGACGCCAATGTATACTTTTAAATAATTCATTTAATCATTGTTCTATAACGAATAATATTTACTTCATTGGCATTTTTATACTGATTTCCATTCCTATACTCTTATAATTTGCAGTGTTTTTTTGTATTACAACTGTCAGTTATGTATGATGCTTAATAATGTTGGTAAAGCCTTGTTCACACTGTACATAATTATTTTCTTTTGCATTGTACACCTACAATTTAAGGAATATATAGATATAATATATGTATGTATTATGGTAATATTGATTACTTATTGTTATATTCGAAAATACTGTAAAACATCCTTTTAGAATCGCTATTTTGAATTATTCTAATTGACGATGTCGCGGGAAGTTCATTTTCATCAATGATAATTAAACAATCTTTTTTGAATACGTATGATATTACTTCTCAATTTGCCTGGCACAGTAACAACATGATTAAGTGCTTGTTTAATCTGGTAGGAATATATTTTAGTTTCTTTTTTCTATTTACAATATCTTATAATATTTTGAAGTATTTTTACAACTGAATTCATGGACGAAATGACTCCAGTCATGTAACGATAATTGCTAAAAATAAGTAGAAAGTATTTATAAACAGATAAGGAATCGAATTTATAAATTTCTTACCTATACACTATTATCATTGGGCCTATTATTATATATTGCAATATTTATTGTGTTGAATGTTTGTGAGCTATGGCTTCAATCTTTTCGAGCTTGAATTCGCCTTTTGCGCGTCCGCTTACAGCTTTTTACAGTTTCCTGTAAAACGCGATCACTCTCGTGGTGGTTTTTAGAATGTAAGATTTTATAGACTTGTGGCACACTCTGTATATACATATATTTTGTAAAGCCAATTGTATATTTCATTTAGAATACTTCTAGATTTTTTTTACACAAACTGTTACACAATGAAGAGCAAGAAAGATAATTTAATGTTAAACATAAGAATGATGTTAAAGTATCCGAAGAACCAATATGCTCAATAAGTGCATCATTTTCATTGAGACAATCGGGATAATACGCTATTGAAATGACAGTGGAAAAATTTAGTATATTAACAAAAAGTATGTCAATTGCTCAGAAACAATTTAAGATAGGCATGCACAATATTAATAAAAAAGAACCTAACAATCATTTTGACACTGAGATATTTTCACCCAAATTATTTGAAGTGGAACAGCGCTTTCATTATGAAATTTTGGTCAGCATAATTGAAATATTCGTCTGTCACATACTCAAAATTAGTTCGCACGTCATTTAAAAATGAAGGACTTGTATTGAAAAACATTTTAAAATTTCAATGAATTACATATATACTACTCGCCCGCTATCGCGGGCTCGTCATTTTAATTGACATGCTCAAATATACGTAGTATCTCCATAGTGTTTAACATGTTTACAACAAATTTTGTTTGGTAAATGGGCGTCGCTTTCAAACATTCTTATAGAATGCTAATGAATGCTGATGAACTTCAAATATATAGCTCGCAAACATATGTATGTGAATGGGTAAAGTAAATTTAATTTATAAAGTATATTACTTTCTTTCTACCTTTTCGAAGTCCACTATCGTTAATAAAAGAGCAGAGTATATTTTATTTAAAATTATTCTCGATCTGTTTTTGACACAAATCGGTACACACTCAAGAGCGAGAAAGGTAATTTAAAGTTAATCATAAGCAATGTTAAAGTATCCAAAGACAGAATGAGCTCAAAAAGGGCAACATTTTTATTAAAACAGTTTACAATACTACTTTGATGTAAAGTGAGACCCTTTTGAAATCCACTATCATTAATAAAGGAGCACAAAATAATAATAAAAGTAAAAAACCCAAGTTTTAAATTTAAGCCCTTTTCAAGCGCCTTTCCTGTAAACAGCGCTTTCTAGAATGTCCATTTTTATAAATATTTGAAGCACCTTTGTATATACATTTATTTTGTTAAGCCAATAGGATATCTTATTTAAAATACTTCTCGAAATGTTTTTAACACAAACCGGTACACACTCAAGAGCGAGAAAGGTAATTTAATGTTAAACATAAGTCGTGTTAAAGTATGCAAAGACACAATGAGATCAAAACGCACAACATTTTTATTAAGACAGTGTACAATACTATTTTGATGTAAAGTGTGACCTTTTTGAAATCCACTATCGTTAATAAAGGAGCACAAAATAAAAGTAAAAGTAAAAAGCGCAAGTTTTAAATTGAAGCGCCTTTCCTGTAAAAAGCGATCACTGGCATGACGCTTTTTAGAATGTCCGGTTTTATAAACTTTTAAAGCATCCCGGTATATACATATATTTTGTGAAGCCAATAGTATATTTTATTTAAAAATTTTCTCGAATTGTTTTTTACGCAAATCGGTACACACTCAAGAGTGAGAAAGGTAATTTAATGTTAAACATAAGTCGTGTTAAAGTATCCAAAGACACAATGAGATCAAAAAGCGCAGCATTTTTATTAAGACAGTTTACTATACTATTTTGATGTGAACGTGTAAAAGCCTGTCAATCTTTTCGAAGTCTACTCTCGTTAAGAAAAAAGCTCAAAATAATAATAACAGTAAAAAGCCCAAGTTTTAAATTTAAGCCCTATTGAAGCGCCTTTCCTGTAAAAAACGTTTTGTAGAATATCCACTTTTATAAACTTTTGAAGCACCCCTGTATATACATATATTTTGTTAGGCCAATAGGATATTTCATTTAAAATTCTTCTCGAACTGTTTTTGACATAAATCGGTACACACTCAAGAGCGAGAAAGGTAATTTAATGTTAAACATAAGTCGTGTTAAAGTATGCAAAGACACAATGAGATCAAGAAGCGCAATATTTTTATTAAGACAGTGTACAAAACTATTTTGATGTGAAAGTGTAAAAGCCTGTCAACCTTTTTGAAATCCACTATCGTTAATAAAGGAGCACGAAGCACGAAATAATAATAAAAGTAGAAAGCCCAAGTTTTAAATTGAAGCGCCTTTCCTGTAAAAGCAATGACTGTCATGACTTTTTAGAATGTAGTATTTTACTAACTTTTGAAGCAACCGTGTATATACATATATTTTGTTAAGCCAATAGGACGTTTTATTTAAAATTCTTCTCGAACTGTTTTTAATACAAACCGGTACACACTCAACAGCGAGAAAGTGTAAAAGCCTGTCAACCTGTTCAAAATCCACTATCGTTAATAAAGGAGCACGAAGCACGAAATATTAATAAAAGTAAAAAGACCAAGTTTTAAATTGAAGCCCTATTGAAGCGCCTTTCCTGTAAAAGCGATCACTGGCATGACGCTGTTTAGAATGTCCACTTTTATAAACTTTTGAAGCACCCCTAGATATATTTTGTTAAGCCAATAGTATATTTTATTTGAAATTTTTCTCGAATTATTTTTTACACAAGCCGGTACACACCCAAGCGCGAGAAAGGTAATTTAATGTTAAACATAGGTCATGTAAAAGTATTCAAAGACAAAAAAAGCAACATTTTCATTAAGACAGTCTACAATACTATTTTGATATGAACGTGTAATAGCCTATCAATCTTTTCGAAATCCACTATCGTTAATGAAAAAGTACAAAATAATAATAAAAGTAAAAAGCTCAAGTTTTAAATTTAAGCCCTATTGAAGCGCTTTTCCTGTAAAAAGCTATAACTGGCATGATTTTTTAGAATGTCCGGTTTTATTAACTGTTGAAGCGCCCCTGTATATACATATACTTTGTTGAACCAATAGGATATTTTATTTAAAATTCTTCTCGAACTGTTTTTGACATAAACCGGTACATACTCAAGAGCGAGAAAGGTAATTTAATGTTAAACATAAGTCGTATTAAAGTATCCAAAGACACATTGAGATCAAACAGTGCAAAATTTTTATTAAGACAGTGTACAATACTATTTTGATGTGAACGTATAAGAGCCTGTCAATCTTTTCGAAGTCTACTCTCGTTAAGAAAAAAGCACAAAATAATAATAAAAGTAAAAAGCCCAAGTTTTAAATTTAAGCCCTATTAAAGCGCCTTTCCTGTAAAAAAACGCTTTTTAGAATGTCCAGTTTTATAAACTTTTAAAGCATCCCGGTATATACATATATTTTGTGAAGCCAATAGTTTATTGTATTTAAAATTTTTCTCGAATTGTTTTTTACACAAACCGGTACACACTCAAGAGCGAGAAAGGTAATTTAATGTTAAACATAAGTCGTGTTAAAGTATGTAAAGGCACAATGAGATCAAGAAGCGCAACATTTTTATTAAGACAGTGTACAATACTATTTTGATGCGAAAGTGTGAAAGCCTGTCAACCTTTTCAAAATCTACTATCCTTAATAAAGGAGCACGAAATAATAATAAAAGTAAAAAGCCCAAGTTTTAAATTGAAGCCCCATTGAAGCGCCTTTCCTGTAAAAAGCGTTCACTGGCATGACGTTTTTAGAATGTCCACTTTTATAAACTTTTAAAGCACCCCTACATACATTTTGTTAAGCCGATAGTATATTTTATTTGAAATTCTACTCGAACTGTTTTTTACACAAACCGGTTCACACTCAAGAGCGAGAAACGTAATTCAATGTTAAACAAAGGTCATGTTAAAGTATCGAAAGAAACAATGAGCTCAGTGAGCGCAACATTTTCATTGGGACAGTGTACAATACGATTCTGATGTTTTCGAATCTACTATTGATAAGAAAAAATTAAGTATTACATTTAAACCCTGTTCAATCACGTTTCGAAGAATCACCGAATTGAAGATGTAATAAGCCGTACCTAAAATTTCACATTCATACGTCAATTTTCAAAGAACTCTTCCGCCATTTTGTTTTTTTTTTGACATTTTGACTTTGGATTCGTGATCGGCGACCTAAGACACCCCCGTATCTAAAATTTCGCATTCATACGTCAATTTTCAAAAACACCTTCCGCCATTTTGTTTTTTTTTGACATTTTGCTTTAGAATCGTGATCGGCGACCCCTAAAACTCCCCGTATCTAAAATTTCACACTCATACATCAATTTTCAAAAAAATCTTTCGCCATTTTGCTTTTTTTGACATTTTGACTTTGGAATCGTGATCGGCGACCCCCAAAACCCCCGTATCTAAAATTTTACATTCATACGTGAATTTCCAAAAAAATCTTCCGCCATTTTGTTTTTTTTTGACATTTTGATATTGGAATCGTGATCGGCGACCCTCAAAATCCCCGTATCTAGAATTTCACACTCATACGTCAATTTTCAAAAACATCTTCCGCCATTTTGTTCTTTTTTGACATTTTGACTTTGGAATCGTGATCGGCGACCCCCAAAACCCCCGTATCTAAAATTTCACAATCATACGTCAATTTTCAAAAAAATCTCCCGCCATTTTGTTTTTTTTTGACATTTTGACTTTGGAATCGTGATCGGCGACCCCCAAAACCCCCGTATCTAAAATTTCACATTCATACGTCAACTTTCAAACAAAAATTCCGCCGTTTTGTTTTTTTTGACATTTTGACTTTGGGATTGTGATCGGCGACCCCCAAAACCCCCGTATCTGAAATTTCACATTCATACGTCAATTTTCAAAAAAATATTCCGTCATTTTGTTTTTTTTGACATTTTGACTTTGGAATCGTGATCGGTGACCCCCAAAACCCCCGTATCTAAAATTTTACATTCATGACTCAATTTTCAAAAAATCTTCCGCCATTTTTTTTTTTTTGACATTCTGGCTTTGGAATCGTGATCGTAGACCCCCAAAACCCCCGTATCTGAAATTTCACATTCATACGTCAATTTTCAAAAAAATCTTCCGTCATTTTGTTTTTTTTTTACATTTTGACTTTGAAATCGTGATCGGCGACCCCCAAAACCCCCGTACCTAAAATTTTACATTCATACGTCAATTTTCAAAAAATCTTCCGCCATTTTGTTTTTTTGACATTTTGACTTTGGAATCGTGATCGGCGTCCCCCAAAACCCCCTTATCTAAAATTTTACATTAATATGTCAATTTTCAAAAAATTCTTCCACGATTTTGTTTTTTTATGACATTTTGATTTTGGATTTGTGATCGGCGACCTAACACACCCCTGTATCTAAAATTTCACACTCATACGTCAATTTCCAAAAAAATCTTTCGCCATTTTGTTTTTTTTTGACATTTTGACTTTGGAATCGTGATCGGCGACCCTCAAAACCCCCGTATCTAAAATTTCACACTCATACGTCAATTTTCAAAAACATCTTCCGCCATTTTGTTTTTTTTTGACATTTTGACTTTGGAATCGTGATCGGCGACCCCCAAAACCCCCGTATTTAAAATTTCACATTCATACGTCAACTTTCAAAAAAATCTCCCGCCATTTTGTTTTTTTTTGACATTTTGACTTTGGAATCGTGATCGGCGACCCCAAAAACCCCCGGTCTAAAATTTCACTTTCATACGTCAACTTTCAAAAAAATCTTCCGCCGATTTGTTTTTTTATGACATTTTGATTTTGGATTTGTGATCGGCGACCTAACACCCCTGTATCTAAAATTTCACACTCATACGTCAATTTTCAAAAAAATCTTTCGCCATTTTGCTTATTTGGCATTTTGACTTTGGAATCGTGATCGGCGACCCCCAAAACCCCCGTATCTAAAATTTTACATTCATACGTCAATTTTCAAAAAATCTTCCGTCAGTTTTTTTTTGTTGACATTTTGACTTTGGAATCGTGATCGGCGACCTCCAAAACCCCCGTATCTAAAATTTTACATTCATGACTCAATTTTCAAAAAATCTTCCGCCATTTTGTTTTTTTTGACATTTTGGCTTTGGAATCGTGATCGGCGACCCCCAAAACCCCCGTATTTGAAATTTCACATTCATACGTCAATTTTCAAAAAAATCTTCCGCCCTTTTGTTTTTTTTTTCAGTTTGGCTTGGAATCGTGATCGGCGACCCCCAAAACCCCCGTATCTAAAATTTCACATTCATACGTCAATTTTCTAAAAAATCTTTCGCCATTTTTTTTTTTTTGCCATTTTGACTTTGGAATCGTGATCGGCGACCCCCAAAACCCCCGTATCTAAAATTTTACATTCATATGTCAATTTAAAAAAAATCTTCCACCATTTTCCTTTTTTTGACATTTTGACTTTGGAATCGTGATCGGCGACCCCCAAAACCCCCGTATCTAAAATTTTACATTAATGCGTCAATTTTCTAAAAAATCTTTCGCTATTTTGTTATTTTTGACATTTTGACTTTGGAATCGTGATCGGCGACCCCCCCAAAACCCCCGTATCTAAAATTTTACATTCATACGTCAATTTTCAAAAAAATCTTCCGCCATTTTGCTTTTTTTGACATTTTGACTTTGGAATCGTGATCGGCGACTCCCAAAACCCCCGTATCTAAAATTTTACATTAATGTCAATTTTCAAAAAATTCTTCCACGATTTTGTTTTTTTATGACATTTTGATTTTGGATTTGTGATCGGCGACCTAACACACCCCCGTATCTAAAATTTCACACTCATACGTCAATTTTCAAAAAAATCTTTCGCCATTTTGCTTTTTTTGACATTTTGACTTTGGAATCGTGATCGGCGACCCCCAAAACCCCCGTATCTAAAATTTTACATCAATACGTCAATTTTCTAAAAAATCTTTCGCCATTTTGTTTTTTTTGACATTTTGACTTTGGAATCGTGATCGGCGACCCCCAAAACCCCCGTATCTAAAATTTTACATTCATGTCAATTTTCAAAAAAATCTTCCGCCGTTTTGTTTTTTTGACATCTTGACTTTGGAATCGTGATCGGCGACCCCCAAAACCCCCGTATCTAAAATTTTACATTCATGACTCAATTTTCAAAAAATCTTCCGCCATTTTGTCTTTTTTTGACATTTTGGCTTTGGAATCGTGATCGGCGACCCCCAAAACCCCCGTATCTAAAATTTCACATTCATACGTGAATTTTCAAAAAAATCTTTCGCCACTTTGTTTTTTTTTTGACATTTTGACTTTGGAATCGTGATCGGCGACCCCCAAAACTCGCGTATCTAAAATTTCACATTCATACGTCAATTTTCAAAAAAATCTTCCGCCATTTTGTTTTTTCTGACATTTTGACTTTGTAATCGTGATCGGCGACCCCCAAAACCCCCTTTTCTAAAATTTTACATTCATATGTCAATTTTCAAAAAAAAATTCCACGATTTTGTTTTTTTATGACATTTTGATTTTGGATTTGTGATCGGCGACCTAACACGCCTGTATCTAAAATTTCACACTCATAAGTCAATTTTCAAAAAAATCTTTCGCCATTTTGCTTATTTTGACATTTTGACTTTGGAATCGTGATCGGCGACCCCCAAAACCCCCGTATCTAAAATTTTACATTCATACGTCAATTTTCAAAAAATGTTTTTTTTTGACATTTTGGCTTTGGAATCGTGATTGGCGACCCCCAAAACCTCCGTATCTAAAATTTCACATTCATACGTGAATTTTCTAAAAAATCTTTCGCCACTTTGTTTTTTTTTTGACATTTTGACTTTGGAATCGTGATCGGCGACCCCCAAAACTCGCGTATCTAAAACTTCGCACTCATACGTCAATTTTCAAAAAAATCTCCCGCCATTTTTTTTTTGACATTTTGACTTTGGAATCGTGATCGGCGACCCCCAAAACCCCCGTATCTAAAATTTCACATTCATACGTCAATTTTCAAAAAAATCTTCCGCCCTTTTGTTTTTTTTTTCAGTTTGGCTTTGGAATCGTGATCGGCGACCCCCAAAACCCCCGTATCTAAAATTTCACATTCATACTTCAATTTTCAAAAAAATCGTTCGCCGTTTTGCTTTTTTTGACATTTTGACTTTGGAATCGTGATCGGCGACCCCCAAAACCCCCGTATCTAAAATTTTACATTAATACATCAATTTTCTAAAAAATCTTTCGCCATTTTGTTTTTTTTGACATTTTGACTTTGGAATCGTGATCGGCGACCCCCAAAACCCCCGTATCTAAAATTTTACATTCATATGTCAATTTTCAAAAAAATCTTCCACCATTTTGCTTTTTTTGACATTTTGACTTTGGAATCGTGATCGGCGACCCCCAAAACCCCCGTATCTAAAATTTTACATTCATACGTCAATTTTCAAAAAAATCTTCCGCCGTTTTGCTTTTTTTTGACATTTTGACTTTGGAATCGTGATCGGCGACCCCCAAAACCCCCGTATCTAAAATTTTACATTAATACGTCAATTTTCTAAAAAATCTTTCGCTATTTTGCTTTTTTTGACATTTTGACTTTGGAATCGTGATCGGCGACCCCCCAAAACCCCCGTATCTAAAATTTTACATTCATACGTCAATTTTCATAGAAATCTTCCGCCATTTTGCTTTTTTTGACATTTTGACTTTGGAATCGTGATCGGCGACCCCCAAAACCTCCGTATCTAAAATTTTACATTCATATGTCAATTTTAAAAAAATTCTTCCACGATTTTGTTTTTTTATGACATTTTGATTTTGGATTTGTGATCGGCGACCTAACACACCCCCGTATCTAAAATTTCACACTCATACGTCAATTTTCAAAAAAATCTTTCGCCATTTTGCTTTTTTTGACATTTTGACTTTGGAATCGTGATCGGCGACCCCCAAAAAACCCCGTATCTAAAATTTTACATTAATACGTCAATTTTCTAACAAATCTTTCGCCGTTTTTTTTTGACATTTTGACT
The DNA here is from genome assembly GCA_963170755.1 of Amphimallon solstitiale. Classification (NCBI taxonomy): domain Eukaryota; kingdom Metazoa; phylum Arthropoda; class Insecta; order Coleoptera; family Scarabaeidae; genus Amphimallon; species Amphimallon solstitiale. Next base: position 23,590,795 of record OY720682.1, read on the forward strand.
CTGGAATCGTGATCGGCGACCCCCAAAACCCCCGTATCTAAAATTTTACATTCATAAGTCAATTTTCAAAAAAATCTTCCGCCTTTTTTGTTTTTTTTTGACATTTTGACTTTGGAATCGTGATCGGCGACCCCCAAAACTCCCGTATCTAAAATTTTACATTCATACGTCAATTTTCAAAAAATCTTCCGTCATTTTGTTTTTTTTGACATCTTGACTTTGGAATCGTGATCGGCGACCCCCCAAAACCCCCGTATCTAAAATTTTACATTCATGACTCAATTTTCAAAAAATCTTCCTCCAATTTGTTTTTTTTTGACATTTTGGCTTTGGAATCGTGATCGGCGACCCCCAAAACCCCCGTATCTAAAATTTCACATTCATACGTGAATTTTCAAAAAAATCTTTCGCCATTTTGTTTTTTTTTGACATTTTGACTTTGGAATCGTGATCGGCGACCCCCAAAACTCGCGTATCTAAAATTTCACATTCATACGTCAATTTTCAAAAAAATCTTCCGCCCTTTTGTTTTTTTTTGACATTTTGACTTTGGAATCGTCATCGGCGACCCCCAAACCCCCTTATCTAAAATTTTACATTCATATGTCAATTTTCAAGAAATTCTTCCACGATTTGGTTTTTTATGACATTTTGATTTTGGATTTGTGATCGGCGACCTAACACACCCCTGTATCTAAAATTTCACACATACGTCAATTTTCAAAAAAATCTTTCGACATTTTGCTTATTTTGACTTTGGAATCGTGATCGGCGACCCCCAAAACCCCCGTATCTAAAATTTTACATTCATACGTCAATTTTCAAAAAATCTTCCGTCATTTTGTTTTTTTTGACATTTTGACTTTGGAATCGTGATCGGCGACCCCCAAAACCCCCGTATCTAAAATTTTACATTCATACGTCAATTTTCAAAAAATCTTCCGCCATTTTTTTTTTTACATTTTGACTTTGGAATCGTGATCGGCGACCCCCAAAACCCCCGTATCTAAAATTTTACATTCATACGTCAATTTTCAAAAAATTCTTCCGCCATTTTGTTTTTTTATGACATTTTGACTTTGGAATCGTGATCGGGGACCCCCAAAACCCCCTATCTAAAATTTCACATTGACACGTTAATTTTCAAAAAAATCTTCCGCCGTTTTGCTTTTTTGACATTTTGACTTTGGAATCGTGATCGGCGACCCCCAAAACCCCCGTATCTAAAATTTTATATTCATACGTCAATTTTCAAAAAAATCATCCGCCATTTTGTTTTTTTATGACATTCTGATTTTGGATTTGTGATCGGCGACTTAAGACACCCTCGTATCTAAAATTTCACATTTATACGTCAATTTTCAAAAAATTCTTCGGCCATTTTGTTTTTTTTTTGACATTTCGACTTTGAATACGTGATCAATGATACCACAAAGACTCCCAAGTGCCGAATTTTACTTTAATCAGAAGAGAGAAATTAATTTCAGATAGCTCCGCCCACTCTGCATGTATGCGTAATCGTTGTCATAAGGGCACATAAATGTTAAAAGCTATCTTTTTCCCCATTAAGGCGTACGCGTTCTGGAATTAAAGTATTTTAATAATGCAAATATATAATCATTAAAAGAACAATAATCAACCTGTATATCTATAAAAATGTTAAGTCAAGCGGATGTATTATGTCGAAATTGAGATGCCGATAATTGATAATTTAGTTTTACATATATTTTGTTTAATTTGTGTACAACAACCTAATAATTTGTCAAATTTGTGTGCATTTTAGCTTCAAATAAATTGTTTGTCAAACATTTTGTACAATTGGTGTGCGCGCAGCCGAAATTATCATCCCGGTTCGTTTGAGTCGACGACGCGACGGCGCGCGGCGCCGAGTATTATATGTGTACTACACGTTCATGAACGGTATGCTATTACGGATCCACATGGTTCAAATGAGCCGGTTCCGTGATCCGGCTCACAATGAGGACCTGAACCGAGTCAAAGAAATGAGCCGTTTTGCCCACCTCTATGTCAGTTATCTTCGTAACCTATAAAATAATTATATTTTGACGTTTGTTATAATTATCATCAATTTTATTCAATTAAAAAATTGTCAAAATTTAATAACATAAATCTAACGTACTGGAAATTACACTTTTTTAAAGCATTTTTATAATAGAAAAATTTAGTACAATATTTAAAAATTGTGACTTTCGATGTCAGTTTGTATGTTGAAATTTTTTTCAAAATTCAAATTCTGTTATGATTTCTCGTCGCAAAGGAAGCAATTATAGAAAGGAATCATTATATTGAATTAAGTATGGGCAAGTATAGGTACGATGTATTTATACTACTCATTATTATTGAGTTATTTTTGATGATGTTTTTATAGTCATTACGTTGAATATAGTTTGTATATTTATGAATGTTTTTGTGTTAATTTTTATGATAAAGAACGTTTAAATTTCAATAAAGAGAAGTTAGAATTATGTGAACAATTTCGCAACTCTCGTGTTTGCAGAAAGCAACCATTGTTAGATATAGTGATGTATGGAGCTCTTTGAGCTTGATTCGCCTCTTCGCTTGTACTTATATCTTTTTAATATTAAATGTAAGGCTGTAAGGGCATCTCATTGGTAATGCGATTAATGCTGGTCGCATGCTGTTTTAATGAATGTTAAATGTTAATAATCATTTCCCCTATAAAAATGTTAGTTAAAATTCATAAGGCAGATTTCATTAAAAAACAACTAAATACGGTATAACTATTTTCGGTACGCTATTTCTGAAAATAAGGGAGCTAATTAGAATTTAGATCCGTATAATATTTGTCCCTGTGAATAGTTGATTTCACTGCTACAGCTCACTGGTTTGACGTAATGTCAGATTATGTGTATGCGTTAAAAAATCGTATGGCATATCGGCAACAACTCTAACCATAATACATAAAATTGTCGGAGTACCTATGTCATTCATAATGTTAATTTAATTTTTATGATACCGCATACGCTTCTTCTTTTTAGTTGGTTAGGTTGTACCTATTCACTATTACCTATACTATTTACGGTATTTTAATTTCTATATGAATGAATGACAGTGGAGGATAATTATGTAGTTAACTTTGCTATTGTAATGAATGAAGATTTAAATTTAAAGAAATATCTCTAGAAATGGATTATACATTATGGTGGCAAATGAATTTATTTATTAAGACTTTGCCCACAAAGCGAACAATATTCCTATATAATTTAATGAACGCTGATATTTAAAATTTTTTTATTGACATTCAGGTTTTGTATCAGTTGTGTACATCTAGTCCATGGTGAACGTCGACAGATCAAAAAAAAATTAATTGAATGTTGTTTCACGTTATTAGTTCTATAAAATTGGCACTACGCTTTGTGTCAAGTTTACGATTGAAATAGTGTATAATTCAAATTTTCTGACAGACTGTCATCGTAACGATATTTCGATGACACATACCTATGACAATGAAAAGTCAGACAGCTGACATGAAGATGTTTAACCAAAATTGTCGTTCCACCTGTCATCGTGACAATAGTTCGTTGAACTGTATTTGTTCACACATAAACTTGTGAGAACGAAATGTCAGGCTAACTTAATAAAACATGTTTTAAACTTACAGGTCATTGAGAGAATTAATTAATTTTCATATTACGCTTTAATAATATACTTTCTAAAACGCAATCGAAAATCTTGCTAGCTCCTATACGGTTGATGCTAGACACTGTCGTATCATTTAACCAAAAATGTACTTCTGATTAGTTGGTGCCAACCAGCTAGTCGCACACTTTAAATACTTGCTTTTATAACTGAATTGGTAAACGAAATGACATACATGCTTATGGGAATCTTATTTGATGTATTTATTTTATTTCGAAGTGGTTCGGACACATCTGATCTGACAAATAAAGACTACATCTTGAACACTGATATATTTCCAACATTCTGTTAACATTTAGGTTTCGTATAATTCGTGTGCATCTAACGTAATTTGGCAGGCCCAAAAGCAAAACTCAGATGATTCTTGATTTAGTCTTGCTTCCGTACTTCTTTCGCGAGAAGTGACGACATTTCGATGACATATATAATGAATAGAGTGTAATTGTATTTATTAATATATCTTAATAAAAGATAGCAAAATCGTTATATTTATTACTGTACTTACGTGCGACAATACACTTTAAGTTTATTTTATCATATCCGTCGGCATTTTGTTCATATATTCATATAGAAAAGAAATAGTAACGATTGATAATAATAACACTAATACGTATCTGAAAGGTACCACGTTTCAATTAAAAATACACATCTTCTTCGTAATATCTTTATTTGTCGGCCTTCTGACATTAAAACTTGACAACCGATGGATGAACGTGAATATATATAGTCATTAATGACACGCAAACTCGTTATCGCGAGATTTTTTTACCCTGCAGAAAAGCTTTAAATGAGTGGAACCTTCGACAGCGACAGATTTGGCACGTGGACAGTGCACTTAATCGTCGCGGAAAAGTCCACTCTTTTGGTTTCCAACCCTCTTTCCGCACTCTAAAACTTGGCGGCCTGAAATTTCTTCGTCAATGTGAAACTTTTACAATTCTTTCGCGCGTGCCTGTCATACCTGACATTTTTACGATTTTGATCGGTTGTCACGTGAATCGTCATGACGTAAGCCATTTTTCTGTTCAAAAACACCGAATGCACGCTCCTCTTCAACGGGCGATATCTCTGCACACGCTCCACTTAGAAGGAAAATCTCTCCGTCGAGGAACAATTCAAGGTCGTCGGTAACTTCACGCCAAAGGGCAGCTTTCAATTTTGCGTATCCAGAGACGAGTTCTTCCCCCCGCGTACACAATTTTCGTCGATTTTGACCGGGTTTGGTTGCCATTGACTACTCGGCTTTTAGTATATATAACTAGCTATAACGTCCGCTTACAGCGGGTCCGTCCGCTTACAGCTGATCGTCCGCTTACAGCGGTCCGTCCGCTTACAGCGGGTCCGTCAATCTCTTTTAGTTTGAATCGCCTTTTTCGCGTCCGCTTACAGCTTTTTCATAGTTTCGTGTAAAAAGCAATCACTGTTATGACGCCTTTTAGAATGTCTGATTTTATTAACTTTTGACGCACCCCTGTATATACATATATTTCGTGAAGCCAATAGTATATTTTATTTAAAATTCTCCTCGAATGGTTTTTTACACAAAGCGGTACACACTCAAGAGCGAGAAAGGTAAATTAATGTTAAACATGTCATGTTAAGGTATCCAAAAGCACAATGACATCAAAAAGTTCAACATGTTGATTAAGACAGTTTACAATACTACTTTGATGTGAAAGTGTAAAAGCCTGTTAACCTTTTCAAAATGAACTATCGTTAATAAAGGAGCACGAAATAATAATAAAAGGAAAAAGCCCAAGTTTTAAATTTAAGCCCTATTGAAGCGCCTTTCCTGTAAAAAACGCTTTTTAGAATGTCCACTTTTATAAACTTTTGAAGCACCCTTGTATATACATATATTTTGTTAAACCAATAGGATCTTTTATTTAAAATTCTTCGCGAACTGTTTTTTCCACGAACTGGTACACACTCAAGAGCGAGAAAGGTAATTTAGTGTTAAACATAAGTCATGTTAAAGTATCGAAAGAAACTATTTTTTCAATTTTTATCACACCTTGTATAGATGCATATTTTTGTCAGCAAACTGCTGTCATGATGACAGATGGAATGATTTTATTGACAATCTTATAATACGCTCTTGAAATAACAGTGGAAAAATATAGTATTTGGCAATCTTTTTGAAGTTTACTGTCATTGAAAGAAAGAATGTAAATAACTCAAAAACAATTTAAGATAGGCTTACACAATAATAATAAATAAGAACCTAAAATTCAATTTAACACTGTTTTGAAATCAAAAGATAGAAACCATTTCAAGAGATATTTTTCACTCTTGTGTGTAATATGGAGCAGCTTTTTTAATATAAAATTTCGGTTATCAGTTTTGATATATTGATCTATCACCTACACGAAATTAGTTCGCATATCGATTTAAATAAAGAACTTGTATTAAAGATCATTTTAAATTTACACTGAATTACATTACTATTGGTACGGTTATTTCTCTAGTGATAGAATGGATATTATGTATACTACTCGCCCGCAATCGCGGGCTCGTTATTTTAATTGACATGCTCAAGTATACGTAGTATCTGTATTGTATTTAAAATGTTTATAACAAATTTTGTTTGATAAATGGGCGTCGCTTTCAAACATTTTTATATAATGCTAATAAATGCTGATGAACTTCAAACAACAAACTAAATGTAGTTTAATATGTTAATGACATACAGATTGAGTCTAAAATGAAGTTTTAATAAGGTGCTGTTAAAAGCAATTACAAAGAAGAAAAGAGGAAGCGCAGGCATAAATTTTCACAAATATTTAGAAGTTTTCGCAACTGAGATAAAGTCCCAGAAATGTAACAGAATTAAAAAGCTTTCAAAACACAAGTATTTCCGTAGTAAGCTAAAAGTTGCACATATTCAATATTACGTTTTCATTTTTAATTATACTGTTAATTTCATGTATAGAAGGAGCAACACAATTACTAAATCACTAATAAAAATAATTATTAATTACAAATGCATAAGAAAATATAATCGCAGTCAATACTAATAAAAATTCAAATCTTCTAGGTTATGCGCATGTGTAAGTAACCCTAATTACTGTTTAATATTTATCAGGTTTGGAAAAACACCGGTTAAAGTATCTTCATTTAATAACGTTCTTAATCAATTATTAGCGCCAACAGGTTTTTGCAAAAACGTATTATCCCGTATTTTATTTAATGAGTACGCTGATCTGCATTGGGAAAACCGGCCCGCAATTGAACTTAATCAACTAATACAGTGCAATAATATAAATAATTAAAAATACGTTTAAATTTGCCGTTGTAGTTGTCAGGGCATTTTAATGTTGAAGGTTACATTCAAATATTATGTCAACTTTAATGAAACATGCGCCAATAATTTAAGGGCATTAAATTTGAGATATTGCAAAATTTTACCTGTCAAATATTATACATAGACATGCCATTTCGAGAGAGAGAGAGAATGTCCGACTTTTGACGCACCCCTGTACACATATAAATTTTGTTATGCCAATCGTATATATTATTTAGAACTTTCCTTTCCTTTTTACACAAACCGTCACACTGAACACAATGTTAAACATAAATCATGTTAAAGTTTACGAAGGAAGGATGTGCTCAGATCCAAGCACTTTTCGAAGAACCTTTCCGCAACATTGTTTTTTAAAATTTTTATTTCGGATTCGTGATCAGCGACCTGAAAATGCCATTTGCTAGATTTCACCAAGATTAAAGACATTTTGAAGAATATTTCTGCCATATTAGATCCGCCATCAAGTTTTTTTTGACATTTTGACTATGGATTCGTGATCGGCGACCTGAACCACCCCAGCATCTAAAATTTCACGTTCGTACGTCAATCTTCAAAAAACTATTCCGCCATTTTGTTTTTTTTGACATTTGTACTATGGATTCGTGATCGGCGACCTAAGACACTCCCGTATCTAAAATTTCACATTCATACGTCAATTTTCAAAAAATTCTTGCGCCATTTTGTTTTTTTTTGACATTTTGACTTTGGATTCGTAATCGGCGTCCTAAGGCACCCCCGTATCCAAAATTTCACGTTCGTACGTCAATTTTCAAAAAATTCTTCCGCCATTTTGTTTTTTTTGACATTTTTATTTTGGATTAGTGATCGGCGACCAAAGACACCCACGTATCTAAAATTTCACATTCATACGTCAATTTTCAAAAAACTTCGGCCATTTTGTTTTTTTTTGACATTTTGACTTTCGATTTGTGATCGGCGACCTAAGACACCCCCGTACCTAAAATTTCACATTCATACGTCAATTTTCAAAAAACTTCCGCCATTTTTTTTTTTTTTTGACATTTTGACTTTCGATTTGTGATCGGCGACCTAAGACACCCCCGTACCTAAAATTTCACATTCATACGTCAATTTTCAAAAAACTTCCGCCATTTTGTTTTTTTTTGACATTTTGACTTTCGATTTGTGATCGGCGACCTAAGACACCCCCGTACCTAAAATTTCACATTCATACGTCAATTTTCAAAGAACTTCCGCCATTTTGTTTTTTTTTGACATTTTTACTTTCGATTTGTAATCGGCGACCTAAGACACCCCCGTACCTAAAATTTCACATTCATACGTCAATTTTCAAAAAACCTCCGCCATTTTGTTTTTTTTTGACATTTTGACTTTGGATTCGTGATCGGCGATCTAAGACACCCCCGTATCTAAAATTTCACATTCATACGTCAATTTTCAAAAAACTTCGGCCATTTTGTTTTTTTTGACATTTTGACTTTCGATTCGTGATCGGCGACCTAAGACACCCCCGTACCTAAAATTTCACATTCATACGTCAATTTTCAAAAGACTTCCGCCATTTTGTTTTTTTTTGACATTTTGACTTTGGATTCGTGATCGGCGACCTAAGACACCCCCGTATCTAAAATTTCACATTCATACGTCAATTTTCAAAAAACTTCGGCCATTTTTTTTTTGACATTTTAACTTTCGATTCGTGATCGGCGACCTAAGACACCCCCGTATCTAAAATTTCACATTCATACGTCAATTTTCAAAAAAACTTCGGCCATTTTGTTTTTTTTTGACATTTTGACTTTCGATTCGTGATCGGCGACCTAAGACACCCCCGTATCTAAAATTTCACATTCATACGTCAATTTTCAAAAAACTCTTCCGCCATATTAGATGCACCATTTTTTTTTTTGAAATTTTGACATTGGGCTTGAGATCACCGACACCAAGAGCCCCCGAGTACCGAGTTTTACCTTAATCAGAAGAAAAAGTTGATTTGGCTCCACCCACTCCGCAGTGCGTAATTATTTAAATAATTATTTCGTAGGGGCACAAATGTTAAAAGCATTATTTTTTCCCTTAAGAAAAAGGCATACCCGTTTTAGAATTATTGTATTTTAAATGGAATTTATAATAATTAAGAAAAAATCATGCTGTATGTATGAATGATTATATCATCGACCGGGAAAATTATGTCGAGCAGTCCGGCGTCTTGTCTTATAAATTGCCGGTAAAATACACGAAATAAATACACAATATCGCATTCGAAAAAAAAATGTTTTGCCCCGGCCTGGGTTCGAACCCGACCCGACAAAGTCCTTGAATTAAGTAGCCGTCAATCTTGCCATTGGGCTATCGACCTAATGTAAATAGTTTGTTCAACTGCCATATTTATATGTAACCTTGACTCTATGTTGAAATCTGCAATTTTTTTTTTAAATCTCAGAGAAAATAGACATGTAATCTTTAAAAGGTTATAAAAAAACGTTTTAATTGTGTCCAGATAATTAATTTAGTACCTTGTCCGTGTCCTAAAACTAAATATATTATGTGTGTTTATATGCCATGAACCTATTCTGACGTTAATAATTACATTAAGGAAACTGGGCATACGCGTTCTGGAATTATGGTATTTTAAAATTCAAATTTATAGTAATTAAAAGATATCAGCCTGTATGTAAAAATGTTAAGTCAAGCTACCGATATATAATATATTTACGGGCAGTGCACATGAATGTATATGTGTGTACATTTCATGTTATGAGCATTGCACTTGATTTATTGTGTACATGTATTTCTGGCGTATTTCGGCCATTTTTCTACGATGTCCGTCTGCATGAGGAATTTAATTTACACGCACTATCGATATCGTACGTCGATGAAGTCGCAATAGGAATGGGAATGGTCTAGAAATATCTGTACTTACTATTATGAATCTTGTTGGGCCGTCAAAACCTTCTAAATTCGGAATATAAGGCTTAAAAGTCAAACATGCAAAATTTCTCGTTGGAGCTGTCAGATTAGCGAAAAGTCAATTTTGTGTTTAGTCCTCGTTTTTATTTACGTAAAATGTACATTCTTTAGGCACGTCATGGATAAATTTCGCGTGTTTTGAAAAATTCGACGGAACACGGTCACACGTATATTTTAATGTCTCACGCGTCCCGCTACCTTAAAATATGTATTTCCGCGCGTTGAAAAGCAGAAACTGCGGGCTTTTTAACCGTACTTTTCCCTGTACGTCGTATACAATCGTTTATTAAGAGATACCTTCAGAAAATGGGGCAACGTCGAAAACGCAACGTTTAAATTTGTCCGTAAATATCCGGCCATCGGACAGAGCTATAAAGCCGAAATTTTAACCGTAATTAGCTCGGACATTCCTCTTCACGCGACGATCAGTCCGAACGCGCTACCTATACAGGGCGTTGCACAATTTCGAGAAACGTCACCCGTTGCACGGTCCTATCTCTATCCCGTATTTTCTCACGTCATTTGTAAAGGTAAGCCGGCAGCTAATATTAAGGAGAATAATGTAAGAATCTAAAAGTCAGCCATATTTTTCAAAACAAAACTCGTCATCATTTTGCAACAATAAAATTATGCCAAATAACAAAATTGTTTTTCTTTTATAATTAGCTCAAAGTTATCAAAAATCTAAATTGGATGGATTTTTAGAAATTGTGAATTGATTTGTAAAGCTTTTTTTTTTTTAAAATAGAAAGATACTTTACATTTGTTTTTGCCTTTAATATTTAAATTTATTAATTGCTCACAACATAAGAGCGCGCAATTATTAGACAATTATTTTCAAAATATACACAGAAAGCTGACGTTGCACTTAAGATTTCAGTATGTGCATCAACTCTGGGTATAGGTACAAATAATAACCGTAAACTACGGCATGTTATTATGTTAAATAAGCTTCCACCATGTTTCAATTTTTCATTCTACATTAGGATCAAGGTACATTCGGTAATTATTACCGATTTAAATATTAACATTCACCAAATCACGAAAAAATTATCTTTAGTACTTTTTTTTACAAAAAGTTTATATTTTTGTTAATAAATAGAGCACAGTCTGCCCCAACAATAATTTATACTACTACTAGATCAAATTTACCTACATGATTTAGTATAAATACTTCGTCGTACATAAATTTGACTTTTGAAATACTGTCAAAGAATTCTTCACCTATGTAAGTTCAACGTTAACTTTTTTTCGTGGGTCGAAAAGTAGATTTACCTATTATTAGATTTACTCTGCTATCTGAGCATTGACATTATACAGCGTGGCCAGAAATTCGCAGATAAACTTCAAGTAGAGCGATTCTATAATTAATTCTGAGTCAACAATCTAAATACAAAATAAATTTAAGGTTTTTCATTAAGCCACACAGATTGCTTAAAAGACGTGTAAGTTCATATAAATCAGTAGAAAATAGGCTTATTCATATTTGCTTTTTCTTAATTACTTTATTAGAACAGAAACTAATTTTGATTTTAAAATTAAATATGTACTAATTAATCATACAATAGTCATACGTAATAATGTTCAAACTGCTAGCTATTCTTTTCCAGACAAAACTGTATCTTTTAGATAATAAAATTTAATACACGTTCCATTAATTAAAAGTGTGGAGTTAATTAACAAATCAAACCAATCTGTAAACCTTGCTGGGCACGAGGTCGGATTATTAGAGTGATTCCAAATATTCAGAATGTTTTCGTTTAACCATGCTGTTAAATTTCAAGCATTGTGAGTTGATGCATCATCATGAATGAAAAACTTGTTGGGTCTGAGATTTAATATAATATATTATGCAGTGTTTCATGTAAAACATTCACGCATTTAGACAATAGAAAAGAAATACTGACCCAAGAATGCGACATTTGCAGTAAATATATTGTTAGGCATCACATTTACTGAAAACCTTTTACCGTTTTGCTCTAGAAAGTTTGGATAAATCTGCAGTTTAATAAGACCGACACAACTTCAAGCTGTTCCAGCGTCATCCTTTACCAATACTCTTATAAATTTGATATGTCAACCATCTTCAAGGTCTTCCTACATATCAGTAGTGTACTATCAAAATAGTGAAAGTTAAGGTGGCAACAAGTTACATCATTTAGGCCAACACAAACTGAAACGACGACAACAGCTACCAGTTTGCCTTAAATTGTACTTTGAGCTTGTCCAAGCAACCCAAGCAAAGACTAGTATATAAGCTAATTTAGTAACCTTACTTGTTATGGCAACTTGTTGTGTTTTTATTTGAAAATGTTTACTTATTTTGGGAGAGAGGCGATATTATTATTGTTCCCAATATACTTCAAATGTAGTAGCAGTCACTCATTTGATTGATTCCTATTGGCCAGTTTAATGTGTGTGGCCAATTCACTGTTCTCTTTCTACTTTCCTTTTATAGCCTAGTATGTATTTTTGCTTTCTCTACAATCTCTCTCCACTTTTTACTGTACTGCAGTTTTTTTCCCATCTTTCAACTTCTAGGATTCTAACGTCCATCCAATCACTTGGTCATTCCATCTTATCTTCGATCTACCTCTTAATCTACTTCAATGTAGTTTCCATTTCTTAGTTCTTGTACTGATGCTATACCTTCTATTCTATTAAGTTTTATCATTCTTACTCTATCATCACAGAGGTTATATTCTTTGGGCATTCTTCCTTGTACCCATATTTGCTCAATTGACGTAGACACGTGTTTCTGACTAATTGGTCGTCATCAGTACGGTGTAGCCAAGGAATAAGGTGGGATAACCTTGGAGATGTAAGCTAAACGGAAGACCATCAGGTGACAGACCACCATTTGCAGCTTCAGCTAGAGGATCCTCGGTTTTGAGGACAACAACTAACGTCGCCACGAGGAAGACAATGTCAACCTGCGTGCCATCCGAGACCCAGGAAATGTAAATGAACAGCGGATTATACCCAATATTTTTCTTTTTCTGATATTTTATGTATCCGCGATAATTTCTTATTCTTTCATTTACATTTCCTGGGTCTCGGATGGCACGCAGGTTGACATTGTCTTCCTCGTGGCGACGTTAGTTGTTGTCCTCAAAACCGAGGATCTTCTAGCTGAAGCTGCAAATGGTGGTCTGTCACCTGATGGTCTTCCGTTTAGCTTACATCTCCAAGGTTATCCCACCTTATTCCTTGGCTACACCGTACTGATGACGACCAATTAGTCAGAAACACGTGCCTATGGTTGCTCTACAGCGGATTATACCCAATATTTTTCTTTTTCTATATATATATATATATATATATATATAGCTTCCTACTGATATTTTTAGAACCCGTCGCTTTGTTCTTTCTCAAGTCGTTAATGACTTCATAGCACTCTTCCCTTGTTGGTCTGAGGTCTTGTTCTGTACTTTTTTGTTATTCACAATATGACTTTCATTTTCCTTAAAATAGTACCGTTTACATACTTTTCACCCCTTACTTTTCATATCAAGCTGACATAATCCACAAACTTTATTAACCGCTAACAATTAAAAATAACTCAGTCAGGTAACAATAAAAAATCAATGTCAAAGTACAGATTTTAGAGAAAAAAAGTCTAGAACGTTTTTGATGTTATGTAAAATCACGAGTTCCTTTTATACTCGACATTTGTCAAGCTTTAGAGTAGTCAATAACGCGTGTGGAAACCTTTTCCTTTGATTGAAAGTTGTTAGATAACTGAGTGCTTCCATTGTGCGTAAAATCCAGTGTAAACCAACACGAATAGGTAATAATGTTTTACGCGATTTTCTTATTGTTCCATGGGTGAAAGATCATCGCGCGTTGAGAAATGTTATTCAGAAATACATTTCTCGTTTACTTTAAAAGAAGAAGAAAAGATAAATGAAAGCTTTTGAATAAAAGGATTTTTTTTTCATTCGACTTGATAAATTGGAGATTATTAAATTATTGTTGTCGACGTAACAGTAACAATTTATTAAATCTTGATTTACAAAAAAAATACAATTCGCGACATTGAAGCATTAAATATATGATCAATAACAATACACATAATAATAGTTCTTTGAATGACGTTTTAAAATGGTTTAAATTGGTAATTTACTTTATATTTCTTGGAAATGCTTTATATACTTTTGGACCAATACAATTCGAAGACTTTATTTTTTTTAATCTTGGAAATTTTGAATAAATAACTAAATTCAATACATGTACATACATATATACCGCATGTGTCAAATATCATTAGGCATAGGGAATCAATGTATACGTATGTATGTAATACGTGGCAACGCGAAACCTACTGTCCGTTTCAATGCCGGCGACGACCATTACCGCAACGATTTTGTCCAATCCCAATTGTCTCAAACCAGATTTTGTATTCAATGTTTAGCGAAGTTTAGCGCCAGACAAAATATTGTTTATACCCATGAAGCTGGTAGAGTAGAAAACGCAGTTGCCTTGGGAGAAAAAATAATTGAAACTGCTAATTCAGTAACCGCTTGCATGTTAGCAAACGTAAGAGCAAATTTCTACAGCCATCTAGGGCACTGCCTTCTATGCAGGGAGGAATTTTGAGCCCCTAGTATAATTTATTAATATTTTCAGAATCTTTTTTTATTAATTTTATTAGAATTACGCTTATGTTTGTGTTAAGCACCCTGCATGCAGCTTAAGAATTTTCTGCATCTACTGAAAGAAGAACAAAATACTTGCAACTCGTAATGTTATTTCTGAGCGCATCACAAACACCCAAGTTGGTGGTCAAATGATTACTGCTAACTTGTATTTAGCACCCTTTTGCAACTGCCCCCATAACATTAACATCAACAAAATATTTGCCAAACTAATCGGCAATAGTTTCGGGATCACTAATCACTTTTTTATGATATTTCAATGTAACATTTGAATTACTTGATTCATTAGAAAAAGTGATTATCATAGCCAAGCCACTTTGGATGGATTTCCCAACTCCGCATTTTTTATTTTATAAAATTCTTTCGCAGCATTAGCCACAAGTATCCTATGTTCTCGTCTGGTGTGCCTGTAAGTGTTACATAAGTTGTGGTAGGCATTTTGAAGGCTATGGGAATATTTGACCCTGAAGCTGAAATTCCCAGCTCTATCGTTAATCCATTTCTTGTAACGGTACGGCATAATTAATGATTTTATAAATTTTAAATACGAATATGAATTGTATTTTTAAATCTATGCATTAGAAACCAAATGATATAATTTTTTGAACTGTTTACCATAAATGTAAAAGTTAAGCACTAGTTAGATAAGCATATTTTTATATTAATTATAAGATTTGCCGCACAAAAGTGTTTATGTCATTGCCGAAGTTCTGTTATCGCTGACTTTGTGTATATGTCGCCAGTGCATGATGGAATGTATGCGAAAGAGGAGATAAGCATGGACGTTCTAATAAAAAGGGGGGAACCTCGAGACTTGAACGAAAAAAGTGGGCAACTAGATTTTAAGTAAAGAAGTCGAGTAACGGCTCCTATAATTAAAAAGTAAGTCGACCCACACATAGCGGTCGATATTGTATTAAATTGTTATTATAACCTTGAAAGTAAATAAATATGTTCTTTGTTTACATAAAAATCGACCGCCAAACAAGTGTTAAATGTGTACAGTCTATCATATCTTCCTATAAGAAGTTACTGTTGCGCAAATAGCCACTAAAGAAGCTACAGGCGTCTCTACCGGCGAAGGAAGACTCCTACAAAGCACACTAACAACAGGAAGATCTTCTTCAATGAAAGAAGATAGAAAATATACAAGGTATTCACCAGTTTTATGTGCGAGTGTTAAATAAAGTAGGACGTCAAAATTCGTCTTAATATAAAGACGTAAATAAATAAATATAATAATGTGAGAATGAAAACTTATATAATAGTTGTCTTAGATATGATAATATTTCAGTATTTGTAAATTGTAATAATTCACAACGAATATTTCAATATTTAAAGGGCTATGAAATTAATTTATTAATGTATTTGTTTCTAAATAAAATTGATATTATTTTATGTATGTTTTTTGGTGTTTGTGTTAATATATGAAAGAATCTTGGTTTCCGATACAAATATTATTTATATTAATATTACTCTTTTTTGTTTAATGGTGCCAGGTAATGTCCTAAGACTATTTGTTGTTAATATCTCTTAATTCGGATCGTCCTGGGAAAATGAGCTAGTCCGGCAAAACGATTCAATTATTTTATTTTATTTTATTTAAAAAGTATTAAAATATAAAGGGCATTATTAAGAGGGCTATTATATTATTTTTGAAGCCGTTATAAATAATTAATAATAATTTAAGGGGTTCCTTTACATCAGTGGTTCCCAAACTTATTTTGCCTACTGCCCACTTTGAGAATAAATTATTTTTTAGCGCCCCCATTTTTTCACCTACTCAAAAACCACTATAACTTCAAATTGAATTAATTATTGTGAGCTATATTAGCGGAGATTAAACATTCATTCTAAACGAGACTTTTACTATGGGTTATAGTAAAAGTCTCGTTTAGAATGAATGAGTTAACTTGAGACCTGAGCGTAGTAGGTAGTACACAACGGCGCTCAGGTCTCAAGTTAACTTTTACGGGCTACACCTGCCAATGAGAATGATTATTGAAACGCAACTTTATAGTATTCAGACAAAGTATCTTTTATTCAAAATTCAAAATAAAACAAACATAATCGATTCTAATATAAAAACTAATGTGAAGGATGAATCTGATGCTGTTTAATAAGTTTGTTGATATCAGGTTCCAATTTACTCAAGAACAGCCGCAAGTCACCACGTTCGGTAACATGCAAACGATTTCTCTTTTTAGTAAGCAGCGTTGCTACAGCACTAAATCCACGTTCACACAAATATGACGATGGGAATGCTATCAAGAATCGTTGAATGATTGACCACAATCCAGGGTACAATTGCGGGATCGGTTTTTGTAGCCAAAATTCTTGGTAGCCATTTTTGAACTTGATTTTTATTTCCTCGTTCGTTGTCAATTCTATAAGTTCTTCTTCCAGATGTGGTGATATTGCTGTGTTGACATTTGAAAACGGATCCAACACCCAGTCTGGTATTTCCAAGTTCAAAATATCCTGGTATCGTTCGGTGAAGTCAATGTGGAGCTTTTCCAAATGTTGGCAGTAGGCAAACAAGTCGTCGTTACTGCAGGATACTGATAAATTCGGAAAATTATGAAACTCACGTCTGCCCATATTCTTTTTGTGTAGAAGCAGTTTGGCTGCGAAAGCAGCAACGACATTTTTTGTTTTAATTAAATTTAGTTCATCGCCTTGCAGTTGGAGATTCATGTTGTTGAACAATTTATACAGGTCTGTCATGTAAGCTATATCATTTTTTGATGTAATGAGCTTGTTGCGCAATTCTGTATCTTTAGTTTCCAAAAACTCTATCACAGAGTCAAACAGGTTGTAAAATCGAGTCAGACAATTGCCTCTTGATAGCCAACGAACTTCGGTATGAAACAACAAACGGTTGAAATCTTCGTCATTAGTAACACAAAGCTGATGAAATAATCTATCATTCAAAGAGCAGTTACGGATTTTATTGACTGCTTTGATGACATATTGCAGTGATTGAAATAGTCGTTCACTTAAATTTCTAGCAACCAAATGTTGTCTATGAATAACGCAATGTACAGCAAGGACATCTGGAATTTTATTTTTTACGTACGCTATGAAGCCTTTATGGCACCCTGTCATAGCCGGAGCGCCATCCGTAGCAACTGATATAATATTTTTCAAGGGAATCTCTTTCTCATCACAAAACTTTTCCAATGTATTGAATATGGTTTCGCCTTTTGTATCGGTCTCTAAATTTCTAGCAAACAATAGTTCTTCACATATTTTCTCATCTTTAATAAGCCTCACGTAAGACAGCAACAATGCTTCATTAGTTGGTAAAGTGGACTCATCGAGCTGAATTGAGAATTGACTAGTCCTCAGATGATTGCACAATGATTCTTCTATGTTTCCGGCCATTTCATCAATTCGTCTTTGCACAGAATTATTACTCAAAGGAATTTTTCCGATAATATCTGCGGCCGGTTTATGAAGCACAGTAGTTATTACTTCCTTTATTGCTGGCAAAATTAACACTTCTCCGATGTTGTGTGGTTTGCCTTTTTGAGCAATTAACAAAGAGATGTTGTACGAAGCTCGAAGTCCGTCGTCATCTTGCTTAGCAGCCGCCGAAAAGAGTTTTGCTACACTTGGCCGAGTATTATGCTTCTTCTCTAGGTCTTGAAAATATGCTACATTCTTGTCTTTCTTATCTGGATGCACTTTATTCAAATGATCTTGAAGTCTTGAAGGCTTCATTGCTTCATTCGAAAATGTTTTTAGGCATAGAAGGCACAAAGGCGACGATGGGTTTGTAGGATTTTCAATGAATCCGAATTTAATATATTCCGCACAGTATTGCCGTCTCTTCTTTTTTACTTCCGACATTGTTTTGTTTTGAGAAATACGTAAGTATAAGTGTTGAACTTAAGTACTGCTTATCTATTACGCGCGAAACCGCAAATGAAAATAAAATAAATATTACGTTGTTTATATAGGATTGCATAAGCAGCACGCACCGACAGGAATAAGACAAACATGCATAAACTCGTTTATCTCATTCGACGCTCAATCGTACTCAACAAGTAAGAACAAGTATTCTATGAACCAGCCGATTGATACAGTTGCCTTTTTATTTGTTTGTTTGTGTCTCTTTTCGTTTCGAAACGGAGCGACCGATTGATATGTTTTTTATTTTATTTATTCAATAAAACAGGACAGATATATGAACTACTCGGAGAGAAATATCGAACCGAGTTGGTTTGAGCAATCTCTTAATTAATATTAGTTGATGTTCACAAGCTGTAGTCGAGAGTAGGGATGGGACATCGGTGGGTAAACATCGATATCAAACATCGATGTTAACATCGTTGATCAACATCGATGGTTGCAAAATATCGACTACCAAACATCGATGTTTTTAAACATCGATAATTATATTTATAGATTTATTTTTTGGCAGTTTAACAAAAACTTTATTATAACTTAATTAATTTACGTCCTTAACAAAATGATATAAAAGATATCACTATTCAAAAAAAATAATAAAAGAAATATATACATTTATAATATGTAGTTAACTTTAGATACTACTCAAAAAAAACTATATAAAAAAACAATATTATGCAATTACGCATGAAACAACCACATGACTTAAATCGTCTGATACTTAAAAAATATATACATTTACGTGTATCAAAGCTTTTTAAGAGAACGATTTTTATTTGGTATTTTATAGTCTTGCATTTTTTTTTGACTACGCTGGCAAATACCGAGATACATATGGATATGGTTTTATATTTCTGATGTGTCATCTTGCATTTAATACGTGTATCGTCGTGTATGATTGTACGCACTAGGGAATTTCCCGAAGAAGTATACATCGGTAATGTCTATCTCCCTTCTTTTTCTATGAAAATACGTTTACCTCCTTCACTTATTCTGCATGCATACATAATTTAACTTTTATTCTGCACATTAAAAGTACTATAAATTTATGTATTTAATTATATATTATTTAAATATTTATACTGAGTAATATTTAAAAGAGCCTAAAATGAAATATTCGAATTTATATGATATAGCACTGTGTAATTTAAATACTTCTTTTATTCGTAGACAATTTTACATCCTCGTAGCCTGTATGTGAGCTGTTAATTTGGAAACATTTTTGTATTTGTCAACAGAGGACGCTGTTTTATTTTGTGATTAGTGCAAATACATTTTGTCAAGCTTAAAAGTTCGATGTTCACTATATTTCTTCTAACATCGATAGTTTATCGATAAATCTAAATTGCAAACATCGATGCAAAAACATCGAACATCGATCCTAAAATATCGATGTTCAATGAACATCGATGTTTATCGCCCATCCCTAGTCGAGAGTCGAGAGCTCAGTCGGTGTCTAAGAGTCCTCCTAGATTCTAGATGAAATTACAAATCGCCCCCTAAGCCTTTACACAACGCCCCCATTTTTTTTCTGGGTCTCTTACCGCCCCCCTTTAGACCTGCAGCGCCCACAAGGGGGCGTTATCGCCCACTTTGGGAACCTATGCTTTACATTATGGCAGCCTGAGCAGGAAAAACCCTCCCAGCATGATAATATTTATTTTGAGTAATATTACTTAAATTCGATTGAATTTAGATACTACTATCATCATCAATTAAGTTTTTTAATACTTCATACTTTACCCTATTCGATATCTATTTATTTACAAAAACCTGACCTAAAGTTGGTCAAGCTTTGTCCACAACCCTTGTCGGAGATGTTACTAGACAACTCAACTGTATACGTTAACGTGTACAAATAAGTTTTAATTTTACTGTGGGGAGTACTTTATCTTAATAAATCCAAGTGTGATATTCAACTAGAAGGTCATTACTTCTATTTAGTACGTCTATTATGCATCGTCATGCCTGGTAAATATCATTAGCGGGTGCATATAAGTAAGTACGGATGTATTAAAACCATAGTTTTACATTTAACGCTTAGAGTTTGGCCACCGCAACATTGAAATTCATTTTAGTTACGACTGCAGCAGAACAACGAAGCTATGTGATTTAACGCTGCATGCAACTGTGTGTATGTATGTGTTCATATATTGTAGACGTGGAAAGTTCAGAACGAGTAAAGCTGAATACGTGCAGATAATATATTGCTCGCTTCAGAAATGGTGTTCTTCTCATATCCGAGGACGTTCAAAATTACACTTTATTTATTACTGATATTTTAGATGAAATATTTGAATTTACTCGCTTATTTTAGGCAAACCCTATGAAAACACATGCGAAATTAATATCTCAAGTATTTATATTAGCCTGCACCTTACTTCGAGGTATTTTTAATTTTTCAAGCCATTCTTAATTTTTCTTTCTTAATGTAAAAGTTCAGTACTGTCTTTTAAACTTAGTGGTTAATTACTAAATTTTAAATTACTTTACAATTAGTTTTTCTGTGTTTTAGCACTGACAGTTTGATTTATCTGTCAAAAATATGCATTTTAATGCACGCTATATTAGTTTGACATCCGATTTATTGCTATACCCTACGAGTAAAGAATAGAACAGGAGAAAGTCTCCTTAAAAATAATATTTGTCCAAAGTGGTAACTCAATATGGCCGCCGTAATGCATAGGCGTGTATAATATTTTGTATAGGGTATACGTACACTTCCTGTGTTCTCGATAATCATTTAAAATAGGTTGTTGGTCCAAAAATAATTAATGAAATATCGTGAGTGTATTATGTTTTGAATGCTTTTCTTTTTTTTAATATATTATAAACGGATTTAAAGAAAATCTGCGTCAAAAATATAACAAATATTAAATGACTTGGATATGTATGTTACGCCACTGAACACATAATCGGACATGTCAGATATATGACAAGTTATTTAAAATAACTTTTTTTTAAATTATTATTTCATATGTTGAATGCCAATGAAATAACTTACCGATGAAGAAAAAAAGTGATATTCTACGTTCTTGCCGTTTTAGAACGACCACAAGCCACACAATTCACCATTATAGAAACACTAAAACGTCATTTTTGACATAACAGTATATAACTGACCTTCCTTAAAGTGGTAACTTCCATCCAAAATAAATTGCATATAGATTCTTCGGAAATAAATCCACAATTAAGGCAACAGAGTGGTAAATGTAGTAATCACAACACATGAGAGTCAATAAAGTTGTCTAGAAAACAAACCATTTCAAAGATGTCAAAATATTTGACTATTGATAGCTAAAGCGAATGTAGTATATTGTTATTTCGCCTTGTTCTCAACCAATAAAAAAATAACTCTCACATGGGTCTGACCAGAATTTCGTCTCTCTCTTTTTGGAATAAGCTATAGTAGGTATGTTTGCAAGTGGATAAGTGATTTTGCCATGGTAGCCGTAATTCAATTCTGACAGTATCGTTCAAATAAACGCCATACCTAACTTTTGTATTTTTCTCTTTGAAAATGAATCGTTTTGGCAGCGCTACCACAAAAAAAAAAGATGCGGTATCAAATAGCGTGCCTCATAATACAAAAAAAAAAAAGAAAACATCAATATGGAAGCAATTCAGCCAATTTAGCTCCGAGAGAAATTGCAAATTGGACGGCAATATACCAGTTAACGTAATTGCTAGAATACTAGAAGACTAAGCCTATAATATGAAGAAAAGAGATGGAACCAACTCAAAGAATACGCTATCTGAAACACTACTGCAAAATGTATTCAAGAACAATATTTCAATGAATTTAAGATAATTTTTGATCCGTTTAAGTATATTATTTTTTCAATCAGCACGCAGTGCTAAAAACGCAAAAAGACAAGAACTGCAAAGCAATCCCAATAAAAGAAAAACGAGTGCTACTGCTTTAACTAACAAAGAAATTATAAAAATGTAAAATTTATGGGACGAGAACATCCCTAAATGGATTGCAAAAGAAATATTTCCATATTACTGTCTTTGAATTGGCTTGGAAAAGGATAGAAGCTGTACAGTTCTTCAATTAATTATTTTAGAACAGAAAAAATAATGACGGAACATTTACTTACATGTAGGCTCGAATACAATCCGATATTTTCGAAAACAATCTAGAATGGAGATAAGAAACTTACCGATACTAAGTGTCTCAAGGAATATAAAAAAATCTTGATTTATGTCCTGTTAGACTGTCTTATAAAATTCTAAGTAAAAAAAGACCAAACATCCTTATTGACCGATTGTTTTTGACAATGAATCAGTGTTATGAAAAAGAAGGCAGCAAGGGATGGTGCAAAAATATGCCTATATTTCCAAATGAACTCTCTAAATGGACCAGAGAATCAGCTACCAAAATTAACCGTAATGTCGACAATAAATAACCAGTTGTTTCAACAGTAGCCAAAGCTGGAGTAACTGATCTGCAAATCAATAAAATAATAGGCCACTCAAACACAAAATCCTTAAAATCTTACCTCCATTTGATCCAAATCATCACTCAGAAATTATTACAAATCTGAGAAACAAAAATAACCTAAATAGTGTTCAGTCGGCCACGAATAAAACATTTTATAATAAATGTGCATTGTCTAACTGTACTTTTAGTAACAATTAAGCTACTATTTACTTATGTATTAAAATAAATGTGTTTTTGCATTGTTTAAATAAAAATATTTTTGTTTGTTAATATTAATTAAATGTATCCTAAACATTTCTTAGTATCATTCTAGTTTGTGTTTATTTTCGGAACACACTTTCGTTTTGACAAAACTCATACTTTGTTGCATAAAAAGGTAAAACCGCTCCACCTGGTGTCGCGGTTTTACCATGTTATTTGTTCTTCTCTGTTACCAAGCAACAAAGCTTTCGTTCAAGATGAAAGTTTGTCCAGATTAACACAAACTCTTATAGTATTGCCCCTGATAATTATTTAATTAGGTACATTTTTAATTTTAAAAATTTACCCACGACTGACATGCGAACCCAAAACCTGCCAGTCTCTAGTCGGTTCCACTACCTCTACGCCACCGCGGGTGTATACGTTCGAGTCTTTAAATCGTACTTGATAATTATCAGTGCTAAAAGCAGAAAATTAGTGATTATTTATTCATCAATACTTTATTATATACCACAGGATCTTAATTTAAATTTATTAGAAGAATATTTTGAATTACTTGAGATATTTATTTTTGGATAAATATGTTTTACTTAATCTATCAAAATATGCTGACCTTACCAACGCTGATACTAAATTGAATCCTTTCCTGCGATTTAAAACAACCATAAATCTTATTCATTTCAATCACATCTTAAATCTTCACGGTCGAGTGCTGGATTTGATATTATCAAACTGTGGTTATCTCATTGGAATTGAAAGTGAGTCACTACCACTTACCGCAGAAGATAATCATCATCCTGTTTTGAATATTAATCTCACTTACAGGTTAATTTGCGAATGCCCACCTTTTATATCAACTGAGAACAAAAGATACAATTTTTATAAAGCCAATTATAATAACCTTTACTTAGATTTGTTGCTCGTTGACTGGTCAATTCTAGAAAGTTGTATTGATGTTAACGAGGCTGTATATGAATTCTATAGACTAGTTTATGGCATTATCAATTTTTTGGTGCCTAAGTGATTGGTTGAAAATTTTCTTTAAAATACCCGCAATGGTTTAAATTTGATGTAAAAAATGAGTTTGCTTGTTGTTAAAAAAGAGGTATCATATAAAGTGGGAAAAAAAACCGGTGACTTGTATTTTGAAAAGGAACAGCCCACATGCTTTATAATAGCAATATGCAACACAAGTTATATACTGATCCACGTTCATTTTGGAACAACGTCAGATCAAAAACATATACTGGTAAAATTCCCGGTAGACGATTTTAATCGAGAATATAACTAACCCACCATCTACCATTGTGAATGACTTTGCATTGGATTTTCCTGATGCTTTCTAAATCGTTCTTTTTATCATAAATAACATTACAATAGGTATTGCAATAACCAATATATTCGAATTAATAATGAAATTTAAATAGATATTATTTTCTAATCTGGTACAATAACAAACGCTATTAACGCATCGAAAATGCGTTTATAACTTATAAAAAAACGGACAGTGTGCCTTTATAGATTATCTAGTTCAATTTAGTTTTGCGAAGGTGGTTACTTGTAATTTGTAATTCTTATGTCAAAAAATCAAAATGGAATCTATATTTTCAATGAAACAAAGTAAAATATTTTACAACTACAATAATTTGTGCGGACGGTGTTCATCGAAAATTTTTCAAGTTTTAAAAATATATATCACTGGGAAAAATAAAAGAAATGAAATTGCAACGAGCCATTCTTCAACAAGAATCTATTCAAATATTTTATTTTGTATTATGTTCTTGAATTGTACCATGAGATGCATCTGAGGCATTTAAGTAATACCAGGTAAACTACTTGTACTTGTTGATAGAATATTTTGATAAAAACTGCTATTTCCATCAATTGAAGTGGTTTCGTTTGAATATGCTGGAATGTTTGCATTAGTTTGGCATCCGAGCATACGAGATATTTTAATTTTTTATTTAAGGAGGATTCAATATAACCATATAACCCTCAATCACAGCTGAGGACTTCCAACCCCCATGATTTTTTAAGGTCAACAAATCACCACCATGATTTGCTAAATGTGTTGCACTAGATCTTCTAAAACAGTTACCTGTAAACAATTCTGGATTTGGCAATTTCAAAAAACTCGCAATTTCCATTGCCATTGCCATTGCCATAAGTATTGTTTCGGTAATGTTTAGATATAAACAAGTTTGGATATCTAAAAAATACACAGAATGTTAATATAGCAAGAAATATCATATTTCACAATATAATTTATTAATAAGTACATCTTCACCAACACCAACAGGCGAGATATTCGCTTATTCCTATATTACAAAATCTATTCAGATTAAGACTCAGGCAAGGTTCCGTCACGAATATTGGTCTTTATCGAATGAACTGTAATTGTGGGAGGATAAGATTGTTCAAATAATCTATAGAATAACCGCTTAGAGGCCTGAATTTTACGGTAAAATCTGTTCATTTTAGGTAAACAAACGACGCCGACGCATCGATTTCGATCTAACGAGCTGTCACTGAACCGGAAAACAACGGAAATACGTTGACACCCCTTGATTTTGATTAGATAACTAACTAGCGAGTAGAAAGTCGAACAAATTAGTTATTTTCCTACCACATAATGTTGCTTCAATTTAGTTAGCATAATAAGAGGCGTGTGATTAAATTTACGAACAACGTAGATAGCAATTAATATATTTACGTATATATTCCAGTGAAAATACGTTTCATTGACGTGAATTTCATGCTTGTGTAAATGAAAAAGTTCAATAATAAATTATGGAAATTAGAAAAGAAAAAGTGCGATAAGAAAAAGAAATTATTAAATGTATAAATGTCAATACTTGTATTACTTAGAGCTAATTCTACAATTAATGTCTTGATCCTAATGTGATGCAGACATTATTTAAAAATAAAAGAAAAACGAAATTAAAATTTATATTGACAACCAAGTTACATTTATCCCACAGAAGATATATACAGGGTGAGTCATCTCCGCGTGTAGGGCTGATTGTGCCTTTACGAGTAAATATTTTTTAAGGTGTTTTTTTTTTCTTGTAATAGCTGCTCAATAGGAGCACAAACAATCTAAAAATATTTTGTAATATACAGAGTGTTTCATAACTTGTTGGCTGACCATAGTTATAGTTTTTTAAAAGAGATCCCCATAAAAAACATTGGACAAAACTGAGCCTGTATATGTAAAAATATGTGTTCAGTATACTTATTAATATATGTAAAACATATTTATTACGGAATAAAGCAGAATTATGGGTAAGGTATATAAACACTTTGTTTGGATGTACAGTGATGTTTCGATTTTAATTTTAATTTTCTTTGTACTTGTTTGGTAAACAATTAGAAGAACTAAAAAAATAGAAAGAAAGAATAAATATTTTCCATTTAGTAAATATACAGGGTGTTTAAAAAAGATGCGGCAATATTAAAGGGGTTGATTGTCCAGGTCATTCTATACAAAAAAGTTTATAATAAACAAGGTCCGCAAACGCGTCGTTACCGATCTACAGCGTGTTGAAGTTTAATTAAAAAAAAGTAAAAACTAGATTCCTCCAAGACGGCATTAAAGATCATAATGAAATTTTAGGCGTGTTATTTTTCAAGAAAAAAATAGGACGCCGCTGATTTCTCTAAAAATAAAAATATGTTTCTATTCTTTGTTCAATTGTGAAGAAAAAAGCTCTCTTAACTTTTTAGCGTACGACGTAACGTTTTTTAGTAAAAAAAAAACACACATTTTAGTGCATGTACATTTATTATGCTTACAAAAATCGCCGGTCGATGAGGAGAAGATTGGATTCTTGCACCCGAGTTCGAGGCGGTCACTTTGCACAGTTATTGTAATTTTTGCTTGCTAAAATTGTTGGTATGGTAAAATATTTGTTTTTGCCCTTAAATAAAACCCTTGTTATTTAAAAAAAAAATTCTGTAATAAATGTACATGCACTAAAATGTGTTTTTTTTTTACTAAAAAAACGGTACGTCGTATGATAGAAAGTTAAGAGAGCTTTTTTCTTCACAATTAAACAAAGAATAGAAACATATTTTTATTTTTAGAGAAATCAGCGGCGTCCTATTTTTTTCTTGAAAAATAACACGCCTAAAATTTCATTATGATCTTTAATGCCGTCTTGGAGAAATCTAATTTTTACTGTTTCTTTTAATTAAACTTCAACACGCTGTAGATCGGTAACGAAGCGTTTGCGGATCTTGTTTATTATAAACTTTTTTGTATAAAATGACCTGGACAATCAACCCCTTTAATATTGCCGCATCGTTTTTAAACACCCTGTATATGAAGTCAAAAGCATATTACTTTATTATAAGTTCTTAAGCTTCATAGTAATTTCAAAAACCAGGAGACAACACATTTATAATTTTAAAATTTAACCTTGACAAATGTCATCTCAGTCTTGCTAATGTATCGTATTGTAACGGTCGTTTTTAGATTTCATAAATAGAGGTCAAAAATTATTTATGTTAAAACTACTGGGTCCGGATCTAGGGCTCATCCAGAATGTCTCTGTGACTTGTATTTAGGTTGTCTGAGAGATTATTTAATCTTTGGTTTTTAATAAGAATACTTTTCATAAATATATATTAATATTATTTGTGTGGCCGAATTAAATATCGTCCATGATAAATCGTATTTTGATGAAAGTAGATAGATAGTAGCAGCTGTTCTATGCCTAAATGTTTATGTCTGCACTTTTAACACGATTGACAAATAATGCATTTTCTACACATTTATCAAGGGTATAAGAGTATTTAAAGTAGGATAATCATTTTTGTAAATATAATTTTAAAATGCGGACCGGATATAACAGATTTCAGTTTTACTCAAAAGCTTTTTAAGAAGATATTTTGTATTTGAAATTTACTTTGGAACAATTTCTGTAAACAAAATTCAGAGCACACATACGTATAAGAAAGTTGTGTGGTGGCCACATATAATTTTTTTAAAGAGTGCGATGGCTGACTTAGTTATCTATACAGCCAGCTAAAACAGTACAGCGATAACTTACAAAAAACACTTAAAAATTCTATGCGGAAGCTAAATTTGAATTATATGAAGAAAACGTGTCTATGATTTAAACATAATTATAATTGGTGTTATTTGAGCGAATCCTCAGTTTAGGATTTGTTTCTTTACAGGTAATGATGTCATGAATTAAGCACAGCTGATACATACCTGACGTAACTTATGCCACATATCTTAAGGAGTAGTTGAAAAGAGCAACTGGCCAACAAATCAGTTAGTTATGAGTTTTTCATATCAGAAGATCATTCGAAATATTGTGCATAATATGTTATGGTAAACGTTCGTGATACAAATTTCTCGATATTTATTAAAATACATTGTTTTAATAGGAATATTCTTTTGAATTATCTATATTAACCAAAAAACAACTCGGTTCATATTCAAACGTTTTCCATTTATGATATAACTCAATCTAATAAGAAGGAAAACTAGATTTTATTTAATAATCCGTATATATATATATATATATATATATATATATATATATATATCTAAGGACCAATTGAAACACAGAAAACAATTTAGGCCAAACATAAATAATAGACTACCTCTCTATTATACCCGAGGTCAATTTTCTTATTTCCCTCTTTGGGGAGGTTGGGATATAAAAATCGAAGTCTGCTAATGATAAGCCTTATTTTTCATGAGCTACTACAATTATTACACACAA
Organism: Amphimallon solstitiale; assembly: GCA_963170755.1. Classification (NCBI taxonomy): domain Eukaryota; kingdom Metazoa; phylum Arthropoda; class Insecta; order Coleoptera; family Scarabaeidae; genus Amphimallon; species Amphimallon solstitiale. The sequence goes on from OY720682.1 coordinate 23,619,694, forward strand.
GCAAACTGTGGTGAGACAAAGGACACGCACGCAAGCTAATTACTGAAAAGGAAGAACATTTGTTGTTATTTTTGTTACTGCGTTAATCATTTAAAAGTAAAGCTTTTATTCACATGCGCCAAATCGATTAAATATTTATTAGTATATTGTTAGTATTGTATAACAAAGTGATCAATATCTGAAGGCCAAATCGAAAAAATACTGCGTTAAATTGTATATTTTCAAAAGCAATCGTGCAATAAATTATGCTTTTTATATTGTTCGGAAACGAACATTATTTGTTTAAATGGATATATACCAAAACTAATAAACACTCTATATTAGAATAACACAAAATATTTTGAATTTATTTGTATTTATATACTTATTTATTCAAAAATTAATAATTCATTATCTATCATTTAATAAACTTTATTCTTATTAACAATGTTTTGTAGAAAAATATGTGACCTTTGGTACCTCAGTAACTCACATTACTAATTGTCAAATATTCGAACTATATGCCGAGTTTCCAATGAAATATTTTTGAGGTCTATTCATAATCTTAACTTTCGACTATAAGCCCAAGGGTAACTAGTTCATTCCCGGACTCGTCTACCAATAACATCTAGGGTATTGCATTTAACCCTAGATCAACCCAGACTGTTGAAAATGAGTAATCAGAGGTTAAACAATGGAGTAATAATAAGTTGTCGGTGCGTAGCATATGTTACTATATCTAAAAACTCAAGTTGTAACGCTTCTATATTTTACAATACGGGCATAAACAATGAGGCCTTCAAGGATTGTTACTCAGACCTATTATATTACTACTATGTACTAAAATAATAATAATATTCTGAATTATTTTGTGATATATTTGTGAATTATTTTCATGACTGAGACCACAAACCTTTACTATTCGATAGTCATTCAATTATGTTATACATATTGTTATGGTTTATTGCTTGAATGAATATTACATGAAAATAATAGGTTTTTAAACCTATTGAAATTTAAATCTATATAAACAGTATACGATAGTAAATCTTAATTTTTACAATTATTCTTTTAATTACATAATTCGCGTCGATATTATTTATGTAGTGGAATTAAATGTTGTCTAAGATGCATATAGATCTTTTAAGAAACTACATATATAGTAGCGGCTGTCCTTGCTTAATTATTTAAATTTTCATTTTTAATTACAGATATCAAATTTGCCATTTTAATGATTAATTTAAATACATTTCTTGTATATTTTGGTAAATAATTTAATATATAGGTTATTCTAAAGTAAGATTCCAGTTTGAAATGGCCATAAGGTTGTCAAATTTTTAATTTGTACAAAAATAAAAGCACTAATTTTGTTCATGAAGGAAGGTGATCCAGGCTGCACCTTCAGAGCCCTTATCATCGGATAGCCAAAACCCAAAAATATATTGATTTTTGGAGTCCAAGACTTTTAACGTTACTACCTCCTGAGATTGTAGCGCTACCGATGCACAAGTTTAAAGCAGTAGTCAGGAAACACTTAGTAGACCCTAGTTTCTATACATATGATGAATTTCTAAAGAGTTTTTGATATCGTTTTTTTCTGTTTCATTCGTCTTTTTTTTACAATAGATGTTTTTTTTTGTTTCTAACATGTATTTATATTTATATATGTTTTATTTATTTATCGGTACACATATTGTCTGACCTTTCTGTAAGGTTAATTTACACGAATAAACACTATTCTTATTATATAATCAGTTCATGGAAATATGCTCCTAAAGAAGTAATCACCAACATTTTTCTTACGCACAATTATATTTTTTAATGCTTCTGATTTGGAGAATATAAAAAAAGTGCTGATTTTTAACGTCCACTCTATAAAATTTAAAATTGTTGATTATAATTATTGAATGACATCAAAGGGGCATTGGAACAAACTGATTATTTCATTAAAACAAATTTCAATTATCAACGTAAATTACCCGCTGAATGAACGAATAGACACGACTATTTGGTAAAAGTTTTCTCATGTGGTATAATGACGTTTTCTATTATTTCTTTGAATTTTTTTGAGTGATTATTTGGTGTGCGTGTCTCTAGTGTGTATAATAACTCTATTAGATCGTGAAAAATAAGTCGTTTCGTTTACATGATTCGATTTTTACGCCCCTGCTTCTCCAAAGAACGAGGGAAAACGAGAAAATCGTTCTCAAATATAGAGGGAGTCAATTATTTATGTTTGGCCTGAATTACTTCCTGTGTTCCACTTGCACCTTATATTGATTATCAAGTCATAAAGAATTTTATTTGGTAACAAGTTCTATCATTTGAGTTATAAATACGTAAATTTCAGTTTAGATCACTTGTCAATAGTTAAAAATATGTTTATTTGTAGATGAAAAGCAGCCGACAACAGTTGATATCTTGTTATTCGTTTTTAATTCTGATTTTGGTGTAATTTAATGAGAATTTTGATATTAAATCTTTATTTTCCATAAGACATTGCATATTTTCGAGAGAGAACTGCTGTTGAAAATGAATTTGTCCTTTTCTTAAATTCTTGTTGTAACTTTTAGAAGGAAATTGTTCAGCATAGTGTCCTTAGAATGATTCTTTTTCAAGTGGCATTGAATATTGGTAAGAGTAATAAATATAATAGTAGTAAACACGAAAATATCCATTACATATACATGGTGAGTCATTAGTAGCCGCTTCTTCGATTGCTCTTTTATGTTTTACATAAAAGGAAAAACAATTAGTGGAAGATTCATGGTTGCTTCGGGTGCATATATTTAAAATAGTTTAAGCTCTGACGCACTTACGGTTTCACCGAAAATGCATGGAACTTGTTTTTTTTAAATGACTCCCTCTATATATTTTTGGATTTTCTAATACTGGTTTAAATCGACTATTCAACTGTTTTTTTCTTTTTCAAAATTGAGCCAATAGTTTTTGAGTTATTAATTTTTTTTTGGAAATATTTGACCAAAACACGTGTTCAGAAAAAAATCATTTTCACGTGGTCTTTAAAAGTAAAAATATTAACTTTATTGGTGCTTGTAGCCAAAAAATTCTGCATCATATGGTTTAGGTTTCACTCGACAATACCTTAAAAAACTTTGTTTTTTCAAAGCCTACCTTCCGAAATTTTCATATACCAAAAACTTTTTTTTTTAATGGAACATCCGGTATTTTATAATTGCATCTTGTTCCCTTTTTTATTCCCTTTCATTTTTGTTAACAGTGTTCTATACCTATCTTTTGTAATTTCTGAGATAATCAATATAGAAGCACTTAGCGGTCAAATACAGAACTACGAGCGCTGTTCTATGCACCCAAATATTCGTCCAATAAAAGCTATAATGCGGGCGACTGCCTGGGTCAACTGTTAAAGAAAGTCGGTAGACATTTACTTCACATTTACAAAAGCATCGCTGTTAGTTATCATCAAAATTAATTATTCTTATGAAGAGTTAATAAATATGACTGACATTTTGGGTAAATCTGAAAGAAACTCTTTGCTGGCATCCAGACTTTATGCACAGCGATCCCTGGTAGAAGTCAATCGAAGCCAGAAACCTTTGAAAGTATAAAGGAACGGTTCGAGTGAACAGAAAGTCTTTAATATGAAGAAAAGAGCTGACAAAATCAGTAAATGGTGCGGATAATAAGTTTATGGTACTTGCGTGTGTAGACGAACACCCTCATACTAGTACTGCGAAAATTAGTCGTCAGTTAGATGTAAGTCAAATTTGAGAATTCAGAATAATTAGAAAATATGTAATTCATCCGTAGCATGACTTTCTCAATTTTTTGTTGTTTACCGACGAAGCCACTTTCTTTTAAAATGGATTCGTTAATCGTCACAATTATCGTTATTATAGCACATAAAAACACTCACTTTATCACACCTGCAAACTTTCAAAATCGTTGGTCATTAAATGTGTGTGGTGTAATAGTGGGTATTTACATAATTGGACTTTTGGACATTTCTTTGACGAGAATATTAATGGAAAAGAGTATCTTCGTTTTCTACGGATGGATTTTCATACGATGCCCTTCATTCTATAAAATTATTACTTTTGGAATAAACGAAAATGAAAAGTGTGAACACATGGATGTTAAAACTAACATCAAGCAGTAAATAATTACTGTGTCTTACATATATACCTTTATACGTAAAACGTATATGTATATATGCATGTGTTTGAGATACACACATACATTAAGTGCCATTGTGCGTTCGATTATCGACAATGGCACTTAATGTATGTGTGTATCTCAAACACATGCATATATACATATACGTTTTACGTATAAAGGTATACCGTGTGGCCGCCGTTCATAGCGCGATGCATGTATTAGTAACTACTGGTCGACTATAAATGGGCGTGCCAACTTGAATTGCCACACCGACAGCGGGCGTATAAGTTATACGTATAAATGTATTCGTAGGCAAATCAAGTGAAGAGCAGTGTAATAGGTAATGCGTTCCCGTTGTAAGTAATTATTTGTAGTTGTTTGAAGCATCAGATAATCACTGATAATATGTCAGTGAAGTAACTCATCACAGCTTCATAAACAACATAAAAGAGCAAAAATAAATAATAAATAACTCCTAAACTTTAAAATAAAAAAAACTTCTTAACTAAAATAATATTTTTCAACAAATATTATAATCTAAAAACTCAACTATAATAAAATACTGAAACATAAAATATTTACTTCTTAAAACAGAATTGTAATTCAACATTGCAATTAACCTGTAATTAGCTAAAAAAATGTTATTCTTAAGCAATAATAAAACTCGAACTGACGCCCATATGTGGAAGCGACTGCCCGACTACACCGTATAAATGTCGATTTTTTGGACAAATACGAGTGCATCATAGGCATATGCGAAATACTAGCTCTGTTGTAATCCAGTATAACACTGCGTCTACTTGTTTACCGTTCTAATACACAGGCATCTCTATCTGTTTCGCTTACTCTACAGGTATCGCGATAATGCAGACGCACGCGGTCTTATGGTATATGTAAGACACAGTAACTTTTGGAATAGTTTGATTTAACGCTTACTTTGTTTGACAGTTGAATAAGGAAGTTGGGTCCCATTCCAGACTTCCGAATATTTGGGTACATAGAACACAGCGCTCGTGGTTGTTTATTTGACCGCTAGTTTCTCCTATAGTGATTATCTCAAAAATTACAAAAGATAGGTATATGACATTGTTAACAAAAATGAAAAAGAATAGAGAAAGAAACAAAATGCCACAATAAAAAATCGAGTGTTCCATTTAAAAAAAAATAGGTTTTTGGTATGTGAAAATTTCGAGAAGTAGGCTTCGAAAAAACAAAGTTTTTTGAGGTATTGTCGAGTGCAACTTATACCACATGATGCAGAATTTTCTTGGTTACAAGCACCACCAAAGTTAATGTTTCTACTTTTAAAAGCAATGTGAAAATGATTTTTTTCTGAATACGTGTTTTGGTCAAATATTTTCTGAAAAAATTAATAACTCAAAAACTATTGACTCAATGTTGAAAACGAAAAAACAGTTGAATAGACAATTGAAAGCATTACTAGAAAGTCAAAAAATATATAGGGTGAGTCATTTAAATAAAAAAATTAAGTTCCGTACATTAGGTAAAGTATTTTTAGAATATGCGCCACAAGAAATCATGAATCTTCCACTAATTGTTTTTTCTATTATGTAAAACACAAAAGAGCAATCGGGGAAGCGGCTACTAATGACTCACCCTGTACTACATACTTATTTGCGAAAAACTATAAAAAAATAGATATTTATTCATGTTGTATAACAAAAGTATGTCGAAAGAAAACCAACAGAATAGAGTGATTAAAATTAATATAATCGCCAAATCGCATAAATAATACATAAACTACATAAAAATGATTTTTGCCCATATACTCAGTCATATAATGCAAACATAATGTATGAGAAAAGCTTTCATACGTTTTTTAGGATTCCTCATATTATAACCAACTACCACAGTCAAACAGTTACTTGTCATGAGTGTCAAGTCATTATTCTATGCAATATCAAATAATTATCAAAACATCTTCTATCTGAATCAAAATACTAATTAAAGAATATGATGAAATTTATGCATATCTGGTTATAGAGCCATTTTTGCAATTTGTTTGGAATAGAGTTATAAAAGTTGGTACAATTATTTTGATTTACATTCTCCCATTCTGTGTGAACTATTTCAACCAGTTCACGTCTATTTTGAAGTCTTTCCATTTAATTTCTTTATTTCTTTGATTATCAATCCCGATTATTTTTGATAATATTAAATCAGGACTTCTTGGCGGAAAATCCGGCACATTAATATTAGTTCGTCTAAACCATGTTTCAACTATGTTCAATGTATGGATAGGACAGTTATTCTGTTGAATATAAAATTGCGATTTGGAAAAAATATCTCCACTGAAGGCAACATCACTTTACCTAGAATGTTCATATAAGATTCTGAATTTGAGTTTCCTTCTATTTCCCATAATATGCCAGACCCATGAATTGAAATTCAAACCAAAAGTTTACTTTGAAATTTTCTGGATACACATTAGTAATAAAGTGTTCGTCAAATCCGGTAACTCTTGAATGTCCATTTTCCTTGCTTTGAAATAATTTTTCATCTGTAAAAATTACAGTTTCCCAAAAGTGTCTGTTACTTACCAGATGTTCAAGTGCATATCGCACACGAGTTTCTTTGTGGGTCTCACGAACTATTTTATAATAGGTGGCGCGCGAGTCGTTTCAACAAATTAGTGTATTTCATATAGTTTAGCGGAAGTTCCTGTATTTTCGGTCTATGAGTGCGCACGCTTCACAGAATTTAATTGAATCAAATACAAACAGTGACATTTCAGTTCGTCAACATCACTTGTTATGTCTAACAAGTGATGTTGATTGTGAAATTCCAATTGCCGGCCACCATTACATAAAAGATATCACACGCACTTTCTTGGCTTTTTCCAAGTGAATTTGTAATAGTTATCACACAACATTAACTTCGCTGTCAAATCTATTAGGCAACCCAAACGACATGCCATTGGTCAATCTACACCTGAAGCACGAAAGAAAAAAATCAACAAGAATTTTGGAAACAGACGAGCAACAGTAGGCAAGACCGTAAACGGCACAAGTACACAATGCTTAAGCATGTTCGTCTGAAACAGTCGTGTAACGAGAAGCAAGACTGGAAACTGGAATTATGTGAGTGGCCAGAATGACGTTTTAATTGACATTTAATTTTGGTCGCTGTAAAATTGCATAAGGTTTTTATTACAAGTGATAAGGTCTTGTACATAAGTCGTCCACAAGCTTTAAGTACCTTCATAAGTATTTAATAAAATAGTGTGTTCTGTACCGTCGACTATTTGTTATTTTTACAGTCATTATAAATATAAAGCAAAATGAAGAAAAAAGTACACAGTTACCTTGGAAACACGTCTAGTAGAATCTATTCGTTGAGAGAATCCATGAATTGGTCCACCAAACACACCTGAAATCAATTGAAATATATCTCAATAAAAATTCAGATAACGCATACATTTTCATTGTATGAATGTAGGGAGGTATAACATAAATAAAATTTTCCCACTACAGTATATCGCGTCGACAAGCCGACGCGTCACCTTTGAAGAAGGTAAATTCTATCTAACAAATACAAATACACGCACATAGCAAGCTATATGAACATATAATTTTGTTATTGATGTGTATCTGTTGGCCGGATATGGGCTTTGTGATGTAAGGGAATGGTTCGGAGAACAGGGATTAACATAATTATACGCGTGGCTGAACGTTTATGCTCTTAGGTATTAAGGGTGAATAATTGTCTGTACAAATAAACACGTATGGCAGACAACGTTTCCGAAAGGCTAGATAGATATTGGTGTTTGAGAGTGCGTGTTGGAGTAAGACAATGCGTGTTTCGTAAATCACGTTTTCGAAAAGGTTTTCTTTATTTGCAACTTGAATAGTTAAAGAAATTGTTGTTAAGTAAATAACAAGAATTAATGCATTTGTGAAATGTCAAATCATCTTGAAAGTTTAGATGTAAGATAAGTAGAAATGTAATATTAGGTATAATTATTGTATATCATTAGGTATACAATTAAAAATGCTAACAATGAGAAAAAAATTAGGTGTGGCCATCACACGACTTTCATATACGTATGAAAGTATTACTTCCGGTCCGAATTTTGAAATTTCATTTATACAAAAAATATTTCAAATCCAACTCTAAAACTTTTGTACTCTTCATAAATATATATAGAATGCATAGTTCCGGTCCGAATTTTGATTTTTTTTTTTTATACAAAAGGTATTGAAAATTAAGTTCTAAATACTTTTATACTCATAACGTACCTGTCTAAAAGGCATGACTAGCAAAATATTTGCAAAAAACCGATTTTCGATAAGAGTAAAAAACCTACTTCCGATAGGAATTTCGTAAAATTCTTTTAATAAAATTCTTTTCAAATTTAATTTTAAGTACATGTGAATTCTTTATAAATTTGTCTAAACTTAGTAGTTGACGAAATATTGGCAAAATTCGATTTCTTCACTGAAGTAAACTACTACTTCCGGTCTGCCAATTTTGCTGAAACTCTAATCAGTTCTCAAGAGGGAGATTGTACCACTAAATACAAAGTTTGGAATACATAGCTATAGCGGCTTGACCGCTATCGTGGTCACAGACAGACACACAGACATTTTTTTTAAACCACTTTTTTGGTATCAGGGGACTTCAAAACGTGGACATCTGCAAAAATCTCGAGGTCGAAAATTTTCATCATCACAACACTTCCTTATACTACGTATAAGAAAGTAATTAAAACTTCACCCTTTATTTACAACTTGAATAGTTAAAGAAATTGTTCTCAAGTAAATACTAAGAATTAATATTTGTGTGGAAGTCCTTATAATATCAAATCATCTTTAAAGTTTAGATATAAGATAAGTAGAAGCGTAATATTGTGTGCATAGCAGCCGCTACAATCCATGTAATTTCATCAAAAGGTCCATGATTTATCGATTATGATATCCAACTTGACCGCAAGACAACAATACCGACTTATGTATGTTAAATGAATGGCAAAAAAAGAAATATTATTATCGTGAAATTGTTAAATTAGATGTTAAAGTGTAAACTATGTGTAAGGCTGCCATAGACACGTGTTCCCAATTTATTAAGTTTCTTTAGAATGGTAGCCAGAATATACTTGCTTTGCCGCGACGATTGTTTGTAGCTATCTGATAGGTGGCGCTGTATTCAAGTTAATCACAATTTCTATATTCACGGACAAAAATAACTCATATTCACAATATACAGGGTAAGTCATCTCCGCGGTTAAGACCAATTTTTGCCTTTACGAGTAAAGATATTTTAAAGCGCTTTATTCTTGTGATACCCGCTCATTAGGAGCACATTCTAAAAATATCTTGTATTATACAGAGTGTTTTATAACTTGGTGACTGACCATATAGTTATAGTTTTTTAAACGGAACACTATACAGTTATTCTTGGAGCTACGAAGTCGGTTAAATTAGCAAACTAGTAGGAATTTTTTTGCTGATTAAGTTAGTCAAAACAGAAGAACAATTGAAGAGCTAGTTTCTGAGATATTCACAAAAGCAACAAATTTTTAAATGGAACATCCTGTATATTTCGACATATTTTGAAAGAGAGTTAAATTCTAAACAAAAAGTAATGTATACATTATCGTCCTAAATTTAAAAATAAGCGAATAAAATGCACTTAAACTCTCTGATTATCATTACTTTAATATGTAAGTAGTATTAAAGTAATGATAATCAGAGAGTTTAAGTGCTTTTTATTCGCTTATTTTCAAATTTAGGACGATAGTGTATTACTTACTTTTTGTTTAGAATTTAACTCTCTTTCAAAATATGTCGAAATATACAGGATGTTCCATCTCAAAATTTGTTGCTTTTGTGAATATCTCAAAAACTAGCTCTTCAATTGTTTCTCTGTTTTGACTAACTTAATCAGCAAAAAAAGTTCTACTAGTTTGCTAATTTAACCGACTTCGTAGCTCCAATAATAACAAAGTTAGCAATAGTGCCGAGTTAATTTGGGATACCCTGTATATTATTACATTTTGTATTTCCCGTATAATTTTTAGTCAAAAAGTAATAAAATAGTATAGGCCTAAAGTCTAAAGTTTTCTACTTATTCCCGATTTTCTGAAAAATTTAATGTTTGTATAAAATTATATTTCTCGAAAACGACGTATTAGATAGACACATTTTTTTGGAGTATTGTTCATAATAAGATGACTTAATAGAAGCATATTTAATTTTTTTTCTCTAATTGCATGTGCAGAAAATTGGATTACAATTATACGACAGTTTTTGTATAAAACTCAATTTTTTCAAATGGAACAGCCTTTATATTGGTTCATTTTTGAATTGCTTATTTAATTTCACATCAAAAACATGTAAGGTGTTCATACTTTAAACGTGATTATTACAGAGCTATTGTCGTTTTTTGATATAATTTTGCCAACTTCATGTTTTTTATTTGAATACGTTATAGTAAACCATGATATTTGTTGCAATATTGAAAATTGAATGGATGCCATTTAATAAGTTGTTATTCAATTGACAGCCATGCTTCCATGTTTTTTAATGTTAAAATAATATCTATTTTATTAAAAATAATTTCTATAATGTTTAATATCAATAACAGCCGTTAAACCACGAAAAGAAATTGTTTTATCAAATAGCTAACGCAACATTTTTTAAAATCCAAGAAGTCATATACAAAATCCAAACAAACACTTTACAACGTAGTTGAACCCTAATTAATGTTTAAATTTGAATTGTTATAAAAATATTAGAAATGTGAGTAAAATTGTTGTTCTTGACATTACCCAACAAGTGTTAATTTAAAGTTTATTTTAATAAAAATTTAGTAATTATTTCTTTTGGGTACTACTAGATGGCGTTAAATAAGGATCAAAATTTTGAATTTATCAGAATCAGTAAATCTAAGTTATGTGACTGCCTTATATCGCGCAGCGATAGCGAGATACAGTTGACCTTGGCCAAAGAAATTCAGTGCGCTTTCTACATTTTATTTGTTTTTAAAATAAGGCGCTCAATTTGAATAACCCATTATATTTTGAATATCGTCAAATACGTCTTTTAAATTTTGTATAGAGTATATATTTACATACATTGATACATAACATGTTTTCAGACGATTTATTCCAACTGTTATATTATTTATAAATACACACTTATATATATTCAGTTATTACCAACAAAAATTGCATATACTGACCGTTAAAGATTTTTGTACAATAGTCTCGCATTTACGCCAACATAGAAATTCTAGACGTTTTACTTGTATTATATATGCAACATTCCTACAGTGACCGGCACTTTTGTTTGTCCTACATAGATAATTGCTCGTAAAACCGATCAATAAACCAATGTAACTTGTTAATAAAATTTTCAATAGATGTTGAAAACGTCGCATAAACAGTCACGTTCATCGTCTGGCGCTATGTACCATGACTTTGCTGCCGTTCAGCCACAAATGTCAAAATAATATTAATTTATGACTTGCATGGCCTAGTTCGTGAGAATTCCTCTTTAAACCATTTTACTACGCCCAGTTAACGATATGTATATATGTAAACGGTTTACATGTTTGTCCTATATACGTACATACATAGACAAAAATTTCTATTATATTCCCAAATATAAGTTTTGAAATTCCGAAAATGTACATCAAACCAGTGTGTGTTTCCTGTAATGTTAAAAGAGTTATCTACTTTTCCTCTAAAAAAGAAGGGTAATTATTAGACATTAATAATTGTCTACCATTTGCACTTTTGTATACATTACAATTTTGTATCATATGGCTACAAATCTTAACTTGGATTTAAGAAAACTGCTTATTGGTGCTTTCTGTGATACAAATTTTGCCGTCTGTAGTACTGATCAAGATCTCCTAATAAAGAAGTAGGAATTGCGTCTTTGTGGTTCCAAGTATATTATATAAGTATTGTAGCAGTATTGCAAAACTGCATACAATATGGGTTAGTATTAGAGTATAGTGTATACTTTGTATTGATAATTAGTATTTATATAATGTTAAATACGAAATTTATGAAACCTCCAACTAGCTCAGCTAATATTTCGGAAATTACCGTATAATAATTTCTGAATACAACCAATCTTATTCAAATTCTCTCTCAGGGTAAAACGTGTAAATGTGGTCCGATAAATTTATTTATCGGACCACATTTATTAATATTCTATCTTAGAAATGCCCATTCATAAATGATTTGTGTAAGTATATCATTTACTTTATGATTATAACGAATTTAATTAAGTTTATTTTTATATTTTTAGGTTAGCATCTGTTTTTTATATAGAAGACAATCTGTGTGGATAGAATGTACAGAAAACAAAATATACACATAAGATTCAATATCCAAAATATGTGGATTTATTTTAACATCTATCATAAAATTCACATTTATAACGGATAAGAAAATGACATATATATCAAATACTATTCAAACTTGTTCAACAACAATATTATATTCTTTTAACGATGTGAATAAAGTAATATATCCTCCACATATAATAAGGTAAGTTAGATAATAGTGTGATTAATTTGTAAATTCATACATTTAATTGGAATAATAAAAGCATAGATATAACTTTTCATCCAAAATAAATACTTCTATTTGCTATTTTAATTCAACTATGTATATGGATTAACGTTTTGTTTTATTTTTATAATACCATCAAAATCAGTCTATAAATCAGAACTTGAAATAATCTGTTCATTATAATTCCTAAATAAGTATACTACCATTTACGAATGGTTCAATATAATGAAACCTCAATTACATCTTATTATAAATAGGATATAATAGGATTATCGTATAATATTTTTCTAGATAATTCTTATAAAAAAATTAAAATATATACGACCTTTTACCATACAACTGTTCCTTTTATTACTTGCACTTGGAGTGAATTAAAAGAATGTTTCTTTGTAGATTATACTGAATTGGGATGATATATCTTGAACGAGGGGGAAACCGCTGACTCAGAAGTGTACACCATAATCCCATCATATGTAAATAATCCCACATAATCCAATATAATTCCAAATAATTCCAAGTAATTCCAAATAATTCCAAATAATTCCAAATAATTCCAAATAATCCATTGTAATACCACATAATCCCATATAATCCCGATAATCCCAAATGATCCCTAATTATTTATTTATATGTTCCACGAGTTCTTAGGATTTTGTGCACGTAAACAACAAAAGTAACATTTGTAAACTTAAATATTCGTGAAAAATAAAAAAAAACGAATTAAACAATAATAATTAGTCTTTAACACAGGATTTAATCTCAGATTTAATGTTATCATATTTCTTAGAAATCTCGGCGTATGCGATTTTATCTAAATGAAAAAGTTCCATTTCGGTGGCAAATTTAACAGGGTCTTGTTTAATTTTTGGCAAGGTAAACATTATATTTTGCTTCCTTCCACGTGTTAAAAAATTAATTTTAAAAATTGTTTCATTGATAATTTCAATAATTTGGTCTATATACCATCGTTCATCATAAAATACAGCGTAAAATTTATTACACTCAATTACACTTAATAATGACCACTGAGTGATGGGTCTGTGATGAGATTTATTTTCTCTGCCCCGATTTTCTTCACCATCAGAAGATGTCTCCGCATCTGAAGTATCAGTATATAATAATACACTGAAATCATTCCGATCATCGTCCTCACTTTCTTTCGAGCTCTCTCCAGTAATATATTTCAAACCTTTCTAGCTTATGAATTACATCTCTATTTAAACATTGTCTTTCGTCGCGACTTGCCTTTACATGATTGCGAAAATGAAGGCAATATCATTTCTGCAGCTTTACTGTTATTTACCTTTATAAATTGACCAGAAGCCAACATAAGAATGACTTCTTTATGACTACAGGTTTTCCATAGGCCTTTACTGTAACAAAGAGCCCAGTTTTATAAATTTTCCTCAAATATTTCCCACCTTCTTTTTCGATTCTTGAAGAAAAATCTTTGAAATTGAGGTCATTGTGATATTCAAGTGTAGTATTTGCATCTCCTTTTGTAGTACTCTGTTCCTGGTCGTGTTCCGAGTCACCCAGGTCCGAAACTAATTGAAAAACATTATTTGACTCTTCTGTGCAGGTAACAATATTTTCATCAATTGCCATCTCACAATCATCTGGAACATTCTCGGGAATATTAGTTTCCATCTCGGACTTCTCCATCACAACTTACATTGACAGGCAATTTTTCAGCATGTTCTATCCAAGTATTCACTTCAGAGCTAGAAATCTGATTAATAAACCACTTAATATCTTTATTCTCACTTTTTTTTCTTTGTATCACATGTCAAAGATGGATTCAACCTTGATTTTAGAGTTGGTGGTCTTAGATACGGAACAAGGTGTAGAAAAAGCAATTATATGTCCAGATAAATGCTTGTAAATATTTCCAAAAATCCATTTCTTAGGATGACCTGGCTGTTGCGCATATTTTTGAATTTTATAGGAACTTTTACAGTAGCATCTCATAACGCAATATAACTCATTTCGTATTCCATATTTGGTTTCGAAAATGATTTCAGAAAATTTTGTTTTAAAAAAGTACCATTGATCGTGGCTGATGCACTTATGTTTAATCCAGTTTCTTATAGTACGTGAAACATGAGAAGTTTCTTCTGGGAGATTTGTAGTGATCTCGTCGGTAACTACCGGTTGTGATCCTGATGCACCCACTAATGTAGTACCTGCCTGTCGACTTGTCCCTAAAAGTAAAGCAAAACTTTATTCTGAAATCCGTTCTTAATACTTCTTCATCTTCAAGAACGACAAGTAGAGTAGCACTTCTATTATCCGAGCTAATGCGGACCGGATCATGCTCCGATAATCAAAATCGGTATATAAAAAAATCATAAATGAATATTAGAGAAAGGTTTGGTCTCTTTTTCTAAACAATCATTATTCAACCGTTTAAAATTTGACATTTTTACTAACCTCGTAACCAACCGCACGTAACTGACTTAATACTCTCGATGCACTAGACAGAAATGGAGTAATAGCGAAATGAATAGCATAAACTCAAAAGAAAAATAAGTTTTCACAATATTCACACGATTTTGTTACAAAATATGCATAAAATTATGAATCAAGGGTCGGATAATATGGAGTACGATTAACATATAAGAAAATTGTTCGGATAATCTGGGTTTTACTATACATATACTATAGTACAGATTAACTGAGGTTTCGGCCGACATCTTCGCTTACCTAAAGTTCCAGTCTCGGTTCCAGTGCACCAATTTGTTGCAAGGGATTTATCTTGCGTTTTAGATTGTTGTAGAACGTTTCTTTTGAAATGGCTAGAAATTATTGTAATTAATTTTCTGTGACCTTGTATAAGTTTAAAATTTTCTGGTTTTTTCGAAAATATTCCAAAATACGATTCGTATTCCTCCTTGGGAATTAATGTTGGCACTGTCTCGGCCATAAATTTCTCCATCTCCAAGATGTCATCATCTGTGATTTGAACAAGTAATTGTGCGTTAGTAAATGCATTGATCCTTAAAAGATTTTTTATGCAGACAGGCACGGAAATATTTAGCTTATTTTCAACTTCGGTGAAGCACTCAGCCCCTGTTTGTGAAACTTCCATCTACAGAAAAACAACGGGCGGTTACAAATTACAATTATTCTCTTGGTACAAGACTCGGTAATAGATTTCAAGTCAGAATCATACCTTGATTTCAGCTGTAAATATTATCCGCAAATTATCTGTGCAATAATTCAGTGGCAGCAAAAATAAAGAGCATAACATGCTAGAATATCATAGTAATCATAGTAAATGCATTGATCCTTAAAAGATTTTTTATGCAGACAGGCACGGAAATATTTAGCTTATTTTCAACTTCGGTGAAGCACTCAGCCCCTGTTTGTGAAACTTCCATCTACAGAAAAACAACGGGCGGTTACAAATTACAATTATTCTCTTGGTACAAGACTCGGTAATAGATTTCAAGTCAGAATCATACCTTGATTTCAGCTGTAAATATTATCCGCAAATTATCTGTGCAATAATTCAGTGGCAGCAAAAATAAAGAGCATAACATGCTAGAATATCATCATACCGCATTACACTGACCTGTACAAATAAAATGTCGAGTGAAACGCGCATGCGTTCAAATCTCGGTTCAAATCAGTTCAAACTAGTGTATGATCAGCAATTTACCGCCAAATATCGTATGATCAAGAAATGAGTCGTAAGGCGTCATTCGTGAAAGTGAAAAACTACCAAAGGCACTTTCTGTTAAAATTCAATTTGATCTTTACTACTGTGATTGAACTATGGACATGACGTTTAATTTGAAGGGATGATTCGATTACATAAAGTATTGTCGATTATACAGGACAATAGATACAAAAACATTATTTCTGATGACCGTGGAATCCCTCATAATTCTACCAAGTAATCCCGCATAATTCCACATAATTCCAAATAATCCCATATAATCCGATATAATTCCAAATAATCCCATGTAATCCGATATAATCCCAAATAATTCCACATAATTCCAATAATTCCAAATAATTCCAGGAATTCCTACGGGGTGTACACCATAATCCCTCAGCGGTTTTCCCCTCGATCTTGAATTAACCTCCTTCCACCGATGTACTGGATCCCATTTGAAACTTCTCACAACTACAACTGAAACAGCTTCCTGCGCTCCATGAAATTAAATACTTCTCTTGATTTGATTCTTAAGCATCAATAACTCCAACAAGATAAACTGGGAATACTCGTTCCAACAAAGAAAACAGCCTTCTAGTGATGTGATTCTTAGTCCTTAACTGCTTCTACAATATAGACTGGAAATACTTCTTTTCGGTGAAAATAACAGCTCTCTCGTAATGTGATCTCTAGACTTCAACTGCTTCTACAATATGGACATGAAAATACTTCGTTTCTATGAAGATAACAGCTCTCTTGTAATGTGATCCTTAGACTCCAATTTGATCTACAATATGTACTGGAAATACTTCGTTTCGATGAAAATAACAGCTCTCTCGTAATGTGATCCCTAGACTTCAACTGCTTCTACAATATGGACATGAAAATACTTCGTTTCTATGAAGATAACAGCTCTCTTGTAATGTGATCCTTAGACTCCAATTTCTTCTACAATGTGTACTGGAAATACTTCGTTTCGATGAAAATAACAGCTCTCTCGTAATGTGATCCCTAGACTTCAACTGCTTCTACAATATGGACATGAAAATACTTCGTTTCTATGAAGATAACAGCTCTCTTGTAATGTGATCCTTCTTAGACTCCAATTTCTTCTACAATGTGTACTGGAAATACTTCGTTTCGATGAAAATAACAGCTCTCTCGTAATGTGATGCCTAGACTTCAACTGCTTCTACAATATGGACATGAAAATACCTCGTTTCTATGAAGATAACAGCTCTCTTGTAATGTGATCCTTAGACTCCAATTTCTTCTACAATGTGTACAGGAAATACTTCGTTTCGATGAAAATAACAGCTCTCTCGTAATGTGATCCCTAGACTTCAACTGCTTCTACAATATGGACATGAAAATACCTCGTTTCTATGAAGATAACAGCTCTCTTGTAATGTGATCCTTAGACTCCAATTTCTTCTACAATGTGTACAGGAAATACTTCGTTTCGATGAAAATAACAGCTCTCTCGTAATGTGATCCCTAGACTTCAACTGCTTCTACAATATGGACATGAAAATACCTCGTTTCTATGAAGATAACAGCTCTCTTGTAATGTGATCCTTAGACTCCAATTTCTTCTACAATGTGTACAGGAAATACTTCGTTTCGATGAAAATAACAGCTCTCTCGTAATGTGATCCCTAGACTTCAACTGCTTCTACAATATGGACATGAAAATACCTCGTTTCTATGAAGATAACAGCTCTCTTGTAATGCGATCCTTAGACTCCAACTTCTTCTACAATATGTACTGGAAATACTTCGTTTCGATGAAAATAACAGCTCTCTCGTAATATGCTCCTTCAATTTTAATAACACATTCTGTCTGGATTGGAAATTATATCCTTTGTTCTTCAATTCAATTTATATTAGATAAACGTATTGTTATACCATTTAACAGTACTTAAGCTATATTTTAAGTAGAATCGGCTAAAATATACGCTTTCACCGAAATTACAACCACTTCATCTCTCAAATTATTTTAATCTTTTTTTTATTTATTATTATTTCGCTGGTGATCATCCAAATTTTGAAAATATCCAATTGTAAATTTACACAAGATAAACATAATCAAAATAGATTTTAACATTCTTTACTTACCTAAGATTCATTCCTAATTTCAGTATTCTCTTTCTGATAATTTAATCCATATATTTAGTAAAGATTTTAAGTATAATTGTATTTAAACAAACCAGTTCTCATAAAATTGTTAGGGAAATGTCAAATTGACAATCAACTGTCAATTCCACTTTATAAAAATATACCGCGTTTTTTCCTTAACCAATTTACTATTCATATTCAAAATTAAATTCTTAATACCTTTCCACATCATTAATGTCATTTGAACATGTTTTTTCAATATAATATGTTATTACATATCATAATTCAATAATTAATATGCAAATCTCTTGTTCTTTTTAGATTTTGGTGGAATTCAATGTACGGTCGCGGTTACATAAAGGCGACCACTAATTTGACATTTTGTGTTATTTTCATAAATTTTGGTAAATCAGGCTTTTAAAATGTTATATATGTTGTCAGCAATGACAGCAAAAATTAAGTAATATGATATATATTATTACAATAGGAAAAAGTGCCGGTCGCTTTTATGTAACCGCGACCGTATATTATACCACGCGATCATTTAAATTCTAAATTATAGCAGGCGGGATTTTTTTTATTAGGTTGTCCAGAATGTCAATTATTGATTAATTGAAATTTGCGGTTATGTTATACTTTGTGACATTTGTGAATCTTATGTGTAATCGATTTAAATTTAATGGAAATGAAAGCATTACAAGATAAATTAGTTTTATTGTGAATTACAAAAGGTGTTCAAAGTGTTCTCCCCCTGTTGCAATGCAACTGTTAACCCTCCGTTTCATATTTTCAGAAGCATTCGCCAACATCTGAACGGTTATAGCGTTACATGCATTAGATATTGCGTCTTGTAGTTCTTCAAGATTTTGTGGGTTATTTTTGTAAACTGTGCTTTTCAGATACGGATAAATGATATAATCAAGAATCGTTAAGTCCGGACTGCGAGGCGGAAATTCAATGACTCAATTATCATAAAACTCGCGAATTCGAGCCATACTTTCCCATGTTTTGTGAGCTGTTGCATTGTCCTGTTGGAAATACCCATGTAAAAGTTCGTCATCATGAAGATTTTGTAAAAACGGTTCAAGTAAATTATTTCGATATCTATCAGCATTTATCGTTCCTTCAAAAAACACAGGTCCAAATATACGCTAGTACGTCCGGTCTATTGAATTTTATTGAATATTTAATAAAATCTCAAAAGGGAGATTATACTCTTCAAATGTTGATAACTTTAGTCATTTCGCCGTTATCGTGGCTACACACACACACACACACACACACACACACACACACACACACACACACACACACACACACACACACACACACAAAAATATTGCAAATTTAGCTCTAAATACTTTTGTACTCTTAATAAATATGTATAATGCATAATTACTACATATTTGCACAAAATCGCTAGTCAATATGAGTAAAAGTGTTACTTCCGGTCTAAATTTTGAAATTTTTTTATACAAAAGCTATTGAAAATTAAGTTCTAAATACTTGTATACTCGTAACGTACCTGTCTAAAAAGCATGACTTGCGAAATATTGGCAAGAAACTGATTTTCGATAAGAGTAAAAGACCCACTTCCGGTAGGACTTTTGAAAAACCCTCATTATAAAATTCTTTTCAAATTTAATTTGAGTACATATAAATTCTTTATAAATTTGTTTAAACATAGTAGTTGACGAAATATTGAAAAAATTCACTTTTTTTGCTGAAGTGAGCTACTACTTCCAGTCTATCGATTTTACTGAAAATCTAATCAGATCTCAAGAGGGAGATTGTACTCGTAAATACAAAATTTAGAATTGATAGCAATAGCGGTTTGACCGCTATCGTGGTCACACACAGAGATAAAGAGAGACGTTTTTTGAAAACCATTTTTTCGGTATCAGGGGACTTCAAAACGTGGATATCTGCAAAAATCTCGAGGTCGAAAATTTTCATCAGCACAAAACTTGCTTATACTACGTATAAGAAAGTATTGTTAAATATTTGTCATCTCCATAATTTCGTCAAATTGAATCAAAATCTGAATTTATAAGTTTACTACTTTCTTTGTTAGACACGTACGCATTCCCAATGGCTAAATATCATTATGTGAAAATATTTAAAATTAACCACCACTCCCATATGTTTGATTTTTATTTCCTATTTTCTTGAATGCTCGTATTTGTTGACGCTAATCGATTATTTCTGTACATTTATCCATGGAATTTTTATATATGAACTTGCTAATAAACCCTGTCCCTATTTAAAAAGCCCTTTGATATGCTACACGACCAATTGAATACATGACTCGCATCTACTCTATTATCGCCGGTTGAAATCATATGAATGATTTCCAATAACCCTATACAACATTCCAACAGGTAATATATGTACAATCACACAAAAGGTATGATCGCTGGTATTGACAACGTCTGATCAATAAAATAGCTTGCACCCCGTTACACAATGCAAAATGATATTCTGCACACACGTCTAATATTATTGTCGTTGACACGGAATATTATTCCGAGCTCGATATGTTAAATGTGGAGCACAGGGACGAGCCACCGGGCAAGTTGTTGATAGGTCCGACCACAGTCCACGTTCGGACCACCGGCACCGCCACCAAATCGATAATTGTAATTGTGGAATGCCGTGCCTAATGATATATTTTCGAACGTGTCCACATACAGTTTCATTCAAAAACCGACGCCGCAAATACTAAGTCGCATTAACGTGTTAATTGAAAAAAGACACGCGAATTTTAAATTCTTAATTACGTGATACTTAGAACTCGAATGAACAGTTTTGTTTGCGTGACAGTGCTGTTAATATATGTATTTGTAACCTTTCTTTACATTTTGTAATACATTAGTTATGAATTAAGTGAAATTAGACGAGTTAGACACAATGTAGTTATTAGCATATGGTCTGTTCGTGGGCTGCAACAAAGAGAATTTTCAATTTAGATATAATTTACAGCGTCAAAGACATGTTTAGTGTACGGCATTAATATCAGTCAAAATAATCATATTGCAAATAAAAAATTCTACGAAAACCTTATTGTAAAATAAAGACCAAAACTGCTCAACTAAATCTATAGTTGTTATATACAGTGCGCTCATGATGAAAGGAACAAATTCGTTTAAAATTCAGGTAATTATTTTGCAGAAAAACGCTCGGACAGGTCGATTAGTATTTTTAGTTTTGAATTTTTTGACATAAGAAAATTATACACAGGGTGCAGCAATCATTGGTTTTTTTTAAATGGAACACCCAATATATTATGCGTTTTTTAAATTGTAGAGTAAATTCTAAACACATTAAACACATTTTTGTGTAACATACCACATCCCCAAAATCAGCGGTTTTCGGAATAATGAGTTTTGTGATAAATTAAAATACACATAGGTAATGAAATAAAATGTTTAAATTGAACAAGGACACCTTGAACATTTTTTTAAAAGCCAACAAAACGAACCTGGTTTTGCAAATTTTATCTTCAACAAAAAACTCTACCTCAAATTAATTGATTTTCATGTATTTTTTTTAATTTATCACATTTCAAACGTCATTATTTCGAAAACCGCTGATTTTAGGGATATGGTATGTTACACAAAAAGTGTTGAGAATTTACCATAAAATTCAAATATGGCATAATGTACAGTATGTTCCATTAAAAAAAAACAATGATTGCTGCATATGTTCTTCTTTAGACACCCTGTATATAATTTTCTTATGTCAAAAAATTCACAACTAAAAATACTAATCGAACTGTCCGAGCGTTTTTCTGCAAATTAATTACATGAATTTTAAACGAATTTGTTCCTTTCATCATGAACGCACTGTATATTTGCACTATACATACTTTAATACATACGAAAGTAACAGAATTTAATTTTTTAATTTATTTATTTAATATTTAAACAAAAAAGGTTTCAATTCACTTCAAAGTACTCTCCACTGATATTAATACACATATCCACTATTTTATGCCATTACTCAAAACATTGCTTAAATTAGTCTCTTGTGATCTGACAGTCCGTCGTTTTTTTTTTCGCCTCAGCTACGTCGGTAAAACACTTTCCTTTCATGTCTCTTTTTATTCGAGGAAACAAAGAAAGTCACAGTAAGCAAGGTCATGTGAATTGGCGCACAGGCAGGGCTTTTTGAGCAGGGCCGTTATCGTTATTTGTTAGCCACCCCCTTTCATCCTTAAATCTTCTTTTAAATTTTGCTGAAATAAAGTACCAAGTCACTCCAGACAAGCTGTTCTGCTTCTTCATTGGTTTGTCGTCGATCTTCCAGGACGACTCCCCCAATTTTCATTATTTCGGGATTTGGTACAACGACCAGAGCAAAGTTTGTCATCAGCTCATATTTTACCTCTTTTAAAACGGGAAAACCATTTATACACTGAAGTTTTTCAACAACATCATCTATGTAGGCCATTTTAAACATTTTAAGAGTTTCCGTGCCAGTTTTTCTGAGGCAAGATGCAAAACTTTACTGCAGTGCGCCATTCACGAGAATCAGTTTTTGCAAAAAGGACGAAAGAACAACTGTCACTAAATAAAAATCACACAAACGGAACTTTCTTTAGAGACGACTCTTGGCTTACTGACTCGGGAATGTTAGCTGTTTATGCATATAGTGGCAAAGCGTGGTACTACAAAACTTCCAACAATACAACATCGTTAGGTTTCTTTTAGGTAACTCCTCGCATGTACAAAAATTGTACTAAAAATATGTAGTTGAGCTTTTAAACAAAGAAGAAAAAAAGAAAAGAACTTTACACAAATACATATATCAGAAACAAGTTAATTAAACGAACGTGCATGTTTATTTAACATAACAAAATAACGTTTTCTAATAATTTGTTCTTAAACTTAATTCTTAATCATAAGAGTAAAATAGTTAGTCTCAATTGACTGATTTTTATAAAACACAGACGTAGGATGAACATCTACCAAAACTTTAGAAACTTGGTAGAAGTAAATCAGAAATATACAGTAATAATACAATTTCAATAAAGAAACATTGTTTTGTGAATATCATATAAATGAAGCCAACTTTATAGACTAATAAAGAAGTTAGCAATGCACTTTCTACTTTGTGTATATATATAAAACTGGTGCTCGTAATTTATTTACACATTACTATTTAGAAATCGTCTAGCTATTAAATTAGGCCTTCTCCCAGAGCCCTGCCTGAATATTTAATTTAAACAGAATTTTATAATCCCATAATTATATTTACATGCAAGTATAATATTACTAAAATGATGAAAAAACATTATAGCCTGTAATTTTAAATTCATATTATCTTTATTAGTTTATGCAGATAATTTTCATCTCATTGCTGAAAACCCCTTTATATGGCGGTTATAATTATGTTGTATTCAAATAGAGGCTGAAATTGTAAAACGTAAAATGGAAATGACCGATGAGTAAATGAATTATTATTACAGACAGCCTTTATATCATACATTATACGTCAATTTTCAAAAAACTCTTCCGCCATATTAATTAGATGCACCATTTTTTTTTTTGAAATTTTGACATTGGGCTTGAGATCACCGACACCAAGAGCCCCCGAGTACCGAGTTTTACCTTAATCAGAAGAAAAAGTTGATTTGGCTCCACCTACTCCGCAGTGCGTAATTATTTCAATAATTAAATAATTATTTCGTAGGGCACGTAAATGTTAAAAGCAATATTTTTCCCCTTAAGAACGGCATACCCGTTTTAGAGTTATTGTATTTTAAATGGAATTTATAATAATTAAGAAAAAATCATGCTGTATATGTGAATGATTATTTCATCGCCCGGGAAAATTATGTCGAGCAGTCCGACGTCTTGTCTTATAAATTGCCGGTAAAATACACGAAATAAATACACAACATCGCATTCGAAAAAAAAATGTTTTGCCCCGGCCTGGGTTCGAACCGGACCCAGCAAAGTCATTGTATTAAGAAGCCGTCAATCTTGTGCATCGGGCTATCGACCTACATGTGAATACTTTGTTCAACTGCCATATTTATATGTAGACTTGACTCTATGTTGAAATCTGCAGTATTTTTTTTAAATCTCAGAGAAAATAGACGTGTAATCTTCAAAAGAATACGTTTAAATTGCGTCCAGATAATTAATTTAGTGCCTTGTCCGTGTCCTAAAACTAAATATATTATGTGTGTATATTTGCCATGAACCTATTCTGACGTTAATAATTAAAAGCAATCTTTTGCCCATTAAGAAAACTCGACATACGCGTTCTGGAATTATCGTATTTTAAAATTCAAATTTGTAATCATCAAAAGATAGTCTGTATGTAAAAATGTTAAGTCAAGCTACCGATATATAATATATTCACGGGCCAGTGCACATGAATGTGCATGTGTGTACATAACATGTTATGAGTATTGCACTTGATTTATTGTGTACATTCATTTCTGTGGTATTTCAGCCATTTTTCGAGTGCATGAAGAGTTTAAATTCCTTGTCCTATCAATACCGGATCTGAATCAAGTTCGAATAAGGATGGTAACGCTTCCTAAAACTATATTATTTTCAATTTCAAGTCGTTTTCCTCTCTAAAAATCGTCAGAGCTTGGCATTTCATGCTTAAAAGTCAATATTTGGAAATATTTAGTCTGCCTGTCAGATTTGCGAAAAGTCAATTTTGTGTTTAGTCCTCGTTTTTATTTACGTAAAATGGGCTTTCTTTAGGCACGTCATGGCTTAATTTCGCGTGTTTTGAAAAATTCGACGGAATACGGTCACACGTATATTTTAATTTTTTACGCGCCAGGCGACCTTAAAATATGTATTTGAGCGCGTTGAAAAGCAGAAAGTACGGGCTTTTTACCTGTACTTTTCCCTATGCGTGTTATACAATCGTTTCAGATGAGATACCTTCAGAAAATCGGGCACGTCGAAAACGCAACTTTTAAGTTTGTCCGTAAATATCCGGTGATCGGACAGAGCTATAAAGGCGAAATTTTCACGGTAATTAGCTCGGACATTCCCCTTCACGGGACGATCGGTACGAACGCGCTACCTATACGGGGTGTTGCACAATTTAGAGAAACATCATCCGATGCACGGTCCTATCTCTATCCCGTACTTACTTCAGTGAAAGAGCGAGAGTCACCTAACAGCTATTATTATGTCGCAGAATTCCGTCGACCTCATTATGACAAAAATGAGATATTTGTTATTAGCTTTTAAATATAGGTTTAAGCTAACAAGAAATTAACAACGGCATAAATTGTACTTAAATTTCAATAAAAAAAATACTTTGAAAAATTATAAATAAATGTTTTTTGTAAATAAATTGTGTTTTACTTTACCAGGACTCAGCGGAAAGAGAACAGCCCTTGTAATAATAATAATAATTCGGTGTATATATGTTAAGCAGTTTGAATGTGAGTTATTGATATGAGAACCATGCCGTAATGTAATCGCCAGTTATAATAAAGATGTGAATATTCAATGGTGATTAAAGTAAAAAATTAATTGCAAATCAGTTCTTTTACATTAATACCTGAGTACTGTTTGTTTCACAAATTTCACTTTACGATCCATTGCCTTGTATATTTTATTCGAATATTCCGATGAATTGAAAAACTATTATCTCGGACTACAAATTTTACTTACAACAGCCCGCATGGATTCAAAATAACACAAATTTAAAATTTTTGGGAACCAATCGATAACGTTGGTATTAAACTGAAAATTGTATAAATAAATCTATTTAACGTAACAACATAGTACGCTTAGTGCACTGCCACCGATAAAATAAAACTCTAAAAACGAATTACAGTAAAGAGATTTATTTGCATAAACTTGTTTTTCGCAAAGCCTCTTGGGAGTTCTGTTTCGATTTTCGAGAGTTCAGTTTATTTCGTAAGGCTTGTTGAATGAAAAAAGAACAGCTAAAGTTAGCTGAATGATAATAATCAGAACGTTAATAAATCAATTGGACGTGTGTAGTTTTACGTTAGTATTAATTATGACTATTAAACTACAAGACGGTAGAAGTTATCGAATAAACTTACGTAAATGTAATTTGATGAGTTGATTCTGTTTAATTTCATGCATATTCATACTTCTTCTGTAATATTAATGATTTTGCATGTTATTTCATTCGGAAGTGTTACCAACTGTTATATATGTACGTCAGTTTAGTACACGAGCTATATATATATAAAAGTGTATGTATGTACGAGTGTGGGTGTGTATGTTTCCTATAGACTCCGAAACTGCTGAACTGATATTGATGAAATTTTCACGAAAAGTATAGCATAGTTTGGAGAGTATTCCTGTTAAGTTTGATGTCGATCAGAGTAAAAATTAAAAAAAAGTGATCATTCTTCAAAATTGCTTTATATAATTGACGGGATTAGTTAACAAAATAATTTATTCATGATTATCTGATGATGCGACCAAACATCTTACAGAATTTACTAAATTCAAGTGAACATTGGTGTACCGCAAGGGAGCGTGTTAGGTATCCTCGCATCTGTGCTATTTATTAATTATTTAATAATAATAATAATTTTTATTGTCATAGATCATACGATAAGGACATGTCAATAAAAAAATAGAGTATCTGGTCATATAAAAATACAAGTATACAAAAAAAGAACAACAATAGAATGAGTGAATAATTGAAATAATTTTATAATATAACCTGTGAATATTAAAAGCAGAATAGAGGCAAAATTGGGTATAGTCTGTTTCAATATATAGTGTCACGTTATAAATAAAACCATTAAGAATCTATTGTGCTAATCGCTTCATAATCTGGCAATGGCAAACACAAATTTTAAGTACCTGGAAACTATTTATGCCGGCTTAAGAGCATTAAAAAATAAAAGAAGTAATATTAATTTATAATTTCAACATTCAATTCAGGGATAATATCTCTTACAATTAACCGAATAAATTAGTGAGCAAAATGTATTCTTGTATTTCACATAGTGTAGTTGACATTTCGTATAAATATACATTCATATTATAATAGAGGTCCAATTATTTCTAATCAAATATTGACAAAATACGAGCCCGTAGCGTGTTTCTCACATCGATCAGTTTTATTGCATACCACCTACCGTGTTCAAGCAAACTGTGCGAACTTGCATTTGCAATATGTTTTGCAACAGACTATATTAACCTAAACCAGTAGACGTCACTCTGACCAATTGCTTTTATAAATATTTTGATGATGCCATATATCTTAAAGAAAGTGCTATATCAACGAACATCAATTGAGTATGATGATCGTTGTTCTTTTTATTGCTGTGGAATTGTCAAGAGGTCTTAAAGCGCATCAGGAATAACTGTTGCATATTATCATTGGCGTCATATGACTAACTTCAAGTAGGTAAATTTAAATAGCTAATTTTAAGAATTGTGTATCTACAATAGTAATAAATATATAGATTTGCGTCCGCTAAAGTTGCTCATACTATATACAAAAAGGTCGTTATGTAAATACATTTCTAATCATTATATTTGCTCGCTATGTCTGCTGTAAATATTGAGACAATATTTTCGTTGAAATAATTTGCTCAATCATTGGAAGAAAAATATATTCCTATTTTGATTATGTATTGGAAATGAAAATTAATTTAGTGTCGTATTAAAGAGATTAATATTTAATAATTTTAAGCCAATAGAATGTGTGACACCATTTTTTTTTTTTTTCGTTAGAAAATATAATTTCTGTTCTGAAGTATAATTAATAAAGATCTAAGTTTAAGTTAAAAATCACTATACAAATATTTTAATTTAATTGTAATTTAATTAACCAGCCTGTCTGAATAGCGTCCCAGATATATTTTTCCTAAAATAACATATCTGAGAAGCATTCAGGCCCATGTCCAAGTAGTATCCGGTGTATTATCCGACTTAATTATGAGGGGTGATTAACTTTAAATACGGTAATTATACCAAGTGCTGGTATTATTATATTTATTCCCCTAAAAATATTACGTTATAAAATATTTATATACATGTACCTATACTTTATTATATTTTAAAATAGCTTCCAACAAACTTTACAAATTCAAGACTGGTAATTTCTCCACGTTTTTATTTCGAAATATTTTCGTTTAAAAACGTCTGATCTTTTATTACTTGAGAAGCATAAGTCTTTTTCTCGCTGTTTTGAACATTTCTTATTTTTACGTATGTGAGACACTGACAATTTATTAAAACATTAATAAAATAACACCGTATGTGTCAATTTTCATTAGGTATAGGGATTCAATGTTTACGTGCGATTTATACGTGTACAAGTAATACGTGGCAACGTGGCACCCCTACTGCTCGTCACCAATCCCGCCAACAATCGACATCACAACGATTTTTTCCGATCTTCCCACTTCTCCCGACCAGAGTTTACATTCAATGTTTAGCTGCGAACACGTTGCGATCTAGTCTGCAATAAAAGCCGTCTTATTACTGGAACGGGAAACATCAAATGGCCGCCGCGATCTCCTGATCTAGTAGTTTATTATTATTTTCAGAAGCCTTTTTTATTTACCTTATTTTTAATTTTATTAGAATTACGCTTTTGTTTGTGTCATGCAGCGTGAACGCAGCTTAATAATTCTCTGCATTTACTGAAAGGAAAAAGAAAGACAAATCCTTGCAACTCGTAAATATTATTTCTGAACGCATTACAAACACCCAAGCTGGTGGTCGAATAGTTACTGCTAACCACGCTAACTTGTATTGACGAGTATGCATCGGTCGTGCTGGCATTGGAAAGGAAAGAAGGGGTACTATGTTGCCATGTACTGTATGGATTAATCGCCTATGGATAATGAAAATTGACACATGCTGTATATATTAGAGTGAGGATGGTAAAACAACTAATTGAAATGAGAATAAACATTTTCGCAAGCGTTCGTTGTTATTTTGAAACTGCTGGAATTTATCTGTTATCTACCAAATAATCACAAAATTCAGTTATTTTGAAGTTTTCTGGTTGAATAGCAGCAAAATCAATTGCAAAACAGTCACCAAAGGTGTCCGGGTCTTGAAAATTTAAATCGAAGCAATATTTCAAAAATATTCCTTCGTTCCAATCTTTATTTTGATAAAAATTAACTCCAAACTTTTTTCTTCCATAGCTTCATCGATTGCTTCTTCAAAATCTACTACCACTTTACGCGCTTTAGATGTTATTCCATGCTTCTGAGTTTCTTGATTTATGTATGCAAATGCAACTTTATAAGCAGGCTTACATTTACTTGGCAATAAGAAAAACTAAAGGAATATAATGATCACTTTTTAACCCATGGATTGTGAAAAATTGAGTAGAAAATTTTGTAAAATAATTAAAAGTTCCATCTAAATATATAGTTTTCAAGCTACTTAGAAACTCCACATTTGTCTTAGAGGAAAACATAATTATGTGATTTTTACTAACATTTACAAATAAAAAATTTCTTTCCGATTTGTTTCAGCGAGATAAGAAGTGAAAACGTCCTGCACTTCTTCAGATTTGTCGGGAGCTTCGGTAGAAGACTTTTCCTTTTGTACAGAATGTTATTTCCTATACGACGAATATCATGCTTGGACAATGTCTCAGAACCTCCTGCTATTAATTCTTTGTGAATTACCTGCAAATGTCATTCAAGTCTTAGATCGCTCTTCCCTTCACAGAATTGTTAATAATGTTCAAGAATTTCTCAACCGATGCGCCATGATTGTGTTTATCACTTCTTTCCAGCAAAATTCTTATTTCGCTGTAAATTTTCAAATAAGAGAGGCGCCATCTAGTTGAAGCCGTTGAACATGACCAGCGACGTACTCCACGTGATAGATGTTTATGGAAATGATATGTAAACACGTTTAGTACTACCAGTCCTTTTCCTTTTTCATTTAAAACAAATTCTAGGGCACTCATGATATACGCTTGGAAAAAGAAAGTATACAAAAGAGTCGATAAAACAAGACTAACATTATTTTACTTCAGCTAATAATATTTTGATTTATTTAAGAGACAAGAGAATGATTTCTCACAGAATTGTTTAATATCAAATATTATCTTAGGGGCGCTTCTTAAGTAATCGTCATTTAACGACCTACCGACATTAGAGTCCTTAGTGACAAGAGGAATTATTTACATCGGACACTACTCGGATATATATATTTTCGATCTCCGAATTAAAGCGGGTATAGATTGTTTCAAGATATAGTGCGAAGGCAAGCTCCCACAGGTTGCTTGAACACGACAGGTGGTATGCAATGAAAGTAATCGATATGGGAAATACACTATAGGCCAGTATTGTCAATATTTGCTTAAAAATAATAAAAAGTGTACGCGTATTATAATGTGAAAGTATATTTATACGAAATGTCACCTACGTTATGTAAAATACATGAATACATTTTGCTGGCTAATTTATTATTCATTGAATTGAATATTAAAATTATAAATTAATATTAATTCCTTTATTTTCTCAATACCCTTAAACCGGCACAGATAGTTCCCATGTACTTCAAATTTGTGTTTGTCATCGCCGGTTTATGGAGGGATTAGCAAATAGATCCCTAATGGTTTTATTTATGATGTCGCACCATATCTTGAAACAGACTATAAACGGGATACTACTCGGGTACATCCATACTTATCACATGAACTGAGCACAATTAGTTATACAACCCGTCAAGGTTGCAACGGGCTTAACATCCCTGCACCCTACCAGGCATCAATTTATGTGTCAACAAACTGATATCATGCTGTGTTTTCTAAATTTTTAATGAAAATTTTATAAACTGCTTTAAAGAAATAAAGGTGCACTTTTTATCTTAATTGTTCTTTGAAACAATCTTAATTGTGGAGGGAATACGCCCATTTTAAAGAGTCTGCTACAACCAAGTCCAATTTCTTTCTCGTGAGAAGAATTTGAACATAAAATTTGGGATTAAAAATCTAAATATTTGGAATTAAATAGAATTTCAGTCGCAGAAAATATTATATTAACCAGGATACTCCCTTAGAACCTTTTGAAATTTAATTTAACTTTCACCGCAACGGGCACGCCAAAAATAAAATGTACATTTTACGTATTACAACTTTTTATCAACAAGGAAACACAATTAATTTTAAAGTTTAACGAACTTCTTACGACTCGTCGCGTTACCTATCGAAAAAAACCCCGAAAACAAAATACAGACACGAAACTTTTAATTAGTTACTTTCAAAGACAGGTATTCTTATCACCCAAGCGCAATATGAACTCTGCGAAATAAAAGTCGCGCCATCAAGATATTCTACCAATAATTATACCAAAACGCAATCGTAATGAAATACAGAAATAAATATAAATACAGAAATATTATCGAATGAGGAAATGAAGGCTATTGTTTGTTTGTCTACTAACAGGTATTCACAATAAATTATGCAAAACAGGACTAATTGGTTTGAAAATGTACAACTACTAATTGAATAAAAGGTGTTCGTTTTGTCAAATGAAGCCATTTTTAAACTTATTGTATGCTCTTGCAATTATAATTTTACATTTAAAAGTTCGCCTGAAGATTCCAATGAAAGGTAAAATAAAAAAAACGGTTTCAGTAAATGTTCTTGTTTATTCAGTCCATTCCACGTACATAATTATTATTTTTTTTTTGAAATTATAACTTTCTTTATAATGATGAAATGCTAGGCATTTAGTGTCTAGCATTTGATAGCTAGCTCGTTATAACTCAATTATAATTATTGAGATTGCCCCACGTCTCGGGTGCCAATAATTATCAAATAATAGCAAGCAACTCATTGAGTACTCTAATATATGTAATAGGAACATTTTTTTATAGTCAATATTAATTTAAAAATGTTCAGATAAGTAAATTAAGATACTTCGTTCTGCAATTAAAATGACTACGTATATTTACTGAAGCGCTATTATAATTAGAATTCTACGCTGAACTTTGTCGAGAGAATCTAATAACGCTAAGATAAGGTAAAACCTGTTGCAGTACACTTTCTTATTTCTTACTTAATTCGTATAGGTAATTAAAATGTATTCAATTTAAATTATATTTAGTGATTGAACTTTAGGTACTTAATGTCAGGTTTGTAATTTAACACCCCGCTCGTTGGGAGTCAATTATAATAGTGAAGAATTTGTTGTAGTTGTTGTATATTAATAAAAACACAACTTAAATTTAAACAACGGAAATGCATACTACACACAAGCTTTCCTGGCTTTTTAAATAAATTTGCATGTTAAATTATTGGAAATTATCTATATAAATTATCTATACACTTAGCCAAAAGTTTTAAATTTCTCCTAAAAGTAAAAGTATCTTAAATCCTCCTTTTACTATTCATAACATTGTATCACAATGTAACACGTTTTTAAGCATATGATATTTTAAGTAATAATAAATTATGTTAATGTGACAGATTATACAGTAAGTGCAAAACACAAAAATGACGATAATGATTTTAAAATTTGAAGCAGTAATAGATAGAATTTATACACCTTATAGACATTTTATATTTTATCAGCCCCATAGATTAATTATATGTGTTTTAGCAATTATTCAGAGTAATTTTATTTCTGCCAAATAACAAGGTTATTATTCCAAGAAAGTGAAATATTCAAACACTATATAACAAAGATCAGAAACTATGCCTCTATATTATATAACTAACAACAAAGATATTTACTGTTTATTCAGTTGATCTCTATCAAGTGGCAGTTAATTTTTATATACCGGGTGTATTATGAAAAACCTTTCGTGCTGTAACTTTTTTATTTTTTATCCGAATGTAATAAATTATACGTCGAACTAAATCGTTTTAAAAACACTGTAACGTGATCTGCTTTGAATTTTTTTTTGACACTTTGTTTTTGACAGACAGCAGCAAACTGTGTTTTTTTAAATTGTACTATATTTTTTTTTTTTTACTTATTCAAATATTTTTTTTTTCTGAATATGAAGCTGTAAACAACGATACCCTTGTATGAATAAAAAACGAGAAATTGAAGGTTTTTTTTTAGTTCAATTTATTCTGGTTTTTCCGAACACAGAGATTTCTTAAATGCATTTTAAATACTCTATTTCGTTTTATTACCAGCAGATGTGTGTACCATTTAAAATCACTTACATTCAATACTATATAGCCCATAAAGTATTATAAACCAATGTTATCAGTGCGTCTGGGTCTCGGATGGCACGCAGGTTGACATTGTCTTCCTCGTGGCGACGTTAGTTGTTGTCCTCAGAACCGAGGATCTTCTAGCTGAAGCTGCAAATGGTGGTCTGTCACCTGATGGTCTTCCGTTTAGCTTACATCTCCAAGGTTATCCCACCTTATTCCTTGGCTACACCGTACTGATGACGACCAATTAGTCAGAAACACGTGTTTACGGTTGCTCTACAGCGGATTATACCCAATATTTTTCTTTTTCTGATATTTTATGTATCCGCAATAATTTCTTATTCTTTCATTTATATATATTGCACTAGTGGAGGGGATAATATACTTGCAACACATATAATAAATAATATACCCTAATGTACTCAAATCTTGTTATTTGTATTGCTAATAATATCTCCTCTCTTACCTAGTCATTCAAATTTACTCAATTAATCTCAGGTTATAATTTATGATAATGATAATGTATCACTCAGTATATAATATTTTAAAATCTTTTCACCAAAATTAATGTACTCATATGCTATAATAGGTTTCTTTATTTCTTTTATCTATGCCCAAACACTACTCAGTTTTATTCTAAATCAATTTAATTAATTCTTTTTTTTTTATTATAATAATATTATTTAATGCATTTAGAAATAAATATTAATCTCCTAACTCTTTCAAATATTAATTACGATTCATCACTTCTTTCTGGTATGACTTTCCTATAAATGTAACTAGTTTTTATTTTTAACCGCGCAGTACTAGCATTTCATTTACTTTTATAAAGATGTCGCTTAGGTATTTGCCGTTATACACTACTACATAAAAATAACAATTTAAATGTTTCTAATAATCTTGTTCTACTTATTCTTATAATGAGGAGAATATTGCTGCTAATAAATTATCCCTCTTATAGGATAACAATAGTACGGTATGTATACTTTTCCTCTCACTATCTTCTTTATAATGCTATTTTATTTTTGTTTACTTGTAGGTCATTGACTTATCAGCTTCTATGTCCGTAATGAAAATGTCTAATACAATGTTACTATTTTACCAAATAAAAAGAAGAATTTCGCCACAATACTAGTTTAATGACAACAAATATAAAAATCCTGATTCGAAAATATACATCCAAAATAGTTATACGACATGTACATAGATTGTTAACCTGTCTAATCGCACCTGTACGTTTATTGTTATATGAAGGATGTCAGCAAATGTTATTTATTCAAAAGGTATGTACAAAATTCTATTTAATTATCTTTTTCAATTTAGCATGCATAAAAACGATGCAATTTTATTAAATATAAATAACCTTCGTCTATAAACTATTAAACAAGTTGAAGGTATGTTATAGTACCAAGGTCATGTCAATTCATTTATATATGTGCATATTCTGTAACTTTTTATGAAAATAGAGATTTAATCTTTTAACAAAACGTATTTCTATACTTGTTTTATACTAGTAATCAATTCTAAATAATATTTATGACTTTTACTCGATATACAATTAAATAAATTCAAATTTTCCTTATTTAAAAATTATACAACCTCTTGTTAATATTTTTCTTCTATCTCTGGTTTGTTTAAATTATGTTTTCTTTTTTTTTTCCACAGGATCTTACTGGACTCGTTCTGTGCAACTGGTAACTCTCTGGAAACCCTCCTAGCACGACTTCTTGGTGTATCCTCGTTCTCCTTCAGGATCTGGAACTGCTTCGGTTATATCTTACAGGATGTATCTTGTTGTGTCCTCGAAAACTGCGGGATATCTTCTGGATTTAAATGCAGCTGTACTTCTATCTCGACTTGACACTGAACTAGACCTCTTCGGAAATATATATGGGTTATCGGATCCTCTAATTAATTTACCATTTAGTGCAACTGATGGATCCAATATTCCGCTCGGACTTGGTTAATATTTGGTAAGTAATCTTTTGATATTTATTTTCCTTATATAATATCTTCTTTATTCATACAGGATACCAATTAATTAAATTACTATGAAATTATTGAATAATTTTATGCTTCTTTATAATATATTTTGATTCTACCGTCAATAAATATTTTCTATGCTGAAAAGAACACTTTAAGCACCAACTTTCGCGGTTTTAGTGAATTTAAGATATACTTTTCGGAATAAAATCGTGATTTTCCGAAAAGTACACGCGCCTTTCTTGAAAAATATTTTTCAATTTCGTTGTTTGTTTTTCGTCACCAAGACAATATTTTCGTTTTCTAATTTCATCCAATTAAATTCCTTTTCTCACAATTCTTGTTCAAAATGGTATTATAAAACTTTATTGATACGTTTCAGTGCTTTTCAAACTTTAGTAAACCTTCTCTATTAAATCTCTATTAATTTATAATAATGAATTACTAAGACTTTGTACTTCAAAAAATATTGCTAATCAAAATTTTCTGTAAATGTCAATTTTGACAGATCCGCTTATTCAAACTTTACCCGCGAAATTATTTACCAAGTTGTTTCCTTCATACTTCAACAATTAACATTAAATTATTTTACTTTACATTATTGTTAATTAGACAAGTTTTACAAGATTTCAAACTACATTTTTACATAAATTATAATATTTAAATCTCCATTTTCAGATACCAATGAAAATTACTGCCACCAAGAACCTGGTCCACTACAACTCCTTCAAGTACTGTTTTCATAATTGACTGCACACATCTTTATTGTAATAAATAACATTTTAAGTATACACAACTGTTCTTTTTTAGTTTAAATATTTTACTATAACAGTCACAAAGAAAAATTAGTAAAATTAAATAATCCTTCCAACTTGTTCAAAAATATACAGTGCCAAACATCAATATTGTTACTCAGCACATATGCCCCTTTTAAAAAATGTAAATTTTCAACTCGAATCAAAATTTATATTTATTAAACAAAATCTGATAATTAACATGTTTATCAATGTGCTCAAAACAATTATTTTAATCTACTAAATCCTTTAACAAATTTCAAATGAATCTTCTATTATTTGGTAATATCATATAACATTTATTTATAACTATCTGTACAGAACAGTGTTTAAATTCAAAATTATTTGTGACACTCATAACTATAAAACTCAACTTTCTTATAAGTCCAAAAGTAATATAAGGCTTTTCTTTATTTTCATTTTAATTATAAAAGTATAAATTTATTTATTTAAATGGATGTCTTTGACCTGTATAAGAAATTTTTGTTCCATTATTTATCGTACTATGTATTATAATCTTTCTTAATGTTCCAATACCTTATTAAAATATCTATATTTTTATTAATTGCCATCAAACTTTTTAACATTAATTGTATATATGTTTTCTGTGTTTCCTAACTCAAACTCCTTATAAAAATATTATCTGTACTAACTTTTACATAAATAGGTGAATAACATATTCTTTTTATCTGTCTATGCCTCAGTTACTTATTTGCCTCTTTTAGAATGATTCACTATGCTTACTAATTATATATTATTTTCATTATATATTGTTCTCATTCGAACAAATTCCCTTTTTACCTATAATTGACATTTTCGTCATCCCCTATACTTTCATTTATGGAAAGTCCATATTTTTTAACTTATCGTTTTTAAAGGCTTACGTTACCTATATAATTCTTTTTTAAGACACTTTTGGTCCTATATTTTATATCATTTTGGGTATTTTTCACCCTTTTATACATATACACTCTATAATAATTCCATATTCTTATGGTACTTTTAATATTTACTATTTATTGTAAGCATTTACTTTCATCTAACATATTTTATTTTTAAAAGGCTCTTCTTAACTTCTATCTTTTCCATTTCTTCATCACCTAACATGTTTGTTACATCTTGATAAATATTTTCTAACTTTCTTCAGTGCTTTACTTATTCTGAACATTCTTTTTATTTTTATAAGGCTCAAGGTTATTTATCCTCTATACAACTTCTTTATCCACTTCATTCCATTTAAATACTCAGGCAAATCTATTTACTAGTCAGATTACTTATATTACCTTCTCTTATGATTATTTACTAATTTATATACAATATGAGAATGAGGATATAACTTATTTTTTTCTTTAATTAATCATCATTTTTTTTTTTTTTAATAACTAATAATTGTAACAGACCTATAACTAAACTAATCTAATATAATACCGGAATACTTTATGTACATTCTTTATCTGAAAATCTCTCTATAAATTCAAATTATTTCTCGATAAACATGAACTTGTCTGTATACATGTATATCTGTTTCATCATTATGTCTTTTATTCATTTTAAAGAAAGCGAATTCCAATATGCCCCTTTCTTATCAATTTGTTATCTGTATCTTGTCATGCCCCTATCTTATAACAAGGTATTTATGTCCTCCTAATACTTCATTACTATATAATTATTTATTTTCTAATAAACTCCAGGTCTCTATTTGTCAAAAACTTTTGAAATTTTGAGATCTACATGTTACTTGGATAAGCAGGTGTTGTAAGTACCTTCAGAAGACGATCTCCTTTCTTATCTTCTGTCCTGACTAAAATTTCCTTGGTATGAATTAGCATGATTCAGAGAAATAATGTCATTTCTCCTTTTACAGTTTAAACTTCCAATATTGTTCTTACTTATGAAGTTGATGTGGATTATTTGTCATAATTATATCGTTGTCAATGATTTGTCGTTTTATATCATTGTGGATGATTTGTCGTAACTCAGATTCAGGAAGTGTCGTTACTCACTTACACAATACAAACTTCCAATACTGTGTCTTACCTATAATTTCGGAAGATTTAATATAACTCAGATTTAGGAAGTGGCGTTAATCACTTTCACAGTACAGTCTTCCTAATACTGTGTCTTACCTATATTTTCGCGCCGTCTGAATAATCATCTAATCGTCTAAGTATGTTGATCAACCCATTCATATCTGTTACATTTTGACAAATATTTGCATGTGTATCAACAAGAATAAAATGTTGCAACAAATGTTGAGATATGGTCTGTTCGTCTAAATGTGAGATGTATCTACAATAATTAAACATTCTTTGTGCATAAGCCTCCCTCGAAGATTTACCTGGCTGATATCTCCCTGTTAACAGCCTCTGATGTGCTCTGCTTTGCTGCGTCTCACTCCAGTAATTGTTTTTAAATAATTCCACAAACTTACTTAAATCACCGCAACTGTCTTCAACCCTTTGAAACCAATCCGCTGCACCATTGTTTAAAGTCGCTCGAATAATATTCATTTGGCTCCTAAAATCCTGTATCTCTTCTATGTATCTTAAGATGTTAGTTAAATATGCCATGGGATGTGTCGTCATTTTATCTCCGCTAAAATGAGTAATATTTTCAATTCTTATACCGTTATTCAATATATGATAAGACGGTGTACAAGTAGCTTGTGGTGTTTTAATATTTTTAGATTTCAACAAAAGTTCTTTCAACTCTAATTTCTGAACCTCGCACACTTTTAAAACCTCTTCTATTCCAGATTTCTGAACACTCGTAGACATTGTTAATACTCTAATATCTTTCAAACACTTATCCTCAGTATTTTCTATCTTCTTATTTAAATTCTCCGCCAATTTTTCTGTCTTGTCCGTAACATCTTTGCTAACCTGATCAACTTCCTCTCGTATGCGTTTAGCTAACTCCTTATGTATCTCACTATTGTTCTTTTCTAATTGTTTAACGTTTTCTTGTACTACCTTTACTTTACCTTCAACCTCTTGTACTTTATTTGTAATAAGAGTTTTAACTTCAGTATCCTTAATCTTCAGTTTGTCATCCATTTCTTTGCGCATTTTAACTTCCCTATTATCCATTTCTGTAGTAAGTTTTATAACCTTTTCTTCGGTATTTCTTAATAAAGATTCCTTTAATTCTTCAAGATTTCTTTTATTCTCTTCTCTAGTATCCTTACTAGCCTTATCCAATTTACCACTTAATTCTTCCTTCAAATCCACTAAATTCTTCTTATTCTCTTCACTCACCTTGTCAAATTTCCCATTTAATTCTTCCTTTAAATCAATTAAATTCTTTTTACTTTCTTCGTTCGTTTTATCCAATTTATCCAACTTATCACCTAATTCTTTTTTATCCTCATCCCTATTTTTCTTAGCTTCCTCGCTCGTCTTGTCTAATTTACCACTCAATACTTCCATACTCTTTTTATTTTCTTCGTTAATCTTTTTATTATCTTCATTCATCTGTTTTAACATCTGTAAAATTGATCCACAATCTACTACTGGTGTCGACATTTCTATTTTAGAAGTCTCTCCTTGAATTTCCACCTTATCACCTCTATCCTGTGTTTCCCCTGTCTGTTCAATACCTTCCTGAACTTGTAATGTAAGTTCTCCTCCCTCTGGTACATTCACATCCTGACCTACTTCCTCTTCACTGTCACTAGATGATTCAGATCTATTTAATCCAAAGTTACTCTTAGATCTGGTATTCATTTTGAATAATTAAAGTACACAATTTCTTATACCTTGATATGTTTTAAGCTGAATTAATTACCTTTGTAAAATGTATACTAATGTTACCGCTATTACTATGATTAATAAAATATTTGAAATATGTTGTTACGAGTCTTATTTTAATTTCTTCACGTTAGATACGTCATAAAATGAGCTAAGGAGGGTAATATAAATTACAAACACCTAATCAAAATTAATAAAATAATCAAAATACTATTTGCGAGTCTTATTTTAATTGCTCCACGTTGGGCACGCCATAAAATGCACTAGTGGAGGGGATAATATACTTGCAACACATATAATAAATAATATACCCTAATGTACTCAAATCTTGTTATTTGTATTGCTAATAATATCTCCTCTCTTACCTAGTCATTCAAATTTACTCAATTAATCTCAGGTTATAATTTATGATAATGATAATGTATCACTCAGTATATAATATTTTAAAATCTTTTCACCAAAATTAATGTACTCATATGCTATAATAGGTTTCTTTATTTCTTTTATCTATGCCCAAACACTACTCAGTTTTATTCTAAATCAATTTAATTAATTCTTTTTTTTTTATTATAATAATATTATTTAATGCATTTAGAAATAAATATTAATCTCCTAACTCTTTCAAATATTAATTACGATTCATCACTTCTTTCTGGTATGACTTTCCTATAAATGTAACTAGTTTTTATTTTTAACCGCGCAGTACTAGCATTTCATTTACTTTTATAAAGATGTCGCTTAGGTATTTGCCGTTATACACTACTACATAAAAATAACAATTTAAATGTTTCTAATAATCTTGTTCTACTTATTCTTATAATGAGGAGAATATTGCTGCTAATAAATTATCCCTCTTATAGGATAACAATAGTACGGTATGTATACTTTTCCTCTCACTATCTTCTTTATAATGCTATTTTATTTTTGTTTACTTGTAGGTCATTGACTTATCAGCTTCTATGTCCGTAATGAAAATGTCTAATACAATGTTACTATTTTACCAAATAAAAAGAAGAATTTCGCCACAATACTAGTTTAATGACAACAAATATAAAAATCCTGATTCGAAAATATACATTCAAAATAGTTATACGACATGTACATAGATTGTTAACCTGTCTAATCGCACCTGTACGTTTATTGTTATATGAAGGATGTCAGCAAATGTTATTTATTCAAAAGGTATGTACAAAATTCTATTTAATTATCTTTTTCAATTTAGCATGCATAAAAACGATGCAATTTTATTAAATATAAATAACCTTCGTCTATAAACTATTAAACAAGTTGAAGGTATGTTATAGTACCAAGGTCATGTCAATTCATTTATATATGTGCATATTCTGTAACTTTTTATGAAAATAGAGATTTAATCTTTTAACAAAACGTATTTCTATACTTGTTTTATACTAGTAATCAATTCTAAATAATATTTATGACTTTTACTCGATATACAATTAAATAAATTCAAATTTTCCTTATTTAAAAATTATACAACCTCTTGTTAATATTTTTCTTCTATCTCTGGTTTGTTTAAATTATGTTTTCTTTTTTTTTTCCACAGGATCTTACTGGACTCGTTCTGTGCAACTGGTAACTCTCTGGAAACCCTCCTAGCACGACTTCTTGGTGTATCCTCGTTCTCCTTCAGGATCTGGAACTGCTTCGGTTATATCTTACAGGATGTATCTTGTTGTGTCCTCGAAAACTGCGGGATATCTTCTGGATTTAAATGCAGCTGTACTTCTATCTCGACTTGACACTGAACTAGACCTCTTCGGAAATATATATGGGTTATCGGATCCTCTAATTAATTTACCATTTAGTGCAACTGATGGATCCAATATTCCGCTCGGACTTGGTTAATATTTGGTAAGTAATCTTTTGATATTTATTTTCCTTATATAATATCTTCTTTATTCATACAGGATACCAATTAATTAAATTACTATGAAATTATTGAATAATTTTATGCTTCTTTATAATATATTTTGATTCTACCGTCAATAAATATTTTCTATGCTGAAAAGAACACTTTAAGCACCAACTTTCGCGGTTTTAGTGAATTTAAGATATACTTTTCGGAATAAAATCGTGATTTTCCGAAAAGTACACGCGCCTTTCTTGAAAAATATTTTTCAATTTCGTTGTTTGTTTTTCGTCACCAAGACAATATTTTCGTTTTCTAATTTCATCCAATTAAATTCCTTTTCTCACAATTCTTGTTCAAAATGGTATTATAAAACTTTATTGATACGTTTCAGTGCTTTTCAAACTTTAGTAAACCTTCTCTATTAAATCTCTATTAATTTATAATAATGAATTACTAAGACTTTGTACTTCAAAAAATATTGCTAATCAAAATTTTCTGTAAATGTCAATTTTGACAGATCCGCTTATTCAAACTTTACCCGCGAAATTATTTACCAAGTTGTTTCCTTCATACTTCAACAATTAACATTAAATTATTTTACTTTACATTATTGTTAATTAGACAAGTTTTACAAGATTTCAAACTACATTTTTACATAAATTATAATATTTAAATCTCCATTTTCAGATACCAATGAAAATTACTGCCACCAAGAACCTGGTCCACTACAACTCCTTCAAGTACTGTTTTCATAATTGACTGCACACATCTTTATTGTAATAAATAACATTTTAAGTATACACAACTGTTCTTTTTTAGTTTAAATATTTTACTATAACAGTCACAAAGAAAAATTAGTAAAATTAAATAATCCTTCCAACTTGTTCAAAAATATACAGTGCCAAACATCAATATTGTTACTCAGCACAATATATATATATATATATACATATATATATATATTATTGAGAAAAAATATTTTTATGAAATAACAATAAATAAAAGAATTAAAAGAGATTTTTCTAAAATAAAACAAGTACCTAATTATATTGGACTATATGTTTCACTTAAATATTTATAATCTGAATTAAATATAGTTCAATGTAACAGGTTTTATAAATTCTCTAAATTATCAGCTCTGACAAGCACAAAGTGCGTATGAATTACATATAGAATATTTGATACAGTTTCTATCCTGGTGTACACAAAGCAACTAAAAAATAATAAACCTGAAGAATTGCAGCATAGATTCTTCTAATGTAAATGCATGTTATAAAAGTGAATAGGTATCAAAGTAAAAAATGTGAAATCAAATCACAAGTTTTGCTCTTAGTAAAGTTGAAGTAAAATAGTAAATAAGCCAAACTGTTTATTCAAATGGATATCATAAGAGCAAAATTGAGAAATAGGTGATTTAGTAAAAATTGACCTTTGGTTACTTTAATTTCTGTGTGGATATACCCAAAAAGTAAACTCGTATGCTAAATAATTGTTGTTATTGTAAAAATTAATTTAATGTGTAAAATATGGCCACTGCACAACCTCATTACATGATATGCTTCACTGTTTTAATTATCAGGGAAATAACCAACCACATATACCGCATGTGTAAAATCATATTGGGGATAGGATTTATGTATACTAGGCCCACCGGCAACAACGCCCAATCGTGGCCGTAGTCATGGTACAAGGAAATAAGGTATGCTTTTGCGCATCTCTAGATGACGCGCGACCTCTAGGACTACCAGTTCAATAAAGTTGTGAATTCACTGGACACTATTTCAATAAAGTCCTTTTTAACAGAAATACAATACAACACAGTAAGAAAATAAAAGCAAAATTCTAATTAAACATTAATTCTTAGTAAATTATTATATAAATGTATTAAGAAGGGAATTCTAATGAAAATAAAAAATATACTCTACACAATACTAAAAAATAAAATGTTATTGCATAGGTTCAAGAATGCCTCCTTCAGCAGCAAGGTATTGTCCGAGCCTATCATAAAAGTTTTCTCGCACATTACGAATCACATCGACTGTTACGGATTCAAAAGCCTCTATGATTAGCCGTCTCAAAATATCTAAGTTTTCTAGCCTGCCAGCTTGTGCACTGTATATTTTATTTTTGATGTATCCCGACAAAAAGAAATCATT
Organism: Amphimallon solstitiale; assembly: GCA_963170755.1. Lineage (NCBI taxonomy): Eukaryota > Metazoa > Arthropoda > Insecta > Coleoptera > Scarabaeidae > Amphimallon > Amphimallon solstitiale. The sequence continues at coordinate 23,663,830 of OY720682.1, forward strand.
TGGCGATAGATCAGGAGATCGCGGAGGCCAACGAATGTTTCCTGTTCCACTAATGAGACGATTTTGTATTTTATAGATCACCAGCCACTTGTTATCCAATTATATAAATAAAATTAAAACCTCTTTAAAAATACAACATTTCAATAGTGCGCCCATGGGCGATGAGTCATCAACCGCTCGTGTCCGCCCCCTAGACATTATTGACAACGTTAGACTGGTATTTGAAATCATTGATTGTAAGATTATGACCTACTTACAATAAAACATTTTCGGTCGTGTCAGAAAATGACATTGACGACCAAAATTTAATGCTAGTGACTGTATATACTTTTTAATAAATGTACTGAAATGAAGATATAATATTTAACTGAACATTTTTTTTTAATTTATTATGATTTTTTATGAAATAATAAAATGATTCTTTTGAACAGTGTTATATGCAAAGTTGTGCGCGTGAAGAACAACACGCAATATCCTCATTATTATTGCGCCATTAAAATAATTAACAGTTTATCATTATTGCCGCTGGGCAAATTGATACCAAATAAATGTTTCATTCCAGAGCATTTTAAAGCGCTAGTTTTTTTCGCCCTATAAATCAATTCGTCCACATATCTTTTCGACCGCAATAGATTACGCATGCAAAAAGAGAAGAAATTCAATGACATAATATTACGAAACTCGAAAATATATGAGACATTTATCTATCATATGACATTCGTGCCAAGTCATATCGATATCTATTTAAAATAAAATCCGAGCGTAGTCGAGTCGAATTGACGATCTGATGTATGTGTCCCACGTCATCGAACTAGTCACGATTTTTCATGACAAACAAATATAAAATCTCTCTGGCGCACAGATGTTCGAGACTTTCGAATTGACAAATATAGGGGGATATGAAGAAGACCACCTTTCGTCTAGTCTTTTCTTTTTCTTTTTTCTTTTTTTTTCTTCTCAAGCCCACGCTATTCCAATAACGGATGACGTCATTTTCCAATTCTGAGATTCCGGATACTTTCTACGAATAGTGTTCCATTTCCGGAAGTCACTCGCCGCTTCTCTAAGGATTTCTTTATTGGTCTTTTCGTCTTTTAACACACGTTTTAATGGTAATCGCTTTGTGAGTGCATTGTACTGGCATTTAATAAAATCCTTTCAATTATTGCTTTTTTATTTCATGGCAGTTTTTATATTATATATCATGGTTTGTATTTTTCTTTTATTACAATTTTTCTTCGAATATATTGGTTTTACCAAATTATTCCCTTTTATAATGAATTTCATTTATAACCTTTTTTTAGTAATTCGTTTTATTCCGTAAGACAGACAGAAAAGAAAAAAATTTGTTGCAAACTTCAGATTTATGGTTTAAATTTTATGTTTATTTCCCAAAATATGTACATACGTAAATGTTTTTTATATCCACATGCATTTTATTGAATTTTAAAGTAGCCTTAAAGTAATTTATTGTATTAAAGTTTGTTCAGATTTTCTCATAAAAAATAACATCTTTTGGAATAATTCTTTCCACGTTGCCAAATTTTCCGTACGCTTGATTATCGGGTATACACCCAGCTAGCAGACTGACGTTTTTATTACGTATTTTATACATTATATCGCCGTTGTTTTTAGTTTTCTGTTTTAAGTTTGTAATATTCCATGCTGATTTGGATTTATTTTTTGAATGTATCATAATATTGTTGTTATACAATAATTTACCATTTTTAATTACTTTTCTGTATTTTTTTTATACGTTTTATAATAGGTAATCAATTCTTCATTACTGCTAGATAATAATGAATGTAAATATTTTAGTTTTTATGATGAAATACGAATCCCTTGTGTAATCCAAGCGTTTTCTGAAATTTAGACAAAAAACATTCTATGATCATGTCAGCCTGTCAACAAAGTTTTACATTGAAAGTGCATAGAGCGTCCATATACGGACGTTTCATTACAGTAAACATGAATTAAAAATTGCAAAGAACAAAAAAATGATATTAGGAACGCTAATCAATTAAATAGAAGCATTGGAAAATCTTTGATTTATAAAAACGATATCCAATAACATTAAAAGGCAACAATACCGATCTCTGTCTTTGATGACTAGCATGGAAGATACAAACGCAAAATGTGTAAGTAAAAGTAAAAATGTAAACAATTAAGCATAAAACTATAAATATAAAAAAAATAAAAATATAAAATTACCGTTTAATTACATAATTCTCGTCGATATTATTTGTGTAGTGGAATTGAATGTTGTCTACGATGAATATCTACATAACGTTTCGGAATATTATTTTTCTATTCCGGTGCTATAAAGTTCACGTTACTACACCCTCTTTGGTTGTCTAAAGTATTACTTTATCGCACGCTAATTTAATTTTTTTGAAGTTGGTAACAAAAAAAAATGGAACCAAATCGTATTTAAATGTCAAAATATAAGTCTTTCATCTAACAAACATGTGTAAGAAGTTGTACAGAGAATAAAAAACGCAGTTACGAACATTTTATTTACGCTAATTAACAATATAAATGGGATGATAAGTTTTTTGATGTTTCTATTGAAATTTACTTCCCATGTTGAATAGTACAACTGTTATAAACGTTTACTGTAACACTAGAAGATTCGTGTGCATTAATAGAGAATGCAGGAAGATTTTGGGAACACACTATGTTTTGTGTACATTCCTGTTGATTCATGTTGACTGACACATTACTGCCAATTGTATCAGATGTCGATGGATTGTGAATGATTTTAGTGGATGTATTAGGTACACTAGACAGTATTTGAGCAACCTGAACTTTGTTCATGATGGAATTATCAATGTAACCTTCGGATAATGCTGAGGATTTCCATTCTCCATGGCGCTTAATTCTTATTCAGTCACCTCCACTATTAGTCAAGTGTGTCACACTGGAAAGTTTAAAGCAATGTCCAGTGAAGACCTCAGGATTAGGTAAGTTTAAGTAAGTAGCAATATTTTTTGGTACTTTTCCTATGGTATTAATACCAATTGGACTATTCACGCAAGATCCATTTCTATATTGCAGGAAGAAGCGTTTATGTGTGGCTGGGACGAAGTGAATAATATTTTTTAACCAATTCAATCCATAATCTTTTTGTTATTATAAGTTGTCTTCTAACATAAGTTTTAATTTTTGGCACTGCAACCATTATGACATCATTTTTAAACTGTATATCATCTAAAGTCATGTTCGTTATTTCTTTTATTATAGCCCATTATAAGAATAATCTAACAGAATATTAATATGACTATTATAACAAAATAATGTAGAAAATTAGTAAAATACAACTACAATTATGTTCTTATTACTTACTTTCATCGTTAAATATGTTTTATTATCAGTTTCTATTATAAACCGGTTAATATGATCTATTTCTAAAATCTTGGATTTCTTAGGCTCGTAGCCTTCAGATATTCTTTTTAAAAATGTAAGAGGCCTAGAAAATTTTGAGATATCTACACTTTTATAAATATTTAAACAGCATCGTAACATTGAATATGTAGACCACAAGGACGATGCCTTTTTTTATCTTGTTTCTTTGTCAAAATAGGCAATTACTACATTTTCCGTAATATTCACAATATTATTTTATTTACATGAACTTAAAAAGAGTATTGCTTTTCATAAATATGTCGAGACTTTGTTGTCAAAAGATTTTCTGAATTGTCTTCTGCTATTTTGCGAATCGCTGGAGGCGTGCAGTTATTTATTTCTTCCATTTTGTTGATAATTTGAAATAATTTATTGCATAAATCAGACTAAATTTTAAACAAAATGACAAGTCCGCCGATATTCAAATATTTAAATTGTTTTATTTAAAAATCAGAGTAACCAACTTCAAAAAAACAAAATTTCTAAAATGTTCGAACAAAACATGTCTCTCATTTTAATCTTTTTTGAACTTTCAATAACCGAAATAGAAAAAATAGTATAAAATACACGTTTCATAAGACATTTTTGCGCACTTGATCTTTAGAAAACCCGCCTAGCTGCTCGTTTTCTAAACTTGAACGCGTGCGCAAAAATCGTGTCTTATGAAACTTGTATCTCAATATAATATTATTACTTTATCAGATCTATATAAAAATTAATTAGGGTCTATTAGCAATCACAAATTACTAACTATTTTACAGTTGCCGCACAAGGTCATGACGTAAAAAATATCAAACAATATGAAACAATGTTTCAAATAGAAGAACTAAGTATACTAATTAAAACGCAATAAATCAAAGATACATGCAAAGTTGTAAGGATTTAGGAAACTTATTTCAAACTCATAAGCACACAAACTATGTAGAACTAACTACCTGTGTGTAGGAAATTAATATTAAGGAATTTCCTCGCTCAAGTTAGTAATATTTCTACATTCAGTAATAATAACTCATCCTTTAACAATTCCAATAACTTTAAGCCACTTACGAAGCATTTTGGTTGCTTTTAATTACTATTATGTTAACGTGTGCGGTGCGGCCTAACAAGTCTGAGGACAAAAAAACATTTTTGCAGTTGACTATGTACCTGTATGTAAATTTAAATCAAACTAAGAATCTTATTAATAAATCTTATGTTAATATCGCTTAAAGATGAATACATTCAAAGCGTATCGTTTTAAACTTTTCATAAAAGTTTCAAAACTGATTTATGATTTATGTTTAAACCACCACACTATACAATGTATTATGTGGCGGCCTCTTTTGAGAATTGTTCCTACGATCGAAGGAGCATGATTCAATCGACCCTCGAAAAGTCGTTGGTATTGAAACAATGAAACCTGTTACTCTCGCCTTTGTATCCGTAAGGATTCCGGATTAAATTGTTAATGTTTTAATCTTTTGTTGGCCCGGAAGTGTATTATTTGACTTTGGCAATGGCCGAGTAGTCTTTGACGACTCCCTTCAGCGAAGCTCTAACAAAGAAGAATGTCTTGAAGGGTGGATTCCTTCGTATTATTAATTCATTCAGAGTCCATTACGCCGCATGAGCGGATAAAAGTAGATGTAACAGCTTCACAAATGGTTCCTTAATATGATATAATTTAATTTTCACGAAAATATGAAAGTTAAATTTTTTAATATTAGTTATATGCTTTACCCACCATGGATGGAGATAAACAATAACTGTAAATATAAATAATAATTTAACAATCATTTGAATTACTTATTTTTTGCGTTTTAATTTAAACGTCTATTTTAAGTTATATTCTATATTTTTATGGATATACCGGATGAAGCACATAATACTTAATCATTTCATATGCTTTTTAGCCTTAGAAACACTAAATTAATTATCACCTAACGTATAGAATACAAGCACACAATCAAGATTAAAACTCCACCTAGTCAGGCGGTAGAACATAAGACTCTTAATCTCAAAGTCGTCGGTTCGTGCCCCACGTTTGGCGCCAATTACTTTAAGGCTTTTAAGACCTCATTAAGATAAATAAAAAAATTCACACTTTTTTCGTATCAGCTTAGTTATTAGGTATGAAGGTAAGAAATTATGAATGCGTGTTGAAACGGTTGTCCATTATTTTCAATTCCCATGTTTATACGCCTTCTCATGCTGTTTAAGGCATTTTGCAACATTGCGGGCGTTATTAATGCACATTCTTCAATAATTATTTGCTGCAAGTCTTACAAATTAGCAAGAGGAATTAAAACTATTCTATTCTTTAGGTGACAAGACACGAAAAATTCATAAGTGTTAAACAAAGTTATCGTGGTGGAAATTCAACTTCCGTATGAAAGTGAACTCAAGGAGCTCACGAAGAAAAGCAATATTTTTTTGTGTTGTGTATGCCGTTGCACCATTTTGCTGGAAATAACCATATTGTAATTCATCTTCGTGCAATGTAGTGCTGTTCAATAAATTCATTCAAAATGTTTCTATACCTCGCATTAATTGTGAAATTAAAAAAAATAGGTCTTACTGCTAGCCAAACCCCAAATTTCGCAAAATGTAGAAAAGATTCAACCAAAATATGAGGATTTTTACTACTCCACATTCGAATGTTTGGGAATTGACGTACCCCGAAAAATGAAACCATGCTTCATCAGAGAAAAATGCCAAATTTAGCAGGTCATTATTTTCAATTAAATTATTTGCAAACAACTGACTTCATCAGAGAAAAATGTCAAATTTAGCAGGTCATTATTTTCAATTAAATTATTTGCAAACCACTGACAGTAAGCAAGACATATAAGGTAGCCCTACCGTCAAAATATCCTGATGTAATTGCATCTTATACGGATGCATGTTTTCTATACAGTTTTCTGGCCCAATCGCTTGAGAAAGACCTTTCAAAGGTCTTGTGGGTTCTGTTTCCATTCGTAGACGAACATCATTTATAACTTCTTCTGAACAAACAGTTTGTCTATCAGTACGTGATTTATGGCCCACAAAACCAGCCTCACGAAAAACACCAACACAATTGGAAAGGCAATTATAGGATTTTTTGGGAATTACAGTTAACTCTGAGAAGTGCTCTCTGAAACTATCCAAACATGCACGCTGGCTGTACACGCATCAATTTGCACTCCAGTTCGAAAATGAATTTCAATCATATACGTTTTTTGCACTGCACTGCTTTCAACAATTGTAACAAATTGATTGATGACAGCCTATGTCATCAAAACGGTTACGTTATATTACGTGGGTTAAATCCAGACATATATTTTCTATTTCAATGGTATCTTTGTCCTAGAAACTTTATGATATGCTATATTCACTATATCGAGAGTATTATTAAGATAAGAACGTATTATTGTAATTCTATGTTACTTAGAGTAATAGGTCAATTTTGTGCATATCTGTAAGATATGTAACATAATCTGTAACGTCTGTAAGGGTTTACAGATGAAGTTGCAATTCTGTATCCATATTTTGCTTACAGAATATCCGTAAGTCTTACAGATTTCCGTAAACTTTACGCTAAGCGAGCGCATGTCCATCAGAATCTGTAACGTAAACGCTGTATGCAAACTTGTTTGTATAGGGAGGTGTATTATACGACAGAATATTGTGTAGCAAGGACCCCTGGCAATGAAAGTCGTTTTGTTTTTTATGTATACAAATTTATTTATTTTTTGGAGTTTGAATTTTTTAGCTTTTCCTGTATTGTTTAATAAATATATACATATATATGTTATGAACTTTTATTGCATAGCTGTTGGTGTAGATGCAAGTTAAATGCAAAAAAACAGTTATATGTCACCGCAACTTATAAAATAACATATAATATGAACTGAGATAGGTAAAAACGGTACTCTTCAATAAAAGAAATTCACAAAGCATGTACTAACATTATTAAAGTAAATGAATAATTTATAACTCAAAACAAAAAAAATTCTCATAAAAAAACATTTTTAAAACAAAATAAAATAAATAAACATGCCCGTAAAACACAATATATAAACATTCTCATAAAACAAAATAAATAAACTCATAAAACAATATATAAATATTGTCATAAAAGAAAGTAAGCTTTTTTATAAAACAAAAATAAATAAGCTCTCTTTTAATACAACAAGAAAATGAACACAGCAGAAGTGTAAACTTCATCAAGGCGAGGTTAATAATACGAAACTTTTCTTCCGTTCTATATTACATTTAAAAAATATCAAACTATATTTTATGAAGAGAGATAATGTCTCATACAAACACAACAAACTTTTTGGTTAATCGTCCGCGAAGTTACCAATTCGCGAACGCAACACAGTTCGCGAAATACAATTTCGCGGCCGTTGCTATGGCAGCGGCCGTTAAAGTAAATACACATTTTGGTTTAATCACACATCCTACGACTTATTTTGACAACTATCAAGTATTTGTAGTTTATTATATTCGTCTCATTTCCATGGTAACGCATGTAAAGCAAGTAAACCACTTTAATTTAGCACCTTTAGAACTAAATTAAATTAAATTGTGTCTCAATTTAAATTAAATCAATTGAAAAATTTAACGGTTGCCCAAAAAATTGTGTGTATATCTTGTCCGCGAAAAACTTTAACGTACTCGAAATTGTCTTGTCTCGGCCGCAAGCATTATTAAGGAGATTTTCGGACGCATGTATATATATATTGTATTAGTATTGTTGTCCCAAGTTGGGCCAGCCAAAATGTATTAATGTGTGTGTAGATGAGTATTATTTACAACATATAATTTTCTAATAATGCCCTATGCTAGCTATCAATGACCATCTACTATTTAGAAATAAAAATTAACATTCACTTGGTTGCACTGTGAATCAATTATAACGTATTAATATTTATAGATAATTAATATAAACTCCAAACTCAGCTTAAATAATTTAAATTATAATCCTTTTCCTTTTCCTAATTCTTTATTGTACTGGTGGTACTATACTTTAAATGAACTATACCTATAAAATATAAATGTGGGCGGGTTCTTGACGTACTATGTCATCAATTCCTTTTATTTGTATCTCGTGTACTATTGATACGTTTACAAAATTCTTTAACTAATATGACTCTTAATCTCAGGATTAATCGTTTAATTTGGATCCGTTGTGACTGGTTATGTGTACTTGATTATATTTACAACTATGTAAACATGTAGGTATTTCTTATTCTATATAATTTTCTTTAGATGATATTAATTTGATATTTGTTTTCTTTATAGGTTAATGTGCCTGTCATTACCAGATGATATATTAAAGCATAAAAACAAATAGTACTTCTAATGAAGAAAAAACAACAATCTCAAAATAAATAGAGTATATTAATAATGCTCGATATTGTAACAACAATAAAATTATGGTTCAGAAAATTGTCTAATCATGATGAAGATATGTATAATTTTATTATGGAAATAGACCGTTATAAAAAATGACACATTTATGTCTAGTGTATTTCTTACGACAGTTTATGTATATTTAACGACCGATAAATAATGCTTTGAAATTTTAAAATACCTATTCAATTTATGTAGAGATTTGTATGGATTCGATGTGGAATATTACTACCAATAAGTTATTACCTTTCTTATATTGTTCTCAAACTTATATTTAAATTCAAATAGCTCTAACTTATTTAAATATTAATATAAAATATATTAATTTTGAAACAAATAGTATCAATATAATTTATATTACCTCAAATATTAATTTATATTTACTTGTAGGTTCTACCTCCATGAAGTGTACTGGTATCGTGATTTACATAATATTCTCCGATATCTTTTCACCTACGATGAGCTGGGACTTTCTCTGCACTCTCGATGTGCTGCTTCTGTGCTCGCTGGGCTCCTCTTAGATATAGGTACACGTTCGGACTCAGTAAATTCGTTTCTAACCTCGCTGGATTCCTATGATGAAATTACACCTATACAATGAACTGGATCTCCGGAACTATGGTTTTCCTCTTGAAAATTCAGCAATAACCTCTTAGATATACACGTTCGGACTCAGTAAATTCGTTTCTAACCTCGCTGGATTCCTATGATGAAATTACACCTATACAATGAACTGGATCTCCGGAACTAGGAAAATTCAGCAATAACCCTTCTTGGCTCCTTTAAGTTTCTAGTCAAATAGAAATTCTTGACTTTAAATACAAAATCTTCTTCCTTTGGATGAATTTTACAAATGTAAGTACTTTTATCACTTTATATTATATTTCTTATTCCAGTATATTTGGTATTCAATATCAATTAATGATTTTATGGCTGTTAGTTATTAATTTTCTTGCACTTCACATTGATTATCAAAATTTAAGTATAAATCTGTTAGAATATTTTATTCTAACAGTAATAAACACTGTTCGTATTTTAAATATGTAAATATCGGGAAAATTCTCTTGAATTCCGAATTTACACAACCGCTTCGTATGAAAATTATTTTCATCTCCCGTTTTTTTTTAAACAAATTGCCTTGGAGACCTTATTACTTATTTTTTTAAATTCTCCAATGAGATCTCTACACATACCTTTTATAAATCAATATGTCTATCTATTATTTATTTTTTTAATATTTATCCATAAAATTTGATATTTCAAACATTAATTATTCTTTTCTAATTTTAAAAACCTTCTTATAATGCTTTTTTTTCCATTTACATACTATTTAAAAATACCTATACAGGAACTGTCAAAATTAACTGTCACTTCCACTTATTCAAAATACTTGCGGGAATCTTAATTTAAATTTGTTTCTACTCAAAATCAATTAGTTTTATCCATTATACTTGACATATCTTCGTAAATTAAACAATTTTGTACAAAAAAAACATATTACATAATATTTTGGAACAATACTTATATTATTTCATTTCTTTTTAACAGATTTTACAAATACAAGATAGAAGAAAGAAAATCGTTCGTTCTACGACTAAACCAAATCAATCAAGAAATCTCATCATCTCTATTAACGTAGTAAATTATAATTTAGACAATAAATTCCACACCTACACTAAGATCAATATTTTAAAATTTCAAGCATCCAAAACTTTAATTATTATAAATATGGCATGGTTATTTTAAACCATGTCAATATAAATAGAGGATATGAATACTGGCTTTCGACTCCCGCCCTTGGTCTAATGGTTAAGTGCTTGCCTCTCACCCAGGCGGCTCCGGTTCACATCTGCTCTGCGACATGAATTTATTTATTCATTTAAATTTCAATTTAATTGAAATTAAATATCTCTATATGATATATTTATTTATCTTGTTCCCTTAGCCGACTTTACCCGAAGAGCGTTACATATCCGAGCGTTGCAGGTCAGTCTTGTTCACTGCCTACAATCAGCGCAACGCGCCTAAAGAAGTTTACAATTCAAAAAAAAATAAACAAATAGACTGCTTACACAAATGATCACTCCCCAAAGTTGAAATTTGGGTTTCAACTTAAATTTTGCAATTTCAAATTCTAATCTTTTTCTTTCTATATAATTTTTTCTTTTTTTATTTCAATGTATTTATGACAAAACAGTTGCGCTACTGCAACAAGTTGACTGTTCGCCTCACCTTGAACATTTGTTATATTAATTAGTTTTTCTGCCAACAAAGATAAAGGCTTTTGCCTTGTTCTACTTTGTCTTTGTTTATAACTCGACTCCCTGTTTTTCAGAAGTGTCTGAAATTGCATTTACCACTTCCGAAACATCTGCAACAGTACTGGCACCCCGAAGTCCTTCCTCCGTAGAAGTATCAACAATGAACACTTCAAACATACCCATATTCTCTGTTGGGCTAGGTAGCAGTTCATGTGTACCCTGCTGTTGTGTGGGTTGTATGTCTATTCCTTCATAATTTGTTGCACAATTTAGGCCTGTTACTGCTACTTCTCCCCATACAGATAGTCCTCTTTCTTCCAAATCCGACATTTTAATAGTAGACATACACGCTTACAGAGTCACACTAGATAACAATAACATGAAGATAGTCACTGGTCTTGTTTTTACAGAAATGTGTACAGAATTACCCCAATCGTAAATCTGTAAGTATAACATTTACAGACTTTTGTAACGTTACAGATTTGTAAAGTTACAGATTTGTAAAGAAGTGGAATTGGCCTATAACTATTTATGAGTAACTCTTCTGTTTCCTTAATTGAATTAGAGTAATGGGCCCATCATAGTTCCTCAAGGAACACTAAGGCTTGTATTTACTGAATTAGTTGTAGAGTTGTAGAGAGTTTGTTTCTTACGGGTGTTCAGAAAAATTCGAAGTCAAAATAATCCTTAATAATTGCATGTCTGAGATAGAGTAATTATTATGTCAATTACTGACAGACAGCAATTGACATTTAATATTTAATACAAATCATAGTCTTAAGTTAGGACATATGTTTTTTCAAATATTTCAAAGCAACTCTCCGGAAACAGATTAATACAAAGTGCATAAAAGCAATGGCATTTTTTAGAATTTCCCATCAATCTACTCCGTATATAAAAGTAAATTCTGCTACAGCAGCCGAAACATTAATTTCTGATAACAAAAAAAGTGTATATAAAGTGGGAAAGTTGAATTTTTATACAGATATATGCCGCCATACATGTGTGCAGTAAAATACCCTCCCGGTTTGTATTAAAGTCATAAATTTTGAAGCTCGAGTGTTAAATTACATTTCATTGCGAGGCGTAACAAACTTTATTCCACCGATGACAGGCTATTAAAATCCAATATTGAATACGCCACGTCGCATGTTGAACAATCATTGCGTAGAACGGGTATGTTATTTACAATACATTAAAGATACCCAAATAATCATATTGTAGGTGTAATAACATTAAACGGATAAGTATTGTAAATTACACCATGCGAATTTGATGTTAGCCGAGCCTTATGAGTGTTGAAATGTTGTTATGTTTTCCTAATTTTGTTAAATGATATTATAACATAATAAAAAAAACTTCTTATTAGGTAATGAAAATTCTAAAATAGTAAGTATTTTCAAAAAATGTCAATCAAAATACCCCCGAATAGTTTGCATTCAATCTCTGCATGTTGTCTTTTAATGTTGATACTTAATATATGCATAATACGCATATTTTTTTAAATAATGATTGCATAATAAAAGCACTTAATACAAAAATTTAAGGACTCACGGACTACTTTGCGCTATTCCAATATTACTATATTATTATATTAGTTTCCTATGTTAAGCATATATTACATTCTACAAGATTTAAACATTTTTCAACATCACTTCTACACAAATGTTGAACATTTGAAAAACATATTGCCATTGGTAATTAGCAAGACCTGGACGCGTTTCGATTTACTTTAATCTCATCAGCACATCGTACGCTTTTCACAATGACAATTTTATAATAGCTCCTCTTGGGTTGCATATGATCGCACGAGATCTTCTATTGCTCCTAAGACGAAGAAATCTAATGATGAAAGATCTGGGGAACGTGCAGGCCATAAAACAGGACCATTTCTGCCGATCGACGAGTGGCAGCGAACGTGTTAGGCGGCAGTCCCACTGCATACACAACCATTGAGCGCCAGTAACTGACATCGACATTCATCGACTAAAATTTTGTGGTACGGTCTCACTGGGAAAAGTATTCAAACAAAATTTAAGTTTCGCGCGCAAAAATTTCATTCAACAAAACTGGCAGAACATAAACTATAAACACAAACATAACCTCAGACGTCATAACTAGAATCTTTGTCCTACTTCTTTAATTAAAAATGTCATCTAATTCTTCTTCTTCTGATACTGAAAGCATAGAAAAGTGTGGGTACGTCAAATATTTGCAAATAGAGAGGAGTTAGGAGAATTTCACAGTTTAATCCCTCAACTTTTAAATGATACAGAAAAATTCTATAATTATTATAGAATGAATATTCAATATTATCGTAACTTAATTTCAAAAGTAGAACCATTGTTTCATATTTCCGTTTATATTTTAAAAAAACAAACCAAAACACAATCAACAGGCGACGCTTGGGTTAACTGTCAAAACAGCCTTTCTGCGCATGTGTCCAATCGTCGATCATCAACTAAAATTAGAACCTGTCGAAAATTATGAACCGATGCATGCCGGTTGTTGTTGAACGATCGCCGTTAATCGATGCAGTCGGACTGCTGCGGATACTTTACTCATAACCTAATTTTAGTCGATGACCGTCGGTGGACATCGCTTTATCAGTGGGACTGCTGCCTTAAAGTCCAAGAAGTCATATACAAAACCCAATCTAACACTTTACAACATAATTATTAGTATTACATTTTGATTTGTTAGAAAAAATTAGAAATGTAAGTAAAATTGTTATTCCTGAAACTACCCAACAACTTAATTTTCAGCAACATTTTCAATTTTATTTCGTTCTACTTCATAATTTTATTTTATTTATATTAATTATTGTAAAGTTGACGTTTAAAGACTTAGTTTAAAATTCAAGAAACAATGCAAATATCAGAGGAGCAACAGGGGTTCAGAAAAAATCGTAGTACAACATATGCCATTTTCATCATATGCCAATTGGTAGAAAAATCAATCGAATATAACAAACTGCTATTTATGTGCTTCGTGGATTTCAGCAAGGCTTTCGACCGTGTGAAAAGAAACGCCGTCTTGAAAATTTTACATGAATATGACGTACCACAAACCCTTGTGGAATTGGTCAATAATATCAACACTAACACGTCGACTAGAATCACAACATCTGATGGAATTACGGAACCAATCAAAATAAACATTGGCATACGACAAGGGGATTCGTTGAGCCCCTTCTTATTCAATTTAATAATGGACCGTATGATAGAATCAATAAGAGGAAAATATGGTTACTCTATGGGAAGACACAACGTGAACATAGTATGCTACGCCGATGATGCAGTGCTCCTAGCGGACAGCGAAGATAACTTACAAAGACTTTTGCATCAATTCAACATTACCGGCAAAAAATATAATATGAACATCTCCAAAGACAAAACTAAATGCATGGTAATATGTAAGCAGCCACTTCGTTGTAAACTAGAAATAGACGGATCCGTCGTTCAACAGGTAATGAGCTTCAGGTATCTTCGTGTTGAGGTAAAGAGTCAAAGAGACCTGCGGGCGGAGGTTCAACAACAGGCAGTGAAGGCGACACAAATAACCGGCTATCTAAACACAATGGTCTGGCGGAACAAATACCTTACTAAGGAAAGTAAAATACGAATATACAACGCTATGGTTCGCCCAGTACTAACTTACTCCACGGAGACAAGAGCAGATACCAAGAAAACTAAACAAAAAATTAGAACAGTAGAAATGAAGATTCTCAGAAAAATAGCGAATGTCACGTTACGAGATAGACAGACGAGTAGATCCATAAGAGAAGGATGCGAAGTGCAGGATGTGGTGAAGTAGAGTAAGCGAAGAAGGAAGGAATGGAATGACCATGTCGAGAGAATGCAAACCAACAGACTAGCATATATATGGAAACATGAGAGACCAAAAGGAAAGAGACAACAAGGACGACCTCCCAAAAGATGGGGACAAAGTTGGTTTTCCTCATCCGCTGAATAGAAACAGGCCAGGGACGACCCTAGCTAAAAGAGGAAGAAGAAGAAGAAGTTTAAAATTCATTTTAATAAAAATTGAGAAACCCTTCTTTTTAAGTTTATTATTCTATTACTAGATGGCGTTACTTAAGGATCAATATTTTGAGGTTACCAGAATTAAATTCATCAATGTAAATAGAAATTATGTGTCGGCCTTATATTGCGCAGCGACATCGGATCCACATAGCCTTGCTTTAAGCTGTGGAAGCCGATACACTCCTCAACAACTAATTTAATAGTTGGGCTGAAAAGTTCGTATCGTTTCTATGAGATGGCGCCACTAGAATAAAATCCATATCATTTTTAGTTAGTACCAACCTTCAAAAGATACGTGTATAAATTTTACAGCTGTCTGATTATTAGTTTGTGAGACACAGCAATTTGAGTGAAGCAACTTTTGTTATTTTGAAAAAAATGGATAAAGAGGAATTTCATGTGTTAATGAAACACTATTTTTTGATGAAAAAAAGTGCTACTGATACCAAAAAATGGCTTGATGAGTGTTATACGGACTCTGCGCCGAGCGAAGCAACCATTCGTAAGTGGTTTTCTAAATTCCATACAGGCCATATGAGCACCGAAGATGATGAACGCAGTGGACGTCCAAAAGAGGCTGTTACGGACGAAAACATCAGAAAAGTCCACAAAATGATTTTGGAAGATCGTAGATTGAGGTTGATTTGTATAGCTGACACTCTAAAGATATCAAAGGAACGTGTTGGACATATCGTTCATGAATATTTGGGTATGCGAAAGCTATGTGCAAAGTGGGTGCCGCGCGAGCTCACAATCGACCAAAAACAAGAACGTGTCGATGCTTCAGAGCAATGTTTGGAGCTGTTCAACCGCAATAGAAGTGAATTTTTGCGTCGTTATGTGACAATCGATGAAACATGGATCCACCACTATACTCCGGAGTCCAGTCGGCAGTCATCTGAGTGGACTGCACGCGATGAACCGAATCCAAAGCGTGGAAAAACACAACAGTCACCCGGTAAGGTTATGGCGTCCGTATTTTGGGATGCACATGGAATAATTTTCATCGACTATCTTGGAAAGGGAAAAACCATCAACAGCGACTATTATATAGCGTTATTGGAGCGTTTAAAGGACGAAATCGCGGAAAAACGGCCCCATTTGAAGAAGAAGAAAGTGTTGTTTCATCAAGACAATGCGCCGTGTCACAAATCGAAGAAAACGATGGCAAAATTGCATGAATTGGGCTTCGAATTGCTTCCGCATCCACCGTATTCTCCAGATTTGGCCCCAAGCGACTTTTTCCTGTTCTCAAATCTCAAGAGAATACTCGCTGGAAAGAAATTTAAAGCCGATGAGGAAGTAATCGCCGAAACAGAGGCCTATTTTGAGGTTAAAGACAAATCGTACTACAAAAATGGTATTGAAAAGTTGGAAGATCGCTATAATCGGTGTATCGCCCTCGAAGGCAACTATGTTGAATAATAAAATCGAATTTTGCCAAAAAAATGTGTTTCTCTATAAAACGATACGAACTTTTCATGTTATAATTTAAATATATACATAAATCTAAAAATAATTATTGATAATTCTAACCATCAATTATTAAGCTATAAATATGAGCAATATTATTAAAAAATAAAAACAGAATAAGTATTGACGTTCTAAACTCATCATCGTTTTTAAGAGTGACTAGAAAACAGTATGTAAAATGCTAAAACAAACTCACAAAGAAGCGCATCGCATTCTCCTTTTAAAGCTGTAAATTCTTTTTATTACATTCTTG
This sequence comes from Amphimallon solstitiale, assembly GCA_963170755.1. Lineage (NCBI taxonomy): Eukaryota > Metazoa > Arthropoda > Insecta > Coleoptera > Scarabaeidae > Amphimallon > Amphimallon solstitiale. The sequence goes on from OY720682.1 coordinate 23,680,647, forward strand.
AAGTCCTGATAGCTTTTAATTTTGCAAAATTATCCGTTGTAGAAGTTTTCGTCTCGTAAAAAACTTACGATTCTTCTGAACAAGCGTATATAATTAACCGAATCTTCCGCTTTCATTCGGCGGAAAAACTTTCAAGAATAATAAAAAAAAACGGCCCTTTCCGCATCATAATTAATGAAAATTAATCAGTTGCTATCCGGTTTTCGGGTTTAGCGTTTAAATATTTCACATTATTCCTAATATTTTACGATACATACAAAACGCAATATGTTTACGTTCGTGCTACTAATCGAAATTATTCACGCATATAATTAACTCATACATTAATTAGAATATGTATTTATATAATAACATGTACCTTATATGGACACAGCTGAGGTATTCTGTGTTTGTACTGGGGAAGCTCTGCTGAAATGAACGAAATAAAATGCAATCTGTAAATTTTCAAATTTAACGACCTAAATAAAACTAAAATATCAACTGTGAAAATTAACTGTTGCAGTGACTAGTTTGTAGGTCACCGTGATTTAGTGTTTTGAATAACTTGTAGGATGCAGTCTGTGAAATTAGAGATGCAGTATTTGTTTGTATGTATTTATTTAAATAGTATTTCGTTACATACAGAATTGCTACGAGATATGGGAATAGTTGATGTGATACGAAACCACAGGTTAGTTAGTAAATATTTGTAAACAATGATTAAGAGGAAACAATTTCCAAAATTAAAATTCTAAATTTAGTATATGCAATTAAATGACATACTTGAACTGTATGTATGAAATAGAGCTGCCTTATATGCTTTGTTAGTTGAGTTAGAATTTAATTGTAAATTAATTATTCAAAAAATAACCAAATTTACTCAAATTACACTGAAAGAAAAAAGAAATAATTTAATACACAAATGTGTGTTGTCCACTTTTTCTCGCGGTATTTTAATGTCTTAAATTATTAAATGGATTTAATTTAATTGTCAAGAATAACACACTTGGCTATATTTCACAAAGTTTTATTAGAATTTTCTAACATGTTTCAGCTGTTATGCCATTATCAAAGAGTTTCTTATCTAAACTAACCTAAAGTAAGTAAGGGTACAACTTATATACCTAGCTCTTAATGATATCGGGTGGTGGCTAATGGAAATTTATAATTGTATCTATGAAGGGAGTATTTAGGAAATCTGATTGCGTGTTAGTAACTACCAAATTTTGTTTCTGAGCTTCTTTAATTTCAAATATTTGTAGCAAATCTATTCTTTTACTTTTTGTTACATTATGTATTAAGTTGCAGCTATTTATTTATTTTATGATAGGGAGCATATAAGTAATCACAAACAAAATAAATAAAATATTATGAAAGCTGGATATTAAAATAGTATGGATCAAGAAGACAAAATTAGGTACAATGTTAAATAACCTCAAAGATAAAACAGACAAATTAGAGAAATCGAGAGTATACTCCATCAAATGCCAAAATTGTGAAGCTATATACAGGGTGCATTTGAAATAAGGGGACAGAGTATGATTATTGGAATGATGTAATTTTATTAGACTCAAATCCAAAATATTTTGCGCAAATTCAAATTTTAAAAATTACAAAGATATTTTTAAAATATTCGTCGCACCACTACACTTTAATACGACTGTAGCCTATGGAAGGGTGGGTTAGTAAGTAGGAGTGTGAAGGCGTGCGAGGTCAGTCCCGTTCGATTGTTACGTGTGGATGTTTCGACTACTGCTTACACAACACACGAACTGAAATAAATTATGTTTTTTTTTAATTTAGTTGCGTCCAATTAAAATAAAAGTTTCTCATAAGTAGAGTTGGGCAAATTTTACAACACAAATTTGTTTTTGTGAGAAATAAGAAGTAAAAAGTCGTTGATTTTAATCATAATAACAGTAATAGCGGAAGAAAACGAAATATGTAAATAATCCATCTCAATAAAAAAAAATCTCGTTGTTGAAAAATAAGATATTTTAACAGCTGATATTTCATATTAAGGTTGTTGAACTCTTTGCATGAACACCTGTTTAGAAATAGTAAACAATGCTATCATTGGGGTTTTTATAACGTCTACAGCTGTTATTGCGTATATCTATGCGTGTTTATTTACTTCGTCTCCTCAACCTGTGTGGAACCGTCGACGTCTAGCGCGATACCTACGACATATAGACACTTGCTAAATCCATAAGCGGCACATTAAACACTTTTCGGGGGTTTTTAATTTTGGTTCGTGTCGTAATTGACTCACAATTTTTGGGATTTATATTCTATATAATTGCACCTTTCCATTTATCATACTCTGTCCCCTTATTTCAAATACACCCTGTATATAGAGCAAAGTGGTAGAGGTATTAAAAAACGTATAGCCGAACACGTCAGAGACGAAAAATATAGCGTTAAAAACACAGGGTTCTTAGAACAATGTGTACAAGAAAACCATTTCCCTGATATAAATAACTGCAACTTAATACATAATGTAACAAAAAGTAAAAGATTAGTTTTGCTACAAACATTTGAAATTAAAAAAGCTCATAAACAGAATTTGGTAGTTACTAACACGCAATTAGATTTCTTAAATACTTCCTTCATAGATACAATTATAAATATCCATTAGCCACCACCCGATACCATTAAGAATTAGGTATATAAGTTATACCCTTACTTTTTTAGGTTAGTTTAGATAAGTAACTCTTTCATAATGGCAGCAATGAAACTCAAAACCGAGATCGCAAGTGGCCCATATCTTCTCATCAACCAAATCCACAATTTTAGTACAAAATTGGTAAACATCCGAAGCAATAGACCTACCAGGTCGATACTCGTGTTGAGAAAAATAAATGATGTCTTTTTATACAGAAGAAAATAAAATTAATATAGCAATGGCGTAAGTTATAGAATTGGGTGATAATTCTCAATACAGATATTGCCTCTATTGCCTCTCTTTTCACGTTGGCGTTGCATGAGAATCTGTTATGCAAAAGTTCCCGATTGAAAACGAATGCTTAAGATGGTACACAATTTGACCAAGTAGATATGTTACTGCAACAGAGTTAAAAATTATAAAAATTCCTCATGAGAATAATCCAATAGCGCCATAGAGTTTATGTTACAGAATAGTTGATTGTTATCGAAATCTCGGAAATCCACAATTTCATAGTATGAAAGGCAAAACAAAAAAAGCACTTAGATAAACTGTGACATATACTTAAATTTATTATTATGATTATATACTGTATGTAGCACTCAACTAAAAAATTAACAATATTGCCTTTGTTATATAATTTATCTTGTATGATAGCATTTTTTTTGTATGATATAATGTTTGTCATATTTCTTTATATGTATGTATTATGTACTGACGATGTCTATATTTATTGTAAACCTATGACAAATAAAGTATTATTATTATTATTATTAAAAGTTTTGCCAAATCTCTAATACTCCAACTCCCAACTATACTTTGTAAATGTAACCGCATGTATATACTGCATTTTCAAATTCTACGTGAGATTCAATGATGAGTAGTTTGTAAATCAAACAGTTGGTATACAGTTTGCGTACGGCTGTTTCGAAGTTATTTACTTTGGCGAGTTCTGTATTCATGACACACTAGATATTATTAAGTTCGTTATTCATTGTTTAGAATACGCATTTGTTTGCATGATTTATTTTTATTCTCATGTACCATTCAGCGAACAAATGCGGTGTTGAATTAAAAAAAAGTCTAATTCAATGGCGAGTTTTGAATTTTCTATAATAATGTAAAGACTTTTCAAATTATTTATCTTAAACATATTTAACTTTAGGGCACAAGAATATTACTCAAAATACTCAAGAACAACATGCAGAGTTTTAATATTGTCAGAAAATTATATACAGGAAGTAAAATCAATATAAAAATACTTTTAAATCCGAATTACATACTCTCTGTCGTTCACAAGCAGTTGCGGAGACAGCAATACGTCCTTTATATCAGACGACACATGTTTTACTACGTGGGTTTTCACTCGCCACGACAGTAATACAGGCTGATTCAAAGAAACGGGAAATTTTGAAAATTAAATAATTTCATAACAACAAGTTTTTAAAAAAAGTTATTTATGTCATTTAATAGTAAAAATAATGCCACTTTGGGATACATATAGTACAATTTATTTTTAATTTTTTTTTCATAACATGATCGTTGAGTTTCAATTCTTGGACGATATGCATGGATGACATTTCAAGTCCTGTACTAATATTCTTGAAACACTTGAATTTTGTAACTGTAAAGATGCTGAGTGACGTGGACTTCTTATGAGTGCATCTCGAACAGCTTGATATTGTCTGGTGTAAGAACAAGACGATTGTGGGGTGCTAAATTAAAGTTATTAATATTATTAATATAATTAATTAATTCTCTTTATTATCATTGTTATTGTAATAAGCTTTGATCGCAAATGCACGTTGCGCACTAGTATAAGCATCCATGATAACTAAACGGCAAGAAGTCGTTTACAGACTGGCGTATGTTATTCAGGCTACCAATGCTAATTGCAGATAGACCAAGAACTGAAACTCAACGATTATGTTATAAATAAACAAAATTAATAAAACATGAAAAATATATTTAATGTATATATTCTAAAATGGCATTATTTTCAATATTAAATGTCATAAATCATTTTTTTTTAAATTTCGTTTTTATGAAATCATTTAATCTTCAAAATTTCGCGTATCCCTGAATTATCCTGTACATTGCAAATTTTGCATCGAGTTGAATACCGTTGAATACTAGCTCAGGAAAATCTCTTATCCACCTTTCAACATTATCTCGCGACGAATGTGATTCGGATATAGTTACGTAATAGGACACGTGTAAATAATAAGAGGAAGCAAAAGATCGATCCGCTACACACAGCATTTACGATTTAACTGAAATACTTTCGGCGCAAAAGCTCTCTCTTTAACGTAACCTACATTTGCCGCGATAGATGCAACTACTTATATACATACTTATCGTAACTTGTAAACATCGTTATTGAAAGCAAAGATTTCGTGTATTATGTACATTAGAACATTACATACATAATTTACGGCTTGTTACGTATTATTGTATTACTGCACGTAATTTAGAATTACATTATTTATTTAAATGTGGGGTTCTCGAAAGCTAATGTTAACGGGTGTTCATAGATGGAGCCGGGATCACATATTTACTCTGTTCAAGATTCGTACACGCCTACCCACCAACCTCTGCCCCTTATCAGTACAACGACAGTCGACTTTGTCTCACGCTCTGTGACCACCAAATATGGATTGTTTATGCCCAAATCTTCGAAGTACACACTCACGCAATAGTATTTTAGGTACCATGTTAGGTATCACCAAAAGCCAAAATTAATTTTGGTTTTGGATTCGACATGAGCATAGTGCCTTTTATAAATGGGCTTGATTTTGTTCAGTTTCTTTGAAAGAAATAATGGCACAAGGATTTTTAATAGTATAGTATGCAATGAGCATTTAATGACAGCTATTAAGACACGAGTAAGAAAATTGAAATGGAATGTTCAAAAAATAATGTTTTATTTAATTTTATTTATTTAACTCGCATTTAATGGCTATTAAGACACTCGTATTCATTACAATACGAGGCGGAGCCGAGTATTGTAATGAATACGAGTGTCTTAATAGCCATTAAATGCGAGTTGCATACACTATTTTTTGCATACACTTATTTTTTGAACATTCCATTTCAAAAATTGAGGTTAAATTTTTCCATGCACCTTTGCGAATTTAGCTGGTAATAAATTGTTCGTGGTAACTAAGGCTTGTTCCATAATTTCTGGTGGACTCAAATTTTACATTACACTGTCATTATCCCTCATTTTTACCGTTTATATTTTCAAAAAGTCACAAATTTTAAGTACTTACTTGTAAATTGCAAAGAACTGTCACATTTATTTAATTTGTATATCTGTCAGATATGCAGTCGCCATATTGAATATTGTTCGAATATTGGAATGTCGCATTCCTATTGGATATAAACTTGTATGGTAATGAAAAATCTGTATTCCTATTGGATATAAACTTGTATCATAATGAAAATCTGTATCGTAATGGACATTATTAAAGTGCAAGTTCGGCATATCTAATAATACAATTAAAGTATGGGAGTAGAAAAAATAACTTAAGATGAAGAATGTTGTGATATTTACTGTGTGAAAATTCCATCTTTCTTGATTTACTTTTTCTCTCTAAAATAGTAACAATATCCCTGGACAAATAACACGGGTGAAGCTGAACTTTAAGTCCAATCTTGCATTGCACCCTTGACTGCTGATCCCTACTGATTACTACTGATAATGGAAGTGAGATCATTACTAAATATGTTGGATATTAAGTAAACCAAATTGAACTCCTGTGGGATCTCAGACTTAGCGATAAAGATAAGAAAATCCACTGTAAAAAACATATAGTAAACGAAATTAGAATGATAAGAGGACTCGTTTAATTCTGAATACAAGAAGAAGATGAGAAAAATTCTTAAATAACTTATACTAGATTAAATTCGTTTGTATTTATAGTTAGGTGAACTAAATTCCTTGTATTAAATTTTCACACTATCCATATGAAACAAAGTAATTAGCAAAACCCTTTGAAGTCAACCAAAAAGAGTCATCTCTCTGGTAAATATACTTATATAACAACGCAAAAGACCAAACCCACCTGAAATAACTACCCACACAGCTTAAATTCCTAGTAAATGAAAGTGGTATTGTAACGTTTATTTATCTACCATACCTTCCTGTGTTATATCCATCATAACATACAATTTAATCATCCTCCATGCAGATATGTATGTAATACACTACTATATTAAATTTCATGTTAAATAAATATACAAAATCTTCCATTTCATTTAAAAGGGAGAAATGCTATTTTTGTTCGTTTCTACGAAGAACCAAGAAAGGGGATGTGTATGTGGATTATATATAGGTAGAAAATGTAACCTGAATCAACTCAAACCGACTCAATTAACATCGTACCTATTAAATAAACACGGGCCCATTATTTTTAAATTTATATTGATTCGGCGGAGAAAAGCGGCGATGCTTTTTGCCATTTAGCGGAAGATAATTATATCCTCGAAGGAGATTCTTGGGCGGACGTTTTTTTACGCGTTTCTTCTCAATTATGTTTGCCACGAAGGAAATATACACCAGAAAAAAAGGCTTAATTAAAATTATTTCAATATTGAAATTTGTGTTATGGCGTAACCAGGTTCTTTGTAAATTCGAGTTCGAAATCTTTAAGACCAAAATTTAAAACATTTTTATTGAAGTCATATATAAAAACCAAACTTTTTCAAAAATCAGACTGTGTATTAAGGATTGTCATTGAATATGTTTTTTTCTTTTACATGTGTACAGTAGTATAGTTTGTAACCCTGTTTTGGGATTTGCGTGTTGGATAATAAAGATTATTATTCATTTATTTATTTATTTATTTAAGACTAGCAGAATTCAGCATTAGAAAGCTATTTTTAGTCATGTAGCGTTTCATTTAAAAGAACTTTATGGTTGACATTATCAAAAACCTTGCTGATATCTTTGAAAGGCATATTGTGATCTTATAGGTATTTAAAGCAATAATGACATAATAAAGTAGTAATTTTAGAGATTATACGGATCTTGATTTAGTATAGATTTTTTGTACTCACCGCCTGTAAAGTGCGAAAGTATTTCCCGGTCAAAGCGACTGCAAAAATTGAAAAAAACACCGACTCTTTGGGACATTAAAAAAAATCTAACTTGATAGCAATAAAATTTAATCTAGAAAATATTACTTCCCTCGACTATTCTTCACTAAAAGTTGAGGAAACAGGTGTAATAATTAAAAATTCTTCCAAAAAATTTGTGGCGCCATCTATTTGACGACATCTTAAGCGACATTCAAGCTCCATCTACTTGACCACATCGACATTCATATTGGCAGTTCATAATAAATTGTAATTAAATCAAAAAACGCAATAAATTTACTATAAATTTATAAATATAAGAATAAATACCTCATGTTTGCCACTTCCTGCGGTTGCTCGTGCTTTCAAAGTGCGCTCGTGCGGGAAAATAGTCTTCCCGCACTTGGTTCGTAAATAACTATTTTGAGTCTCGTGTATTATATTTTCCAACAAAACTTGCAATTTTATTTTACATCAGCTTCTATATAACTTTAGGTATATTAGCGGTAATCGCAATAATTGACGGCATTAAGAGACATTCATATACATATTTAAAGACAAATAGGCAAATACACACAGCTTTTCAGTTTTTCTGCATTATAAATTTCCAGCGTTGAATCCAAGTGCAAACGAAACAAGCGCCAATATTCTGGGCGCATCGAATGAATTACAGAAAGTTTATATACGCATATAAAACATAGCAGCTGAATGTTGTAGAATTAACAATAGAGATTATAGGGAGATATATGCAGGGTATGAAACTGATAGATACTTGCTATATATGTTTTTGATTGTGGTTATCATAACGCAGTACTAAAATACAACATTCTGCAACGCGTCCTATAATTGTTTTAATATAAATTGCTATATATGGATAAAGTAGTAACATTCACTATTTCTTAAATTCGATGTTTTGTCAGCCCCTACCCACAGTGCGACGGGCGCCATAGGGCGATCGAAAGTCCAAAGACTCCAACTTGTGGTAGCTCTGTTGAATGAAACGGCCAAGCTTTAAACGCTGTAAATGAGGAAACCAATCTTTCTCACACTAAAGCCTATTAGTGACATAAGCTGTGATAACAAAATAGACCCGTTGATGCCATGTATTACAGGCGAGGCAGGTGAAGATGCAAAAACTAGATGATTTCCTCCTATTGGATTCCAAATTTCTCTTTTCCTCGGTAAAAAAATTCTTATACACAGGTGGTTACATTGGCCAAATATCACAATTAGATAAATATAGGATTAAAGTGACTGCTGGACTAATAAAAGATCTTGTGCTTTGGTTAAACATTAACACGGATGGGGGTTACTTATTCTGTTCTGTTTACATAACTCCAACTTAAATAATGTTATGTTCTGAAGAAATTTGAGTTAACTTCAGAGCACCGGTAATATCTGTTAGTGTGAAATTTAAATGCACGTTAACTTTATAAGCATGTATACTATACTTACAAACTCAGCCCAGCCAAACTATGTACACTGTATGCATATACCCTCAATATCATCACTGCCAACTTCTGTAGGATTTCTTCAATATTTTCATTTGTCATTTTTTAATATAGGTGAATATGTTCATAACTTGAGTCCACGTTTGAGAGAAAAAACGAAATCTCCATAGAATATTCAGGATCTTCACGACTTAAGACAAATTCCCAACATTGTAGTGGAATTAAAAATGTCCAAAACTTCGTTTGTCAGAAAAGATAAGTATTCCGAGCTGGGTCATTTTCAATAACCTTTAACTTTACATATGCCCTATAACTACAATCCTATCTAAAATGATATTAGGGCGTACTTTTTAGGTATATTACGTTATGGTGTGTCAATTTAAAGAAAAATAATAACCTAAAATTGCTACCTCCTTTTATTTTTAAACTTTAAGTACTCCATTTTACATTACCGTCACGTTATACTTTTTCAGTTTTTCAAATTTGGCTTTATATATTTATCATATCTTGTATATATCTTATAAAATTATTTTTTTTACATTCCTTCAACGATTGTTCTTCGCCATGTTTATGTAAAATTTCAAAGATATAGCCGTATTTCTTTGTTTTTAAATATTTACGAAATATACCTAAGAGCACTAACATTACCGTCACGCCAACTTTTGGCACAAATTTTAAACAATGTATGGCGCCGGTTGATCGTTTGTTTACTTTTATGATCTTCTATAGCCAAGACCGTGTTTTACAAAAATAACCGCCGTTATACAGGTTTTTTTCTATAAAAAGGGTAAGTTTTAGGCAGCGTATTTTTTCTCTTAACATTACCGTCTCATGGGACAATTTACTTCTAATAGTAGTCATCGTTTTCATCACATTTGTCCAATATTTTAAACCACTGATAGTTTCATATTTCCTAACCTCAAGTCTTTTTTTCTAGATGTAACATTTCTAACACTGTTTTACTACTGTTCAAACATTACCGTCACGTTCGCAAAACAGCCAATACGTGATTGTAATGATAAAAAAGTGACGGTAAAAATTTCGATTTACAAGATATTAATTAGTTTCTAAACATTTGAAATATGACTACCAAAACTATAACAGTATAATCGGTAAAAGTATATTTTTAAAAGTAATATAAGCCAAAAGTTAAAGGTTATTGAACATGACCCAGCTATCAACTAGTTATACATCTGTAGTATGCTAAAAAGTACACGCATAATTATACTGTTTATTTCTTTTGTTAGAGAAACGATATGGTAAGTAAATCACTGATAAACATAACTATTAATGAATTCCAAAAATAATTGCATACAGCAAAGTAAGGTACACTCGGATTCAAGAAAGATGATCCCTGCGTCACTAATATATAATTCTATCAAAAAATTATGTCTATAATACATCCAAATAAGATATAGTATCTACTTGTATAACAAGGATAGCATAAACGAATGCAAGTAGATACTATTTCTTATTTGGATGTAAACATAATTCTTTGATAGAATTATATATTAGTGACGCAGGGATCATCTTTCTTGAATCCGAGTGTATATGAAAACATAACCACTATCAGTAATAATAAAAATCACTGTTTAATGTTTTGTCATATAGTCAAAACACCGGTTAAATTTTCTACAATTAACTTCTTAATCAATAAATAGCTCTAACCGGTGTTAAAAAACGCACATTTGTACTAACCGGTGTTTTAATCAATGATTACTTAATCGGTATTTTAATCGGAGTTAGAAAACCGGCCGTTAATTTAAATTTTAATAAATTCGTTTGTGATCGTGCTCCGAATTTATGAAAAGTTATTGGAAATATGTACGAAAGTAAACATGAGAAAAAACGTATTTCTGAGTGATCATTTTATCTATTACATACAATAATCATTACATTTCTTCGACAGATCGCGAAACAACACAAAGTGATCTAGGCTGGGTTTTGTTTTTCCAGATTTTTCTACACATCTTCAAGAATTTTTTTTTCAATTAAAGACATTCAATTGAGTTATTTACCAACGATCAGTGTTTAATGTATATTTATATACTACCTGGCCCGGCATATATATTTTTCTGAATTTCCCGGTAGATGGCGATATTAGTGTTCCTCGAAAAAATAGCGACATCTATCGGACGGCAGCATATACTAAAACGATTTTGTTGACCACGCGAACATATTGTGTACATATAAATCATGCCGTTTTATAAATATAAATTTTATTGATAACTCAACCACAGCTCCATCTATCAGGTCCAGATTCTGTGATTTTCTTTTTCGGCACTAAACCAATGTACAAGGTTCGTCAGTGAAGCGGAAAAATTTAAAATTACTGTATCTACAGAAGTATTTATTTTAACATTAATGTTTTTATAGTTTTTTGTTAAGTTGGACTTGCGATTTTCTTTTTTAAAAATAATACTTAACAGATGGGCACCATTACGCTCTACGTATTCTTGAAGTCTTAATCGAAAATGTTCAATTGCTCGCCGTAACATTTCCGGTGTAATACGTGCAACTTCTTCTTGAATTTTTAGTTTTAGTTCCTCTAAAGTTTACGGTCGCTCAACTTATACATTGCTCTTGAGGCGACCCCAAAGAAAAAAGGCGCATGTGGACAAATACGGCGATCTAGCCGGCCAAACAATGTCTCCCAGTTTCATCAAGCTTTTGGACCCACAAATTAATTGCGTGAATAGATGGTATCAGCCCATGACGCGGAATACAGTACTGATTGCCTTCTGATAATATTCGCACAGTTGTCGCGGAGTCACCATGTTTACTAAAGGGTGTTGATGGCTGCCTTCATCCAAACGTCAAATGTATTACAGAGTTTTTAATTTTTCACGCTTCACTTCATAAATATAGAACTTGTTAATAACATTCCTACAGCGCCCCTATCGGATGCTAGCATAGCTATGAACCATCGTCTCTATAAAACAAATATATTTCGTGAATATGAGCTAATTCGGTCAAGTAGTTCAGAAGTTACACGATAACTAAAAGGAGCACAAATTTGGGTTGGAATGCGTTTCTCTAGATTTTCTCCAGATTTTCCAGATTTTTTTTCAATGGAAAACATTCAATTGAGGACAAAAAATAATCAACCAAATATGTGCGATATGTGTGATAGTGCATACAAATATTATGATTTTTTTAGTTTGTCCGAATTTTCCGACGTTCTTTTGTAATTTTCCGAAATCTTTTCCCTGAAAACTTTCCAGGGTCATCACGAAAAAAACAAAACAGAATTACGCATATCCATCGTTTGAATCGTGAGTTATGGTCGCGTCCAGTTTATTCTTAAGTGATGTGCATTTCATTCTTATTTATATAGATAAATAATATATTCGGTTTATTTTGCTCTGTATTATTTTGATGTGTAAAGATAAACTACCAAAATTTCGTTAAGATATTCGCTCGGTGTTGAAAATGCATCTATTACCGCCAAAAATTATTCTAAAACTTAAATTCCTCTGAATAGTATTTCAAATTGAATTTTATTATACTTGAATGATTTACAGTGACAATATTTATGTACCCAACGGTACATATAAATGAAATAATCGTTTAAAAAGCCGTATCATAAAATTTATTCCTTCCATATATCAATAATACATCAATAACGAAGAATTATGCGATGCTATTTTAATGGTCCTTTTTGTGAATCAAAATGTGACATAATCGAAAAAATATATTGGACGAGTTATTCTTTTTGCCAAATTTTTATTATTGTACCAGACCCGAAGCGCACACTATGAATGAACAGATATTTGGAAGGCGGCCAAACCAAAGATCAAAACATAAATTGAAACGATTCCAGTCGCAAATATTTATGACTTATTTCCAATATGTTTATGCATGTATTGTACGGTGGGCATATTTCAGTTTTTATTGTACGAATTTTTTTCGATTCTGTTTCTCTATATGACGTGATGTATGTCGCATATTTTATATTGTTTTAGAAAACATGCGTAATTTTTATTTTTTCCCTATTTGATTTATCTATTAATAAATATGGGAGTTTATAGATATTTTTTGATAAATACGTAATTTATAATGGTATTACAATTTGATGATGAAAATGCACGAAGTGTTCGTAAATCATAAAGCGGGAAAATATTTAGATATATTTCATCGATAGCGTATAGGGAGTTTTATATTTTCCATACCACCAAAAAATCTGAAAGTTTAAGAAATTGTGTAAAGCTATAAAAGGCATGTCAAGAAACATAGAACAAAATTACCAAACAAACATCTTTTGTATTTTCTCTAACCTTTAGCTCACAATTTAAAGATGCGTCAGAGTATAACGTATGGAGGCTAGACTTCAAACAAGACGTAAATAAATATAGAGATCTAGCCACTATATGCTTGTACATACACTTCCATTTTATGCTTGTATACTTCTTTGTCATGCTTGTACTCTTCTTTTTCATACAAGGGACCTTTTTGCTTAAGTGTATTCATCTTTTTTCTGCATCCTTCGGGGCATTTTCTCCATTAGCTATTCTCCAATAGATACCTTTTCAGTGGCAATTAAAGCCTATTATTATAGTTATTCAATATTAGCACGTCCGATAAGTTCACGAATTTCTTAAATTAAAAACAAAATAAGTTACGCCAATCGGATTTGAACCACCTGTCATAAAGCGCATGAGGTTTGAAAAAACTCGAATTTGTGAAAAGTTTCTTAATCTTAAAGTTTAAATAAAATCTGATCTAGACATGATTTTTAAAAACGGAAAAGTTTTCCTGATAAAGCTTGAGTCGTAGAATAATTTAGTATCATGATTCAATCTTCTATTTCAAAAATTGACAATGCGTTATTGCATCAAAAGCTATTTTACATTACGGACGTTCAGAAAAATTTTAATAAAATCGCTTCTAATAAAGATTTTTCAAAACCAAAAAACTTATAGGACATGTAATATAACTATTCTAGCCTTTTACGGTAAAAATTGACGACTTGCTCAAGAGCGTCATCTTCATTTTGCAGTTTTTGGTACTTTGCCAAGCCCCGCATTGGTTTCGTGAACCCTAATTTGACGCTCATCCTAGACTCACCCTGCCGCTCATTTAAAAAAGTTCAAGTAAATCGGACCAATAATTTCTGAAAATCTAATGTTAAACGATGGTGAAGTATATTAAAGGTAGCGCTACAGCATATTTGTCTATTAGCCGCAAAAATGTTCAACTGGTTTTTAATGTACCTAAGCAAGTTTGTTAACGTTTCCAAAATTTAAGTATGTATTTTGTTAGGTAATTTTTTATATTTTATTACTTGTGTAATTATTATCCGCTATATTTTCAATAGCCTTTTTTTTACTAATCCTTAGGTATGGTATTTTTTTGATTTTGATAACATTGCTCTTTCTGTACTTTGAATAAAGAAGTCTAATAGCATGGTCACTTGTATGCTCGGCATATTGTTTCAGTTTGTAATGAGTTAATAATAATAATAATCTTTTTCCGCTCCCATTTAAAATACTGTTTTATCCTATACCGTAGTCGACATATTTTAATTTCTGATATGAAAGTAGAAAGAGGAAAAGATCGCGACGAAATAAACGAAAGATAAACATAAGCGAGGCTGCCAAGACAGTACACTCGACAAACGTTTCCTATGAAATGTAAGGCGTGAGGGTCCCCCGACACTGCGTTGCTCTCCCACCACTGTTAGCAAGCAGGCATCGCTGCATATTATAAGGTCATCTTCTGCATAGTATAGAAGTATAAACCGAAATTAAAATTTGACGACTACGGTATACATATTTGCATGACGCTGTGTGGTCTTTTAAATATATCTTGACAAGCCGTGACTTCGTGCGTTTTAGTCACACTGTGAAGTTAACAACGTACTCTTTTGTCACGGGCTGAAGTTAGCTTTAGGTTTTCAATTGCATAAATCATTTGAAACTCAATCGAATTGTTTGAGACTTGTCATCAATCTATCAAAGTAACTTGATGTGGTGCGATAACATACAAGTAATTTTGCATTATTTTGATTATTTGCTGTCGCAGAGAAAGTATAGTATGACACCCGTGTTATACAAAATTAGTCACTGGTTTTACTAAACACTCGCTCCGATACGCCTCGCTCGTAATTAATAAAACTCATGACTGAAATAAGATTTACTAAACTTTATACATAAAGTATTATTATTATTACATAGTTATTGTGCTTAATGTAATTTGGGTTTTATATTTAACAAAAAACTGCAATTTAGTTCATTTACATTTTGTAAGATTTTATTTGCCTCATGTATGTAACTATATATAACGGACATGATATGCGCATCTACATTCCAATCAGACTTCCGGGTTAGCATGAAAGATTCCTATTCTTTTTACTTTAAATGTAATATACTCTACAAATAATTAAAAAAAGAATTGATTGAAATCTCTTAGTAAAACATGTTGTTAAAATATAAATAAGTAAACGACAAATAAAGCACTTGGTATTGTTTCGCAAAAAATATATAATATATTTCTTGATTTAGGTGCTGTTTTGCTGATATTTTTGCCTACGTAGGGCATTTTATATTTTTAGCAGTTATTAGGAAATCAAATAATGTATTTACACAAAACTTTAAAAAAAATATAATAAAACAATTTAATTATAGATGTATGGATAACGTTTAATTCCCGAGCAACGGCCCTTGCGGACAATCCATTGTCGAACAAACTTATCGCGCGCACTTTTTCCGGAGTAGTCAACATTATTTTAACGTTTTTACCTTCGTTAGTTGGTATATATAAATAAAACCAGGCGATATTAAATATAACAGTAACAAAACGATGAAGACACTAACACTGATAGATTAAAATCCTCTTAAACATACTAAAAATATTTATTAAGACTTATTTATATTTATGACTGAATTTAGATTTACTAATTTATATCTGATGTTCACATTACTAACTGAACTAAAAGAAATCCCTTCGCGCGTTTGGAAACCCCTTTTTAGATACAACTTTATCTTCACATAATTCTCGTAGCTTTTGAAATGAGGGTGACCAATTCCCCAATTATTTTTTTTAAATCTTTTTTTTTTGTACTTTACGTCCAAAGAATCGTCTGTTTACTCACTACTTCTTTTTTCTATAGCGAAGGTTTATTCAGTTTAGTCTTGTAGAAAATGTATGTATTACGTATTACCATTTACAAAATAACCGAATGAATATTAGAAACAGTAAATTTCTTTTATATGTATATGTGAATCAATGGAATCATTCATATATATTATGTTTATTTTCTCTGTTTTATATAGTCAGTACTGCTTGGTCTTCACACTAAGTTCGAATGTTAGAGATTGGAGCGGTGATATTCGAAATTTTAGTGGAAACTTCTTCTTGCAACTAAGTGTACATGCATTTCGACTTGCGACATCATCAGTAGTTCTACAGAAACTAAACCTCAATATACTGCAACTACCCTCATACAAATAAATACAATAAAACAGACATTCCAAAAAAAAAGTTACCCGTTACGATTTACCTGGAAAAACCAATATTACAATGCTAGAATTTAATAATGGTGATATTGTTAGTTCTGCTTGGTCATTAAGAGTATTGCCTGGCTGTAAAACAAATCTTCTTTGATAAAATAACTTTTTAGAAAATTCAGTTTTTTACTTTTTTTTAAACTAATCAACATTTCTAAATTATCTATTGAAAAACGATGATGCTCCTTGTCTAAAACATGGATAAGCTATATTTGAATTCTCATAATTCAATCTAACCGCTCACATATGTTCTGAGAACCTTAATTTAAAATAACGCCCTGTTTGTCCTATACAAAATTTATTAGAATCACTACAATTAATTCTATAAATTCCCGATTTGTTTAGCTTAGGAGTCGCTGTTCTATTATTCCCTATTGACTTTTAAACATGTCTCAGAACCTGAAATCAAAACAATGGATTGAAATTCCATATTTAGTTGGTATCAATTTGAAAATTATGTTAATGTTTTAAAGAAGTTGGATTTTAAAATAGCCTTCCATAATAATAACACACTAAAAATGAGATGTGACCACCAAACGACTTTCTTATACTTATACAAGCGTTTCAAATTATACAAAATTGTTCTAAATTGTTTTAAATCGTTTTATCGTAGAAAAATAAGCCAAATTTTAAGAATCTTTTATATAAAAATTATTCAAAATCCTATTATAAGTACTCCTATTCTCAATAAATCTCTATAGAATTGCCAGATATTCGAAAGAAAGTGCTACTCGCCTAGACTAAAAGTGTTACTTCCGGTCTGAATTTTGAAATTTCATTTATACAAAAAATATTCCAAATCCAGCTCTAAATACTTTTGTACTCTTAATAAATATAAATCGAATGCATAATTTACGACATATTTACAAAAAAATCGCTATTCGATAAGAATAAAAGTGTTACTTCCGGTCCGAATTTTGAAATTTCTTTTAATACAAAAGGTATTGAAAATTAAGTTCTACATACTTTTTTACTCGTAACGTATCTGTCTAAAAAGCATGACTTGCGAAATATTAAAAATTGATTTTCGATAAGGGTAAAAGACCTACTTCCGCTATGAAGTTCGAAAAAGTTTCATAATAAAATTCTTCGCAAATTTAATTTTGAGTACATATGAAATCTTTATAAATTTGTTTAAACTTAGTAGATGACGAAATATTGGCAAAATTTGATTTTTTCACTGCAGTAAACTACACTTCCGGTCTACCGATTTTACTGAAAATCTAATCAGAACTCAAGAGAGCGATTATACTCGTAAAAGTCAATTAACGAATAATGAAACATCGAATCCTAAGCTAAACAAATCGGGAATTTATAGAATTAATTGTAGTGATTGTAATAAATTTTATATGTATATGTCAAACAAGGCGGCGTAAGTTGAAATTAAGGTTCTCAAAATATATGCGAGGTTAGATTGAATTATGATAATTTAAATGTAACTAATCATGTTTTAGACACGAGGCCTTTCAATAGATAATTTAGAGGTATTGTTTAGTTTTAAAAGAAGTAAAAAAAAATAATGTTTTACAAGGTTATTTTATCAAAGAAAATTTACTTCTATAGCGAGGCAATTTCTTAATGATCAATCAGAACTAACAAACTCGCGGTTATTAAATGCAATCATTGTGGAAACGGTTTTTCCACATAATTCGCGACGGGTCAGTCTTTGCAATTTCTATTTTGTTGTATTTATTTTGTATGGAGTAGTTGCGGTATATTGAACTCGTGATGACAAGAGGAAATGTACATTGTTATATTTTTATATACTCTATATTATTAAGTATTTCAATAGTTTTTCTTTTACATTCAATACTTTTCTGTTCAACAGCCGTAGATACTTTTAATTAATTATTATGAATTAACTGTTTTTCTATAGGTTTTATATTTGGGCTGCTTCGTGGTATTTTAAAAATTGTGGTTCCTATATAATATTATTAACTGTTCCCAAAATGTTGGAAGTTTTTAATGACAAAAGCTTAAGATTAAGCAAAAAATTAAGCATTGCTATGTAATTAGAAAATGTAGTTTTCTTATTATTCCAATTGATATCAAGCAATAAACATAAATATTATTAGCATTTACCAGATAATATTTTTCTTAGTCTTTCCGGTTTATTTCCAATGCAAAGGTCGTTTAAAATACTTGTTGTTACAAACAGCATACGTTGAAAGACATCGGAATGTTTGAAGGGTGTTATGGTGTAGTAAAGGATGTTTTATTTGTAAAAATTCTATTGTTTGGTTCTTAGAATTGCGGTTTGTTTGATCATATTTTTATTTTGACATATTTCTGTATTTAAATTTTACAATCGTTGCGTCCTCGTCCTATATATTATATGGAGAAGTGATGCTTGGAAATAAAATGCATTTCCTAGAAAAATGTTATTAACTTATTTTCATGTATGAAATATCTGAAATTTTTATATTTGTGGAAACACATTGTTAGAGAGAATTCCTTTTTGCAAATTTTTCTGGGTTTTAGATATGACACTTCCGCCCTTAATATTTTCACATTTAGAATGTAACAAAAAAATTAATTAGCATTTCTGAAATAAAATGCAAAAGGAATTTCCACAAAGAATATATAAAAAAATCTATATATGTATTTCGGCAACTAAGTTGCCATCTTCAGTAGAAATCTGTATAAAACAAAAAAGAGTGTTAAATGTAGTATTTTTGGCTAAGGTGTAATATTAGAAGATATGCATTTCCTTTAAAAGAACTGGATACCGTGCTGTATTTAAAAAATATACAGGGTGAGTCATTTCCGTGGGAAATGTAGATTGGGAGCATCTATTAAATTTATTTTTTATTATACAAAGTTATCCATAAGTTGGTAACTGGTCATAGCTATAGTCTTCTAAATGAAACATCCTATATATTACATTTTTGTATTTGCCGTAAGGTGCTTAGTTAAAAGTAATAAGATAGTTTAGGCGTTAAATCAAAAGTTTTCGATTTATTACCATTTTTCTAAAAAAAAAATATTTTTTGAAAACGACGATTAGATAAATATTTTTGGTAGTTGTGTTTATAGTAAGAGGCTCTAATGGAATCATATTACATTTTTTCAATTCGTAATTGTATGTGCAGAAAACTGGATTAACCTTACAAGACATATTTTTCTCTAAAAGTCAAGACTATTGGTGCGCTATTATCCTTTTTTGATATATTTTTGCTAACTTTATGTATTTTATTTGAATACGGCATTTTGTACTGCAGAAATCTCAAATCTCAAAGAAATTATATATTAGCTCAGAGAGCTAATAAGTAAGCTAGAAGCGTTTCCCTAAAAGAAGATGTTGTTCTTAGAAGAGTAATGGGCACTTTCATTACTACTGGTAATATTGCTTATTCAAAACCAGGAAAACCTAAATATGTGATAGATAATGAAAATCAATTAGGAATACTTATGTCAACAATAGAAAATCCTCATGTCAGGACGCGTAAAATAAGTCGTTGCTGGACATTAGTAAAACTAGCATTGCAAAAACCTCAAAATAAAATAAATATCATCCGTAATGAATACATTTAAATTTTGAGTTATGCACTCAGCATTTGAAACTAAAAGAGTGTTCTGCCAATAGGGAATAACTAAAACTAAGTCCAGATAATTCTTTTTGATAATGTATTATTTACCAATGAAGCAAATGTTCATAGTAAAATAGAGTAGTTTTTTCTTTTATTATTATTATCCTAACGAAAATCTTTACTTTACTAATAAATACATTATGAGTATATTTGTCAAATATTCGGACATATAAGTGTCCCACGCCTTATTTATATCAATTTATCATTGCGGAAGCGTGTTCAAAAATGTTTAGAAGTTTCTGAATATTCATTTATTTAATACTTGTTAACATAATTCTTACTTATTTTAATTGATTGGTATTTTATAGTTCCTGTTCCACTCATTCATTTGCATAAGAGTTCCTCTTTCTGCATCTACTGTAATTGGGTTAAGTATAAAAATGAGACACTTTCTTATTATATATTATTATTTTATTATACTTAAAATTAAAAATGAAATTCTTTAGCTAGTCACAATTTTTTTGACATCTCCTCAATACAAACAAATAAACCATGCTTGTCAGTTTATTATATGTTATCCTTTCAATTGTCAATTTCACAGCAATTATCACGGCTCACTATACCATATTCAAATAAAAAACGTAAATCTGGCATAACTATATCAAAAAATGACGATAGCTCAGTAATGGTCACTTATAAAATAATAACGTCTGCATGTTTTTGGTTTAAAATTTGGTTAGCAATTCAAAAATCAAGGGACATGCAGACTGTCGTATTGACAAAAGTTGAATTTAAATCCACCTTTCTGCACATATAATTAGTATTGAAAAAAAATTAAACATGTTTGTATTTAAACATTTTATTATGAACAATACTATGGAAAATGGTGCTCATCTAATACGTCGTTTTGGAGAAATATAATTTTGTAAAATATTTAATTTTTAATAAAAATAGTAATAAGTCTATACTATTCTTATTACATTTTGACTAGGAATTATACGAGGCATAAAAAAATAATATACAGGGTGTTACATTAAAAAAACTAAAGCTATTGGCAACCACCAAGTTATAGAACGCTCTCTATAATACAACATAAATTTAAAAGCTACTCCTAGTGAGAGGCTATCAGAGGAAAAAACGCTTCGAAATATTTTTTCTCATAACGTCACAATCTGCCTTTCCCACGGAGATTGCTCAGTCTGTTTGCAAACATAGACAATTAATTTACTAGCACATACAAGCTGTTAGATAAGGTAGTACTGCAGATAGATAGTAGCTAACGCTATAAAATGCATTTCTGGTATATCTATATACGACTACATAGTTACTCGCGACCATATTTGTGACAAATCTATGTATATAAGCTCCTTTTTACTAGAATAGTTTATGTCTCAATACTAATTTTCAGCAGATTTGATATATTAATCCAAACAGTCATTTTTGTGCAATTATTATTTTATTAATATAAATTCTTTGCACTTATTCGCACAGATAATCAAAATTAGAATTGTTAACAAATTGATACATTTTTAACTCTGTATTATAAAATTGTACGGTGAATTACATTTCTAAGCTATGAATTCCGAACTTAAGCGAGATACCTACATTTCGCAGACAAGGTATAGCATTTGAAAATTATTACTAAATAAAAAAGACCCCTTCTACCTTGAAACATAAAAAGTTTGTATCCTCTTTACGTTTTAACATAGAAAATATTTCTTATTTTTTTATTTAATAATACCTTTCGAATGCTATACCTTGTCTGAGAATAAGATTTTGCATCACTTCCTATTTTAGTATTCTCATATTTTTCTGTTTATTTTCAAAAAAAAATTCGTAATATATAATAAAAAAATTAAATTTACAAATGTCTACATAAAGAGTATACTATTTTAAATACTGTGACTTACATATATACATATATACGTAAAACGTATATGCATATATGCATGTGTTTGGGATACACACATACATTAAGTGTCATCTTTTGGGTGTCAGATATCGCTGTGATACTCTCACTGCATTTACCACGCAAAACTGACATAAGTAGCGTTTTAAGTTTTAAAGCCATTGTCGACAGTTTCCACGTGCACTGATGAGGCCTTAAAGGCCGAAACACCGGTGTCTGTGCGTTCGGTTGTCGGCAATGGCACTTAATGTATGTGTGTACCCCAAACACATGCTTATATGCATATACGTTTTACGTATAAATGTATATATGTAACTCACAGTATTTATATACTGCTTGATGTTAGTTTTAACATCCATGTGTTTACACTTTTCATTTTCGTTTAGTATACTATTTTAGCTCAAAAAAGCTGGGAAAGAAAAAACAATCTAATACGTTTGTCATGCTCGTTTTGGCGACCGGTAGCTTCACAATTACTTTGAAGTTTGAGCAAGATTAATTTGATGTTCATTAAATATATACACTAATTACATACTTTGCAAAACAGTAATTAGTATATTTAGCCTCAAATTAAAACAACGCCGTATATAAAACTACCAACCAGAGATAATTATCATTTTAAAGTAACTTGTAGCTTGTAGTCTCGAAGTAAATCGCCGGACTTTACAGTATAATAGATAAGTTGCATTAGCTTGATTGATACAAATGATACAAAATCAACGTTGGAAGCCGAAGATAAATGGTGAAATTACTGATCCGAACTGAGAAAAGGGGACTTTAAAAGTAAAGTTTAATTTAAAGGGCGAATAATATGAGAGGGAGAGAGAACGTGATTTTTAACAGGTGTCTTAATCAATTATTTAGGTACGTGACAGAAAATATTTTATCGTTGGCTTCGGCATATTTCATAAATAATTATATAATAATAGGCAGCAATAAAGTTATTGATTTTTGTGCTCGAGTTGACTTTTTTATTATGAAATTATAAACGTCAAAATCAATTTATTTCCGTACCTATATTTTTATACTACGTTATGAACAAGATCGATGCACATGCATGTTAATTATCCAAAGTAGTTTAAAGGCGAAATATTCAGGACGATTCCCCCAAGAGATGTTACAAAATATGACGACGCTTTTATAAATTAAACTTTGGAGGAGTGAACTTTCAATTTCGTTAATTAGTCATTCTGTAATGGGGCTCGCAGCAGGAGACAGCGAAGTCAGTTAATATCATTTGACGTAATTTTTATCTGCACCAAGAGCTTACACCAAGGGATAATTAGTTTGTTTTTTTTTGCGAGAAAATATTTTCCTGTTTGGGGTATAGTATTACATCCAATTTGAATAATAATTATCAGTAATACAATCAATATGCTTATCTTCATAATAACATCGAATTATTGGAGTAAATTGCACATCTGAACTTTTCAAAGATGATTTCACATGATAGGCAAATTTCTATGATACGAACCACAATAACTTGCTATCTAGATTTAGTTAGTGAATATGGCTTAGTAGTCATGTTATTTTTTTTATGTTTGATCATAGTTATATGGGATATTTGCCTACTTGATAAGTAGGGGAAAAATCATTGAAATTTCTTCCCTCCATGACCACTCAATCCAAAAAAAAATACTTAATGTCTGATATTAGGACAGATTTTATGTAAAATGGGATGAAACAAACAAATTAGTAGTAGTAGTAGTAGTAGTGCTTTATTTGTTGTAATAAACATTATAGCGAGCGTCAAAAGGTATATAAATAAATACTATTGTATATATAAAATAAGCTAAAAACATTGAAATTGTATGAAACATAAGACAACAAGCCGTACAAACAAATGTCAACCTATGAAACTAGTAATTCAGAAAACCGTCCACAGTATAAAAAACATTCTCCAATAGAAAATTGTTCACATGATATAAATAGTTTCTTTCACTTTCGTATTTGTTATTTGACAGTACTGTCTGTAGCTTATTATGTATTTTCGGACCCCAATAGTCAATATACTTCTATGTTGTTGTCAACCGGTGGTACGAAACCTTTAATAGATCTCTCCGGCCTGTGATGTATGTGTGCGTTTCACCAATCTTTATAAAGTTAGTTAAGTTTTTTTCATATACACTGCAACCACAAAAATGAAGATAGATGGTAAGGTGAGTATTTTTTAACTGACAAAATATGATTTGCATGACTGTTCTGTTTTTAGGTCGCACAACACCCTTATAGCATGTTGTTGTAGTAGAAAAATCCGCTGCGCACCCGCGGACGTTCCCCAGAACTCGATTCCATACGATAGAACACTATGGAAATTCGCAAAGTATGTCATTCGGGCCGCCTGGTAGTTAGATATATTCTTAATTCTGCGAATGCAGTATATCACTGCATTCAATTTTCCTGCAATTTCATTTACATGTGCCTTCCAATTTAGTTTATTATCTATATAAAAACCTAGGAGTTTGATACTTTTTGTTTCTTCACATTTGTTTGTTGTGAAATCCAGCCTTTGCGTCTTATTCTTGTTTAATTTTAATCTATTTGATGAAAACCATTCCTCAGCTTCTTTTTGGACAGTACATTGCTTTTGCAATATTCTCGCACTAAGAATGAGGTGTCATCTGCGTATAAGCACACCCGATCTGCACTAAGATTTAAATCTAGGTCGTTGATGTATATTATAAACAGGAGGGGTCCAAGTATGGATCCCTGTGGTACACCCTGCTGCACATATAGTAAATTAGATATTTGTCCATGAAAGTCCACGTATTGTCTCCTGTCCCTAAGATATGACGTAATAAGTCGATGTCCAATGCAACGCACTCCATAATGATACAACTTTAGAGCGTTCATACACAGAAATGTTTAAAATTCCCTAAATCGCTAACTTCACATTGAAAAGTGGAAGTGGATATTGGTCAAGCCCACGGTGAATAGAATAAGATCATGCCAATCATTTTCCGTCGCATGTTATAGTTCATGGTGGCGTTAAGTTTAGGTTTTCCTAGCAAAAGTGGTCTGGCAATTACCACCAATTTTCTTGTTATTTGTATTTCAAATCTGTCTATAATTTGAAAAATATTTAAATTACGTTTATCAATATTGTTTGATTGCCAAGAAGGGCCTATGGTCGCAGGAGCCAGCGGAATGAAAAACGAATAAACAACAGATAATACGTGTTGAAAACGATTTGTGCTTCTGTATGAAAAAATATAAAATTCCATTGTGGTCAATTTCATTATGCGAATATTCAAGAAGAGATTATGTGAAAATCTAAACATACAGTGGAGTACTCCAACTTGCAATCTACAAAGAGACTGGTTCCACACTACGAAGAATTGTCCATACCAAAGTATCCAGAACATGCGACATTAGATGAAGAGAGTTCAGATTCCAATGGAAGTAAGAAAGAAAAAGAAACTTTTGAACAAAGCTGTTCATCTGAACCTCATTTATAGACCCAAAAAGATCTTAACGATATTACACGAGATTTAAATTTACCCAAAAGACAGCATGAAGTATGTATACTTCGTTTCCGGCTAAAATGATGTTATTTTCTTCAAAAGAATACAAAAAGATATAGGTATGGTAATCGTCATTCTCAATTTAAAGATAACGGCAATAAGTTTTCATTAATACATATGGCTCACTATGTTAGTATTAAATAAAAATATGAAAACTGTAAACTTATATTGGAAGAGTTCCAATACGCGCTGTATGAGTGGAATGGTTGTGGTAATTTAAAGATTTCTGATCATATTCTTGGTCAGCAGTTTGACTTTATTAAGTACTGTTGTTTTTTATATAAATGATATAGCAGGGATAGAAAAAATACTACTTTAGAAAAAATGGCTGAAACGCGAATCATTCACTCCTGGACAGAAAAATGTGAAACATGGCGCATTGTATAATTCTAAAAATGGGTATCAATTTCCGTTATTTATCACACTAGGATTAATGAAGAATTTCGTCAAAGCCAAAGACAATGCTCCTGATTTCACGTACTTATAACAGAAGTGTCTTAAAATTAGTGAAACAAACGCTAAAGAAGTTATCTTTGTGGGTCCACAAATAATATCACTAGTGCATGGTGGAAAGTTTGAGGGACTATTGAATAAACTGAAGGAAGCAGCTTGGAAAGCATTCAAAAATGTTAGTCATAGTTCTTTAAAAAATTGAAAGGCAGAAAATTGGCGTTATATTGTCAACGATCTTATAACATCTTATAAAAGTTTGTTACTTAAAAGTATTTTTACCTAGATTTCTTCCCGGAAAATCTTGTCGCAGTGAACGATGAATTTTATCAGTAAATTTCAGTTATGAAAATGAGGTATCAAGGCAAATGGATAATAATAAATAAATAATATCCTGGCCGATTATTGTTGAACCATCAACGAGGTTGATCCACATACGAAATATAACAGAAAATCGCCATTTCTTACTTTCTAGGTGGGTCGGAATATTTGAATAATGTGTAGTTAAGAATTCACAAGGTATTAATAAGTTTGAAATTATAAATGCCTGTCTCTTATACACCTTGTGTGTTGGGAAAAATCTTTATCATGTTTTCAATGTCAGTAGCGAAATAATAACGTGTCGATAATTATATGTAATAATAATAATAATAATAATAATAATAATTTATTCAGTCCAACAGTAACAAACCAATTACAGGACAAAGAAGTCAACGTACATTAATAAAATACAAATCAATCATATTCTTATTTGTAAAATAAATAATTTACCACTATATACATATATTTATCTATAGAGTTGCAGAATTATGTATTACTTGCTTAATTGGAAACAAAAAATATATCATCATAGTGTAAGTTTGCAGCACGACACATGGTGACCAGTGGCGATCCCCGAAGAAGATTAGTCCTCGAAAAGGGCAACCAAAACGTGGAGGAGGGGCGAGAGGAAATCCTGGGAGTGTAAAAATTCAAGCATGAAAGGAGATGTGGGCAATCAATTGTTCCATTACATAGCTTCCATATGAAGCGAGCACCATGAAGCTCTCGGCGATACCGCAGTGATTGGGGGTTATGTGCTTGCAGCAAGAAATTGTAATCGATGCCACGTTCCGGATAAATTCCCATATCTCTCAATGGCTAGTTGTAGATATATGTCCTGAGGTGACCATACTTGTGATGCATATTCCAGCTGACTGACGACAAAACTGAAATACAAAGCCTTCAGAAGCAGTGGATTTTTAAAAAACTTACAACTGCGCAAAACAAAGCCCAAAGCCTTTGAAGTCGAATTGCAAATGAAATATATATGACTGGAAAAGTTCAAATGTGTGTCAAAGAACACGCCAAGGTCCTTTATGCTGTCCACCCGCCTAAGCCGGTTGTCCTCAATAGAATAGGTAGATGGTATATTATTATTTTTGCCAGAGTAAGACATATAACAACATTTACTTACATTTAGTTTCAAATTGAAGTTGGAACACCAAGTCGATATACGTTCCAAGTTCGTATAGAGCAGTAGATCTTTATATCATCCGCATATGCGAGTATATTGCATGTTATCGATTTAAGCAAATCGTTGGTATATAGAGTAAATAACAGAGGTCCCAAGTTAGAGCCCTGTGGCTCACAGGATGAGGGAGTAAACTCAAATGACCTAAATCCATTGTAAAAGACATAATTGCGCCTATTTGTCAAATATGAATGCAGAAGTTTGAGCAGGGACGGGCTGAATCCAATTGCTGCGAGCTTTTCCAGAAGGATACCATGATCTATCGTGTCAAACGCGCGACTAAAGTCAGTGTGGATCACGTCTAATCGGCCATTAGCATCCAGTTCATGAGAGACAGCCTGAGTTATAGTGAGTAGGTTCGTAACTGTAGACCGTCCACGAATGAAACAATGTTGACATTCAGAAATCAAAGATTTTGTATTGAAAGCTATACAGGAATAAATTACGTTTTCATGAACTCTTCGTTCCGAACGTATTTTCGTGAGTTATATCAAATCTCTCCATATTAATCAATATATCCGAGATAATCTGTTGAAAAATTATTAAAACGTTCCTATCGAATAATACCATTATGCATACCTTTCAGAGACTAAAGAGAACATTTTTTAAAGCCGCAGTGCCTCAATAATCGTTATGATTTTAATATCACGATCGCCCTATGGGAACACGACTTCGACTGTGACACTGACATTGTTCACAATGTCCGCCCCCACGCAATGTTTCATTTCGCTTTGGTCGCTACATAATTGAAACCATAAAAGACATAAAATGCTATATTTAATGTAGCCCGCACAGACTAAATACCTAACCAACCGACGACGCTGTGGAAACAGAAAAATGGATAAATTGCAAGTTCGCCGTGTGCTGGCATAAATTTAAAAAAAACGTAAATATAAAAAGTACTCGTAAAAAGTACATTTTCGCCTTTTCACCTCTGATAATTTAAATGTACGCCTACGTATATTTGAGCAAATTGATTTTTCATGTTTTTTGATTATTATATGAATGGGGATGATTTTATATTGTATTGTCAAAATTTCGTGTACATTTTCGATAACCTAATTCGGCTAATTTTATATTTGAATATTAAGGCCAGTATGCCATGATGATAAATTTAATAGAAGGTTCGCCAATAAATGTTTGTGACAATACAACAGGCAAGTTGTTTGTTAATATTTATTTAGTTCTATGTAAAATGTGATATACAGGGTGTTTCTTAATAACATGCTAATATTTAAGGGGTTATTCTTGGGTCCATTTTATGAAAAAAACTTGATATGAACATATTGCCGTGGTCTCTTGCATATTAATGAGATAATAAGTAATAGCGTTAAGATTTAATTTAAATATATAAAATATAAAAGAGACAATAATAAGTTTTATTGTATTCCAAGATTTAACATGAGTATATTAAGTTGCATACATTTTTTTAAGTGAGAAAACATAGACATAAAAATGAATTTATATTTACAATTTAGATATGAAACAGGTATAAAATAAAAGACGAGATAAAATTTAAGATATATATATTTCTTTTATAGAAAAGAGAAACAAGATGTATGGTTTGTGTATAATGAAAAACAACCTGACTTCATAAAAAGCGTGAGAATTGCACTGAACATTTTAAATAATGGACCGTTGTTTAAAAATAAAAAAGAAATGAAAGCGAATAACCGAGAAAGAGTTATGCTTAAGGATGGAAGTGTGATAAGAATTAGTCATCTAAATGCAATAAAATTGTATGAAGAAAATAAAATTCGATATGCACGGGAGAAAAATATAATTGAATAAATTATGTAAACTTGAGAACGTACATAAGGTAATAAAACTTTATTAAATAAATCATGCAAAAAGAATAAAAATTTACCTTAACTTATGACTATATAAGTAAATAAATAAAAAAAAGGATATAAATAAAGATATTCTGAGTCCATACAATCTGCAGTAGTTTTTTATAAACGACAGCTGGTAATAATAAAATACATTCATGAAATTCGTATATGTAGTATTATGTTTCATAAGCTGTAAAGAGGTTTAGTACGGTTTTGATGACCTACAAAAAGAAAATATAATGTAAACTTGGTTTGTAGTTTATTACAGATAAATATACCTACGTTGGAGAAATGCTGGACAATTGTGAGAAACTTTTAAAGTGCAAATGGACAAATCTCGGGGTGTTGACATTTGGAAGTGAGAGGTAACTGTCAAAAGGACAACAAGTGCGTGTGTGTGTGTGTTCGAATCACAATGGCAACCTGAAAAGCCAAGAGCTCACTGAAGACGCAGGGTGACAACTTAAATGGTAGTTTCTGAGGATGGCGTTGAGAGCGGTCACGTGTTTTTCCCGGGAATATAAATTGAAAACAAGAATCGACAAGATTCATTCATTGATTGATTCACGGATTAGCTGGTTATCTGAAAAGAGAATAACAGTAACTTAAAATGGTAGGGTTAGATACACCACGATTCATATTTATTTCTTTTGTATTAGCGTATTAATTTTTATCTGCATTTAAGTTTCATTCATTTATTTTCTTTGGTAAATTGTTTTTTGTATTTTAAAAAAAGATAATGGATGTGCAAATGGAAGAATTTGAGAAGTTTTTCAATGATTCACAGTAAGTTTGATACCAAGAGTTATCAATGTGGCTATGCGTGTATTGAAATATAACGTGCAAATGTATATTCAATATAACGTTGTGCAACAGTGATAATAAATGTCTTCCTGTAATAGTAATAAGTATCTATTGGATTCAAATTTACGAAAATAAAATTATTAATGGTGTTGGGTGTTAAGAGGATATAGCGTGCAAATGTATATTTTCTGGCACTTAATTGGGCATCATTAATATTTACGATAATTTTGATTATAAATTAATGACTTAAAATTAAATTTTTAATAAGGAAAGTGTTTCTGGGTAGCGGACTCTGAGATGCTAGATATAACACCTGCGAATGGTTATAGATAGTAATCAGATTCAAGCTTTTTTTCCGAACATTGACCATTGCGAAGTTCTAAGTTTGTCAGAGCATTACGTGCGAATATAATGTTTCTGATGGAATAGAACTAGCATAAAAATGTAAAAAGTATACAAAAGTTAATTGAATTTTATTTGTTTTGAAACAGGAAAAGTATTTTCGATTTCTATTTGATTAAGTACAAGAAAAATATATTCGTACCATAAAACGTTACAACCTAGAACAAGGTACAAACGTTTTCTTTTAATCATGTTTCTTATAAATAAAACGGTGAATATAGCATAGCGATGTCTATTATGTAATAAATGTTAAATAAATTATACAATCATTTTTATATGGTTTCTGGTTTTCATTTAAATAAGCTATAACCTTATCCCAATCAAAAGTAAAACAAGAGATTTGACGAGAGAGGAGAAATTTAGATACACTGATGGAATTCACGTATACTTATAAAGTAAGATAAATAAAATATACATTAAGGATAATAAAAATTATCATCATCTTTATTATTTATGTTGCTGGAACAGCACACAACATAATTTATTTGGCAAAGCCTAATGTATGGCAATACTACAATTATCATATTCCAAATAGTCATGTTGCCACAGCAATATGTCCTAAACGTCTTAACTTTTGAACTATAGGGTGCTAGAGTTTAAAAAAAAATCAGTCATGTGCATCTCGCTAGACCACTTATGTCAGTGATTAATGCAGATCGTCGAATGATCTGAACATTTTGATTTTTGTATGTAAGAAATGTGGTAGTGCACAGTCAGACATAATCTATAAAATAAGAAGGCTGATATAGTGCATTTCCTGTTATGAATGTATGTTAACTCAATAAAGGTATTAAATAAAAGAGAAAAGTGTTTGTTTTATCTAATAAACTATGATTGACTACTATTATCCATAGATATTTTGCGAAAAATCTTGAAGTCCTAATTATTGTCAAGTACTTTTACTTTCTTATACGTAGTATAAGGAAGTATTGTGATGATGAAAATTTTCGACTCGAGATTTTTGCAGATGTCCAAGTTTTGAGGTCCCCTGATACCGAAAAAGTGGTTTTTAAAAAATGTCTGTGTGTCTGTCTGTGTGTCTGTCTGTCTGTGACCACGATAGCGGTCAAACCGCTGTAGATATCAATACCAAATTTTGTATTCTCCCTCTTGGGAACTGATTAGATTTTCAGTATAATCGGCAGACCGGAAGTAGTAGTTTACTTCAGTGAAAAAATCGAATTTTGCCAATATTTCGTCAACTACTAAGTTTAGCCTAATTTATAAAGAATTCATAAGTATTTAGAACTTCATTTCCAATATCTTTTGTATAAAAATTTCAAAATTCGGACCAGAAGTATCACTTTTACTCTTACCGAATAACGATTTTTTGCAAAAATGTCGTAAATTATGCATTCTATATATATTTATGAAGAGTACAAAAGTATTTAGAGTTGGATTTGGAATATTTTTTGTATAAATGAAATTTTTAAAATTCGGACCGCAAGTAACACTTTCATACGTATAAGAAAGTCGTGTGGTGGCCACACCTCATTTTTTTCATTATTTATGTAAATTTTAATACAAAACAAATTCTGTCAATTTTCAATTAAATATTGGCGCAGAAATGATAAAGAAAAAATATATTAAAAGGAGAAACGGAAATTGAAGCAAACTCGAAAAACTTTGCTGAATTAATTCGTTTTTTTTTGCTTTTGCAGAGGTTTCCCTCGTACATTGGCAGAACGAAGACACATAAATTTTAAATAATAATGACTCGCTGATGGCGCTTCAGTTGATTGTTGGGAAATATTTAGCCTTGAATTATATTTTTTACTTTTAATTACTATGTGTATTACCTGTATACATGCCATGCCGCTAGCATATGATAAATATCTACTATTATTTATTAGGATATATACAGGCTCCTCCACGAAAATAATAATTCTGTTAATTTATGCTTATAGCAATTATCTGCAGTTGATTTTATATATAGGCATATTAACCAAGTGTAGACATAATAGCTCATGATCGCCGGAGCTTCTTATAATTCACAGACTATAATTATATACATAAATATATTACAATTATTTGCCAAATATACAAATGTATTGAAAAATTGATAATCTTCTTGGTAGTAGTGGCATACAATGAAATAAAATTAATAACAATAATGATATGACAACTGGTTGTCAATTAGAAAACAATGACAAATATAAAATGTAAATCAAAATGTATAAATGAAAATGTACTCAAATAAGCATAGGACAGTCGGGATTACGTATATAGTCACATCAAAAGGCTTGAGGTCTACCACAAACTGTTCAGTCAATGCAATTATACAAATAACAACGACGCAACTATGTAATGAAAAATTAAGAGTGGAACTGTTGAATAACAATATAGAATGTAAAATCAGTCATGTATAAATGTAATTATAAAATTATTTGCTTTCATTTACATTTATACATGACTGATTTTACATTCTATATTGTTATTCAACAGTTCCACTCTTAATTTTTCATTACATAGTTGCGTCGTTGTTATTTGTATAATTGCATTGACTGAATAGTTTGTGGTAGACCTCAAGCCTTTTGATGTGACTATATACGTAATCCCGACTGTCCTATGTTTATTTGAGTACATTTTCATTCATACATTTTGATTTACATTTTATATTTATCATTGTTTTCTAATTGACAACCAGTTGTCATATCATTATTGTTATTACTTTTATTTCATTGTATGCCACTACTACCAAGAAGATTTTCAATTTTTCAATATAATTATATACATATATATATAATTGTTTCTTGATGTAAAAGCATGAGTTATAACAAAAAATGCTGTATAGTAAAGTTGGGCTAAATTGTAATTTTATACTTAAATATGATTCTCAATTATAGAAGTTTTCCCATTTCTATTACAATTTTATTAAAGATGGGGCTTGTTAATTTACATAGACTGTAACTTTTTTTTCTGAAAATTCAATTAAAATAGATAGTCATTGGATGGGTCACAGTCACAATCAAATTTTTATATGCATGAACGGGCCGATAAATTCTCCGATGTCAGTCGTTTTTCTTACTTGATTAAACTGGTAGACATTTTTAAATTTCATTGAATCGATCGTTACTACAAAAAAAAAGGTATTATTTTGGCGTTTTTACAGATACAAATGACCTGAAGCAATAGTAGAGAGTTCATCGCGAAAAGGCAATTAAAAGTAAATCCAGACAGTTGCCTCTTAATTTTTTTGTTAAGCACCATATTTCAGGGTCACTTATACTTCAATTTGTATATATGTATATGGTGTAACTTTAATGGGACATTCATCTCTATCATTATCGAAATTTAAGAAATACTTTAACACAAATTTTTTTTTGTATTTATAGGCACTACAAACTAAAACTAGTTATGTAAGATGGTACGCTTGTTTGCCTGAGATATTCCGTAATTCGCAAAATCGTTAATTATACACACACAAGTCGATCTAGCTTCACTTTTCTTCTACAGACATGTACAAATCATAAAGTATTCATTTATTAGTAGAAGTAGTGTTTTTTTATCTTACTATTAATGCCGTTAAATTAATTTGAAAATATATTACCATTGTTTTAGGGAGACGTGGACGTGTTTCGACTTAATTGAGCCTTCTCATACTTGGGGTAGCTCGTAAAGACAATTTCAAAATGTATCGTATATAATATACTCATATATTTGTATATATTTCTATATGATACTACAACAATTTGTATATAAAATAAATTATGAAATTTCCATTTCGAAACGTAGGGAATGCTGAGTAAGTTCAAAATAATAAACGCATTAGAATTTCATTAGTAATATGTGTTAAGTTTAAAACATATTGTGTTTGAAACAAGTGAAATGCGGACTACTTAATTTTGTTTTAATGGCAGCACTATATTTTTATGCATTAGTCGAAAGCAAAATATAATTGTCTATTAGTTTGAACAAGGGACGTATGTAGTCCAAACCAACCAAAAATTGAAGTTGATGAACCCTAAAATGTAACTGTCATTAAAGAGAAATCTAATGGCCTTTCAATATAGTTTGCATATGTAATGATAATTCTCTCTTTCTCTTAATCAGTAAAAGTAAATAATTCCACCGATTGTATATCACAGAAAGAAGAGTTAATAATTTTTTTCTTTGTTAGCTAAATTGATTTATTGAATTTTGTAGCCTATTTCAAAAGACTTCTACATAATTTATGACAGTCAGAGTTAAGTATGCTTAAAATTTCACTGTAAAATTACTTCTTTTTAACATTTCTTATCTTAATTATATAGCTTTTATAATTAAATTTGCATTAAATTTAGTTTAATCTGAGGATTTTCAGTTTGTATTGCAGTACAATATCAGTATGTTTGATTCTACTTTTTATGTAATTATTTTTAGATGTTTCTATTGTATCATCTTTCTTTTTGTGTAATAATACCCGTACGTATACATTCAGTTTAAATAAAAACCACCTGTTACTTAACTTGAATATTACTAATTTTATTTTCATTTAATATAAGCATGAATTATGCCGATTATTAAATGTTAATTACATAATAACTTCTTAGAAAATAATACTTTTGAAATTATGAAAGCACGTTAGACAACGTTTACTTCGTATGACCTTGAATTTACAGATATGCGTTTTAGTATTTCCTTTATGTATCTATTTGTTATAACATCAGCATAATCTTAATAGTTGACTGAATATATGCGTTCATCTTGAAGAGCTATATGAAATGTGAAACTTACATCAATAATTCTGTTGATGTGTATTTATTATATCATATAACTTAGAAAATAGATTCTAATATGTATACAAATTAAACTATAACTGTGCATTTTGTTCACGATGTAAAAGATATTTCTGACATTGTAACAATCGTATAAACGAAGAATTGAAACTATCCTGTCTGGAATTCATCTTAATTGGATTTTTAGTAAGAGCATTTTACTGATATTTCACATCATTTGTATCGTTAAAAAACGATAAATATTTCTTTTTTTCTGCTAAGAATCGTATAATTTGAAAATGTCTACCAATTTAATGAAGTAAGGAAAACAATTTACATTGGAATATTTATTGGATCATTCATGCAATTCTATTTTAATTGAATTTCTAGGTGGAAAGTTACTGTCTGATTGATAATTTTTATGTATTTTCTTTTCACTATAACATTTCATTAGCATTATAAATTCGTTCAAGATATGTTTTAATATTTAAATTTACGGTATTAATAGTATTAATAACACTGCCCAACAAAAAAAATTAATGTCTTTTTCACATCATGAATCAAATCTTACTAATTTTTGATTGAGAAAAACGAATATAGGTACTTTGTTATGAGTTATATTCCTCACCGAATATTATTTATTATTTTATTTTTATTCTATTTAGTCTTAATTGCATTGTATTTTGCAGAACTCTATTTACCATTATTATTTAATTTCTTTTTAAGCTATATCGACGCCGCCATCTGTTGGCTAGCTGTATATATTCCTTGACTTATTTGAAGACAGCTTATACGCGGACCATTTTTACATTTCTACTGGAACTTTTCGTTAAAGCAATCTGTAATTCTTTATTTTAAATTTTTCAACAGCAAATGTATTCTTATTGTTTTAAGATTATAAAGTTTTTAATTCATACTTCAATTGCCTGCTCAATTTAAGGTAATGCGTTTTGAGCATTAACCGTTGTGTTACCTTTGCTGCTTAGGACGTACGCCCCGGCAATTGACACCACTTCCGTCCCACATATCTCTGGACCAGTGTTTTAACAGTTTACTACAGTTTATTAATTTTCATTTTAACGGTAATATACCGGATAATTCCGCGTTAGATGATTTAGAGAGATTTGTTGGCTGTTGTGTTAACGAACACGTAATTTGAATGAAGCATCTGTCTCGACGACTTAAAATGTCGGTTTTATGTAAATCACATGTATTGGTATTAAGCATTGAAAAATCGAAATTTTGCTAATTACAATAAACCCTGATACACAAGCTACAAAAAAAGACAATCCATTTCTGTGTTAATTGATGGAATTTTCCCTGGAAGATACAGGGAACTAGTTTACTTTCTTTAGAACGGTATATTAATTAACCATAGTACTCTAACTTGTACTAATTAGAGCTAATTGGTGTTGTCTAGTTACACCGTAATAACAGCGCCTTATGTAGTGCTTCGTCAAAAAAGCACCTTTGATAAGAACTTCTAATTGCTGAATTCAGCACCTTCATGAGGTCGTACTAAAGTACCCCGATGTATTGTTATCTTGGTAACGTTGATGCTCAATACGAACTCGAACTCCTTCAGTTTTTCTTCATGGCTTAGGAAGAGACCCCGCTCGTCTGACGTGATCTTATATATATTAGTGGTGATACTACTGTTCTTGACAAGGGGGTATGGGCTTGTGACTTTTCTGATCATGATCTTGTCCTCTTTACATTCAATGCTCACGGGCCACCTGCTTCTCCTACCTTTCGCACATATCGAGATTTTAGAAATATTGATTAGAACTACTTTGTGTCTGATTTGCTGTGTTCCTTTTTGGCATATACTTCATCTATCTGATATAAAAATTAAAATTGATTTTTTTAGCTCATGTTTGCACGATTTGTTTGATAAGCATGTACCGTTCATTACACGAAAATTTACCAAACCCTATGCTCCCTGGTTGACTGACAATTTGAAATTACTGATGTCATTAAGAGATAGAGCCAAGGCTAAGTTCCGAAAGTCGCATGATCCTGGTGATTTGGAGTATTATAAATCACTGGGAAATCTCACCACAAGACTACTCGATTGGGGGAAAAAGCATATTTCGATCATGCTGCCCGATCAAGGGATCGTCGTCTGCTTTGGAATCACCTGAACCAACTGGGAGTGGGGGGCAGGCGTACAGTAGATCTGCCCACCCATTTACAAGATGTCAATGACTACTTCGTTAGTCAGATACCTTCTTCAAATGCTGATGTTTCTCGTATTAAACTGCTCTACGAAAGTAATAAGTGCTCCCAACTGAATTACACTGTTAGGTGTGTTGATAGCTCCAAAATATGGAATATTATTCGATATATAAGGTCCTCGTCATTCGACCACGATAATATAGATATAACTATGATATGCATGTGCTGTCCAGTCTTTGTTCCCTGATTATTGGCAACTTGCGGTGGTCTGCCCTTTGCCAAAGAATAATCATCCTGAACTGATGAAGGATTTAAGACCTATCAGCCTTTTGCCAGTTATGTCCAAAATATTTGAAAGGGTTGTTGCTTTGCAGTTGACTGATCTGTTACGTAATAACGATATATTACCCTCCACTCAGTCTGGCTTTCGCTCTGGGTATGGCTGCGAAACAGCTTTATTGTCAATTACACATGACTTGATTGTGGCGTCGGATAATGGTCTTGTTTCGTGTTTTAGACTACTTGACTATTCCAAGGCTTTGGATACTACAGATCATCGCATTCTTTCATCTATACTAAAGAGTATTGGCATGAGTGATAGTGCGACAGCCCCCTTGAACAGTTATCTTACGAACCGTCGGCAGGTTGTCAGGCTGGGTACTCTGGTAGTCTCACACTCGTTCGAGGAGTGCCGCAGGGTCTGTGACTGGGCCTCTTTTGTTTACTATTTACATATCACAGTTACTACACTGTATAAAGTATTGTAAATTTCATGTCTACGCCGATGACACACAACTGTATTATTCGTTTCGTCCATCAGATTGGCGTTTTGCTGTCGAGAATATTAACACTGACCTTCAATGCTTCTTCGCTGCCTCCTGAAATCATTGTCTCCACATTAATCCGGAAAAGTCCCAGGTTACTTTGTTTGGCTCTAAGGGGATATGCTGCAACTTGAGTAACGTTATAAAAACTAAACTTAATGATACTATATTACCAATCATCGAGAAAGTTAAGAGCTTTGGTGTTAGATTTGATTATACTTTCCGCTATCGAGATCAAATTACAAAGTATATTAAAAATGCGTACATAAATCTGAAAAAGCTCGTTCACGTACCAGATTTACCTACAATATAACCACGTTTCGTTCGAAACAAAACTGTTGGAGATGTCTAGGTTTAAATGAGCGCTCAAGGCAAAATTCTTGAATGCGACGCATCCTTGACACCTTCCCATAGAATAGATTACTGTTTCCATTTTATCTTTTTTTTTGTGTAGCCCGTACAAGTACAAGTATGTATTTTTTCTATGTTTGATGTAACTTTGTTTGATTTCATTTTACTTTATTATATTACACTCCTGTTAGTGCTTTAATTTTTATCTATGTACAATGTTATTGATTTTGCAATAAAGGCATTTATTATTATTATTATTATTATTATTATTATTATTATTATTATTATTATTATTATTATTAACGCTGTTTTGGCTCTTTCAAATAATTAATAAAGGATTTTTGGAAAATATGCTTCTACAGGTTCTCATACATTATTCGTAATTAATATTCAGATATTTATAGAATTCTCTTTATAATTATCACTTAAATATTACATTTTGGTTAATTCTTAAGATTATCTATGTAATTATGTTCAACTTCTCTTTATGATATTAAACTATAAACACTAATTTCGTTGATAACATTTATTTTAATCATTAGATATTTTAATTTTCACGTAACTTATTAAATACTTCACTTCTTGTATTGCAAAACTTCCTTAGCCTTATATCATTCAATACCCAGGCAATCGGCATCTTAATGAATAGACTTGTTCTAATTGTTTATTGCTGTATTCTTACTTAATTGAACAATAAGTAACTTGCTAATTCAAATATTCCAAATCAACTATTTTAATACTATTTTAAACATTATTTTTCCGAACTTAATTTTAAAATAATCCGTTGATAAATTTTTAAATAATATTTCGTAATAATTGAATATCATTGTTCTGTTTAAATTAATCGTACTTTTGAATTTTTAAAAAAAGTCAATTTAAATGTCACTATTTCCCGCGAATACAATTTTAAATTTGAAAATGTTATAATAATATGTAAATGTATTGGTTTCTGTCAGTTAAACAGAAATCATTATTTTTTTACCATTCTACATATCGGCAACTATTTTTTACTTATAATTGAAATTGCAGCCGAACATATAATCGAAAACTATTAAATTTTAATTTCCACTTAATCCCGGGGATTTAGTTTCAACGGAAACGCGATTCGTCAAAATCGAATTCAGCGGGAATAAACGGGCCAACAGCGAACAACATTGTGATGTCCGATGGATTAATGAAATTTAACGGTGCTCGTTTTGTCCGACGGCCGTCTATTTTAATCGGATATCATTTTTGGGTGACTGTTGATATTTGCCTCGCTTAGAGGTGAGTCCGAGCTTTGGTATTTCATGACTTCTCGTTTTTTGTAGAACAACACGATTTCGACTACGAACGTTCGAATGAGTTTTTGTTTTTTATCTTTTCAATTTTTAATTGCACAGTCTGTTTTAAATTCGGGATTTATCCCGTGACCGATGCTAATAGTAATAAATAGAATGTACGTTTAAATTTCAAATGTTGGCCAGTATAGTAATAGCTTCCGGCGGATTCGGTTTCAGAGGTTTTATAGGAAAACAGAAATGTGGAAAATATACTGAAATTTTCCCGTTATATTACGTGTAACTTTAAAGACCTAATGTAAATATGTAAATGTACCGTATATTTTGTTATATATTTACATTCTGAATGAAATATTAAATATGGTTGATATATACACCAAATATTCAACTATATTGTAAAAATCACAATAAATCAATTAGAAATCAGGTTTAATAAGTAAGGGATTACTTGGGAACGATTACAGTAGTCGACACAATTTTTATAACTTAACAGTCTAAAATTCTAGTATTTTGCATTGTTTTATATATAAAAGCTGTGTTATAACATAGGATATCATGTCACGTTAACGTAAAATTCAAAATTAAAGAAATATCTAAAAACTTGAGCATGTTCGCGGCTATACCGTGAAGGACAGCCGCAACTACAGAGGACACGGCGCCACTCATTCCAGAGAGAAGTAGAGAATTCTAATATATTAGTCTTCGCGGAATATAGTAAGTCCTTCTTCACAATGGACATAAGAAACATAAGACATAAGAAACCCATAAGACGTAAGATTTACAAAAGAGAAACATGATGCCTAAATTGAATTTCTGTTCACAATTAACATAAAGAAAACATAAACGTAAGGATTTGCGCATGCGGTATTGTTATGGTGTTTTGTTTACTTTGACGTTTTAAGGTTAGTAGTTTTTAAAAATCCTGACAATATTGAAATTTCTGTTAGAATGGATAATAATCTGCACATTACCCTTATTGTTATTAACAAAAAGTAACAAAAATAAATGTCAAAGGAAAACGAGAACTGCGTTTAGTCGGTAAAAACAAGAAGAGCAAATCCAGTCTGTAATAGTTATTTTTGTACTCGCCGTCTGTAAAGTCACATTTGGCGCACGTGTAGCTCGACTGGGAAATACGTTTTCCTGGTTGAGGCGGCTGTAAAAATTGAAAAAACACTGGTACTTTGGGACACTTAAAAAAAATCTAACTTGGTAGTAATAAAATTCAGTCTATAAAATGCTACTTCCCTCCACTATTCTTCACTAAAAGTTTGGGAAATAGGAGTAATAATTAAAAATTCATCGAAAAAAATTGTGGCGCCATCTATTTGACGATATTTTAAGCGACATCTTAAGCAAGATTCACGCGCCATCTATTTGTACCACATCGACATTCATATTGGCAGTTCGGAATTGTTTGTATTTAAACCAAAAAA
The DNA here is from genome assembly GCA_963170755.1 of Amphimallon solstitiale. Lineage (NCBI taxonomy): Eukaryota > Metazoa > Arthropoda > Insecta > Coleoptera > Scarabaeidae > Amphimallon > Amphimallon solstitiale. The sequence goes on from OY720682.1 coordinate 23,722,059, forward strand.
CGCAATAAATGTACTATAAATTTATAAATATAAGAATAAATACCTCATGTTTGCATTGTGTAAGAATATAATAACTTAATTTTAGGGAAAGGTGAGTAATAGTTACGTACATGAAATTCTTAAATTAATTAGGTAATCTATCTTAGGTTAGGTATGATACCAATGACATTAATCAATAATATTTTTTTAATTTAATGTTCGTACAAAAAATATTGTACAAACCACTTGCGTTAAGCATTTCATGTACGTAACTATTTCTCACATTTCCCTAAAATTAAGTTATTATATTCTTACACATGGCAAACATGAGGTATTTATTCTTATATTTAAAAGTTTATAGTACATTTATTGCGTTTTTTGGTTCAATTACAATTTATTATATGACCTGCCAATACGAATGTCAATAATGTGACGCTTGAATGCCGCTTAAGATGTCAAATAGATGGAGCCACAAATTTATTGTGAATTTTTTATTATTACTCCTATTTCCCCAACTTTTAGTGAAGAATAATCGAGGGAAGTAGTATTTTATAAACTAAATTTTTTTACTATCAAGTTAGATGTGTTTTTAAATGTACTAAAGTGCCAGTGTTTTTTTCAATTTTTACAGTCGCCTCGACCGGGAAATACTCTTTCCTGGTCGAGCGACACATGCGCCAAATGTCACTTTACAGGCCGTGAGTACAAAAAACCTATTTAATTTATAATATGTATTCTGAAATATATGAAATGAACTTCATTTAACCACACAAATTAAAAGCCTATCTATTTAAATTACATTATAATGTCTTTAAGAATCACTGTATCTGTATTTTACAAATACATGTATCTTAATTTAAAATAAACCTCTTTGTTTTTTATTTTTACCATCGTGTTTAATTTATATGTACATACATTTTTCTTCACACATATACAAATATTAAATGCTCCATCTTAGGCTTGTAACTTGTTTTTAATTCTTTTTTTTTACATTATAATATCATCAGATAATAAATTTATTAACATCGTAATCCTTAACCATTTCCATGTTATATACTGATTAGCTTTTTATTCGCATTCATACATTAGACACTGCACTTTAATACAAAGTCATAATCACACTTCAAGAATATTTGGTTCACTGCTACATTTAGGAAAGTTTATAAATACAGCAAAAAGCATTATATGCTGCACCATGGTACTCGGTTTTGGTGGTGGTTTCAGTACTAAAGTAAAAATTATTAGTGTAGGTTATATTTTTGTATTGCTGTATGCCTTGAGATGTTTCACAAGTAGTATGTGAACGTAATCGGCATAGCACAATTCCAGTCAATATCACATACATATTTCAACCAGCACTTTGGAATTAACAATTTCTTCTTGCTTTCCTCATGTGTAGCGTTCCTTCATTCCTTCCATGCTCTTTCGGATATATCACTCATTGATAATATTTAATAGGCCTTTGTAAACCAGTGCTATAACTAATGTTTAAAATACTTGTGATGTCTGGTGCTTCTGCTACTTCTGTCCAGACATCTTGGTATATCACATCTTTGTAGCTCTGATGTGTCTTGTTAGATATTATATAAATACGTTTTAGCTCTCACCAACTGAAATAAAAGTTCTATATCTACTTGCCCCTTTTCCATCACCTTAATTAAATTTACTTTTTTTACTCGATATGTAAATAGCACCAACAAATTTTTACTCATATGGAGTAATTACAACTTATTGCAGTAATTTGTAGTAGATACATATATTTGATTATATTATTTAAAATCGATAAAGCCTTTGTACTTTTCACGTTATCAGAACAAAATCGTCACAATTCCAATTGACACGATTCGAAAGCATGTGATTCTACAGGCTTCCCCCGATTTTTATAATATCGTTGTGAAAGTTCGAAAAACTTATTCTACTAAAATTATACGTAAGAAATGCATAAAAAAATATAAAGTTGAATTTATTTCAACTTTATGTATTTCTTTCTGACATAAGCATTACGGCCACTGTGCATAGGTGCATTGATTTCTCATACGTTTAACTTTACGCGTTACGTTTATGTTACGTTCAGCTTATGTCTTATGTCCATTGTGAACAAGGACTAAAATGGAAACTTCCGGAATCGATACTTGAATATATGAAGGTTGTAGCCGGCGTAGTAATTCATTTATTGTTGAGTTGTTGCCGCGGTCTGGAAAAAGACGAAATGTTAAATTTCAAGATTGGACAACCGTGCAAGCTGTAAAAATTCTTCGGACAGTTCTTGTTATGTTTGTGGATTATAACTTACAAAATGGCAAAAGAAGCCTTCAAGTGAAATAATCCAAAGATATTATGAACAATATTTTAGCTTCAAAATTAAAAACCAAGACAAAACATACCACACATATGCTATATTTCCTGTTAAGTCAAATTAACTCAGTGAAACAAAAGCAAGAATTCTTCTGAAGTCCTGTCAGAAAGGCCAATGATTTGGCGTGAACCAACAGATCATGCCAAGGACTGTTACTTTTGTTTTGCAAAAATTGAGGGATTTTCATGTGTAAGCAGACCGTTGAAAAGAACTGATTATGATCTAACCCTAATGCATTCAAATTATTCTGCAAATTCCACGGCCAAGGAAGATATAAGCGATGTTTTAGATATGTCATTTTCAAGTGATCTGACGTATGTTCCTTCTGACGAACAACATTTCATTACTCAATCAGATCTAACAGATTTGATACGGGATTTAGGTTTAACCAAAGAATTACAAATTTTGAGATCTCAACTGCAAGAATGAAATATTTTACATTCCACTACAAGAATACCTGTATTGAAGAATCGTCTCGAAAAATTCAGTTCATTTTACAAAGTTGAAAGAAAAACTGTTACTGTACCGATTGTAATGGTACAGCCCATATCGCTTTATTAATTTTATAAAATTTTATTATTTTTTTAAGGATTTAATTAAGTATATTTTTTTAATTAATATTTTGAAGGAAAATAATATTTAAAATCAATGAATGTGTTATTGTATTATTAAGTAGATGTTAGTCATAGGTTTTGTTTATATTTATGAGTAAAAAAGGGTAACGCCGAAAGTTTATATTAACGTGATAAACACTCCAGTAGCAATATACAATCCCGCGGCTAAATGAACGTGCATGTGCGTGTAAATGTGAATGGGAACCCCTGAAGTTTGTGGAAAGCGGGGAACCCCAGACATTCTGATATAAAGGGAAATACGCGTGAGAAAAGAGGAAGTCGGCAGCAATATACGTTAAATATCGTATGAAAAGGCTAGCTTCTAACATTAGACTACGCATAAGAGTCATTGTTAATATAACTTCAATAAATAATTTACTACCGAGAAAACGTAGTAAAGTAGTTGTCAAAGTTGTCCCTTAGAAGTAATTGTGCAACGTGTTATATTGTTAAAATAAAGATTGTATTTCGAGTGGCAGAACAAGCAGATGATGCCGTTGAATACATCGTAGAAATAAAGAAGTTTTCGTCGATAATAAGCAGCCCGAAATCCCTGCTGGAAACAGTACAAAAAAGAAGATGAATAAGAAGAATTTAGATAAGGTATTATTTGAATCATTATTGTTTAATGACTGTTATGTTTTATGTAATAAAGGAGGAGAGACTGTAAAAATAAAAATCCAAACAGAAAATAATTAAATAAATATCGTCTAACAAATATATGTGTAAAATAACTTGATATGTTCACAAGTATTGATATAAACATGTATAATTTAGAATGTGCATTGTATGTAATAAACTCTGGCGTTTATAGCTTACGATTGAATCGAACAAAGGACCTACAGAAATGTTTGTGTTAGTTTAAGAATTATAAAAAAAATTCAAATGTATTAGAATTGCTGTTTAAATATATGTTACTTCTTGTGTTGTTTGTAAAATTATAGATACAGGATTCATTGATTTTAATATAAGAATTATTAAAACTTTTAAATGGAATTTTTTTTTAATGTATAGGAACCCCTTTTACTTAATCACTTCAATTAACTCGAATCGCCCTGAGATAATTTGAGTTGAGCTGACAAAACAAATAATTTTACATTTTATTTCTAAAGTTTAACTTTAAATTAAATGTCATAATTTAGAGATAGGGGTTTCTCTACATTGGGTTATCCAACTTTGGGGTGGTACCTTTACACGATATAAATTAACTTTTGTATTAAATGAGTATTAAATATAACCCTACAGAATAACGATTATTTCTTTTTATAGCTTCTGTATAACAAATTTTCTAAATACAATATTATTGTTTATCTACTAGCGGAGTATGATTATAACTGTAAAACTTAACGTGGTGGAAAGGTTTGGTTTTTGGTTATGCCTTCAGTTAAAAACTGTAAAAACTGTACACCCATTTCTACAGTTATTAAAAAAACTTAAATTGTCGCCTAGTAAATTATTGTTATAAAAGAAGTTTTACATTTCTGATTTTAAAAAACGAATTTTAAAAAATCTTAATTTAAAACTCGTTTTCTTCGAGATTATAGTGTTTTGACGGTATTAACGTTATAAATTACTTAAATTGTTTTTAAAAAAATATACACGGCAACAGACTGTAAGAACTCATCTGAAATTAATAATGCGCCTTCCTTTCATAGATAATCTTTTCTTCGGGGCTGAGAAAATGTCCGTCCAGAAAAAGAAGGATTAGATTCATTTCCTGATGAGCGTGGGACGCACTATTGTGAGCTCCTTAGCTACCGCTAATGTGACTAATGCCACACGACATATTTTTGATACAGCTTTCAGACAGATTACGTAGGTGTACTGGAAGATTAAATGACGTTGTTTCCTAGTAGTCTCTAACATGATACTAACTGAATGTTTGACTTGCTAGTAAACATGTGATAATTTATAGTATCACAACAGTTTATACTCCCAAGATTTACTTACAGTCTGAGCACTAAAAGTTTACTTTTGCATTTCGTAAATAAACTGCAAATACAGTGTAAAGAGTCAAAAAAAACTCGAAATAATTTGAAATTTATTAAATTAAATGTATGTTGTATATAGATTTTTCAGAAATGTATTACACTCTAAATAAAGCGAATTTCATATGGTGGTGTTAAACAGGGCTATAATTATTATTCGATCATTAATGATAATTTCAAAATTATATATAGAATTTTACATTATAATAAAGTACATTAAGAAGAAATGTATTACCTAGAGCAGGCTTTTATATAATTTTATAGGAGTGTACATATTCTGCCTCTGTCTTGTGTTTCCGTGGCAATCAGATTAAATATAATAATATTTTTCAAACGGTACTACGTAAATCGCAGGATCATATAGATTTTTCGTCTAAATATTGAATGGTCAGTACCAATATTTATTAAAACGTATTTTTTACACAAACGATGCTGCTTACACATCTTTCTTTCTCCTACAAAATAAACTTAAATCTTAAATCTAAGCTTCTTAATTCATTTACACCACCTTGCACTTTGTTATTATCCCATGGCATAGTAAAGAAATTTTAATGCAAAATAATTATTAATTTTTCTACAAAATATTACAGGAAAACCCAGTTATTTAACGGCAGAAAAACATGTATCATAAGTATAATCAGCGAAACGCAAGGAACGCTCAAAAATAGTACGCAAATCTACTAACCTATGCTATCTAGGCACTGGAGTGTGACCTACACTATAGTAGAATTGAAACGTGTTTGAATTTGTAGTAACAGATCGTACCGGTCAATAAAAAATTGTCGATCCCGTTGCAAGTGTTTACAGTCACTCATTGTAGTGAATCGGGCAATAAATTTTGAGGTTTCTGCGTGTGCTGATACTTCACAATCGAATGACAATAACAGGTTGTTGACGAACACGATAAAGTGAAGGGGACCAGGTTGGAACCTTGAGGAATGCCAGAAGTTAGGGTAAATTGTCTCGAATGAAAACCATTCCAGCACACTCATATGTAACGGCACTCACGCCCTTAAGTTGCAGCCAGTTCTTTGAAAATCCAAACGCGTTAGGCTTCAAGAGCATTAGCAACTGCCTCCGCAAATGCCTTCGCAAAGTTGGTGTAGACAACTTATATTGTTTGCGATTGTCCAGAGCATCACATATAAATTGAGTTAGTTCTGCTACGTTGATTGTGCTAGATCTGCCCGAGATGAAACCGTGCTATTGAAATGCAATCCTTGACGTACTCCTGCGAGAGATTTTTTTTATACAGAATACTTTCAAATATCTTGCCAAAGCTGCTAATAATGCTAAACAAGCACGTTTTAAGTATTAAATTAAATAACACCGTAAGTGGCTCATAGAATATAGCTGTGCATTCCCTCACAAAAAGAAATAGGTAGTTCATCACAATCAGATGTAAAATTTGCTCTTATCTTCGAAATGCTTTGCAGCACTTCACTGGACGAGAACGGTTAAGGTTATAGAGACACAAGTAACTTCTGTGGGAGCAGCACTAGTAGTTGAGCAACGGTAAGCATCTGAAAAGCCATGCCAAAAGCATTTGCTATGTCCTGAGGGTTTGTCACTTCGCAGTCATTTAGTCTCATACAGCCCCGAATTCTAAAATTAGTCATTTTATCAGGCAATAATTTCCAAAACGCTCAGGAAACACTGACGATTTTATATTGATTTGGTACTTCTTTTAAGCATCAGAGATTTCGCGCTTAACCGCAGTATCCAATCTCTGAAACTCCTGGTGATGAAATTCTGGCTTAGATTGATTCCATTTGTGAAGGTAACCTTACAATTTTATAAGCTTTTTGATTTTAGTCTTTGTTATGGGAAAATTGTTGCCTTCAATCTAGAATTTCATAAAATGGATCTAGCTTAAAGGAACCAAACAGCTGAGTATTGTCTGCAATCGCATGTAATACATTATAACCATATTTAAATACCGGTAAATATTAGAATGCTGCTAAAAAATTATTTGTATAATTATACAATTATACAATTATAATTGCTGTTTTTTATGAAGAATAACTTGCAAATCCTTCAAAATTCGATACAACCTAAGATTAGTAACATAAAGACATGTTAAAGCGATTGAAATATATAGAAGATAGGGAACCTCAACCTTATATGTACGTCTGTATAATTAGAAGCAACATTCTATTCAATATTTACGAATTGTTAAAATAACAATCCACATTTTACCAAAAAAAAACCTTCCCGGCGTTCCAAAATTATCCCAATGGGAGTGTTTTGCCCCGATGTTCTAATCTTTAATCTACATATACATACGTAATATGAAAAGCCCAAGTTATACTCTTCTATATATTTGTATATGTATTGTATATATAAACGTAGTATATACTGCGAGGTTGAGGTTAAACTAACTTTGTTACCGAGTCTCAACTAATCGCATTATTTAACGTGCACCTCTTGCGGGAATTCTGACATATTGCCCTGTCTTAGAGTCGAAATTTCCCCTTGCACAGAAGACTTTCTCGACACACTTCTTATTACGACTGGTTTTCCTTCGATTCTGCTTTCCGCTGTTCTAATGTTTGGTGGTAATAATGCGGGCAAATTGTAATTTTCGGTTTAGGGACAGGCCCAAGAAGAGAGTATAAAGTTCGTTAATGTCCGCAAATTACAAAGTTATATAAAACAATTTGAAATGTCTACATAAATAACGGGCCTCGGGACGTATTTTAAGTAAATCTCATTAGGGTGAACAGGCAATGAAGTATTACGCTATCAAATAATTAAATACAGGTTTAATTTCCTGTTAAATTATTAAAATATATTCGTACAAAATGAGTATTAGTTTGGAAATGATTGTTGTCTTGTGATAGATTGTAATTCTTAATTGTAATGTAGTTACTTCAATCAAACATTTTATGCGTATGCTCGTTGGATGGAGCTATAGGTGCTGCAAATCATATTTTTAATTTCGATTTCTTTTCTACATGTGGCGTTGCGGCTGTCAATCTGGCGATAATAATAATAATAATATTCATTTATTACCCAACAAATACAACTACTTTCAGGGTAAAATATAAAAATCAACACTGACTTGTAATAGTTCACAATACGATACAATAATAAAATACAGATAACAATAAAAAAAAACATAAATATATCATTCAAAAGCAAAATTAATAACGAGTGTCAGTTCAGTAGATGATCATAATCAATGCCGCGTTTAGGGTAAGCATGTTGGTATATATGTTATTCGCAATAGCCGAAATCGGCCACTGTCCGAATGTTTTGCCCACTACGCGTTTTGTGTATTGCAGTTTACCCACGAAGCGATTAAGAAGATTTCTATCGAGCAGTGAGCAAAACGAATTACCCAGAACGCGTTGTGGGTAAACTACGTTACTCAAAAAGCGAAATTATCTTTCGAGCGGCTTTGTTTCGCATTGTGGATCTTTTCGTTTACCCACGTCGCGTTGATGTGTGTTTTGTGTACCGGCAATTGTTTTAAACAAGATGAAGGCTGAATTTGAAGAAAGATTGCGGATCCTAATGTTGGAAAAGAAAGACAGGTCGTTTCTATTATCGGATGAACGTTACTTAGAAATAGTTCAAGAAACCAAAATTGCTCTACAAAAGAAACGGGATGGTCTTGAATTATCGTCAAAAGATTATCGTAGATTAAAACGATATGATTTATTGACAGTTGAAGAAAAGGATAAACTAGTCAGTAAAGAAAAATCAAGAATCCAATCAGGTTTAATTTTTTACTGTACAGCAAGTGAGATGTATGATATAATACACACAGCACATTTACAAATTGGACATAAAAAAGAGAAGGCAATGGAAAATGAATTGAAAAATAAATACTGCAATATAACTAGAGAAGTAATTTTGATATATTTAAGTCTGTGTCAATCATGTGCCTTGAAAAAGAAAGCAAAGAGTAAGGGATTAGTTGTTAAACCTTTAATTATGAGTGAAATGAATTCTCGATGCCAGGTAATATTTTTTTGTAATATTTTTTACTCTGTTTTATAGAAATATACTTTTATAGGTTGACCTCATCGATATGCAGAGTGAACCTGATGGAGAATATAAATTTATATTCTCGGTACTAAAAATGGAAAACTAAAACGATTATATAGCCGAAATGAGTTTCAATTGTCACCTTCAGTATTTTTATCATTATCTGAAGTGCCATCAGATTCTTCTGTTAACGTGCGAGAAGAAGCAAAATTATCTTCTGGGTCTAAGCAAGGTTTTATTCGGTGTAATTGTTGGAAAGGGTGCCACACAAAAGCATGTAAGTGCCTTAAATCAAATATTAAATGCAATTCAAAATGCCATAAAAGCACGTCTTGTAAAAATAAGTAACATATTTTTTTGCTTTTTTATTTCTGGTTTTTATATTTCCATATTGTTTTCTGTGTTTTTTTATTTTTATGTGTTTTTTATGTTTATTAACATATTATAATTATGTTATATATTTTAATGTTCCGCTAAAATAAATATTTTTGTTTAATTATTTGTTAATTTATTTACAACGCGTTTTGGGTAAAGTTCTATACCCAGAACGCGACGTGGGTAAACGAAAAGATCCACAATGCGAAACAAAGCCGCTCGAAAGATAATTTCGCTTTTTGAGTAACGTAGTTTACCCACAACGCGTTCTGGGTAATTCGTTTTGCTCACTGCTCGATAGAAATCTTCTTAATCGCTTCGTGGGTAAACTGCAATACACAAAACGCGTAGTGGGCAAAACATTCGGACAGTGGCCGATTGCGGCTATTGCGAATAACATATATAATGCGGAAACCAGACGAAGGATGCATACTCCAATTTGAAACGTACCAAGGAGTAAAATAAAATGGATAACGTTTCCAAGTTATTAAACACTCTGCAGTAGCGAATAGGGAGCCCCTGGGACCTGGAGGAGGAAGCAGATAAGTCGCTGATATGCGGACCAAAGTACAGTTGGCAATCGAAAAGTACACCAAGATCTCTGAACTGCAAAACTCTAGAAACACAGGTAAGAGAGACTGTATATGGAAAGGACAGAACGTTTGAACATTTAGTGTTGCACATTTGTCCACATTAAGCAAACTCTATTATTGTTGCACCATTCGTTAATTAATGTAAGATTTCTTTGCAGCACTAAACAATCCGAAGGAGAAAATATTACATTAAAAACTTTAAGTTATCTGGATATGCGAGAACCTTACAATCAAGCAGCATCAGGAGATGGTTGATGTATATAATAAACAGTAGTGGGCCCAAATTAGATCCCTGAGGAACACCGCTGAAGTTCTTGTGGAAGCACCTAAAGATTGTAGTTTAGCAGAAAGCAGAATGTGATCGATTGTGTCGAACGCTTTAGTAAAGTCAGTATAAATGACGTCCACTTGCTGACAAGCATCCATAGCCTCACTTATATATTGAGTGATTTGAACTAAATTTGTCGTAGTTGACCTTCCAGCAATAAAACCATGTTGGTTGACTGAAATATGTGGTTTAATGCAGCTATACAACTTCTCATATATGACGTATTCGAATACCTTAGCACAGTTTGATATAATGCTAATAGGTCTGTAGTTACGAATGTTACTACGTTCACCCTTTTTAAACACCGGTGTATTTTTGCTGATCTTCCAGCGATCAGGGAAAGTGGACGTGCAAAGCGATAAGTTAAATAATATGGTGAGTGGAGAACATAGCACTGAAGCACAATCCTGAAGGAAAAAACTTGGAAGACCATCATTGCTGGACGTCATAGTTGACTTCAGCTTCCTAAAACCGCGAAATACCTCCTCAACAGTGAAGTACCCAAAATCAAGGGAAACAGTATTCACACCAAAGTCAGACTGAGCCATGAGGTCGGGCATCGGAGAATTGAAGACATCAGAAAAAATGTCGGAAAAAGCCTGAACAATATCATGTGGTTGTTCAAGTATATCGTCATCAAGTGTTAAAGGTCCTGGTATTCTAGAGGTAGATCACTTGCTGTTCACAAAACTCCAGAAAAGCTTTGGATCACAGGCAATGTTAGTTTCAAGTCTAGTCTGGTATAACTTATATGCCAGTCCAATCAAAATCTTCAGGTGTTAAAGCTTGATGAAGAACGATGTGATAACGATACATCCTGGAAAATAATGTGGCAAGCGTGAGCGAAACTGTGAGATCAAATTTATCCAAACTTTTGAGATATTTTCTTTAGGGAACTTACTATTATAAGATATTACTGTGGTCTATGTAAAACGGTATCAGATAAAAATGGCCGTGACCGGTAAACAGACAATAAATAGGCAGATGAATGTATGATTTAAACTTAAGGAAACCTAGTATGGAACGTTAAAAACAACCGTTATGCTTAATCCTTAAAAATATTAAAACAAACAGTAGGAGATAAAGAAAATGTAACAAAGGCCGTACAAAAATGACATTCGATATAAAACTATAAAAATCTAGTCGTAATATTTCAATATATTTTGGATCGTAGTTCTACAAATGCGCAACTCTCTACCTATGGTTATCGTCCCCACATGTAAATCAAATTCAATAAAATATGCTATTACTTTTATAACATATTCTTCGGTTCGGCCAGTAGGTTGCCTTCTATGCATCCGAAGATTAATATTTCCGGTGATCCTAAGCCTTCCCACTAATCTACGCAAAAGACTGGCCACATAATATCGTCTTTCGGGGTAGTGCATAGCATCAACTCTGGAAGCAACTGTTGCATTTCGCATGCATTCGAAATACACGCCAATCATACCGAATGCCTCTTCATACGCTAACCGCATATCAGTAAAAAAAAAAGTTTGCCAAAACACAAAAAAGTAAACGAATTCAATGAAAGAGAGGAAGAGGCTAGGATACTTATAAATGTGAGGAGGCAAGAGCAAATTGCAATTTTCTGTTCCACTGTGCCAAAAAAATATTTTGGAGAAGCAGGGTTATAATATTAAAGAAGGCGTTGAAGTAAAGTACAAAAGCTATAAAGTTTCAAAAAGTTTTTTAAACCTGGAAAAATAATAATCGTATTTACTCCTGATATTATGAAAATAGAAAAACTTGTATATCATATCAAAACAAATTTAAAAGTTCTATAAGGAAGCAATCGACCAAGAGCAAGTAGCTATGCAAATGCCCTCTATTTGACGCCAAAATAATACGAGGGTAGTCTAAAATGTTTTGAGCCTAACATAGAAACATGTATTTTTTCATCAAATCTAGTCCTATTTTTCAACATAGTCTCACTTTATGTCTATACATTAATCCCAGCACTGCTCTAACTTCTTTAACAATTCCAAATAGTAGTTGGTGTCTTGTTCCGCAAACTAGGCGATGATATCGTTCGATGAAAATCGCTGTCCACCAAGCTAGACTTTAAGCTTAGGATTCAAAAAAAGTCGCTGGGGGCCAGAACTGGTGAATAAGGTTGGTGTTCAACAAATTCGAAGCGCATTTCGCGAATTTTAACTATGGCGACCACCCGAAGTGTCACAGGTGCACTTTCTTGGTGGATCAAAATTTGCTCCTTTTCAAATGCGGCCGATTTTTTGCAATGTCTGCTCGCAGTTTATCAAGTAGTGATGTGTAATACATTCCCGCTATTGTTTTACCTTTTTAGAGATATTCGATGAACACAATTCCATGACTATCCCAAAAAAAACAGTCGTCGTCAACTTTCCGACCGGTAGAACCGTCCTCGCCTTTTTCGGAGCAGGTTCGCCCTTTGCAATCATCTGTCTTGACTGTTTTTTTCGTCTCGAGAGTACAGTGGTGGATCGACGTTTCATCTACAATTGAATCGACGCAAAAATTTGACTCGTGTTGCTCAAACCGCTCCAACAGGGCTTTGGAAATGTTCATTCGAATGCGTTTTTGGTTCAAAGTGAGCAAGCGCGGCACCCAACGTGCGCATTGCTTACGCAATTCTACGCTTTTTTCTATCTTTAAAAAAAACTGATATCATCTGACACAAACTACTGTCAAGCAACAACAACTGAGTATCCAAAATGGCTGAAATTTTCATAGACATCTTTGACGAGCATCTTCATGTTGAGACTCAAAACATTTCAGACTATCCTCGTAGTGTGCTTAGAATATAATTGATTTAAGAGTTTAAAATAATAAGAAAGTTTGGAAATTATTTTTTCCTGTTTCTAATTATTTTTTTTTTGTGTTGTAAGGTATTTTGAAATGATATTCCCAGGATTCTTTTCGCTACATTAAAATGGAACGTAATATACAAAACGTGTTTAGATTTTTTAAAACATACCTTTTTTTGTACTAATTAACCAATCTGGCACCTTGTACAAATACATATTGCCTAATAAATATGTAGTATACTTTGCTTTCTGAAAGCTTTTCTTGATTTTCACAGAAAAAGTTAAAAACAAGTGACATAAAGAATTTTGCATCTATTCAATTTATATATAGCAATACTAAAAGCAAATTCTAAGTATTTCTTTAAGTAATTAGCGCATATATATCTTAATTTTACTATTTGTCAGCTATGAAATAAACAACAGTAACATATTTCGAACATCACATGTGTTGTGTCTCTATATATAAAAAATAGTTTCGACACAATAACCACCAACGCTCACATAAAAAGAGAAAACAATAAAAATTATACCGTTAAACACACATGCAGACAACTAACAACTACCGACTGATTAAAATTCTTAGAAATGAAATTTATATGCTGGTTACTGGCCAACACCATTTCATAAAACCCGAAATTATAATAAAAATCGAAGGAGTTCGTCGAACAAAATTCGCTCATCAAATGTATTTCTCTCGCAATAATAACAAAAGAGTCATAGACTTTCAATTGTAGGGAACATTTTATAATGGTATGCAATAAAATTTTACTGTAAACGCGAAATGTGCAAGTACCACATATGTATGGAAGTATGTACATTATGCCTTGATAAATTTCAAGTTCACGATCGCCGTATTTTAAGAGTGACATTGTATATATCGTAAATCCATGGCTTCCTTGGATAGCAATGTCAATTTTGGTATAAATATTTACCCGTTTACTATAAATGGGCACAATATACGACAGTATTTTACAAATTTAGAAAATACATGTAGTTAATGTAAGATATTCTCTTTGCTTGTATATATAGCAGGCTTTTTAAGGAAAGTTAACTATGTACATAAAACTAAAGAGACGAAGCTTTAAATAGCTTATAAATTTAGAGAACAGATTATTATCTTTATTTAATGGCAACAAGAATGTATAAAAGAAAATTAAGTGTTAAAACAAAACTAAATATAAGAAATATTATTAAAATTTATATATTAATATTTTCGCTATACAACGTGTCTCAGATAACATTTCAAGCATGGGGATCTCGCTTATTATAAAAGATACGGGTTTCCTTAGAATTAGTATAATTATTAGATATTTTCCAAATTTCCATATATTTCAGGACTTTCTTTTCCAGATAATAACTTTTTGTTTTAGTATACATATAGTTTTTATTTGCACTTTCTTGAGGCACTTTTTATGGAGAATTTAATATGGACTTGAATTTTTTCTTGGATTTTTCATTTTTTAATTTTAACCCATAACTTTAATTTTTCTTATCGACCGTCAATTCGGCTTTGAAAAAAGTAATGCGTTTTTTATACTGTTTACAATGATAGAGCACATGTGCATTTATTTTAAGAACAACAAAGAAAATATAAAAAAAAATATTTTATTAAACACTCAACAATAAGTAGGGTGTGATAGAAGAAAAATCGGCAAACAATAAATAACAATAATAAAAGAAGATAATTATAAAAATGTTCAAAAAATTGACCAACCAGTTCTAGACATAATTGTGCCCTGGGTAGTGTCGAAGTAATGGCACTACATAGTTTTTGCCTTTTAATGCTACCAAATGCTGCAAAAACAGCTTCGCGAAAATATTAGGCATTATCAAATGTTTGCACGTAGTACACCCGATCTTTTACGTATCCCCAATCAAAAAAGTCCAATGGCGTTAAGTCTGGAGGTCTAGGTGGCCATAAAATCGGTCCTTGAATACCAATCCATGAATATGGAAACCGATTATTAAGATATTCGTTCATTATGTTTGCATTGTGGCGTGGGACGCCATCTTCTTGGAAGCAGATGCTAATATTCTCAACCAAAAGCAAATCGTCAAGTCTATTTTTAAATCAGTTTGTAGTAAATTCAAATACCTTTCACTATTGGGGGATTATATGTCAGGGTTTGCGTCGGTAGACAGGGGTGTGCCGAAGGGTTCTATTTTGGGGCCCACTTTATTCTTAATATATGTTTCTTCGTGACTGTGCTATTACACAGTATGCGGATGACACCCCATGCACTGTATAAAGTGGAAGTCTGGGTGAGTTATCGAGCTTGGCATCTCGGGTGATGGCTGACATGAGCTCGTGGTGTGACTTTAGTAAATTAATTTTAACCACAGCAAAGACAAAGATAGTTTATTTCTCAAAAAAGTGTAAAGTTCGATTATAGTTTGTATATACGATCTGGTGGCCGTTCAGTGCCGGTAAGCCCATCCTGTGGCCTTCTGGGCCTTACTTCCGATTTTTCCTTGTCTTGGCATGAGTACTGTGCTCTTCTGCCCACGGGGTCCCCTTCGTCATATATGCGTTTAACATGTTGAAGAGGTGTACCTCGACCGATGCACTTAAGCTATTTTATTATGGTAGTACAAAATCTCTTCTACGGAATGCAATTGTTTTTTGGGGATCATCCACCAATTTCAACTCTATATTTGTATTGTAAAAGAGATTAATTAGATCAATGTGTTTGACACAAAAATACTGCGTATAGAATATTTTTTAAGTGATATTACAGTGTCGTAGGGGGCATAGTTGCGAGTCGGCGTTATTGGGGGTTACTGATGATTTGGTGGCTGCATGTGATAAAGGACATGCTTCAGTTTTAATATTTCTGGACTTTACAAAAGCATTTGATACAGTCAATCACGTGTTATTAGTCAAGATATTTCACTATATTGGTCTGTCTGACAATGCAATAAAATTATTGAGCGGATTTTTGTGGAATAGATCACAGTCGGTGAGGTTAAATAATGACTTTTCTGATAACGTTAGTCTGACGTGTGGGGTGCCTCAGGGTTCGATTTTGGGTCCTCTGTTTTTCTCTATCTATACCTGTGCTGTTTTTGATTGCATTAAACACTGCTCAATTCACATGTACGCTGACGACACTCAAGTTTACTTTTCATTCCCTGAAGTATCTTCCATACAAGCATTAGAGCATATCCAGCAAGACTTAGACATTATTTTGCTCACTTGCTCACAACATTCACTCCATATAAATTCTTCTAAGTCTGCTGTCATGTTTCTGGGGAGTCAGCAAAGTCGAGATTATTTGAATTGCATATGTGCATTGAACTTGGGTGGGGATGTATTACCAGTGGTGACCGAATTCAAAAGCCTTGGTGTCACTATGGATAATACGTTTAGATATAGACGGCAGGCCTTCAAATATGTCAGTAATGCTTACAGTACGTTGAGGGTCCTTTATCAGCATAGATCTTACTTGCCTGTGAATACAAAACTCGTGTTATGTAACTCTCTGGTGCTGTCTAGCTTTTTCTGTTGCTCGTCTGTGTATGATCCATGTATTGATATATGTGACCAAAAGAGAATACAGAGGGTGCCAAACTCCTGTCTAGGGTTTGCTTATGGCATCAGAAGGTATGAGCACATCTCACACGCCCTCTCCTACTGCAACTGGCTGAATATGCGGAATAGATTCTATTTGAGGGAATCATTCTTGTGTCAAGCTATAGTCACTATCGGAGTTCCTACGTACCTCTATAGGAAAATTTCGTTTAGAATGGATGTTCACCACATTAATATTAGATCGCGAGGATTAATTACACCGCCGCTGCATCGAACATCACTGTTCGAGCGCTCCTTTTCGTATTTAATATATAGAATATACAATATAGTTCCTGTGGAATTTAAAGTACTATCCTCATTCTTGTTTAGCAACAGAATGAACCCTATTTACTTAATAGGAAACAGCTTGGATTACCTTTGCTATGATAGTCACTCAGCCATTTTACTAATTGCATCACAAATTTCTTTTTTCTATTACTACATTTCCGTTTTTATTCGTCAGTCACAGAATAATAGGTTTAGGTTAGTATTAGGCATTATACATCGTTTCTTTTCTTTATTTTTTGTTAAAAACAAGGTAAAGTGTAAGAATGACTGTGGTACTATGTACCCAAAGCCAAACTTTGCCTTGCGGTTTCCTATTTCTCCTGTTTTTAGTCAGTATATATTTAATATCTATTATTTTATAAGTTGTGGAGGAAGAGAAATAAATATATTATTATTATTATTATTATTATTATTATTATTATTATTAAATTTGGTTGTGTTTTTATGTATTACGAACTACTTATTAATTATTGAAGCCACTTTTGACACAAAATACACTGGACAGAACATTTTTGTGACATTATATTTGATTTTGTTGATGAGTGTTTAATAAAATAATATTTTTCATATTTTCTTTGTTGTTTTTGAAAATATATAGCTCATATGCTATATCATTATAAAGAGAATAAAAAACTCGTTCAATTCTTTCAAAGCCGATTTGACGTTTCATAAGAAAAATTAAAGTTAATGGTTAGAACTAAAAAATGGAAAGTACAAGAAAAAATCCATGTCGATATTTAAATTCTGCATAAAAAGTTCCTCAAAAAGTGAAAATAAAAATTATGTGTCTACTAAAACAAAAAAGTTATTATATGGAGAAGAAATTTGACATTTTTCTTTTTCTTACTAGATTAATACCTTTCAAAATACCCTTACCCAACTAAAAGAACTTATTGAAGCATCAAGTAATGGAATGTTAAAACTAGAGTTTCTTTCTCAGAAACCCGATAATGTTTAAATCAAAAGAATAGAAGAATATAATGTATACAGGGTGAGTCATTAGTAGCCGCTTCTTCGATTGTTCTTTTGCGTTTTAAATAAAAGAAAAAACAATTAGTGGAAGATCCATGGTTGCTTGTGGCGCATATTGTAAAAATACTTCAAGCTCTGACGCACTTCCGGTTTCACCGAAAATGCACGGAACTTAATTTTTTTAAATGCACCCTATATATTTCTGAATTTTCTTATACTGCTTTAGATTGTCTGTTTAACTCTGTTTTCTTTTTCAAAATTGAGCCAATAGTTTTTGAGTTATTAATTTTTTTTGAAAATATTTGACCAAAACACGTGTTCAGAAAAAAATCATTTTCATATTGTTTTTAAAAGTAAAAACATAAGCTTTGGTGGTGCTTGTAGCCAAGAAAATTCTGCAGGATTTGGTAAAGTTGCACTCGACAATACCTCAAAAAACTCAAAGCCTACTTCCTGTAATTTTCACATACCAAAAACTTATTTTTTTTAAATGGAACACCCAGTATTTTATTCAGGCATTTTGTTCCTTTTTTTTATTCTCTTTCAGTGTTGTTAACAATTTCCTATACCTATCTTTTGTAATTTCTGAGATAATCAGTATAGGAGCAATTAGCGGTCAATTAAGGAACTACGGGTGCTGTTCTATGCACCCAAATATTTGTCCAATAAAGCTTGGAATGCGGCTGACTGCCTGAGTGAACGGTTAAAGAAAGTCAGTACACATTTATGTCAAACTTATAAAAGCATCGCTATTAGTTATCATCCAAATGAATTATTCTTATGAAGAGTTAATAGATATGATTGACGTTCTGGGTGAATCTGAAAGAAACTCTTTGCTAGCATCCAGACTTTATGTGCAGCGATCCCTGGTAGAAGTCAACCGAAGCCAGAAACCTTCGAAAGTATAAAGTGGACGGTTTGAGTGAACAGAAGGTATTTAATATGAAAGAAAGAGCGGAAAAAACAATGACTGGTGACGATAAGACGTTTATGGTACTTGCGAGTGTAGTCGCTAGTACTACGAAAATTAGTCGGTAATTAGATGTAAGTCAAATTTGATAATCCAGAATAATTGGGAAACATGAAATTTACCCGTAGCATATTCATACACAGGGTTAGATGAAAGAAATTTTCAGAATCGCTTACATTGTTGTCAGTCATTGGCAGCAGATAAATTATCCTGGTTTTCTCAATTTTGTTGTTGTTTTCACCTGTAAACTTTCAAAATTGTTGGTCATTAAAACTGTAGGGAAGAATAGTGGGTAGTTACATAATTGGACCTTATTTCTTTGATGAAAATGTTAATGGAGGAGAGTATCTTGGCTATCTAAGGACGGATTTTCAAAACTTTTTGAAGACATCTTCAAATATGTCAGTAAACATAACCTTTATTTTATTTCGATGTTAGCCCAACAGAGTCAAAAATTAAATACTGCAACTGGACATTGCCGGAATTAAAAGATTGAAATGCGATGCTCTTCATTCTGTAAAATTATTACTTTTGGGATAGTTGGATTTAACATTTACTTTGTTTCGCAGTTGACTAAGAAAGTCAAGCGCCATTCCCGCCTTCCATTGGTTGAATGAATATTTTGGTGCATAGAACAACAGCGCTCGTAGTTCTTTAATTGACCGCTAATTGCTCCTATAGTGATTATCACAGAAATTACAAAAGATAGGTATAGGACATTCTTAACAAAAACGAAAGAGAATAAAAAGAGGATCAAAACGCGTCAATAAAATACTGGGTGTTCTATTCAAAAAAAATAAATTTTTGGTATGTGAAAATTTCAGGAACTAGGCTTTGAAAAAACAAAGTTTTTTGAGATATTGTCGAGTGCAACTTTACCAAATGATGCAGAATTTTCTTGGCGACGAGTACTACCAAAGTTAATGTTTTTACTTTTAAAAACAAAGTGAAAATGATTTTTTTCTGAATACGTGTTTTAGTCAAATATTTTCAAAAAAAATTAATAACTCAAAAACTCTTGGCTCAATTTTGAAAAAGAAAAAGCAGTTGAATAGACAATTTAAAGCAGTACAAGAAAATCCAAAAATATATAGGGTGAGTCACTTAAAAAACTTAAGTTCCGTGCATTTCCGGTGAAACCGGAAGTGCGTCAGAGCTTAAAGTATTTTTACAATATGCGCCACAAGCAACCATGGATCTACCACCAATTGTTTCTTCTTTTATTTAAAACACAAAGAGCAATCGAAGACGCGGCTACTAATGACTCACCCTGTATAATAATATAATTGAAATATTTGGTTCCATTTGCAACAACATATTTATATTATTTAGTCCACTAGTATGTATATTAAGACGTTTATTTCGTTTACTGTGTAATAGATAAAAATATAAATAAATTGTTTTTGTTTTATTTTTGAAATACTTTTGCGAGCAACAATTTGAAAACCAGCGGTTTAAAGGAAATAATAGGATTCAATAAACACAAAAGCAAACTGAAACGTGATTTAGGAGATTCAGTAGTTGCATAATTATCACATCAAATAGGCGTAAATAGTGACTAGTTAACAACTCAGGAATGTCACAAACGTATATGAAAAATTCAGCTTTTAAACTCTTAATAATATGAAGAAAATGAGATGATTATATAAATAAAGCATTACTATTACTACTAAATTTGTAATTATTATATGAGGACGTATGATTCCTACAGCAATTTAATTAAATAAATAACAAAAACCTGCATGAAACGACGTCAAGAGCAAGTACAGCATCCATCACATACAACCATTAATATTCCAGTGACTTTTACAATATTTTTCTCACAGCATTGTATCAATATGACACAAGTTACGCAAGGAATAAGATAAAACCTGTGAAAAATATAAACAGGACAAAATAAGCGAGGCACTTCTTCCGGTGGCGCAATGAGGTTACCTTATCCTCGATGTTATGTGAGGGTGGAAACCAGAAGCGGAAGAAGAATGTAATTAAGAAAACGTGAAGGATGCTTCAGTGAAATACGCTTGACGCTTCACCCGGAACGTTCTTGGTAACGCCTTATCAACATGTAAATCTTGGAATAGAGTTTTTATAAGCACGTGAGTCGACGTTCAAATGGAAATATTCAATATTTGCATCCTTGTGCAAACTTCTTTGACCATTGCATCTCAGAAAACTTGCTTATCAAGATCTACTATGTAAAAACTGAGAGTTCTTGAGAAAATAAATACGTAACTTGAATTTTTCTTCCGTTACGAGTCCCCAATATCTAGGAAATCGCAAACATAAATGTAATTGCAAGAATTCTTAGAAACCAATTTTTTCAGAAATGAAAACATAAAAGTTAATTATAATTATCAGAACTATACAGTAGGAGTATAAAGTAAGGAATAAAATTCGTTAAATTTTTATCCTTACTTGTTGGCAGTTTTGCTCGTACATGTCAATTTTTATTTTTAAATTGCCATCCTTTTCTATCCCAACCAATGACGTTGTAACGTTGGCCAACCCGAAAATTTTAAATTGCAACTGGAGTCAAATGTTACATTTTAAATTATACCAAATCCAGCTCAAAGTACTTTTATTCTATTAATAAATCCCTATAGAAACATAATTTGACTAATGTTTGCACAAAACTGGTATTTGATAAGAGCTAAGATACTTCCGGTCCAAGTTTAGAAATTTCTTTTATACAAAAACTATTCCATATCTCGCCCTAAATATGTTTGCAATTATAATAAATCTATAAGGAATGCGAGATATTCCCAAAAAACTGATATTGGATAAGAATAAAAGTGTTACTTCTGGTCGGAATTTTGAAATTTGATGTATACAAAAATTGTTCCAACTCAAGCTCTCAATACTTTTTCCATAATTAGCGAGATTTTTGCAAAAAACTGTTTTTCGATAAGACATAAGGAGCTACTCCCTAAAATTCAGTTTATAGCACATCTGTATTCTTTAGAATACTTATAGGAGGCGCTCCATCCCACTGGCATCATAATGAGTGTAGTGGCAAGTCTAAATCTATTAGATTTGTGTACAATTGAACTAATGCGGGAACTAACTCCTCCTTCAAAAAAATCTAATATTTCTCATGTTAGGTTACACTCCAAAAAATATGGACCCAAAATTCTGTCATCCACTATTCCCATCCAAACAGTAACTTTTTGTGGATTCTGCGTATGACATTGTCCTATCCAGTATGGACTTTAGGGGCCCAATATCGTAAATATTAACGATTAACTTCTCCATTTAGGCAAAATTTTGCTTCATCCGAAAAAGGTTCTGCCTGCCACACCGTGAAAGATTGCACCTTTCTATCATTGTTTCTCATAACTCTAACCGGTGAGTTCGATCATCTTCGCTCAATTCCTGGACAAGCCCAAATGCCATTTTTCAATTTTTAAATACTTTGCCACTGATCTCTGATTGTTGTCCAGAGCTAAGTCTCGGCATGTTCAATATGGATTGTAGAGAAAGTAGACTATTAAGCCCAGTGTTAAGGGGGACCTTCGGGCTTTATAAAGAATTCAAATATACTCAAAATTAAATTTAAGAAGAATTTTATTAAAAAAGGTTTTCGAAATTCCTACCTGAAATTGGTCTTTTACTCTAAGCGAAAATCGGTTTTTTGCGAATATTTCGCAAGTTATGCTTTTAGACAGGTACGTTACGAGTATAAAAGTATGTAGAACTTAATTTTCAATAACTTTTGTATAAAAAAATTTCAAAATTCGGACCGGAAGTAACACTTTTATTCTTATCGAATAACGATTATTACAGGATTTGCAATGTTTTTTGTATACATGAAATTTAAAAATTCGGACAGGAAGTATCACTTTTACTCTTAGCGAACAGTGCTTTTTTTAGAAAAGCTTGCAAAGTCTGCATTCCATAGAAATTTATTAAGAAACTAGAAGTGCTTAGAATAAGATTTTGAATAATTTTTGTATAAAAAAAGTCTGAAAATTCTATAATTTGAAACGCTGATACGTATAAGAAAGTAGTGTTGTGACCACAGCTCATTTTTTTATATAATTAGTACCCAATTAAGGATAATTATACTAAACCTTAACTTAATTATTTCTAGATGTTATTACTTGCTCTTTTCTTTACAGTGTAAATGACCTTGTTGACTGATGTATGATTGCTCTTGCTAGGAAATTTTCCTGCTTAATAAATTAAGAGGGTGGCGCTTTATTTAGTCAATCCTCTAATTTGATCTGTTAGACCTACGTCCTTCTACATTGAGCAAGACGGCGACAGAGTTCCCTGTATTATCGACCAAAGAGCAAAAGAGATGTTACAGGCAGGACAATAAATATTTCGTATTGAGTCAGATATAGCAAGAGAGAGGTTGGTTAATGTTACTTTGAATTTCTATTAGTGAATTTTTCCAAAAGAGTTAAGCAACCAAATGGACCTTAGTTTTGTTGCACCATTTATTTGTGTCTATTAATCAGGGGCAAACAAATCGAAATCTTTGCTACGTCCCAAAGATTTCGATCCGAATTTCAAAAATTTTGCAAAAAAAAACTCAGCAATAGAAATAGCGAAGAATAGGAATGGGTTGAAAATTTTTAACTATCTATAGAACTGACAAAAATAACGAAGACTGAAAAATCAATAGAATACAAAGTTAAAAAAATTAAGCAGATTAAAAACAGAAAAATATCGACATCTTAAGATACAAGAGATCTATGATAATAACGATAACAATTTTATAATCCGCATAAAAAAATATTGTTTGTTCTGAATCATCCTCTATATAATAAATGAAATTCTCTCTTTTATGTTCGAACCGGAAACAGTAGTAATTCCGACTGAAAGACCTACTTTTGTAGGTGGTCTCGCTTTTATTAGATATATTAGAAGAACGATTGGGCTGGTCCCAACATCGTATTAGGTATATGTGGAGGATCTCGGTCGCACTGTTCGTCCGACCCCAGAAGAGGCAATAAAAGTTTTCTTCCATTTCTTGGTAGGGAAGGGGGGCAGCAGTAAGGAAAAGAATAGAAATTGTGGAACGCGGCGCGGAAAATTTTCGAAACTAAAAAGGTGGTAACACGGGACGACTGATGAAGTATAATAACATAATGTTATTAAAAGTTGTCTGCCAAGACTCGGCATTGTTTCGTTAAGTGCGTTAACGGGCGTTGTTGGTTCGAGTTTTCTCTCTAAATATTTTTTTTTCTAGTTTTTATTTCTCGGTGGTTTTCTTTTCTTTTTCTTTTTTCTGCCGTGAAGCGTTCCACTCGAAAGCAACCGTGTGTGAGTGAGTACATGATGTATTTTATTTTATTGGATTTCGGTAGGTAATTGAAAAGTTTCCAGGGAGTTTCTATTTAAAACGAAAAGTATTCCATAGCTTCGATGACTGAACACATCATTCGATTAAGAACTAGAATCAGATGTACGCGCTCTATGGTGCAGTCAGCATTTTGAAACACATTTTTAACTAACGAAAGTTAGTATAGTTTCCAGGAAATAATAGTAGCAAGTTGGGCACCACGAAAGGTTTGTCGCATAGTTTTTAAAATTACTATCATCATTATCAATAGATTTTCTCATGCGAGACAAGGAATCAGTGAACATATATTTGCACTTTTCTCAGAGAACAGCAGTACAAGTTTCATATTACAGTGCTATTGCTTTACGAACGCCGATAGTTAACTTTTTACGTAGGAGAAAAGTTTAAAATTTCCAAACTTTTCTTGATAAAAAATTAACATGATGCTCATCTCACAATTCCTTACAATTGCTTGAACAGTTGATATAATGTATGTAAATAACCTAGAAATATTATATATAATATATAATATATAGAGTTTACTTACTGAAACTCATATCTTGCAATTAGTTGTAACACGACTGATATAGAGATTTTCCCAATTTATTATTATATAGCACAATACACAATACAATATAACAAATGATTCGTCAAGTCAAGGACTTCATCATATATTGTTAAGGAATATCTCTGGGGTGAATGTTATTATTAATGCAAATTAAAACAAATTAAACATATTAAAATACGAATATCTTTTTATGGTATGAGTTTATTTAGTGACTGTGACAGTTTAATATTCATTTCAATTGACAGACATAAATTAAGCATATTATGGGTTATCTAAATAGAAATAATGAATTCTAGTATGAGACGCTATGAAAGGAAGAATTCTAATTTTGTATTATGTGAATATGATGTTTTAAAATATGTAAAGAGTAGACAAGTTGTTAGAAATCTAATAGAAATTTATTTTAAAAATATACATGAATAATATCAAAATTTGGTAATGATACTATAGAAATAAACTCTAGCAATTTTAATCTAAGAAAAGGAAGATCATATTTGGTTACATTAAAAATAGTAGATGTAATTTAAAATATCTATGATTACAATGTAGTCTTATTCTGCATTATAAAAACGTATGTTGCTTAATTTTTAAGAAAATAGACTTTGAAAAAGAATATGAAATTACAATTTTCCCAAAAAAAATTGAATTAAAAAAAAGTTAGTTCTAAAAATTATTTTCACAACCTTTTCAATATGAGTGATTAGATTTTGCCTGATCATACTTATGTACATCATATCAGAAGTCAGCTAATCACAGAACGTAAGAGTTTTATATATCTGCAACCTAAAAAATGTTAATACAAGGCTAGGTTTCTAATTTAAACCGCCATTTTTAGTTGGTGGCACAAGCTAAAAGTTGTTGCAAAGGCGGGCATGACAATTGGGTGTCGCGATTACTCACACCAGAGCAAAAACTGAATAGGTAGTTTGAATGTTTCTCGCGAACTTTTGGCACGTTTTTGCCGTAATCAGAGGGACTTTGTACGTTGTTTGATTACCGTCGATGAGAGCTGGATCTACCATTAGACTCCGGAAACTAAAAAACAATCCAAACAATGGACAAGAAAAAGTTCTCCGCCACCAAAGAACGCCGTGACAGCAGGAAAGATTATGGCAACTGTCTTTTTGGGATTCTCATGGTATTATGTTGATCGACTACTTAGAAAAAAGGAAAACAATAAACGTAGAGTATAATGCCAATTTGTTGCAACAATTAAGCGACAAAATCAAAGAGAAATGCCCTCATTTGACAAAGAAAAAAGTGCTTTTCCATCAGGATAAAACACAAGTCTCCAATGCAATGACAAAAATTCTTAAATTGGAATTTGAATTAGTGTCTCATTCGCCCAATTCCAGAGATGTGGCTCCCAGTGTTTATCATCTCTTTCCAAACCTGAAAAAATGGCATGGCAATGACAGATTTTTTTTCTAATTCCGAGGTAATCACTGCGTAAATAGCTATTTCGAGGACTTGGATTCATCGACCTACAATGAAGGCATTACTGATTTAGAATATCGTTGATTGATAAATAAAATGAATTTGTCAAAAAAATGCGTTTTCTTTGTTAGGCCACGTAGTCTCTGAA
Organism: Amphimallon solstitiale; assembly: GCA_963170755.1. NCBI lineage: Eukaryota > Metazoa > Arthropoda > Insecta > Coleoptera > Scarabaeidae > Amphimallon > Amphimallon solstitiale. The sequence goes on from OY720682.1 coordinate 23,748,324, forward strand.
CCACCCCTGCATAAAAAATAATTTATTAAGAAAATTCATAAAAAACAATAAATCGAAAACAACTAAAGGTAACAAATTAGGAGTATATAAATTAAAGTGTATGGATTACCCAAAAACATATATTTGTCAAACTAGAAGGTATTTTGACAAACGAATAAAAGTACATTTTAAGAGTTATAATAATAAAAATTATGATTCGAATTATGCATTTCATTTGTTATGTTTGTTATGATTGTTAAATAATCATACTATAATAATAATTTTGATATTTTACATTTAGAACAGAAAGAATTAAAAGTAAATTTACTCTAAACTTAAACATTCAGATATATTATTAAATGGCTAAATAGACCTCAATAATTCCCCTTTCTTGAATTGGTTGTGTTGATAATTATCTGTTCTCAATATTGTGAAAAGAACAGTTAGAATACATTAAATAGTAAACAGTAATTACGCAGGATAACAATATTTGGACATTTTATATGCAAATTCATATTTATTGAAGAATATATATTTAGTAGTAAATTAACATCTGATGAAGCTACAATACTAGCGAAACATGTCAAGTTAAAAGTGTTAATTGTAATTGATATATTACATTTGAATATACTTGACGAAAATTTGTGTAAAATTGTGTTTAACTTCAACCCTATACATATCATAAAAACAAACTCTTCATCTTTGCTAAATTTAACAATTGGGAAATCAAAGAAAACGTTCTCTCGTTCTTATATTTTTTTATATACAATAATTCAATTGCAATTAAATTAAATAATATTTAATTGAATTTTCACTAACCAGTTCATATTTCAAATTTGATTCATTTTCCGTCAAAAAAATTTTAAAATTTTTATATGACGGACTATGGTTGTTTTTGGAGGAAACCTTAAAAGATTAGAAACGGACACTGAAATTTTAACCATTTTATTACAATAATTTTTAAGAATACAATCTCATTTCTTATTTGTTAATTCAGTAAAAATAATTGACAAGTCAGTACTTTGGCAGATGTTTGTTTAGTCCTCATTGCCACAACTATTACCATCGTTGTCGATTTCCCCCTCAACAAGACCAGCATAACTCGTACCTGGTTGTTCCGGATTAGATTGGAGGCGTAGGTAGTACTCCATATTTTCAGAAGTTTTCAGACACTTAGCTAGATTTCTAAGAAAAGCTAGCTTTTGGGGCTTTATTTGAATTTCCTCTTGATACAAAGGACACAATATCAGTTCGTGATAGAGTTTAGTTCGATTTCGCAACTGTATAGCATGCCAAGGTCCTGCGTAAGTATCCTTTGTTTGAAAGTAATCTACATCCGCAGATATTTTAAGTACTCTAACTTCTTTAATCTTCATTGATGGTTTAGGATTTGGCATAAAATACGGTTTTAAAGCTTCGGATATGTGAAAAAAGTTTTCTTTCTTGTCTTTTACTAAATTAAAAAAAAGAATATTTTTCCCTAGCTTGTAATACTAGTCAGTCCCAGTCAGCCTGAACTTCTGCACAATTTTTTTTGCATCAATCAAATTAAAATCTTGATCATTTGGTAAACAAGAATATCCTCGTATGGGAAAGTAATACGTTATGGTTTTGAATACTTTGAGAATATGAACTAATACGCACAAAAATCTAACCATTAAATAGTTTTTATTTTGAGAGGGACATCCGTCACTAAACAGCACCAAGTCTTCACTAGTTATACCTACGTTGTTAAAATAATGCATCAACAATGAAGTTATATCATTTTGGCCCTTAGTTCCAATGGTTTCGTCATAAACAAACATAGTCGCATCATTAGTTACTAAATCGTGCATTCCAAAAACATAACACCATAATTGACTGGAAAAGAAAGTTTCAATAGGTCGACGTTCTTCTGAGTCAGTACTTAAATTTAATTTTGATATCAATCGATCACAAATAGTGCAAGTATCAGACCTAGGCAGACCAAATTTAATATTGAATGACGTTGTGAATACGGACCAGTAGGTTTTGCAAGAAATATTAATACGGTACTTTTCTAAGAATATTTTGTACATAGCTCTTACAGAAAGTGTTTCATGTAGATATAAACAGTCGCGATTCTTTCTTCTAGAATAGTGAGAGAGAAGTGTTATCAACTCTAGAACAGGCTCAAGTGTTTTCTTAAATCTATTTTGATGTTTACCCTCTTCTGTCACGAGTCGATCTGCCTTGTTCTAAAACGTCTTAGCTATGTGTGTGGTGAACTACTGCGCAAGAAGGATTTCTGGGAAAAACAGCCTTTGTCCATGACTACGGCTGTTTCTGTAGAATCTCAAGTGGACAAAGATTGTTTTTGTAGAACTAGTAATATTTTACAATACCGTAGCTTCGGACTATGTATTTTTTTGCAGAATAAACGGGTACACCAGTTGATTGGGCTTCCCGAAACTATTTAAATTAACACTAACCGCGAAATTCAAATATTTGGACTATAGTTGTTTTTGTAAGAAGCTCCTCAATTGCAATATATTCTGAAGAACATCCTTGTCCTTATTTAATAATACATCCTTGTAACTCTAGCTTTAAAACAATATTAATAAAAATAATATAATACTTGGCAAATAACATTTTCCGCGAGCTTACCAAATAGCTCGTTGTAGCTTTAATGAAGACGTTTCAAACTTTAAATGTCATAATATTATATTTCACGGTTGCTCTTTAGCGAGGCCATTTTGCTCTCTTTTTAGTATGCCGTCGTAGAAGTGTACGTTTTCCTGTATTCGCACAGGTTTATTCAAGCACGTTCAAACGTGTTTACCTAAAGGAAACAAGTCAGCACAGTGCGCCAGTGTGCAACTAACAAGGACTTAAAGGATTAAACTTCGGCAAACAATGGCTGTTCGTTCGAACCGAGTCCCCCGAAAGCAAATGAAAACTTTATCTGGGAAATTAAATGTTAATTATCTTACCTTTTGACGTGTGTATGGGGGGTGTGTATGTATGTACTTTCTACGTAAATGTTGCGCGAAATACCGAAGTGGTAGTTTTATTATCATAACGTAGGACGAAGCACAATGTGCAAAACGACAAATTCTAATGTTCTAGTAGTAACGTTACGTTATGCGATTGTTAAATAAATTATTTTCCTGTTGGGACGTGCAGACGCTGAACGAGGCGGAGCAGAACGTTCGAGGGCTGCAAGCGTTGAACTTGAAATGGTGGGAGTAATTGAAATATATATTATGAATTTGTTCTCCGAATAGCTATAGTCAGATGTTGCTCGGTTTCCTAGTTAAATAGCATTATTGTGCGTTGAAAATAAAGATTTCAACTGGATTTTTTCCTGTTGACGAGTTTTAATCACAGGTCTGCAAAATGTGAGTAATAAAAAAGTGTTTACAATATAGTCATTATATTGCAAACACTTTTTTATTATTTTTTTATATTGTTTGGTGGGCCGATTTGTTATTTATCTCAGACACGTAAGATTTTTTTACGAAAGTAACTGAATATGTAGGGAAAAAAGCGCACTTTACATACCCTGCGTAAAGTAGTTAATTCTAAAATATTTGCTTAATGTTTTATTTCCAAATTTATTACTTATCAAACTATTGGGAATGATTTGCTAAATTTCCTAGCATCCATAGTTGCTTATGCTTTTATTTTCTCCTGAAAGCTTATTTTAGCATTTTTCTCCCGTAGGCAGCATGCCGGTTTTGTCTGTGCAACACCCAACACTAAGCCGCCATCATATTGACGTTCCACTTACCTTCATCTCCTTAATATCTCGGTGAAACCTTTCTCCTTAGTGTTCACTAGCACCACCATCATTCTTGGGAAAGCAGTCTAAATTTCGTCAACATGTTTCCCACTACACATTTATGATTTCGCTCATTTAAAGTTCCAGAGGAATTTTAACGATTTCCTTAAAAGCTGTCCAGGCCTTTTCTCACTCGGTTTTTTTCTCACTCATTTTTATTTTACTTTCAAACACCTTCCTTTATTTTTGTCAGACAGTTCTGGAAACTTATAGCAAATGTATTTAAAGCAGTCCCATTCTTTTAATAAAGCCTTAACAAATCATGCGAGTGGAGGCAAGGGGACTTTACTGGGGCCAACTAAACTTTCCTTCGATACACTTTTGTTTCCCGGTTTTAAAGCTTTCCTAGGCAGTCACTCTTCTTTTTGATACACTGATTGCCCTTATCCCGACTATGCTATTCACACCAGAAGCAAGGGTACATTATCCAACCTTCTTGTTGTCCACGAAACATGGAGAACACTTTCAGATCACTATATATCGTCCATTCAATACCTTTATATTTCGATTTAATGAGAATCGGGGCTAAATTCTCGTAACAATCGTTCAGATACGCAGAATGCTCTAATGTTACTGAATCATAGGCTGCCATCATACAGAAACACTCCTTTGAGGCTTCTTTTTGACGAGTCAGTAAAGAACCTTCAGTCGTCCGTGCCATACTGTATATTAAACATCTCCATCAATCCACAGTAAACCAAACTACTATCTTGAGAAAAGTATTGACTCAAATCTGATTTTCGCTTTCTGTATCATTAAAAAGAGGTACCGGTATAAAATAAATAGTTTTTCTTTAACCTAAAGCCTAAGAGTTTGGCAGAATCTTGCAAAAGGCTCAAATCTCAGGCTAAATCATTTAATTCATGTTTGGACAAATGTGGGGCTCGCTGCTATCTGAAACACCATGAAAATCATCGACATAAGTTTTAAGAGTGTTTAGGAGTGTCTTCTAATTTCTCAACAGGTTGAAGTACTACAGGTATTTCTGAAGTATGAGAAACAAGGTGCATTGCCGACTGGAGGTTCTGATAAAAAGACCTCTCTTATTTGTTAAATTGTACCCCCTCATGTTACATGACCAGTAGCAGTAATCACTATGCGTTTTAGGTTTCCTTCTGATCATAGGGACACCAAAACAGAAAACCTGTTTCTTATCTGTTGGCTACTTTCGCAAATTTACTACACATGGGTAACAATGTATGTGGGGCCCATGACTCATTCTAGTCACTAAGTTTTACACCGAATTATGCATAATATACTTTTTTCACAAAATCTGTTAAGTATATTTATTTGATTTTTCTTCGCTACAAATGTAACAAAAGGAATCAGGTAAACTAAAGACAAACCCTTTGTGCCATTGAGTGCATTGAGTACATTTTATAGGATAAAACTCTAAATATGAAAACTGTGAAAATAAATATACTCATCCGCTGCGGCAAATACATAACCTCTACAGATATAACGCGATGAAAAAAATCGCACTGCACAGTACAGGCGTGAGGAACAAAAGGGAGTGGGTCATGAACTGAATCATTTCGACTCACACAAAATGTTTCTCGACAAATAAGAGCCATTTTGCAGTAAAATCTGCTCATACAAATTTTTTTTAGTAGATATTATTCCTTAAAATTTATTTTTTTTTTCACCGCAGACTGTCCTAAAATTCTTCAGCTTTCGCCAATCATGATCATGGTATCCTTCTGGAAAAGCTCGCAGCAATTGGATTCAGTCCGTCCCTGCCACAGGGGTCTAACTTAGGACCCGTGTTATTTACTCTATATACCAACGATTTGCTTAAATCAATAACATGCAATGTACTCGCATACGCAGATGAAATAAAGATCTACTGCTCTATACGAACTTGGAACGATGTACTTCGTCTTCAAGAAAACTTGAATCGTATATCGACTTGGTGTTCCAACTTCAATTTGAAACTAAATGTAAGTAAATGTTGTTATATGTCTTACTCTGGCAAAAATAATAATATACCATCTACCTATTCTATTGAGGACAACCAGCTTAGACGGGTGGACAGCATGAAGGACCTTGGCGTGTTCTTTGACACACATTAGAGCTTCTCCAGTCATATTTCATTTGCAATTCAGCCTCAAAGGCGTTGGGCTTTGTTTTGCGCAGTTGGAAGTTTTTTTAAAAATCCACTCCTTCTGGAGGCTTTGTATTTCAGTTTTGTCGTCAGTAAGCTGGAATATGCATCACAAGTATGTTCGCTTCATTACATATATCTACAACTAGCCATTGAGAGAGTGCAGCGGCGATTCCTGAAATATTTATCTTTCAAGGATACGGGAATTTATCCGGAACGTGGCATCGATTACAATCTCTTACTGCAAGCACATGACCTCCAGTCACTGCTGGATCGCCGAGAGTTTCATGCTGCACGCTTCATATCGAAGCTATGTAATGGAACAATGGATTGCACACATCTCCTATCATGCTTAAACTTTTAGATTCCCAGGATTTCCTCTCGCCCCTCCTTCACGTTTTGGTTGCCCTTTTCGAGGATTAATCTTCTTCGGGGATCGACACTGTCGTGCTGCGAAATTATATTATGAAGATATATTTTTTGTTTCTAATTCAGCAAGTAATGCATAATTCTTCAACTTTATATATAAATATATGTATACAGTGATGGGCAAATGTATGGAACCAAGTAAATATCTCTGGAGTTTCTAGAGATGTAGAAATTAAATTTGGTGTGTATATATTACACTATATTTTGTATTTAGTTCGAATGTTTTTATCGCAATTCAACTTCCAGTTTAACCGGAAGTAATGTCAGCTTGAAATTTTTAAATAGAACACCCTGTATGTTATTTTAGTTTTGAATAGAACACTTTATTGCAAGTACAAAAATAATGGGTTCGATATGTTTTATTTCATGGCCAACCGTGATATTAACAAAAAAAAATTATTTTTGAATGAAAATGTAATAATATCTGGTAGTCCATGTAATAATTGTAGCAGTGACAGTTATTGTCAAAATAAGTAGTATTTTAGTTTTAACGCAAAAATGACTCATTTAAGCGAAAGAGAAATAATTGAAATACTAATGATGATTGGATTTGGCGACAGAAGAAGAACGCATCAAGAAGTTTGTGACCTTTTTAACAATATTCATCCGAATAGGCAAATAACACGTTCGATAGTTACAAAGACTTTGCAAAGGTACAATACAAATGGCACCGTCGGAAATTTAAGAAAAAGTGGACGTATAAATACTGCTACAAATGAAGAAGTAGCTCAAAATATTGCTATATCTTTAGAGGAAAATCATAATTTGTCTACTACTGAACTGGCCAATATGCACGAAATTAGCCGTCGTTCAGTAGGGAGGATATTAAAACGAGAAAGATATTACCCGTACAAAATTCGCCTTGTTCAAGAACTTTCCGACGACGACTTCAACAGACGGCTAGAATTTTGTGAATCAGTTATGGATATTTGTAACCGTGACGATAATTTTGTACAAAATGTAGTGTTTTCTGATGAAGCAACTTTTTGTTTGAACGGTACAGTTAATCGACACAACTGCCGTTACTGGTCCCAAAATAATCCTTACTGGGTACAAGAAGCTCATACGCAACACTCTCAAAAACTGAACGTTTGGGCCGGTATTTACAATAACAGAATTATTGGGCCTTTCTTTTTAGAAGGAAATTTGAACGGGAACATGTATTTAGAACTTTTGGATGCACAAATAATTCCGGCGCTGGAGGAAAATGGACAACTGCCAAATAATATCTGGTTTCAGCAAGATGGGGCACCACCTCATTACGCTCGCATTGTTCGAGATCGTTTAAACAGGACATTTCCTAATAGGTGGATTGGAAGAAGAGGTGCTATAGAATGGCCTCCTCGATCACCAGACCTTAATCCACTGGACTATTATCTATGGGGTTTTTTGAAGTCCAAAGTTTATTTTAATCGACCAGATAATTTGCAAGAATTAGCTGAGAGAATAACTCAAGAGATTCAAGGAATTCCACCAGAAACAAAGGCCAATGTTACAATGGCATTTAAAAATAGACTGGCCTACTGTCAAGAGGTAAATGGTGCTCAGTTTGAACATTTAATACACTAACGGTATCCTAACGCTTTGTCGTAGTCATGTTTTATTTTACTATGTTTAGCGCCCTTTTCAGTAATTTAAGTACTGTTGTACTCAATTTCAGTTTTTGTATTTAATGTTATTGTTACATTTGTGATTTACACTCGCAAAATACTAGATCTTAGCATTGTAACAAAAATCACTCTTTTGTTAATATCACGGTTGGCCATGAAATAAAACATATCGAACCCATTATTTTTGTACTTGCAATAAAGTGTTCTATTCAAAACTAAAATAATATACAGGGTGTTCTATTTAAAAATTTCAAGCTGACATTACTTCCGGTTAAACTGGAAGTTGAATTGCGATAAAAACATTCGAACTAAATACAAAATATAGTGTAATATATACACACCAAATTTAATTTCTACATCTCTAGAAACTCCAGAGATATTTACTTGGTTCCATACATTTGCACATCACTGTATAACAATAATAAATTATCAGGTTTATCGGTCTGTGTAATCTATTAAATAAAACTCAATTCGTTCATTTCTTCTCTATATTTCGATAATGCTTATTATCTTCATCGGGAGAGTGCTATCAAAAATCATAATAAATTTGTTAAAGAGGAAGCATAAGAAGTTAAAATGTTATTTACATTAATGAGTTAGCACTGGCAAAGACATCAATATATTTAAAATATTAGTGAAAAGACTTTAAAGAAACATTAAAATGGGAATGATGTTTAAAAATTTTTAGAATTTTCTGTCAGAAATGACATTTAAAAAAAAGTATATTGATATCATCACAAAATTAGAATAAAGTGCCTTGTACTAATATAATATACAAAATTATTTAAATCTCTTTAAATGATCTAAAGTGCAGGAAATTTTTATGAATTGAAGCAAAAATTTTTTTAAATATTTTAGAAACAATATAATCTATTCACAAATGCATAATAGGTTGAATTGAGTTTTATTTAATTAGAAAACACAGACCGATAACCCTGATAATTTATTATTGTTATTAAGTACGGTCGATATTTGTATTATTACTATATATGTATATAGTTATAAATTATTTATATTACAAATAAGAATATGATTGATTTGGTTTTTTATTAATATACGTTACTTCTTTGTCCTATGATTGGTTTGATACTGTTGGACTAAATAAATTATTATTATTATTATTATTATGACGACTTATGACGCTTCATCCCTTCTATAATTGATTTTATAACAATGGATTGGTGGCAGGAATATCAAAATATCCAATTTGTGAAAAATAGTACGTGAGTTTTTTGACTACTTTTTCTGATATCCACATTCATAATTCTATTAGAATCAGTAATTGATTTTTAAACATGTTTTTAGTTGCAAGCCTGTGTAATTAATGTGAAACAATTAAAATACTTGCGCATCTGACATATCTGAAAGATTTTATTTTGTTCTCTTAAACCAAGACAGTTCTGCTAAATATTTCTACCAGCGATTTACAATTTTTAAAATATTATAGTATATTACATATCAAGTTTTATAAACGCTATTTTAGTCACGAGTTTATAAAAAGAATTCTATACTATACTTTTTCTACGATCGGAAATAATCAAAATAACAAAAAATTACTTGTGTATTGTAATACTATGTCGGATTATTTTGACAGATTGATAACAAGTGTCAACCATTTTGTTTAAATTTCGCTTGATTTTATCATTTAAATAACTTAGAATTAACTTCAGCCCGTGACTAAAGAGCGCAAAGTCGCAGATTGTCAATGTGTGTTTAAAAGGTCAGTTTGCATCATGAAAACATATGCGATAAGTGGCATATTAGACACGGGAATAGAAAAATTATAAAATAATTATCTGAGTAGAGTACAAAATTCCATGAAGACTTCATACGTAAGAAGACAAACTATCACTGGTTACCAAATCGCTTGCAAAATGCAAATGATGAACTTGAGCCACTTCAATGAATTTTGCAATCCCTTTTTCAGTTAACCTACGTATTGCCTCTCTCGATGTGTGCAATTATTACATAATTATTATAACGGTAATTTGTTTATTGCATCTCTCATTGAGGAAACACAATTTGCAAGAATTTAAAGAACTGAGCGATGATTATTCCGACCTACAGAAGCCCCTTAAGGTTACACCGGTGTTTCTTCCGGTCCCCTGTGCAATCTAAATCAGATTTTCTGCGTTTCCTAATTGTTAGAATATAGGAAGTATACAGTAATAAATAATTTCCCCAAATTCTTCGCAACATCGCTTTTTCATAAGATTTTTCCACAAATGAAGTCTTTGTTATCCATTCATCAGGATGGTTTTATTAACAAACGATCCACAACAATATTCAAGTTTATGCAAGTTTCCCTGATTTATCGTTTGGTCTAAAAGAAATTGACTTCTCACCATCACTGTTATTTGCATCACATTCGTTTAGCATGAATTGAATTTTTTTGTTTACATGTTGCTTTGAATTTCTCAATTTTCAAAATTGTTAAGTTCATTGCAAAACGTTTAAGAAAGTCGTGTGGTGCTAACACCTCATTGTTTTTTGTCTGATTTGGTGTTCGAGTGAAAACCATTTTTAATAATTCCATGAACGTAGGTTTATTCCCAGAATTTAAATTGTAGATTTATCCAACTTTCAACAAACATATTACTCATGATAAGGATTGTTGGTATTTATATACGTTCTACAAAATAAAATATCACATACATATTACTTATACTGATAATAATAATAAAAGAATATACAAATAAAAAGTTTATATAATCGTACAAAACATTATAGACAGTTCAATTTTGACTGTCTCTCTTTCATGTTGTCACTACTATCTGTCTGTCTACACCCTAACCATTAAAGGAGTATTTATTATAAGGTTAATCACACACTATTATTGCAAAGAAATTTAGTGATGTTAACACTAACATGAGCACAGTTGTTCTTCATAGTTTTACGAATGAAATCATATTTGTGAAAAATACATTATATTCATGATTTGAAAATACGTATTTGCTTTAATTAATGCCTTGCATGTAGTTAATTCTATAGTTCCTAACTACTAGACTATAAATTATCTATCCTGCTACTCACTAACTAATGATGTATGACTAGTTAACCTTTATATACCTTACATATTAATGTATATTTTGAGTTAAAGTTTCACCCACATACATTTACATTTGCCTTGCACAATAATTACTTTAAAAGCGTTTGTTTACGTTTAATTTAATTACTCGGCTGAAATAGGAACGAGAACACCACGCATAACCGGTAGCTACATAATTGCATCACCAACATAATGGGTATGCCACTGACATACTATTACATAGTTTATTGAAGAGCGCCTACGCTTTTAAAGCTTGATGATGCTACACGATCTTGTATTGGTGCTTTTTTTCTCTAGGCTGCATGTTTCTTGATAATGACGTTTCCTAGGTTATTGAGTCGCTAATAGAAAATAGGAACACCGCCTCTTGTTGTTCGGCAATTGGCAAAGCGAATTTCACTTTAGTTTTAATGGAGAACAGCGAACTTGTTTATTGACGATACTGTTGGAAATTTCATAGTGGTGTAGGAGAAAATTGACGGTGTGTGTGTGTAAAATATTCAGGTATTTTTTTAAAATATAAAATGAGGTGTGTGCGTCACTCGACTTTCTTATACAGAAGTTGTTCCAAATTAAGTTATAAATTCTGTATCTTCTTGATAAAATAAACCAGCAAGGTATTATATCAGTCGGAATTTTGAATTTTTTTTTATACAAGAATTATTCAAAATCCGGCTTTAAGAGGGGCGTTTACCTACAAATAGGAACTTATGCAACTTATATTACTCGCGGGACGGGTAGACGCAGGGGGTTTGAGTAGGTGGAGGTAGACGATATTCGGTTCTGTCACAGCGCTTCGGTTTTATTCACAGATTCTGTCATAGATAAAGGAATACTATAGTTGGGAAAGATAATGTTGTTGATGTTTTATAATAAGCCAATTTTCGCTTGCCCATAACTGTTATATTATTATACACTCCAATATTATAGGTATATGACATTTAAATGCAAGTGACAGTTTGTAATTAAACTGTCACTCGCATTTAAGTCTGCAATAGCCGACCGATTCCGATAGATTTTCGCCTTCGCTAGGGCCGGTAGAGATACCGTAAAGTGGGGATAGACGACGCGATTAGCTTGGAAAAACCTCGTGTAAAATGTGTGTGACAATGTTTAATGTTTAATGTTTTTTATCTTTAAAAATAATTACATAAAATTGATTTTTTCTTTATATCGTACATCAAATGTGCAGCTGGCGCGTAGAGGTCGTTTTTTTTTCTTTTGTGTACCAGCCTTAGTTAGTAGACATTATTCAAATTCATGCATTTTTGTGGTTATTTCTAAAACACATAACTTTCTTAAGAAAATAAATTAGTACAAAAACTGACCTTGACATTATAAATTTATGCCTTTTGCATCACTAATCCAAACTTGAGATTCTAAAATTACAAAATAAGTTTAAAAAACGCGAAACGGCGATGCCTTAATTTTCGATAGGTAAACGCTTCTCTTAAGTATTTTTATATCCTTAATAAATCTCTATAAAATGTATAATTTGCAAGATATTCGCTAGAATTGCTATTAATAGTGTTACTTCTGGCCAGAATTTTTAAATTTTGAGCAGAATGTTCTAGTTCTGGCTCTAAATAATTTTGTATTTTAGATAAATCTGTATAGAATGCATAACTTGCGTGATATTTGCAGAAATCTGTTTTTCGCTATACAAAAAGACCTAATTACGATAGCAACTTCTAAAAACTTGTTCTATAAAATATTTCTAAAATTTAGTTTTTTAGTACTGTTTTATTTTCTTGAGAATAGTTGACAATATATTAGTAAATTTTGATTCTTTACTGAAGTAAACTATTACTTCCGGTTTACCAGTTTTACTGAATATCTGATCAGGTCTCAAGAGGAAGATTATACTCGTAAATATATGGTTTAGTATTGGTAAATGTAGCAGTTTGGCCACTGTCGTGGTCATACATATAGAGAGAAAGAGAAAGAAAGATGTTTACAGTATTACTTTGACGGTATCAGGGGACTTCAAAGCGTTGATATTTGCAAAAATCTCGTGGTTGAAAATTTTTGCCATGACAATACTTCTTTATACCGACTGTCTCCGGAAAAAAAGACGAGTCCTTAACTCCCTTCTTACGTACCTCTGAGTGTTGAGGAAAAACAGTGGACATCAGCCAGAGAGATATCTAATAATCTAGAAACTTCAAAGGATACTGTGGATCGAATTTTGAAAAAAACATAAGGTAAAAAAAACATATATTTCTCGCAAAATAGATGCAGTAGATGTTGGCAATCCTGAGATTTACCACATTTTCCCGAACACCCTGTATACGTGTTTATACAAACTTTTAATACTTTCTATAAATTTTTGGGATACCACTAATTAGTCTACCAAATCATTCTGATATTCTGACTTAGAACAATATTTAAATATATAAATTTTAAAACAGTTCTTTCTCTTCCCAAATTTTATTTCTTAAAGCACATTTACTATCACTCCTTTCGTTTGTAACTTCTATATGTTACTTGCATCTTTTCTAGTTTGTTTCCTATTTCCTTACTGAATGTTCAATAATTTTTGTGTAGGTCTTAAACCTCGTGATAATAGATATGTACTTTTATATTTGCGCAAGAAAATAAAGGTTCAAGACTGAAAAATTGTTTTAAAAGGTAATCTATAGTACCCACACATGCTAAGAAAAACTCATCCTCGTAATATATATGCAAAGGGAAACTTTATTCACCAATAATATTCAATGTTCACCGCTTTGGTAGCTTCATAACGTGAATTATGTAGCCTTTTGGTTCCCTAGGAATAACCGCGATAAAATTATATGAAATTATCTAATACCACTTCTGCTCCTATTAAGCAGAAAGTGCTGCCATAAATTGCCCACATTATCTTTTATTAGGTTGACGAGGGTTGCTCCGGGGGCCACTTCTACAGATAACGGACGTATTTTAATGTTACTTGTACATATGACGCTCGGTACCTTTTCACTGAACTTTGTAACAATAAGATGAAGTGTTGAATATCGGTTATTAATTGATATAAGTTAATTTATGTTAATAAAAAGTTTTACTTTAATTTAATGTAAATAATTTTTGAAAAGATGAAATATAAAGACATTGCCCAAAAATTGTAAAAACACATACATTGAACATAAAACAGAGAAACAAATAATAATCTATAGTAGTTCTGAAATCATATGTAACTAACGATGAAATAAAAATTACAGTTGAAAACAATTTTTCAGAAGCAAATTTTCAACCTATACTTAACCTTATTTATAAAGAAAAAAATCAAATTTTGTGCAAAGTTAGATTGAAACGTGCACTACATACTTATATAAAAAAAAACTCTGCAAAATGTTTAAAACGTGTCAGTGGCAACCACAAAAGCAAAACATTAACAAAAATTTTCATTTTTGAAATCAACTTTTTTTCATTATTATGATGTAAATATTTTTTGTAACATATTGATCTAAATTAAAAGCACAAATTTAGCTTAGTTTCCCTTACATTTGAAGTTCAGAGAAAAGCATTTCAATTCCATTTATAATTTACAACCTGCCTGCACTAATCGACACAGTAAAGTTTGGTTAGTTATGGCTGTTTATTAACAAATATTCTCGATGATATGGTCAAGATCTTTGGAGAGTATACCAGCACCCCCACTACTACTCCAGCGTGCCACGCCCTAGGAGCCAAGCCGACCTTCGGCCACATCCAAGTTTTACCGCCATCGGAAAAATAACCCTTATTTATATAGTGATTTTTTTTATATTTCGTGAGTGACTGTACCAATAGGTACATTTCAGATATTAGCACTTACCTTAATCAAATTAAAATCGTCTTCTCCAGGAAAGAAAAATGTGATTAGCAGTACCTACTCAGACACCCATTCAGAACACTAATTTAAAACCATTAAATACCTAATAATATTTTGAATAATTTCCCGAGATTAAAGCTATCTTTGTTAACAAGTTATTTGCATTTAATTGTTTAAATATTGACCTTTAAGGCTGTTGAAAATGTTTCTAGTTGGAGTTCAAAAAGTTAGGCGGCAGTGGTTATGCTGACGAGCTTTCTGCACAGGATTTATTTTATGTTGTAATATTTTGAAAATAACTTCAAATTTAAAGAAAACTAACTAAATTTTAATTTTTGATTTTAATTTTGATGAATAGGTTTCAGAAAATATCTCCATCATAATAATGAAAAAAGTCGATTAATAAACTTTTTTATTCAACAGGTCAAGAAGGAGTCAAATTAGAACTAATAAACTTTATAACAGAAAGATATAATAATTATAAGTGCAAAAATCAGTTTAAAGATTAACTATCGAAACAATTTCATAAGGAAATTGGGACTTGTCAGGGTTGTATACTGTCACCTTTGTTGTTTCTGATAGTGATCAATGGTATTATAAAGATAGCCATCCAGAATCAGACTAAGTGAATAACTTGGTGGCTACATGGACATCCTGAAGACTTGAATTTCACCGATGATGCCATGTCTGCCTGTTATTTCAAAATGGTGCACAAGTGCAAGATAAAGTTATCTAACTAAACAATGTGTTGAAGAATGTTCGCTTGCATACTAACTAAAATTATGTGCATTAACCCAGAGAAAATCATGGTGGCATCTGTAAATTACAAAGTAATTGAAAGTATAACTTTAAGTATCTTGGGGAAGTGGTGTGGGATGAGGATAGGATGCTAAGGAACGTTGTGGCAATAACCGCAAATGAATGAGGTATATTTATAAGGATGAGTAATGTGAGAGTGTTTACCAGAACTGTAAATGTGGTTTTTCTATACGGATCTGAATCATAATCGTCAAAAACAAGTAGAGTTAAACTGAAAGTATTTGTTAGTAGCAGACTAAAAAATTTTAAAAGTGTGATGGTTAAAGACCATTCGTAATTTTGCATTGTGGAAAGTAACAGGTGAAGATAAAATAGTAAACAAAAGTAAAAAGATAGCTGGACTGAGAAAAACATACTTGAAGAAAACAGATAGGTCTGCGAATGCAACGCAAAAGCTAGAAGGAAAACTTGAACAGAGTTGAAGAAATTTACCTTATTCCTATGTCCCAAAAGAAAATAATAAGTTTAAAACCCAATAACATGCTAAGATAAATAAGATAGGAAAAAACTTTTCAGATAAATATAAAAGTAAAATAGTAATCAATGTATTGTAACTTGATAATGTAAATTTATCTAAACAATAAAAAAATACGAAGCATCTATCCAGGATTCCAAGCATTATTAATGGAGCTAGCTTTAGTAGTATAAAAATGCGATCACACCATGACTGTTGACGAGGTAAATTAAATAGAATTTTGATTAAAAACTAACAACAATCCATGAAAAGGTTATTCAAAAACATCAGGTATAGATGTCTATTAGTTGCCATACCATCTCAGAAGGTCATACTTGCGCTATGCATGCAATATGTACCATACTTGGGATGCTTATTTTAGGTTGGTTAAAAGAAATGCAAATAGATGTACTTGAGTAAATTTAAATAACTGAAGTAATAAAGGCTTATCAGTTAAAGGTATCCCAAAGCAGGACTATGAAAGTATTAAAAATCGTCTATTACTAAGAATCAGGAAAAGACCTACACCTTCCAGATATGGCAGTAGACCGTCTTTAAGTTCTGAATTTTATGCAAACATTATTGTTTTACTTGTGGAATATTTGACGCTCAGCGTTTATAGAATTAAACCGTCTATGTTAGATATTGAAGAGAATTATTTGGAAAAATTTTGGAAAGGTTTGGGTCTATTACAAAAATCACATTTGGGTCGTTCGTGCAGTACCAAATCTTTGCAAAATAATTAAAAATAGTAATATTGATGCATAGGAATGTTTGTAAAAGTTAATAAATATTCTATATAATAATAATAATAAAATGTTATTGTCCAAGAGCCAACAACCATTTACAGGACATTTTAGAATAATAATAAAAGACTATACGTGAATTGACAGAAGGTAAGAAAGTATAAATATTCGCAATATTGTTCCCCTAAATTACGAGCCATATGCTTTAGTTATTTAATAGATTATTAGAGTTGTATCTAACGCTGTTAAAAACGCTTCTCATCACGTTGATTGGCTAATTGCAGGTAAGTATATACAGAATACTTATCAAAATGTACTTTATTATTATGTCTTTGTGATATGTCTTTTGATTCGTTTATGTCTACTATTGAATATTATTTTAATATATGATTTCCTGTTAAAAAAATTAAGGGACGGTCGTGTGGGCACTTGGGTATATTGGTACGCACGAACTTTATGAAGCTAAAGCTAAGGTCTCTCTGTATGGAGACTTTTATAAGAAATATCCCGAATTTAAGGAAATGTTTACATGCGCAAATAGAGATACCAAAAGATACTGCAGGATTCTAGAAGGATCGCAAACGATACCTACATTCAAAAATCTACTAACAAATCTAAAGCTATGTGGCAAATGTGCCAATAGATTTAATATTTTCTTTACGACAACAGCCCACAAACTTGCAGAGCACCATCCCGCTCATGTGGATACGGACGTTCTGAATAGCTATTTGGGAGTATCAGCGAAATCATTTTTTGTGCAACCTGTGCCGGGTGATGTTGTGGTACATACAATTAGTAAATTAAAAAACTCAGCTTCTTCGGGTAGTGATCTAATACATTATTAAAAAATGTTTCATCCTTGATTGGGAATCCCCTGAGTCATATAATTAATCTGTCAATATCACAATGTATTTTTCCGACTAAATTGAAAACCATTAATGTAATTCCATTACATAAAAAGGGCGACACCGACATGATTATGAATTACAGATCCATAAGTCTTTGTACAAGTATATCGAAGGTTTTTGAGTCTGTAATTAACAATCAATTAATTAAATATTTAACTAAATATAACTACTTGTCAGCGTCACAACACGGTTTTACCAAGGGAAGAAGTTTGGATACTGCATTGGGTGAATTCATAAATACAATAACAACTGCTTTGGATAAATCTCATGTGGCTCTGGGTCTCTTTATTGACTTCTCTAAAGCTTTTGACTGTGTGGATCATGGGATACCACTGCATAAGCTGGATAGGTATGGTATAAGAGGAACACCGTT
Source organism: Amphimallon solstitiale (assembly GCA_963170755.1). Classification (NCBI taxonomy): domain Eukaryota; kingdom Metazoa; phylum Arthropoda; class Insecta; order Coleoptera; family Scarabaeidae; genus Amphimallon; species Amphimallon solstitiale. Next base: position 23,766,390 of record OY720682.1, read on the forward strand.
AAATTGGTTTACTTCGTATCTAACAAATCGTAGCCAGCAAGTGAAGATTGGGGATTGTGTTTCTGAGCCCAGAAGTATTAATACCGATGTACCACAGGGGTCAATTTTGGGTCCAGTTTTTTTCTTATTTACATAAATGACCTACTTCTCCATCTTCAGGATGAAAATGGGCAATCAGTGGTTGTATCATATGCAGATGGTACTAATATTTTAATAACAAGTAATAGTTTAACGGGCGCGGAACAACATACTCGAAGCTTGTACAAGAAGACATGTGTGTGGTCAAAAGCGAATAAGCTGTGTCTTAATAACGACAAAACTATTTGCGTTCTTTTTAAAACATCTAGATCCAGAGTAACATCTCATGATCAACTACACGTAAGTGACGGTAGCTGTATAGAGTATAACGACACAACAAAAATATTAAGACTAATCGTTGATAGCAGCTTACAATGGCAAAAACACGTCGCTTATGTGTGGCCGTCATCGAATTTCAACAGAGTTTTTCTGATACAAAAACGTGCTGTGCGCATTGTTACAAATCTTAGGAGAATGGATTCATGTGTACCAGCCTTTAAAGAACTTTGTATTTTGCCCCTGCCATGCATTTATATATACGAGCTGTTTTGTTTTGTCCATAAAAATAGAAAATTTTTTCAGCAGCAAATTGTTGACCATGGTCATGATACCAGAAATAAAACATTAATGATGCCAATACAACATAGCACAACGTTATATCAAAAGGGGATATATTATAATGGCTGCAGATTTCACAACAAACTGCCAGAGTGCCTCAGGGAAGAAACAAATTTTCAAAAATTTCGGCTTCAGGTTAAAAGGTTTTCATTGGAAAAGTGCTACTACAGTACGGATGAGTGCCTACAAGACATGTCTATAAAATGATTGTTGTATATATTCTTTGTTTTTTTGATTTAGTGTAGCTATGTTTGACGAGATTTCATCAACACATGTATACTGCATATGTAATTCTCTGTTTCTGAAATCAATAAATATTATTATTATTATCAGTACGAAGATTCACCGCCACATGTTGAATAATATGTAATAGGGGTAAGATAATTAATAAAGCGAATAATGGGGTTACTATATATAAAATAATACCACCTTAGAAAACGATATTAAAAACAATAAGGACAGGACGGATAAAACATTGAAATCAGGTGTCTATAAGCTCACTTGTGAATGCAATAAAGTGTACATAAGCCGAATAGAAGAACATTTACAACAAAGATTACCGAACATAAGAATAGATATACTGATAAGAAAGAGGGTTCTACTTTCGCTAACCACTGTTTGGAAGAAAACCATAAGTTCAATGACAACTTCGATATTTTACACGTTCAAACAAAAGGCAGAAAACTTGGTCTCTTGGAAGCAATGGAAATAAATAGATACAAATTAGGGTTAACTCTAAACGAACAAATAAATCTATGTCACTCTTCACTTATTTCAATTTGTAATTTTATATTAAATAGTTGTGTAGCGAAACAATATTGATTACCATAAAAAAAAATTAAACTCTCAAACCCAGTGTTGTTATTTGTAGTAGAGGCAGTAAATAATTTTAATGGGAAATGGCCTCTTGACTTGCAAGATAACCTGGTCCCAATCCATTTAACTTTTATTTGTATAATCAATTAAAACAATTAATTTTTGACAACCAAATTAATAGTATTGAACAATTTGAAAAAATTATTTTACTGTATTATAAGCCCACTGGATCAACATATAACGTCCTTACTACTTTAACTTTGTTGAAGAAATCATCATCTTCAGAAAACCCCGAATATTGACTGGCAAGTGTTGTCGAATTGTGCGATTTATTTTGTTCTTATATAAAGAAACGCGTTATACGAATTTCATAAATGTTTACTAGTTTATATGTGTGTCTTAGATTAATGGATGCAAACAGCGTTTGCATAAAAAAATATTGATCTCCCGATATTAGATTTTGAATCTAAGAATAATATGAAAGTTTACATTCTAATAACATTATAATATATTCAATATGATGTTCAATAATAAAATAAAACCAGTTAATCACTGGCTCACACTTTTAATAAGTAACATTAGCAATATATAATCGCTGGAACTTACCTTAAAAGCAGATCTCGAAGTTGCAGGTGGTATCACATCTGGAACAATAAAATATACAAATTAGTACTAGAGTAAAGATAATTATTATTTGTCTTATATACATATAGGTATAGGATGACAAAAGAAAATCCAACTTTATTTATAATTTAAATTTGTATTTGTATCACATAATACTGGTAGGGAAACAATTTCGTAATAATACTATACCATAGAGATAATAAATGACGTACAAATTAAAAATTCTAGAACACCTATATATTTTTTATTAAGGGAATTCTTTATTCACACATTTCAAAGTGTGCATACTTCCGTTGTAGTATAGGAATACAAGTTATATTATCCAATAAATTTTATTTCCTTCAACCTTTAGAGCGGTAATAAAATCCGCACATTGAAGAACTAAAGTTAAGTATCACAAAAACAGCAGTAAGGAGTATCAGGGGAATGCATTTCACAGTTTCCTGTTGACCCGTATTCGATCGCTACAAAATTCTACCACCACTACTATTATGTCTATGTACACATTTGTATTATACTTATGCTTGCATCTTATCAATATATTTTCACAAGTATTAAAGTAGTTAGAATATACCAAAGTTTTCGTTATTATACGCAATTTTCTTTTCTGGCATTGTAGAAATGTTGATTATGTTTTGTTTTAATTAAAAATAATATAATATTAATTAACACCAGCGATTTGTTGAACGGGAATGGTATTTCTTGTAAACACCAATGGGCGGGAATATGATCAAAAAGCACCTAGGTTTTTAAAACTACAATTTTATATGGCCAGTTTGTCTTAGTCGAGGCGCGCACCGAAATGGTACGTACGTGGCATGGAAGTGGCGTGCTGACTACGTGGCATGTGGCAGTTTTTAAAGAGTGAAATCAGATGCGACAGCGCTTATCGACATGGAGTGGCAGTGGTGAGATGGTGTAGATGTAACGTGGTGCCACTCCGTCGTCACTACTTTCTGACAAGTTTAATCTCGAGTGGCGTGTGGTGTATGGCAGAATGTGGCAGTCAGTATTTTTCCACTCCAGCTAAAGGGAATATACTAGCTCCACCGGCGGAACAAGTAGATGATGTATTTACTGAAGATGTCTCCAGACGATAACTGCGTAGATGAAAAAAAAATCGGGAAAAATACAGTGAATTATGATGTTGAAGTATTATTTAATGAAGAAGACGATCAACATGTGTTCCAGGCAGAGTTTACTACCAGTAAGGAGCCCAATTCATTGCGAAAAAATAATAAGAGACGACTGGGAAATAGTAGAAAAACGAAAATGATCAGGATTTTTCGGTGATAGAAGAAACAACGTAAAAGCATTCAAAATTACTTTAGATAACGTACAGGGCGCTTATTGTCTCGATATACGAGGACGCTGAAGCATACTTTTTCTTAAGTGTACTGCCAGAGTTAAAAGATGACAAGCAGACTGAAAAGTTCTTTTAAAATGGGAATTTTGACCCTCGCCGGACAAATCTGTAGCCACTATCCATCTTCAGTAAAGGAGAGAGGAGTTCAAACCTTGCTTAGGAGTTATTTTGACGGCAGACACACATACCAGATGAGAAAACTTCTATAGGAAATGCACTAAATGTATTATATGAGAATGCTCTAGGGCCTACTTTTCAAGTAATCTGCAAAAAGTGGTGTTTTTCATGCGGTAAAGAAGTTTAAACTTTTTGTTGTCCAAGTTTAAATCATTGCAGTAAACATTATAAATTCCGTACTTTTTAATTTTTCTGCAACAGTGGATGAACCCAGGGCGCTCTTTTTATCGAACGAGTAGGGTTTATGAGCCAAGCGAAGCGAGCGAGGCAAATAAAAGACGAGTTCGATAAAGGCACTTTAGTGACGTTGTGCATACAAAATTTTATCGCCAGCCGCAAAATTCGTAATTTAAAAAATAATGGTATCATGACTTATGACATTTCATGACAGCGACAAAGGATTTATGTTTAATGTCATACAATCGTGTCTGTGTTGACAGATATTAGCGCCAGTAAAGTACTTTATAGTACAGTACGATAATAGTTATTTATGTACCAAGTCAGTAAATTGATACTTTATCGAACGAGTCTGATTTACGAGCCAAGCGAGTGAAGCGAGCGCGGCGAGTAAAAGACGAGTTCGATAAAGGTACTTTACTGACGTGGTGCATACAAAATTTTATCGCCAACCGTGAAAATTTTTAATTTAAGAAATAAAGATATAATAACTTTTGACAGTTTATGACAGTGACAAACGATTTATGTTTAAAGTCATCAGTTATTACTACACTGACAGATATTAGCGGCAGGTAAAGTACTTTATTGTACAGTACGATAAAGTGTTGGTTTACCTCCGTAAAACGCTATGGTAACGCATCGCTTTACTGACGGTTGGCGATAATAGTTATTTATGTACCAAGTCAGTAAAGTGATCCTTTATCGAACGAGTCTGGTTTATGATCGAGGTGAGCGAAGCGAATAATATACGAGTTCGATAAAGGCCCTTTTTGACGTGGTGCATACAAAATTTTATCGCCAACCGTAAAAATTCGTAATTTAAAAAATAAAGGTATAATGACATGAGATTTCATGACAGCGACAAACGATTTATATTTAATGTCAAACAATCGTGTCTGTGTTGACAGATATTAGCGGCAGTAAATTACTTTATTGTACAGTACGATGAAGTGTTTGTTTACCTCCGTAAAACGCTATGGTAACGCATCGCTTTATTGGCAGTTGGCGATAAAAACTATTATCACCAACCGCCAATAAAGCTATACACTACAAACACTTTATCGTACTGTCAAATAAATTACTTTACCTGCCGCTAATATCTGTCAACACAGTCATAACCGATAACATTAAACAAAATCGTTTCTCACTGTCATCAGATGTCATAACACATTATAACTTATTTTTAAATTACAAATTTTTGCGTTGGCAACAAAATTTTGTGTGCACCACCTCAGTATAGTGCCTTTATCGAACTCGCTTGTTACTCGTCACGCTCCCTTCGCTTGCTTGGCTCATAATCTCAGACTTGTTCGATAATGAATCACTTTACTGACTAGGTACAATTGCTTTCTTTTGAAATGGCCGGTCTAAATTGAAAATCGAGACGCAAATACAAACATCGTCACATTCTAATGTTCGATTTGTTTACTCCAAAGTCAAGAACGGGACAAGCAAAAAACAGGCGTCGTAAATCATATATAGCATGAATAAGCCACTGTACTTAATATCAAATTGGTTTATATTAAAAAGATTGTATTACATTCTGTATTACGTTGCTTTGTAAAAGAATTGCCTCACTCATAACATTCATGCTATTCCTTGGAAAAAATAATTTTTATTTTCCTGAATGTCTTTCTGACTTTTATTTTATTCTTTAGGGCTTTATTTTAATTTCAACATGGAGATCCACTGTTTTATTCAAATCTCGGTTTTCTGGAATTGTCGGACTTGTTACTATTATTTCTGGGAGTGATTTGTATTTATTTTAGATGTTAAAGCTTTTTAATCGGAATAACAACGTTTAACAGAAAACTAAAATAAGACTAAAGCAATTTGTTGTTATAACAATCCCTGTTTTCTTATAAAATGTAAACATATTTTTATTATCTTAATAAATCTCTATAGAATGCATAATTTCAGAAACATTTGCAAAAAACTGCTATTCAATAAAAGGAAAAGTGTTACTTCCGCTCCGAATTTTGAAAAAAATTTTATATAAAAATTATTCCAAATGCGGCTCTAAACAATTTTATGTTCTTAATAAATCTGAATAGAATGCAGTATTTGTGAGATTTTCCAAGAAACTGCTATTTGGTGAGTAGAAGCATTACTTCCGGTCCAAATTTTAAAATTTCTTTTATTCAAAAATTTTTCCATATGTAGCTCTAAATACTTTTGCACTTATAATACATTTATGTAGAATGTATAAAAAAAACTGCTATTCGATAAGAGTAAAGTCTTACTTCCGGTCCGAATTTTCGAAATTTCTTTTATACAAAAATTGTTCCATTCGGGCTCTAAATATTTTGTATTCTAGATAAATCTATAAAGAATGAGTAATTTGTAAGATATTTGCTAAAAACTCTTTTCACATTTTAGTACTTTTGTATTCTTTAGAAATTCGCATAAACTTAGTAGTTGACGACGTATTAATAAATTTTGATTTTTTACTGAAGTAAATTACTACTTCCGGTCTACCGATTTTACATAAAATCTCAAGAGGAAGATTATACTCGTAAATATAAGGTTTGGTATTGATAGCTGTAGCCGATTGGGCACTATCATGGTGAGAGAGAGGGGGGGGGGATAGAGGGGGATAGAGGGAGAGAGAGAGGGAGAGATGTTTGCAAAAACCAGTTTTTCGGTATCAACGGACTTTAAAAATCTTGAGGTCGAAAATATTCATCATCACAGTCCACACTAAGAAAGTAAAAAATGAGGTGTGGCCATCACACAACTTTTTATACGTATGATTGTTTCAAACTAACAATTTTGGGAATTTTTTATACAAAAATTATTCAAAATCCTGTTCTAAGTACTTCTATTCTCTTAAAATATCTCTATAGAATGCATACTCTGCAAGACATTCGAAAAAAGGTGCTATTCGATTAGAGCAAAAGTGTTATTTCCGGTCGGAATTTTGAATTTTTTTATACAAAAGGTATTGAAACTTATGTTTTAAATACATTTGTACTCATAATGTATCGGCCTAGAAAACATGGCATGCGAGATATTCACAAAAAACTGATTTTCGATAAGAGTAAAAGACCTACTTCGCGAAGGAATTTCGAAAAATTTTCTTAATAAAATTCTTCTCAAATTTAATTTTGAGTACATATGAATTCTTTATATTTTTGCTTAAACTTAGTAGTTGACGAAATATTGGCAAAATTCGATTTTTTCTTCCGGTCTGCCGATTTTATTGAAAATCTAATCAGATCTCAATAGGGAGATTATACTCGTATATACAAAATTTAGAATTGATAGCTATAACGGCACACAGACATTTTTTAAAAACCACTTTTCGGTATCAGAACACTTCAAAACGTGGACATCTGCAAAAATCTCGAGGTCGAAAATTTTCATCACAATACTTTCTTATACTACTGAAAATAGTGTATGTATTGTAATAAATATAATAAAACTAATGATATTTTTCAAAAACATTTATGTAGATTATCTGTTGTACTAAGAAAATAAAAATAAGTTGTGTAAAACCCTCTCAACTTGTTATTTAAATTATTTCAGTAAGCTAAACTAGTTCGTTTTACATATACATACATATTTTAAGAAATAATATGTAAGTCCAGGAAAGGAATTTAAATAAAAAATTATACAATGAACAGCATTCAAACAAATATAAATATTCTGGAGATATTATTTTCTATATTTGTGTATGGGACCAAACATCCATACAATTAGAATGTGACTATCGACAGATATGCGCAGCGTTTTTAAATGCAGACCGGTCATTTCAAAAGAAAGTAATTGTACATAAATAACTATTTTTTATCTTCGTTACAGTTGTCAGCATTATTATTCGCCCATGAACTAATTTAATACCTTTTTATCAATTTTTTTGACATTATATATTTTCTGTACTATAGCACACAAGTTTGAACTTTGTTATTATTTGCCAAATGATTTTCTCGTTTATTTTCGGCTATACTTAAATATTTTGCTTTTATTTAAAATAATATTGTCCTGTAATTGGTATGTTGAGTGTTGAGTAATAAACATTATTATTACTTTCTTTCGAACAGCAATATGACATAACATTACATACTTTAGCTCAATTCCAACACAAACGCCTTTCATTAGAACAAATGAATGAATGGAATTGAATCAGGTCAACCTAATCTAAATTTTCATATTAAAATTGCTAATAATTAAAAAAATTGGCAAAACATTAGAAGAAGTTACTTCACGCAACTGCCATAAAGAGACACTTAAATATGCTAGCTTAAAAAAGTAATATATTTTGGATCGAAAATCTGGAAAATCAGTCTGAATAGAACTGAATAAAGTTTGTTTAATGTTTGGAGGTAAACACAAACTTCTTGAGCAAAGGTAGAAGACTTAATATACCACAGAAAATAGGATATAAAAAGGCCGTTGAAATTTTCTTTTTGCATTAGCTTTAAAAAAATTTTCTACAAATTTTGAGTTTATGCTGAGTTGCTGGGACACCAGTATATTTTAACAATGTAGGTAACAATATTATCACAGCAACTGGCAAAGCATATGTATAATTTCTGTAAATATTAGTTCCGAAAAATGCTGAATAATTAATTTTTTTATTTAGCATACTTGGTTGAACACAGTTTCTAGATAAATTTCTTGTATTTTTTTAAAATTACCAATGTCTGCTTTACTTATAACATGGAAGCCACCAAACATCAATTCTGTGTTAGACATGATTGAAAAAGATCGGCATGTGACTTACAGTGAGATTGATGGATCCGTAGGCATATCGAAGTTGAGCATTTAGCTGTGAAAAAGATTTGTTACAGATGGATTCTGTATAATTAGACCAAAGCTAAAAAAGGCTCGTTTTAATTGTTATAAAGAATTGATGTTTCACTGAGAATCTGTAAATCTGCACACAACATTGTAACAAGTAACGAAATTTGAATATATACGTATAGGCCAGACACCAAACGACAATCTACTGTTTGGGTTGGGTTGGAATAAATCAAATACCACAAAAGTTGTTCGTTCACCATGTACTTCCAAGAAAATGATCGTTCGTTTTTTCGGTTGTAATGGACATGTCGCAACTATTCCTTTGGAGAATCGAAGAAAAATTAATGCCGAAAGTATACTACGATTTGTTAACCAGAAGTCATGGACAAAATCAAAAAGACCAATCGACAATATCGCATCATTCTTGATCGTGGCTATGCCAACGTTCATTCAGTTCGATTGTCTTGATAGCCTAACGACTTGCTTGTGCTCCCAAATGACAAACAAAAGCTATGCCTTTGAGATACCAACTTCAGAGTGGTCACATGTTCCGAAAATCAACTTAAACGCATGTAAAAGTGTATAAATCATAAACGCGAATATTTTGAATGTATTTTTTTCAAAAACCGTATTTTCATTCCTAACTTTTATAAAACTTAAAGGACGACTCTGATGTATGCATCTTTTCACGTCAAGAAGGTCTCACTTTAATTTAGTTCTCTTTTTAGTTTATTTTTCATACCTTGTACCAAAATGCCAAGGTACTTGTATTTTTAAAGAAAAATAAATAATTTGACCTCTTCTAGTTTATTGTTCGGACATTTAAAACAGATCTAGCTTAAGTAATAATAATCTAGCAAATAAAACATTAATTGTGGATCAAGCCAAAAATAATCTCTTGCTACACGTAAAGCGCAAATATGACATATTCAAAATTTACTAATAAGGATCTAACAAATAAGATATTAAATGTCGATAAAGCCACCAAAATATAATATATTTCAGTTTTCCCTCCTTTATTATGTATTTCGAATATTGATCAGTAGGTGTCGTTGCATATAACGCGAATGTGACATTCGAAATTTAATAATAAAGATCCAAAAAATAAAACATTAATTGTCGATAAAACCACCAGAACATAATCTAAATCAACTTGCCCTCCCTTATTGTGTATTTCGAATATTGATCGATAGATGGCGTTGCACCTTAAAAGCAAATGCGGCATATTCAAAATTTAATAATAAAAGTCTAAGAAATAAAATATTAATTGTCGAGAAGACCACCTAAATATAATTCAATTTTTTCTCCTTATCATATATTTCAAATATTGATCGACAGGTGTCGTTACACGTAAAGCGCAAATTTCACATATTCAAAATTTAGTAATAATTTGCCGATAAAGCCACCGAAGTATAATCTATTTCAATTTCCCCCCTTTATCGTGTATTTCGAATATTGATCGGTAGGTGTCGTTACACATAAATAGGAAATATGACATATTCGATATTACAGAAACCTGATATTTACGGGAATTTCTTATTTATTTGTATCGCTCGTTTGCTCGAAAGAGTATGTGTACATTTAGTCCGCTAGACAGTGGCTTCTGGACCATCGTATTTGCCTAAATAAATAAGGCAGGAACACTCCTAACGAGGGTGCGGAAGGTAAGGGAGAATGATAAAAACACAATATCTCTTTCTCTCTCCTGCACACGCACAAAAGTACACGAAATGGAACAGAAGTAACTGCCTACAACCGGGCACGGAACCAATTACTAACACTACGCTGGTGTCGCTGGAATCTCGTCGATCCTGCTAACCAGCAGCAGTGCGTCTGTCGCTTCGATTTTCCGTTTTAGGCTCGTAGAAGATGCAAAGTGAACCCCCGTCGACGCAGGGGGTTACAGGAAAAAGGACTTTTTTGTTTTAGAATCGGACAGGCAGGCTCTTCAGGGAATATTTAAATCAACTGACGGTCCGGTTCGTTCAAAAGGAAAATAACGCGATTTTATTCTTAATATGCGGTTCAAGGGACACTGAGCGGATAATTCACTTAAAGCTGAATACATAAATTATAAAATTATACCAGTTATTTGAGTACTTTTTAAACATTATGTATATATTGCTATAAATGTATATGTAATAGGTTTAAGATAAAAATATGAAAATGAGCAATCGCATCATTCACATCAACTCTAAATATATATATATATATATACACTATGAACATAGTTTTATGCAACTATTTATTAAGATGTTCTACAATATGTCTGAATTTAAAAACGTATTTTTCTTATTACTGTTCCAATTTTGCAATCTCTATAAAACTTGATCTTTTCTGCTCAGTAGTTCTTTCTTTAAGATCTATACCCTTATGTTTTGTGTAGGTTATGTTCTTGTTTATTAATATTATAGTTATACAACCTACAGAACTCTGTAAATATTCCGTTATATTTCTATGTAGTAAAGTGTCGTCCTCTGATATCTTTCAAATGAATTAATATGTATGAATGAAAAGTGGTAAGCCAATAAAATTATTCCAAAGATTATCATCCCTACTGTCACAATTTAATCCGGAAGTTTATAAGAAATTAAATTTTACAAAAGAGTATACTTTGTTCGATTTGCTTTTAACATCGTTTGCCCTTGAATTACATATCAACTTAACCTGTATAACTATTACTATGATAAAGTTTAACTCGGTTAAGACCTGATGGCACTTGCGTGGATGACAATTTTAATACAAAAAAGGAGAAAGCAGCATGAAACGAGTGAGATAGACATAGATTTCGCTACATACGAAGGGTTAAGGACCGACTTCAAAACATTAGTCCGTATTTAACTTAGTTGCGCTTTGTCTACCGTAGTGTATGTTGTTTGGTGTCGTTCTGCTATTTATAAGAAAATCGCTTTATCCTCGTTTTCTACAACAAAATCAGATTTTTTCAAAACTTTATATTTGCATTTATTGATTCGAACGTAGTAATAATAACACAAATTAGCAGAAAAGTATAAATATGTAATTACAATATTACTTGTTTGAAGGTTAAAACTTCGATAACGGCGGATTCTTCTGAACTTGTATCGAAAAAGCGCAAAATTATAAATTATCAAGCTCGAGAAATCGTGTGGAATGTATATAATTACTTCAAGATGCAAGTTTGTTTAATTATTAGTTAATTTATAAGATTTCTAAATCACACAGACAGAAATACAATGAGGTAAATTCTTCGATTAGAATAAATAAATTGGGGTTAAAGTACAGTTACAACTATTATCTTTCATCAATATTGTTATTATGATAATCGTTTTGTTGTAACAGGTGATATCTTAACCATTGTCACCCAAGCGACTGGAATTTCAAGAAGAAGTGATACCAGGATTATTAGTGAGGGTTTTAAAGCAGTTGAAGAAAGTGCAACTGTCTCATTTTCTACGCCAAAACCGAATATTGTCAAAGTTGCCCCGAAGTCTAACATTGATAACTGTGAGGAAGAAGCGATTCGTCGTATTGTTTATAATTTTCATATGACACACAAACACCAACGATTACTGCTTTATATAATGAAGTAAATAAGTTTGATGCTCTTAGTTTTCTAGGGAAGAAGTCATCTTTTCGAAAATTATTACTAACATTACAATTTACGTAAGTATAGCTACTACTAATTCAAAAACCTTTTATGTTCTTTTTACATATAGGTGAAAAAAAAAGACAGATAACCGGAAAGTATTGATAGATAAAACTGACATACTTGAGCTGCGATGTAAATACATCAGAAGTACTCGTATAACTAAATATCGAGCAAAAGGACATTATGGACATTTTTAGTATACTTCTAACGTATTTTAATATTAATTGTAGATCAAACTTACATTCATAGCAGCCATACAACTCCGTATGAATGGGTTGATGGAACTCATAAAAGGATAAAATGCCCTATATCAGAAGGAAAACGATTGATTATTGTACATGCAGGTATATTTAAATAATACTTTTGGATAATATATATCACTTAACACATGTTATAATTTCCAGGGCGTGAACAAGAATTTATTGACAATGCTCTGTTAATATTTAAGTCTGGACAGAAAACTGGCCACTATCATGATGACATGAACAGTACCAATTACAAGAAATAGTTGACAGAAAAGCTTATACCAAATTTACCAAAAACTTCTGTGTTGGTGATTGACAATGCAGCTTATCACAATGTTTTGTCTGTGGCATTACTTATGATAGTACATTTACTAAGGTGGAGTTATATGGTATAATTAAACAAATTAAATCTGCATTCACAGAATATAAAATTGATTGGATATTGGCAGAACATGGACATTCTATGCTAAGGCCGCCACCATATCGTCCGAAGCTCAATCCCATTGAGAAGATTTGGGCTCTTATCAAGAATAAAGTAGCGACCAAAAATGTCACATTCAAATTACAAGGTGTGCAGAAAATTACAGAGGAAGAGTTTCAAAATGTTACGGTGTAGGAATGGTCAAACATGCGCAATCACGTACAGAAACTAGAAAAAGATTATATTCACAAATATAATAGACAATTATTGTGAAGAATTTATAATAGAAGTAGGAAACGCCAGTGATGATAATGATGATTTATTTAATTGTTCATCAGACGAAGATAATTGATAATGTTAATAAATATATTCGTAAAAAGTAGACTTTTTTTTGTCCTACATATAAATATTTTCAACTTTTCTTCTAGATCTACAAAATAACAAACTTCTTTTGCTGTATATTGGATATTTCAATCACAAATTACATTCACAAAGACCTGTTTGATTTTAGGTTGACCCTGTATATTAAGTATTGCTTTCGAACCCGATGTTTTTAACGCACATAATACATATTTTAGCCACACCTCGCGCATCTTAGGTGCCATCAGATATTAACCGAGCTATAGCTTTAAGTACATTTTTTATTGAAGAATCGTAAGATTACAATTTTTTTTCTTACTATACTCACAATTTCCGTTTTATAACATAATAAAGAAAATAAATAACATTACGAAACGCTTTTTGAAAAACATATTATTTTTTTTTAAAGAAATATAATCTAAACAAGAAAACGGTATTAATAAACCAACATTTTTATTAAATACCTACGTGAAATGTCAGTCTGTTTTGGGTTCAGAATTTGGGTTATCTTCGTTTTCTACTACATGTTTAACAGGTGTGTCTTCTATGTATATACGCTATGTAAAACAAGAAAAAGGAATTAAAAGCTAACTGAACCACAACATTTATTAAGTTGCTTTGCATGGCTTTGTCAACTTGATTGGTTTATGTGAGGCATTAAAACGAGTAATGTAGTACCTTTTGCAAAGAAAAGAAACACCACATTATTTCAAGGTTTTGCTATCTTCAGAATTTGGACATTTAAATGGTTCACAGCCAATCGTTTATCACTTAACCAGGATAAATATGAGGCAATTTACTTTACTAGTAAACATAGATCAAACATATTGTAACATTTTCGGGTTCGCAACTCGTGCAATTTATTTATTTAAAACAGTCTGTATATTCACACACGTAAAATTAATTACAATATAAAAATATAAAACTAATGTATCACACTTAAACTACTAAGATTTAAATTAACACAGGTATTTACTTCTATTACTAATATTTATGTAACACTACCGTATTTATATCACTTATATTTATATAACACAGTACCACGCAAGGAATTATTTATTTATTTCTTGTGTTTATTTTTACTTTAATCTGTTTCGCGCGACGAGTACTTAAGGACTTTCTTATTCCGGAATTTATCTTTACTTTGGTCTGTTCCGCGCGTCGACTACGTAAGGAATTCCTTATCCCGACGCGCTGGCTGTATTACATACGCACACAAAATTCCAGAAACATTCGAGCAATCGTCCAGCGGTCGTCTCGATAGGCCTAGAAATACACTGGGAGAAACTCCAGACATTATGTCGCGTCGAGATGATTTACAACCTCTTTTTATTGTCGCTCGGAAGTCTGCCTTTCTTTGTGTACTTGTTTCGTTACAATATATTCTACGAATAGAAAATTCCTTGATATTAGACTAGGCACAAGATTAAGATGACAGCGGTACATATATGAATTAGTCAACCGCTTATCTTCTAATAATAACGACACACTATAGACTATCAAATCATATATCAACTATGTTTTACCAATATGGGGTAAGTAGGCCCATACAGAAAAGGTGTTTATCCCGCAGAAGAAGACAGAGCTTATGATAATTCCATTAGCCTCGACACATATTGTGCAACAACTAATGAAGGCTTTGAAAAAGCTGCCACACCTGACCACTAGAGGTAAGATTACAGAAGTCTCCACCCATCATAACCATTTGCTGCCCATCCCAAATTTCTAGGACAAACGTCACTTCAGTGTAATATTGTTACTTGTAATTATTTAACAAAATCAAAATTATGTGGAGACATTTTTCTACTTTCGTATCCAAAGAGAAAATAAAGGATCTTATGCTTCAAGAAGCATTTTACAATGTCAATTACATTATAAATTGGTCCGTTGATTACCTGTATTGACGTTATTATCACATTTTTCCTTGAATGTGCTATTGTGTAAATAGTATGTAAATCTTATTATTGATACAATAATTTTATTATTATAATAGAAACACTATCCTTCTTACTGCAGAAGTGTTATAATTACCTTTCATTGCAATAATCCTGTTTTTACGCCCACAATACCTCATCTCATCAGGGAAATCGCAACAACTTTCATTATACATTTACATTCTTGATTATTATCGATATATAATAAGTATTGCCTTCACTCCTCATTTTTTAATGGTTGGTGAGAGTGCATGTTATGTCATGTATGTTATGTATGTTATTCTTGGTTTGTTTTGAATTGTCTAAATATTTAAAAAAAAGAGTGAAATTACCAAGCAATGAAAAAGCGACTTTGTCAATCTGTCCCCCTTTTTTCGGTAATTCAGTTAAACATTGTTTCAATGTAATCACAAAAATATATAAAGTAAAGGCAAAGCCTTACAGAAGCTTGCGCTTGTTCCTAATCTAGCAAATTTTAGTAAGAGTTGGAATAAAGTAATTCTTAATTGTTATATAAATAAAGACCATCTAACTGGCACATCAGAAAAATTCAATGTACTTTAATTTTTCTCACATCATTTAATACTTTTTGTCTGGATTTGGCTTTTATTGAAGTATAAAATTAAGTATTCTATTCAAATTAAAAAAAATGAATAATGTCACAAAAAGCCCCACGTAGGGTGCCAAATTGACGCAAATGCTTTTTAGGCGCTTAAATTATCACATGCGATTTTAAATTTAATGCATGTGTCAAAAAAAAAACCATAAGTCAGAATTGTTTTGTCACTTTGACAGCGATAAAAGTTTACTGCAACTTTTATATCGGCAGAGAACTTGTTTACTTTTGGTTGGCCTGACAACAACTTGTGATTCCTCGTTATGTCATAAAATCACCGAACTCACAGTGAAAATAGAATATCAAAGTCGACGCAACCGTAAGCCTTATCATCATGGTGTTCGTTATGAAGTGTTGTTATGACAAAATTTGCAAACTCATTGTAAGTAGTCTGCACAAAATGTATACGAACTGTGTTTTTAAATACTGTATTTTTAAATAATATAAATACTATGTAATATTTTTTTTAGTAATTGTTTACACATTTAGTAAATTATCTTTCCGAATTACATTCGAGCTTCCTTTTTATTTCCGAATAAATTTTCCATTTTTAAACCAAATTTAGTTGATAAATGGTAATGGAACTCAACAAATGCCTCGTCCTTCAGACTCGTCGTTTTATCAGGCAATTTGTTTCGTACAGTTACCTAGCAACAAAAATTTTCGTTAAAAACTGAAACTTTATCCGGAAAAAAGAAAACTCTCGTGTAATTATAAGTGAAAATTACATCAAGTGATTTAACAACGTTCTATGTACCAAATAACGATAATTATATACTGATCATTATAAAATAGCAAAGGAGGGCAATACTCCATAAGAGTCAGTACTTCGATTCCTGGGTGGAATCGACTATATAATTTGAATTAAGTATGACAACTGGCAGAATTTAAGGTTTTCAAAAGCCTATCATGTACACCAACATTGATTACTAAATTAATTAAAAAACGGCTTACTTTCATGAGGAACATTTTGAAGGCATGGTATTATAAAATTGTGTTTTCCTGCTTTTCCCTTTTTCTCATTTACTTTTTAACTTGGATTATCTTTTTAATATTATTTTTAGGAGGCGGAAATTAAAATTTCCGAATTCGAAATAGGCAGACCACCCTAATCCACTCACTAGTTAATACTTACACAAATTAGTTCTTTTCGGTTAATATGTAACACGAATACACATCAAATAAATAATAAAAAGTGGACATAATATAAATGGATTTCTATTATATTAAATATAACTAATACATGTAAGTAACATGTGTTGCTGCGCTAGAGTGTTCATTAGTGTACGGAAACAAGTCGCCTAACGATGTTTTGCCTAACAAGTTGGTCCTTGATCTAAGAAAGTAAATACACTTTATTGATCGAACATGTTGCGTGGGCTTGCTAATGATTAATAGTATCAATAGGAAAGTGTGTATATAATATTGAGAGAAGCACTCTTTAATTAGATACCACTTGATCTTTTGTTGCTTTTTTTCTTTCTTTTTTGTGGTAGAATATAAGAGCGTAAATATGAGCCGACCTAGTATAAACAGTCAAGCTAATAAAGTACATTTCGAGAGCTGTTTCGAGTAAAGTAGCCTATGAAATGTAGGTCATTAAATAAGTGTTTCAGGGCTGTGATCGTCAACGCTTCGTTTAAAGCTATTATCGTAGAAAAATATTCTAAAGTATTACGTTGAATGAGCAAAGCATCCACTATATTCTTGTATAATTCCCTATTTCCTTTTTATTGCCGTTATAAATTATATGATTAAATGAATAATATGGTCACTAATTAGGAAAGTTTTTTCTCCAACCCGGACGGGAGAAATAAATGGAAAAAGATAAAACAGTTTTATTATATTACATTAAAAAACTCTGATATTTAATTCATTTCAATATTAAGATTATTTTAACAACCATATCTTAACAATTCAAGTAAGTTTGAAAGAGTTTTATTCGAAAGATAAGAGGTTTTTTTTAAATTAAGAGGAGCGTTTACCTATCGAAAACTAAGGCATCGCCGTTTTGCGTTTTTCGAATTTATTTTGTAATTTTAGAATCTCAAATTTGGGTTAGTGTTGCAAAAGGCATCAATTTATAATGTCAAGGCCAGTTTTTGTACTAGTTTATTTTCTTAAAAAAGTTATGTGTTTTAGAAATAATCACAAAAATGCATGAATTTGATTAATGTCTACTAACTAAGGCTGCTACACAAAAGAAAAAAACAACCCCTACGCGCCAGCTGCATTTTTGATGAACGATATAAAAAAGAAAAAAACTTTATCTAATTATTTTTGAAGATAAAAAACATTGAATAGTAAGCATTGTCACACACATTTCACCGAGTGTTTTTCGAAGCTATTGCGTCGTCTATCCCCACTTTACGGTATCTCTACCGGTCCTAGAGCAGACGCAAATCTATCGGAATCGGTCGGCTATTCCAGACTTAAATCCGAGTGACAGTTTGTAATTAAAAAGAATTGTCATATATACCTATAATATTCGAGTGTATAATAATATAGCGGTTATGGGCAAGCAAAAATTGGCTTATTATAAAACATCAACAACATCAATAGTTCTGTAAGTATTCATTCTTTATACATTATGTTTCCCATTTATAGTATTCATTTATCTATGACAGAATCTGTGAATAAAACCGAAGCGCTGTGACAGAACCGAATATCGTCTACCTTCACCTACTCACATAATCTTGCGTCTACCCGTCCCGCGAATAATATAAGTTGCTTAAGGTTCTATTTGTTAGTAAACGCCCCTCTTAAAGTCCGCTAAATAATGCTTTTATACAAGAAAATATCATGATAAATGATTTTGGATAGATTACGTTATTTTTGGCAAGCCGATTATAAATCTGATACTCGTTTTTATGATCTGAGTCCTAAACGGTGATACTTGTTTTAGCTACTAACGTTTCAAAACTATATAAAAGATTACACAAAGTTGTGCAATAATAAGTAAAGACGATTAGCTCTTACAGAAACATCGTACAGTATTGTTGAAAAATAGCATTATATCATCAATAGTGAATCTGTCAAAGTAGATTAACTCAGTTAGAAAACAGTGCCTAGAAATTAGTTACAATACTTACCTCTTAGGTGATTTAAAAGAATAACTCATTTAGTTCCCATTTGATTTCGTCGATGCATATTCTACAGAAAGAAGCAACAATAGTAAAAATTGGGAATTCAGTACAAAATTTGTCCAAATTTACTTTGGTTTATGCGTGGGGATATCCCAACCCAACCCAACACCAACTCTAAAGTCTAAGCGAAGGATATTAACAACTTTTCTTAAGAATATTTACCATTTTTCTTTGATCTTCTTATTGCATGAATGGATGAGGTTATTGTATCACAATATACAAGGTGAGTCATCTGCGCGGGGAAAGCCGATTGTGACTTTATGAGAAAAGATATTTCGAAGCGGTTTCCTTTCAAAGATAGCCACTCATTAGGAGGACCTTTTAAAATATACTGTGTATTATTCAGAATGTTCCATAACGTGGTGGCTGATCATAGTTATACTTTTTTAAATAAAATACCCAGTATATACATTTTTGTATTCCTTGTATAATTCTTAGTCAAAAGTAACTAGTATAGGCCTAAAATTTAAGGTTTTCGTCTTATTAGCATTTATTTCAAAAATTCAATATTTTTATAAAATTATACTTCTCGAAAGCCACATATTGGATAGACACCATTTTAAGTAAAGTTGTTTATAACAGAAGGTTGTAATACAAGCATATTTTACTTTTTTTATTATTAATTCCATGTGCAGAAAATCTGATTAAAATTACATGATGTCCTTCTGCTGTTCCATTTTTTTCAAATGGAACAGCCTGTATATCTCTTCATTTTTGAATTGCTTACTAAATTTTGTACCAAAAATATATAGGGCGTTATTAATTTCAAAGTTACTGTTACTGAGCTATTGTCATTTTTTGATATAATTTGGAAATTTTTTTTTTGAATATGGTATAGTGAGTCCAAGTTGGATACCTGAATTTATATGCAAATTGATGGATGGATATAATTTATTTACAATACCGTCTATGCTAGCAATACATTTCATAGAATATGTAGAATTTGGTACAATAAACAAATTTTAAGATAACACAAATTAACGGGTTGAGCACCTATATTTTTAAATATTTGTCTAATATATTCCCGCAGAGCGTCTTTATGTTTACAGATTTACTGTGTATTTGCTGTTTTACCTAGCCCTAAAAAATCTAATTTTGTGATGTCCGAATTTCGAAGACCTACCAGACTATAGTAAATAGGGCCTCCACGAGCTAGCCATTTCCTTGGAAACATTTAAATTAAAACATTTCGTGCAGGCCTATCACTCGCTCAGCAAAATATCTCACCATACTTGTATGCTCCACCTATGGTGATGATATATTTACCAGGGAAGTAAGAATTTTCAATTAAATAATAATAAAAATTTCTGCTAGTATGGAAAGTAGTATTACCCATAAGTAACACATTATCAAAAGAAATTGCCTGGACATTTACTTTAATTATTACCCAATGTGCAGAACACTGTTCTAGCTTTAAAATGACGGGTGTGTCACTTAATTCATATTTAAATGTATTCACTACGGATGATATTTATACTATTTTAAGGTCCCTGCAACGCTAGTTCGGCATTTATACTTACCTCACGGGTACTGACGAGTTAATTTTGGTGAATAAAAATATTAAATTATTTTCATTATTATATTGAAAGGACATAATATTTGAATATTTTTTTTTTGATAATATTTTAAAATTTGTTGATTTCAATTTATTATTATTGTTATTCTTATTAATTAATGTGTATTTTAATTTGTATATTGGAAACTTGTTCATTTAATAGTTCTGTCCATTAGTGAAATAATTACATTTTGTTAATTGACATGTATTGACATGAATTATAATTTAACTGATGAAGTTGGTTAGTTTACGATATAATTTTGTTAAAATTTTATTAGTTTCTCGAATTAATTTTAAATCTAAAAAGTTATTTCATTTCCTATTTGTATTATGAACTGTATTAGATGATATCTATTAAATTGTTGTAAAATATATTCAGCTTCGTTTGCCGATAAATATAAAATAGAGAAAAATGTAAAAAATAAATTTTCTCCTAAAACACATATTAAAATATTTTTTCCATAGGAAACCACATTACTAATTATTACTGTTGTATCTTTCTGTATTTTTTCTATGCCGAAGACACTAATATCTAATAAAATATCCCCCATTCTTCTCTACCTATTACTATAAATTGTCAATAAAATAACGAGTCTTTTATATCATAAAAAATGGTCCTTACTGCAAAATAGTTATTTATTATACAAGGGAAAAAAGTACTAGATTTTAGCTCGAGGTAAGGTTTATCCCCCGACGCGGAATTTTGAAGTTGTACCGAGAATGCGATATAGGAAAGACTGAATGATTTTGAATAGATAATTGCGGTATTTATATACATAAAGTTTGTATAAAAGACCCTGATGCCACACCCTGTCAAAAGCCTTGGATACATCGAGGAATACTGCTGCTGTTGCCTTGTTTTTATAAAAGCCGCCATGGATATGCTCTGTTATCCTGGAGAGCTGTGTGATGATGGAGTGATATTTTCTGAATCCATATTGCTCTTCAGGAAGGACGTGGTGTTCTGTGGAGTGCTGTACCAATTTTGACGGGATTGCTCTTTCTGCTATTTTGCTAGTTGCAGATAGCAGACTGATCGGGCGGTATTTGCTAAATATGCAACCAAAATACGCGAAATAATGTATTATATTATTTCTTGATTAATTTTATTTCTGATGAGTTTTCGAAAATTCAAGGTTAGAAAAATTTTTTAGAAACTATATTTATGATTATTATGATTGATATTAGAAAGTTGTTCGACATTAAAACTATTTAAAAAAACATTCACAAAATATTATTCGCCCAGACAAGTTATTTGATATGGAGAAAATTGTAAAATTTCTGTTCAATCATGAATGATTTATTTTATACGTTGTTATAATATACCTTCTTTTTTTATTGTTCCAAGAGCCTTTTGAAATGCAATCTGGTCATGCTGACCAATAAGCAGTTTAATTATTACTTAATTTAATAACGTTTAATTTTATTTTAAGTTTTACTCAATAGTAACCCATATTTTTCTAAACGTTAAGTATACTAATTGTTAATGTGCACATTACCGAATAGCACTTAAATCAACTCAAAAAGTTTGGTGACTTTGATTCTTCTCATTAAATCTGTGGTGCCCAGTAGCTGGATTGCCTTGACATTCACATGTTGATGAAGCCTCTCCTAGTGGCAAACTGCTTAATTGTACTGGTTACAGTATCCATGTTCAGGTCCCGATGTAAGTCACTGTTTCTACAATATCACGATACTTCAACTATGTTCCTTTCACGGCTGCTTGTAGTTTTTGAGTTGACTCTATATTATTTCTCCCCATCACTACTAGGATATTGTATTATTTTCTAATTTAGGGATATCACAAGTATACAGCAGGTAGAGTACCGGACCTAGCACACTCCCCTGTAGAACTCTCGTTTTAATTTCTTTTAATTCTCAATCAGCATTTCCATGATTTATTCTGAAGTGTTCAAGATATAAGGCTAAAGAATTTAAGAATATTGCTTTGAGAGGAGCAGTCATACTTTATGAATTAAACCATCATGCCAGAATTTATCAAAAGCCTGCTCCACGTCCAGAAGTTATGCAGAGCAGACGTTTTTCTTCTAAGGCTCTCTCTATGAAATTCGTTAGTCTGCGGACTTAGTCTATAGTTGAATGTTTATATCTAAATCCGTACTAGTGTGTTGAAATTATTTTTTTCTCTTCTATCAGAGGCTTAATTCTCTTCAGTAGAAGTTTTTCAAATAATTTCAATATTACAGGTAGTAATGATATTGGTCTGTATGAAAACACTTCATGTAGAGCTTTTCCTGGTTTGAGAATCATAATGACCTCCGCAACAACCTTCCACAACCTAGCCACACACTTAAGCCTAAAAAGAGCATTTATTAGAGTGGTTTGTTCCTGTATAGCTTTCTTGGTAGATGTTTTAATACTACTCCTTCCTCTGCAATTAAGTCACATCCATGTGCTTTCCCGGATTAATATTGTTTTTAATTTCAATACTTACTTATCTGGATGTAGCAAGTCGGATTTCCACTCTTCCTGTAGAATTTCTACCCAGACAGGAGCCTTTTCATTTACATTATGAGGTTGTTTTTTCTTTTAAATGATCTGCGCATCTTTCGTTCATTATTTTTAGCCAATTTTTGACTCTTTTCCATTACTAGACGCTACCTTCTATTATGTATATTGTAACAGTTAGGAATACCTGTTATATGATTCAGTGACAATAATTGGGGCCGATGTGACAAGAAGCACGTGTGATAAACAAGGTTTTAAACAACTATATTCTTGCGGTTGTTTCTGCCAGCTGACAGGCACATATATACTATGCCGAGAAAATTTTAGCTTCTTTTTAAATGTGAAGCCTCATAAGATTCGAGGCTGAGTTTGATTATTAATTATATACTGCAATTAAAATCTCAAGTCATCATGTTTATTAATGATAATAAGGCATGCACCTTTTGATGTTTGTTTCTAATTTTGCAAGCACTATTTGCGCCGCTTGTATTTTAACCTCAAATAAAAACACGTGCTTATTGTCCATTTGACTTCTTAGATTTTTTAACGGAAACCTTTTTAAAACGAAACCTTTTAAAAGAAAAGGAAATTGCATATGACAACTTATATGTAACCAGCAAACGTACAACTAGATTACGGATTAATTAAGGAACGAGTTTCTTTATAATAATGTGGCCAAGCTGTCATTCAGAGAATACAGACACGTGGTTTTTATATCAAGTGAGCGACCACATCTTATGTGTGGCAAGCTGTAGGACATATATGTACAATATTACAAGATACAAGGCAACTAAGAATCGGCATACCATTACATGTGCAGTATGCTAGTGAACAAGAAGTATCGTAACCTCAGTACCTGTTCGAAGTCATAATTTATTTGTGCTAGGATATCAACTTGTCCAGTATCGGTTGCAGTTCTGCTACAGTAACAAGAAGATTAAGAGACAACGATCTACATATTTCAACGAGACATTCTCCTGTGCAGATAGATGTATAAGATAAGTAATTTTAACTGTAAGTGTCGAATGCATAGGCTCCAAAATAGTTTAACTATTAACACCTTTTAGCTTTGTTGTATACAAAGGGCATTGTTGTTATTCGGAGGAATTGTAGTTCATTGTATTTGTGTGTTGAATGCAAAGGCTCCGGAATAATTTGACTATTAACATCTCTTAGCTTTGTTGTATACAAGGGCATTGTTGTTATTTGGAGGCATAGTAGTTCATTATATTTGTATTAAGTGATACGCACATTATACTGCCTTATGTAGATTACTTATAAGAGTTGATAGTGAAGTCTCTAAATAACTGTTACGAGCATAACGTGTATATTTAGAATTTTGAGAAATATATTCATTAAGTAACTGCCTTTTGATAGTCTTTGACAGTGTGTGTTTTTGTTATACAATAGTTGTGTTTTCACTCATATATACTTTTTACTACTATCCCTGTTTTCATGTTTTTAGTAAAAAATATGTTGCACTTATAACGCACGGCCTTTCGCATCAACTAACGAGTTACAGGGGCAACGTTTTTTATTTTAGTTTTAATTATTAAGCGAGTTCAATTATATATTAGAGTAACGTCCCTATTGGACTAAAACATCTAGTCAATGATCAACGGAGATTACAATATATATATATATCACTAATTTCTTTGCGAGAAAAACTGAAAGCATTTACATTCGAAAAAGAGCGCAATATTTGTCTATAAGGTAAAATAGTAATTTTACAAATATTATGCGTTCTTTAAGCATAATAATTTAACTGCATCAAACGCACGGAGAGGTTTATAGTATCCGCCTCTATGGACTACAATAACAATCGCCACCCGCGCCATGCCGTATTAATAAATATTTAATAAAACATTAAAAGTATTATTAAGGTCATTTTCCGCAATATGTTTTCGTTAAGTCATTAAAATCATCTCGCCCATTCTAATAAAATTTTAATGAGCAATTATTCAAGTATGAGCTCTACTAATTATTCATGTTAATTGAACATTATAGAGGACCTCTATTTAATATGTCTATGCATTTACGTTAATTTCTGCGGGCAACAATAGAGATTCGGAATACAGTTTATGATAATTATCGAGTTGATCATTAATTACGAGCATATTACAGGTTTTGACCTACGCTTTTTAAATAATGTGTGACAACAAAAATTATTAATGGTTAACCCTTAAGCGGAGACGTATCGTTACCAAACGAGGCTAAGAATGTAAGGGAATTGTATTGGTTAACAAGAGCGCCCACAGGCGTATCTCTTCATCTAGTCCCTGCTTTGTACTAATTGAGTAGTTACTTGGATCTGTACGGCAAGCGTAGTCGATCAATCGACACGTCTTCGTCTTTGTGTTATACAATGTTTGTAACTTGTGATCTAAAATATAATCGGGCCTTCAAAGCGCGTACAATTCTCCGATCCCAAGATCAAAGATACCTTACTAGAGTGGTATGAAAGCGATTGTAGTGACGGTAGTGATATAGACGACATCCCGGCTTCCTGCTTTGTGATTTTGCATCAGTTTTTGCTCAACCTCTTTGCAAGATATTTAATTTATAATTCTGCAGACATCAATCTTTCCTCAGATCTGGAAGGTAGTTTGTATATGTCCTTTCCACAAAAAAAAACGAGATAGTACTAATATTAATAATTACAGGCCGATATCAATCCTACCAAACTTTGCAAAGATGTATGAGGCTATACTATATGAACATATATACAACAATATAAAATCATTTTTGTCGTCGTGCTAATGCGGTTTTATGTCCACTTCCGAATTTGCTTGGTTTCATCAACTCACTGTTAACACTTCTTGGTTCTTACCTTGCTGAAAGAAATAACTTCGTATACTATAATAACTACAAATCAAAGATGTATGTTTCCACCTCTGGAGTGCCACAGGGGTCCGATCTTGGACCCCTATTATTTAACGTCTTTGTTAATGATTTAATAATTTCCATCAATTATAATATTTTGGCTTATGCGGATGATTTAAAAAAAATTCATCGAATTGATAAGGCTCAAGATGCTGCCTTTCTTCAAAAGAATCTAGACCGAGTCACAAATTGGTGCTCTTTAAGTAAATTGTTAAACATCGACACATGCTGTTTCATATCGTTTACCAGAAAACCCAGTAGATTTTGTTACAATTATTCTATTGACAACATCGCAATCAACCACAAAACGCGTGTCAATGATCTCGGAGTTTGATAAAAAGTTTATCTTCGCTGATCATGTTTCTCTGGTCACTGCGTCAGCATTTTGAACATTGGGTTTCATTATCCGCATCTGCAGGGATTTTAACAATATAGCTACACTCTAATTACTTTATTATGCGCTGGTTGTTAGCAAGTTGAAATATGCCGTTGTCTTATGGTATCCTATATAAGATTGCTATATTAATGTAATTGAATCAATTTGTGTTATAAACTAGATGGATCGTACCCTCCTCGTGGATTAGACTATAAGTTGCTCCTGGATCCACATGAGGTTAAATCGCTTGAAGCAAGGCGATGCCTAATTAGTGCTAATTTTGTAAAAAAAAATCAATCTGTTTAAGATAGACTCTCCCTGATTTGGTAACAGAAGAAGTTAATTTTCGAGTGCCTCGTCAAAGCTCAAGGGTGAAGAATATGCTTCCCACTGGCAGAACTAATATTTTGCTGGGGGCTCCTATGGTGCATTCTGCCAGGAATTTTAATAACCTTGCAGGAGATGTTTTTCATTAGTTGTTTATATTCTAATGTTTTTCATATTTTCACTTATTTTTCTGAATTTTTCACATATGTATTATCTTTATTATTTGTTTAACGTGACGATTCAGAAAGTACTCGTACAAACTCAGTACTTCCAGAGTATGGTTCAGTTGATGATAGTCTAGTCGAGACGACTCCAAAACGCAGCTCTTACTTATATGGAAAAAATCGATATAAATGTTTCACTTCAGAAGTTCGTCCAATAATCCGGAAGATCAAGAAGAGCACAAGAAGAGCAGAAGGAAAATGATCGCGCAGCAGGAATTTCTTTTATATTCAATTCACTTATAGAAAACTACCAGAGCGTCTACTGTCTTGGTTAGTCTGCAACCATAGATGAAATGCTTGTCAGGTCCAACGGAAAATGCCTGTTTAAAATGTATATGCCAAATAAGCCGGCAAAATATGACATACAAATACAATGCCTAACATATCATTCTTCTTCTTCATGGCGCTACATTCCTAATTGACCTGGACCTCCCACATTTTCTGCCTCCAGACATCTCGCTGCCATGCTGTTGCTTTCCAATTGGCCCCTTTCAGTAATTGTTTAGCGTCCTCCTCAAGGTTGTACACCCATCTCTGTCTTGGTCGTCCTCTTCTCCTCCATTCTTTCAAGGTTCCCCCCGCCCATTTCAATCTTTGTAATTTAATAAATTCGACAATATCTTGTTGTTTGTATTTCTGCTTTAATTCAAAGTTGTATCGGATTCTCTACTCACCATCCTCCATCACTGGCCGATATATTTTTCTTATAATTCGCCGTTCCCATTTTGCTAGTAGCTCATCTAAGTGCTTAGTGATTGTCCACGCCTCGCTTTCGTATGTCACCACGGGTCTTATCATGGCCTTGTATATTGTATTTTTTTTTAGATTGTAACAGGTCTTAGAGACAGCTATTTATACAATGTATATATTTACTGTGGAAAGTCCTAGAAACATGAACCTTATCCAGGAGGAATTTGCAATGTTTGGCTAAAATTTTCTCTTTCTACACTTACATAATTATATGGTTATAATATAGAAAACGTCGATTGCCTACTAACACTAAACGATCTGTGCACCATCAAAAAAACTCACTGAAAATTATACCAGGGAAAGCAATTATGTTTACTCCCGGGCCTACCAGTCTCGATTACAAAGAATCATCGTTGATGCTCCTTGATGTGTTCAAACTGCAGTTCAACACAAGGGACTACAAGTGAAGGCAATTAAAGAAGAAGGCTGCCAAAATTGATAAAAAAAAACCTTCAAGAACACCTTAACATTGAAGTACTTCCACTTATAAGCAACCCGAACATCTAATGCGACGACAAGGAAAGGACACCCTCTTAATTTATATGACATTTTCATCAATGAAAGGCTGTGTATTTTGTAATGAAGCCACACCATTGTTGAGCATGATGGACCAGTGGGTAAAGTGGTAGTTCAATTCAAAGGGAAAATATTTATTGATCTTTCCTATTTTTATTATAATATATTAAATTTACAAATAAATAATAAAGAAAAGTACGCAACATCACATTTGATTCCACACTGTAGACAGCACTAGAATTTTAGGTGTTAAAAATACCTAAACGGAAAAAGGCAGAGTTGATAAATTATTATATTACGTAACCAAAGAATGTATAAAATTGTATATTTGGTGTTTAGATCAAGCTTGTAGTTTGGACATTTTATGCTTTTCTCTAATTGAAAGTCATTGCATTATCATAATTTACATTTTGAATAGTTATTTTAAATTTAAAACAGTTTTTGTTATGTTCATGCTATGTAGGTATTATTATGATTATCATATATAAAAATATGTCAAAGTTATATTTTTATCAAAAGTAAAGTATTGTTAGTTTTATATTTGTACTAAACCAAAGCCTTTCTGCCAGATGAAATATTATCAAAATATTTACACTAATATTTAAAGGACGTTTTTTTTCCCTTTGTGGAAAAATAATATAGAAAACATATGGTAAACTTGAGTCACTTTCTAAACTCCATCTATAAATATTTTAAGTTTTATAAAATTTAATTCTTCAGGTACCTCAGAAAAACCATAAAATATTTGTTGCTTTCTGTTTAAATAAAATCGCTGCCAAAAATAACGGAGAAAAACTTGAATTTCTAACCTCTTGACTTCGGTAGTCGGCAGTTCCCTCATAAATTTGCACTAGAATGACATAAATATTCATATTTTGGTCAAACAATTTATTATTGTTTCGTTGAATAAGCATCTTTGCTGTTGCTGCAGACAATTTGAAATCAGTTTTATTCCAATCAATTGTGAATCGATTGCGGGCGTGATGTGGGTCACTCGGAAATTCACAGAAAATAAAAAGGGAAACCTAAACGCACTGAATTTTTATTTTGCCAACACGCAACAGTAACAGAGGCATCAGATATTTTGCTAGAAAAACCGACTCTCCAGAGATACAGAGAAAGATGTTTTTCTCTCCGGAGATATTGTCTTCTCGTATTTTCTTATCCTTTTGATATATTATATGATATTGCATTGCGTATTCAACACTGGTATATGGAATACATTAATATTTTCTTATTCTTTGTTGGCATTAACAAACGATAGTGTTTACTCGACGCTCTACTACTATACATACATATACATACAGTGCGATTTGTTTAAAAAGACGCAATCTGAACAACTCTTGAAAAAAGTGCAGTGAATTTCCGATTATCCGAACACAGTCACCCGAGTTTCGCATTAACAGAGTAAAATATCATTTATCTGTAGTAAAATAAATCATTTTTGTACGATTTTGGTCTATATTAGCTTGCATAAGTAGTCACTAGTTGACAACTGACAACGAAACAAGTTAAAAGTTAATTTTGGTTATATCCTGTATTTAGTAGTGCTTTTGGATAAAATTACTTAATTCAAATTGTGCCTGGACTGAATTTTCTAATATAGTCGACGCTGAAAGCATTAAAGCCATGTATTCAAAGAACTAACGGGATCATAAGCGAAAGGAAAGCCATAAATCTAAAGCAATAATTGTTTTGTGTTTATTTTGCCGTGGTCATATATTATGTCAAAGTTTGAGCAGTAAATTACACAATATTTTCTTTAAAATCTGTTGTTCATACTTTAATTATCAGTTACATTAAACAACGTGAGTACCTATGCGTAATTACAAAGTATTCCGCTATTTAATTTAGTACCTGAAAACTACAAGAGATAAATCTGATAGGGTTACAATATATCGAATTTTGTTACCCATCTACTACAAATGATCAGGATTGTCTAACGTGGCAGATAAGGACTGATGTAATTTTATTTCTTATATGTATCACTAATTGCTCATAATTTGCAGGTTTGTTTGATATTTGGTGTTACTGGTGTAAGCTGCATGGATGAAATGAAAAAGACAATAACTGATGTCGAAGGCAAGGGATAATACTAATAGTTAGAATTTCGCACTCAAAAGACAGGAAAATGTAGAACCTTTACAAACCAACGAAATGTGTGGAGATTTGTACCCAACTGAGTTGTATAGGAAATATGTTGCTTGACCCTCGCAAAAACCCACAATTCTCTGTTTGTATTCTACCGATTAGGCAAAAGCTCCATACAACCAGTGGCTATTCATACTTTTGGAAAAATTCCAAACCTACTAGCCACCTATCTAAAACTACTCAAGACAATGAACAATAAGGGCCCCACCTTTCTGGCTGACACTGGGTCCGACCACTTAATGCTGAAACAACACCTCGGCGGTTGGAAAAGCTCAAGCTTCGCGAAGGTTCTAAGAAGCAGAAAATTGCAACCAGAATCCTTCAAAGATCGAGCACTGCATGTTCTACATTACCCTCGTGCAGAAGCAATTTAACCAATTGAAACAGTAAATGCTTTTTAATACTAATAAAAGTACCATCACAATTAACATTCCAGAAGTAAAATATAGATTCGTTTTTTCTTATTATAAATGATTTCAGATAAAATATAATGTATACCTAGGCAGTAAACATACTTTTTACTTCCTTCCTATTGGTTATTTACCCTGGCTTCACCTCGGCAATTAATATCCACATTCGTGATAAGAAAATGTTGTTTTATTGCCTTGTTAAACAAATATCTATTTCTAAAATTCAAGATTATTCAAGATTATTCTGAAATTAATGCCCAAGATTCAAGTCGAGGAATCTCCTATTTATATAACAAAAGTTAAGCATATGTCTTCAGTTGAACATACCTGTATATGAAATTAAAGGCTGTTATAAGAGGGTATGCGAAGAGAAACAATAAAAGCTATTGCCAACATTATAGTGTGGATAACAATCGGTGATTGAAGAAAGACAAATCAAGTCGATGTTACTTATATGAATTTTCTCCAACCTTTGGCTCAATTGATAGTCATATATGACTACAAAAGATGGATTTTTGCAGGTTCAGTGCCCGGTCAATTATATTTAATATCATCATACTTTTCTAATAAAATCAATTATTTTTTATAACAATTTTTCTTCGTTTGAATTCAGATCAATTTCTGAGGTACCTCAGGGTTGTAGTATGGGGCCTCTTTAGTTTATTATATTTATTAATTGTCTTATTGAATTTTAGCATATAACGATGATGTCAAGCTATATTATGAGATCTCTAAACAAGAATATTTGTAATGTTTCCAGCGCAAAATAAATTAATTAGTGTAAATTTAACAAATTAAAATTGAATACTGATAAATGTAATTTTATTTCTTTGATTCGTAAATTATCCTCACATGTTTTCACTTATTCTATTAATGGACCGGATCTTAGTGAAGTATATTTGATGAAAAACCTAGGCTTCACCTGTGATCCAATGATCTTTTAAGAAACATATTGATAATATCTGTTGAAATCCTTCTAAATGGATTTATTATAAGAAATACAATTATAATAATCTTCTCAATGATTGTTAAAGTACTAGAGAGCAACTTAAGAGAAAATATCTTTCCTTACTGAGTCAACAACATCATAGGTAGGTATTTTATCAAAGAAAAGTATTCATTACAAGGTTCTAATTCAAGTTATTCATCTAATTTGCAAGTTATTTATACTCTTTGTATAAAATTACTTACTTGAATTTAAAAGATTGATAACTAGTTTTATTAAGTTACAATAAAGCAGTCTTTTGTCCATAATTGTTCCGAATAATGATAAGAATGGTAATAACATAGAATATATGTATACATAAATAGCCAGATTTCTTTTGCACTTATTCAAAGTTTATTTAACAGCAATTTGATATCCAAAAATCCGAAATTTTTTCTTTAACGAAAACGAATCGTTTTCCTTTATAAATAGAGCTTTGGAGTCGACACAATTCCACAATAAAATCAATTCCTAATATTTTTTCTCTCATTTTCCTGCAACCAATACTTTCGCCTTCAAGCGCCTATCATTGTGGATATCGAAGTGGGATTAACTTTAATTTCAAACCGACCCTTCCTATATAAAAAAAAGAAAGTATAGGCGAACTGAGAATCGCTTGTTTTAAAAAGGGGAGAAGTTTCTTTATCGTACAGACCATTAACGCCACAGGGTTAGGAGAAAATAAACTTTCCAATATTTCTTTTAACATTTTTCTTGGACGATTTTTCGCGAAAATTGTATTTAATCCATTGACATTGCGAGATAATAATTGATCGTTTACACAAGAAAATATTTAGATTACATATCGACTCGTTTCCAGATATTTCATTAAAATATACAAGTCAGCTTTCAGATGCAATAAAAGAAAATTCAACTTTTCTCAAAGAAGAAAATTCGGCAAAAGAACTTTGTTATTTGAAAAATATGCTATAAAATCTCATAAAGAGGCATCAGAGACAGGCTTAAACCGCTGGGTAAAAAGTTAACTTTTGATGTCAATCCAATAAGACTTCTTTACCGAACATATTCTTTTCTTCTACGCTAATTCTTGAGTTCTTCAGATGTTGCATTTAACATAATCTGTTACATAATAGAGGATAATGCAGAATTTCTATTTTAAAATAATTAACATTTTATGTGATATTTCTTCTATTTTCCATGTTTCATTTCAGATCAAAACTTAAATCTTCCACATCTGTATTATATTACAAACCTGAATAATACACATAGAGTCGTGCATTATTGATTGGTAAGCTAATAGTGTTAAGAATTCGCATTTTAAAGATTCACTTACTAGAATTACCCCTATCGTATCGCATTTAATGCGTATTGCAGATTGTGGCATATTGCACTTAACCCACTTATTCAACGAGTTTATACGCTAAATCCTTCTCGAAACGATTAACACCCCCAACATTTGAGGAAAGTTTATCGAGATATATCAACTTTTTTGTAAAAGAGTTGAAGTGTAAAAGTAACTCAATATATAAAATAATTAAATTATAGAAAATACGAAGTCATGTGGGCTTGATAGTAATTGATCTAATGAGTAAATTAGATAAAATAGCAAAATTTTGTCAGTTATTCACATTACTACAACGAAGTGTTTATATTTAGCATTGAAAGAATAAAACAGATAAAATTTACACTAATATCTATGGTATTTAAATTATTATTTGAACGTTCATCAAAACAATTGTGCGCCTTTAACACTTTCGGTATTCTTTTATAGAATTTTCGGTATGCAATACAAATACTTTCATTGCATAAAATGCATTTGCACATAATACTACCAATTTAAGACTTCACAGCGCCATCTATTACTATCTATAATGAATTTCTACATGTTCCACACAAACCAGCAATATGGAAGTTAATTCTACCTTCTATTTTATCCATTTACTTACACTTTTTTGGCCAAATTCTTGATTTCGTTGTAACCGAATTTATAAACATACAGATTATCATTTCGGGTGTGTGGCAAATTTCTTGTGGTTCAATTTTATTGGAAGTATCATTTTTAGTAAAATGGGTAGCTTAAATGCCTGGATACACTATAGAACTATTTTTATGGCCATAGGTGCATAAAAACCGAAAATATTCCTGAAAAAGTAGATTCATGAATGGAAAATCTATAGTTGATCTACTGGATAATCTACGAATGGCGATATGTCTAAATTATCCAACCTCTGCGATTACGAAAATGGTGATGAGCTCGAAAAGCTGAAAACCGTATGAAAGACGAGTTATATGAAGAAATTAATGAGCGAGAAATTGAAGCAAATGACATAATGCAAAAAAGTGAGAATAGCTGCAAGGATAAATCTGTTGATACTTTTGGCAATGACGGAAATATTGTAGAAGAAATAGAAAAAAATATTTGCGAGAAGAAAAGGAAAAATCTTTTTCTATTTCAAAAACGTTTTGGAATTTAAATCAGAACGATGGCAACCTACAGAAAAATTATTAAACCACGAAAATTACATGCCAAGTCCAATTAACGATTTTAGACGTTATGAAATATTAGGCCAATTTGTAAGAAAAAAAGCTACTATTTATGCAATGCCAAATGGAATAAGGAGGTTCCAAAGTTCAGAAATCAAAAAGAAATTGAAACTCTCACTGCTATACTTCTCGTGACGGCAATATTTAGGCTTTCCAAGGATGATCATATAAGTAATATAAAAATGCTTTAGGTATATCAATATTTCAGGAATATAAGTTTAAAAATAAGTCTTTCAACTGAAGATAAATTTACATTTTCTAAACAATTTATAAATCCAACCTAATAATCATGATAAATTTGTCAAAGTTTGTCGTACCTATGCGACTACAAGAAAAAGATGTTTAGACCTGAATATTATAAAAAAAGGTTTGTTTAGGTGAACATATATGTTTATTCAAGAGACAACTGTCTATTAGCAAAATGTAAAAGTGAAAGTGAATTCTTGACTCCACTAAAGAAATGTCTGCATTAAATCATGTCTTCATTGCTTAAATTGCGCATCCTATACAAGATTTGTAGACTACGTGACCATTTTTTTTCAGATGCAGTTTTCAAATACTGCTAACATTTTTTCCCATTAGCTTTTTGATTAGAAAATCTATAGGCGTTTCTTGCACATTATTCAGGAATGTAAACCCTACCAGTCAGCACAAGTGTGAAATAATTCATATTATAATATAAAAAGCCAATTCTTATTATTTTTTAAAGAAATAATAAAGCAGGCACTGTTCATTTTTGAAGAATATATGACTGCAGTTTTTTCTTTCACAGCTACATTTTTATATAGAAAAAATGCTAATTTTGTATTATAAACTTCTACCTTTAAGCATATCATAAGGAATAAATGTTGTTTAGATATCGTGTAAAGAAAAATCAGTTCTCGCGCATTGAACTGGTCTAAATATAAAGCGCAAGTGCAAACACTCACACAGTACACACAGTATATCTTCTGTCATTTTAAATACAATTGTAACTATCATCAAAGATTGCTGAAACTGTGCTCATTCATTAATACTAGTTTTATCTCCTTCAAACTAATCTCACTTAGATATAATACAATACAGTTGTTAGCTCTTTTTCAAATCTTTAAAGTATTTTTAGAAATCAATTTTCGTTAGGTCGTTAAATTCCTACAACGATCTTGTCTTTATATTTTCAATGTTGGCAGGCGTATTATCGCCTTGCAATTTCTGTGATTGTTTTTCCACAATTCTGTTCGTTGTTGTCAGATTGCTTACTCGCAAACGGCGCAAAACTTTAAGATAATATTCCATATTTGGGGAACTCGTGGTATACTAGGAGACTGAAATTCAAGAAAACATAGATTTTTGCGCTTCAACCTGCTTGCAATAGAACAATTGGACATGAATTTTAAGTCACGCCCATATACGCATTTTGTCATCAGTTATGACTCATTTGAGAAGTTCTATACCGTTGTTGTCCTTCTTTCAGCAAGTCCTGAGCAATGTCCACTTGCCGTTTGTTTTCAGTCGACTTTCTGCAAGAAAAAAGCTTGTTGCCGTACGTTTTGAGCCCCAAACATTCGAAGAAATTGCATAGTAATATCATCAGAACAATATCAGTGATAATAATTAGGCAATTGTCCATAATTATTTTATTAAGTTGATGTGCTGGGGCGTGGAAGACGATAACGATTACCTACGTATTCACAGTCCTCTGTAAAATGTCTGCACGACTGATAAACTCTTGCTTTACCCACAACAGACTCGCAAAGAGCGACGGTCAATATTTCCATTATTTAAGCAAAATCTAATTCAAATTCTTTAATCCATGTATTGCGCAAGTAAAAAAATCATTGAGCATACCCAAACAAGTTTAACCGTCTTGACTGCCAACGGTAAACTAAAAAGGTAGTGTAGCTATAAATATCTACATACATCAGAAAAAAGTCGATGAATACAACAAAAACAAACTTGTACCAATCGGACTTATACATCCTGCGATATTTAAAATTCTCGTTAATTTTTGATCAAACCTCGTAGCTAGTTCTATCTAAAAATCGAATGTTTATTGTTGCGAAGAAACTAAACATGTCTTTAGATTGCAGAGAAAAAATTTGAAGCAATGTTTGTCTACACATATTTACCTATTCCACAGTATAGTACCAATACAGTAAAACGTCTCCCTTAAAAATCCCGTTTCGATCCCCTCCACAAAATACATGCGCATAGTTCACCACTCTGTAGCACAGTATACTTCTCTGGTTCGGTAACGAGTGTTTGTTTATATTTATATAACCCTAAATTTGAAATATATTTAAAAAGAAGTGATTTTATTACATTCTGTTTGTTTTACTTTTTGATTTGTGTACATGTTATATAAATAGTATTTTTAATAATTAATTGGTTCTATTACTGTTTTTTAAGTGTTTAGGTACTTTATTTAGAATTTATCTAGGTTTACATTTTGTAATCATTTACAATAGGTATGGTTAAGAAATGTGTTGCTAATGGTTGTGGAAGTATTATAGGTGATCCAGGAATATCCTTTTTTCGATTTTCACTTGATGAATCTCAGTAATAATACTAAATAGGTATATTTTATAATTTATTTTAGTTATGTAATGTATTTTTTAGATGTTTTGAATGGATAAATAGGGTTGGTTTTAATGAAAACCGCAAATATGGAAATTTCTCATCGAAAAAATGTCATGATGATTTGAGATTATGTAATAAGCACTTTGAAGATGATTGTTTCTACACTACTTGGAAGAATAAACTAAGGAAGGATGTCATACCAACATTATTCATACATCGTATGTTAATATATTTTAATTGATATTAAGTGTGTACGTATTGAAATACTATTTCAGAATATAAAATTCAAGAAATAAGAAGTACTGCAAGACATCAGGAGAGTCTGTCTTTTTGCGAGCCTTCTCTAGACAATCGAGGAGATATGTCCAGTGTCGTTTGTATTGGTAAAGTACCTTCCACAAGTTTCGATGTGTCTCAAGATGAAATTTTTACAGGTATCATTTTCTATTAAATTTAACACTTCATCATATTTAATTAGTACAAAGATGTAGTACATATGAATTTACACATTATAGTGTGAATGTGTCATTGGGATATGCAGTTCCACAGTAAATATTATGAAAAGGTTAGAATTAAACACTAAATATTGTCGCAAGCCTGAAATGTAATTAACAGATCACTGAGATATATATCCCAATTACACATACTAAGTTATTATATTAGCATTAATGTGATTTAGTGGCATTTATTGAATTTTGTTAAAAACACTTACTGATACATTCCAATAAGTGATTTTCTTCAAGTTCAGTAAAAGATGCTAAATCAAGAAAGAGTATGAAAGGTATTTTATGTATGTATGTGTGTATGTATGTATATATAGCTATTTGTATGTTAAGCTGTACATAACATTATTTACTTTAAGATGCAGCAACACAAACTTCACAAGCTCTATCAGCTGCATCACCAAGGAAACAGATCAGGACCTTATCGAAAGCACAAGGAAGATATGAAAAAATATTAAAGGAACAGGAAGATGTAAGTATGAATATTAAGAAGAACTTAGGTAAGTATTTTACTGGTGAGTTTGCTAATTTTCTTGAATTTCAAATTTATGTGACTGGAAGGTCTTCCAGAGGTATTCGATACACCAATGAATTAAAACAGTTTGCTTTAACATTATATTTACATGGTTCCAATGCCTATAAATATCTATCAAATATAATTCGACTACCATCAGTATCAACTCTAAGGTCTATTACACATAATTGGGAAATAAGCAGCGGATTAAATGAATTCTTATTTTCAGCTATAAAATTGAAAGTGAATACGTTAGATGAAAAGAATAGAGAATGTATCCTTTGCATAGATGAACTGTCTTTGAAATCACATTTGTTTTATAATGTCAGCATTGATGAAATTGTTGGGTTCCATGATGTTTTTAATAGTCGTTCAACAGATATTGTCAATCATGCTGTTGTTATTATGTTCATGTTTTTAATTATTAAATTATATTATTATCAATAAATAATTATTTCTACTAATATCGTGTTTTATTACCTGTAACCTTGTATATGTGTACATTAACCCATGAACTAATAAAATAATCGTTTATTATGATAGATTTTTTCCTGTGCTTATGTTTCTTGCTTAAAAAAAGGACCTTGAAAGTGAGATAAAGCATTTGTTTATTTGCCACCTACAAAGTGGTAATAAGTAAAACAAACTTTAAAAAAGACAATAAATAACTACATTTTGAGTAAACACATTACACACACACATTATTCTCTTGAATTTTGTTGATAAACGGCAAGTTCATTTCCACTTGGAATGATGGTTGATTTAAAAATTCTAGACAACACAACAGAAAACGCCGTTGATGTCTTTCACATTATATTTGTATGGCACAGATTTTTTAAATCATTGTTTATGACCCCGCTTACAGTTAACCAATTTTATCAATAGAATCACTAAAGTAGTATAATTGTATTATTTTATATTTTTATAGAAGTCTTATGTAATTTTTAGAATGCGAAATATTAAAAACTAGCTACCATATATTTTTTGTTATTTAATATACTGTTCAGAATATCTAATATTTATTATTCATATAACTAATCAAATTATTTATTATTTCATTATAACTTTTTCGCCGACCCCTGTATATTCACTTCCCCTATGCGCGTAGTTCACTGCGCAGTCGTCCTAAAAAAATAAAACTCGAACACGAACATCAAAGGGACCGCGGTAGAGTCGCGGTACTGTATAGTTACTATACTGTGCCCATTCATAGAAAGTATAGGATATATCGAAAACGCAGAATCTGTACATAAAAGCATTTTTACTTTCTACGCAAGTCTGTTATTTCCATAACTAGTCCGGCAATATAAAAATAGAGAGGTCCGTTATATTTACTCTGTATTTGATTTATAAATGTCATTTAATTTTATTCCTTTTTTTGTTAAATATTCGTATTCAAATATTATACATTTAAATAATTAAAAATGGGGAATGTTTTACAATTCTCTTTTAGAAATGCAATACGTATTATTGCTTTAATTTGTATATCCTTTTATTTTTGAAATTAATCGAAAAAATAGCATATTCCATCAATATCGATTTTGTTCATTAAAAATGACATTTTAGTATCACTGCCAGCTATAATATATAAGCTTGTTATAAACATCGGATTATTATCCTTTCCTTTTTTACCATTCCATTCCAAATCGTTTCATCGCAAAAATAAATAAAAATTATGAAAATAAAAAAAGGAGTCCAATTTATTTCGGGACTATCGAACGATTACTTGTTTGATTAAAAACCTCTTATAGAATACATTGTTGGAAACGGCCTTTCTACTCTCGAATGAATTTTAATTAATGTGGAAAAGAGAGGTGAGTAGAATGTCCATCGACTAAAAAAAAAACACACACAAAAGCAACATTCAAAAATTGCGAAATAATATGCCTCGACAGGGGTCAGTTTTGGCATCGGGTACTTTTAGATATGGGAGGAGGCGATCCCCATAAAACTTCGCCACAGATGTCATTAAGTCGCGCTCAAAAACGTTTGCAATCAAAAACACGAAATGATTTATGATCCAGATTTTGTTTCGGAACTTGTCGTGGAGCGAGTTAAAAAAAACTGCTATAAAAATATATAAATCGCTTGATGCTCGAAATGTTTCCATAAATTACATGGCGTTGTTCTTGTTATTATGCAACGTTGGCTGCACTGGTGGTAAAACGTTTAAATTCTCATTACTGCTTTTGTTTTGCCATCGAAATTTTACTGCTTCAAATAGTTTGCAAAAAGATGCTCGATATGTTTTTAAACTACAGTAGTTTACGCTAATATATCAAACCTACTATCTACTAATTTATATTTCATACGAGTGTTACATAAATATCGTGTACACTTTCACTACAAGATAGATTTAAAAGGCATTAACGCAAATGCTTGAACACTAGATATATGCGTCGTAAATCTAAGGCGTGAGTCCATATATTGATTAAAATCTTATCACAGGGAGCAATTTATTATACTGGAAATCAGTGTCGGCCCGTGTTTTTGTGGCAAGGGAGGGCACGGGGGGGGGGGGTCTGAGTATTTCAAATCAAAAATTACAGTACAGACAAAAAAATAAACTCAATATGTTATTTATTTAACTTGTTTGAAAATAAAATCCATCCGCCGTTCCTTACGATCAGCAAAATGATTAATAACTAATTCATTGATGTTTAGTGTTGATGTCAGTAATTCTTTTTCAATGGAACACATTGAAAAACAATTACTGTTACACATGTCCGTAGTATCAGAAAAGCAGAAAAGCGAGGAGGTATATCAAATGTATTAGGAGTAGATACTACTGTGAATATAGAATTCTATATTCACGATATAGTGTGGCTACTACTTTGAAGATGGCGCCACATTTATTGTGTTTTACTCCTAATACATTTGATATACCTCCTCGCTTTTCTGCTACCCTGATACTACGGACGAAATTTCAAATGAATGTGCAGTGAGTGTTTCGGTTTCAGTTACTTGAAATATTCTTTCTTGACAGAGTAAAAAAGTCTGTCTAGACATAATTTAAGACATTATCTGCCGCCCAGATTCCGTTTATAATTTAAAATTACCTTAAATGCAGAGAATAATTTTTTTTAATTTAATTCTTTTAAATTTATCTGGGTAAGTCTACATTTGAAATTTCTTCCGTAATATCAGGGAAGCAGAAAAGCAAGGAGGTATATCAAATGTATCAGGAGTAAAATAAAATATATTTACCTGTTGGCTCCTCTGCTCTCCTTGACAATACGGACGAAATTTCATATGTGCAGTTTTGCTAATTGGTCATGCTTAATGACCATTATTATAATAATAAGGAGTTAATTATATATATGTTTTATCAGTGCTTCATTTACTGCGTTCGGTTTTTACATAGTTGACGCAAGGAAATTTTATGGGATTTGTTGTCACGTGACACAGATTAATTATGTTCCTCCCTCATTTCCGAACGGACAGACGAAAACATAACCTCAGAAAAAAAATTTGACCATTTGACAGTGATTTGATGTTTACATCGCCAAAAAACCGTGCAGCGTTTTAAAATTGAATAGTGCCGAAAATGAATGCCAGAGTAATTGAAAACGTAATTCATTTTGGATATGAGTTGTTTTTTTTAAATGACGATGATGACGACGAACGACTAGAAAAAATCGCAGAAATAGAAAATTTTGCGGAAGAAATAGTCCCCAATTTTGCAGATCACCAATTTAAACAACATTTTAGAATGAGTCCAACTACTTTTGAAGATTTCTTAAGAAAATTGCATGCAGTTTCATTCCAGGATGTAACGGTTGGTCATCCCAAATTGCTTTTAGAAAAACAGGCTATGATGTGCATATGGTATTTAGCAAACCTAGAAAGTTTTCGGTAGTTTATTTGTATCTTTCTTTTTTCAAGTATTCAAATTACAACTGAATTTTTAGGTCAGTTTCCAATAGGTTTGGAGTAAGTAAATCCACAGCATGGGATGTGTTAGCAAGAATGGGGCAACTTATTCTTAGAGTCAACAGAGTCTTTAAGATTATAAGTTGGCCTTCTCAACCAAAAGCCTTAAAAATTATAAATGCTTTTCAAAACATAAATGGATTTCCTGGTAAATGCATTCAGTGATTTAAAATAACATTTACATAGAAAGTTTTTTATGAATACTATCATTGCAGGTGTATTGGGATGCATAGATGGCAGTCACATTAGAATATTACCTCCCAAAGAAAATCACAATTCTTACATAAATAGAAAAAAATTTCATTCAATTTTATTGCAAGGTGTTTGTGATGATGAAAAACTGTTCATTGACGTGTTTGCAGGACTACCAGGTTCTTGTCATGACGCCAGATTATTTGAAATTTCAGACCTCCACGAAAGAATTAATAATAATTCTGTAGAATTCCCAAATGATAGCCATGTTATTGGAGATTTAGCTTACACTTTAACAAAAAGTCTCATAGTAGGCTTTAAAAACTTTGGAAATTTAACAAATCGTCAAAGAAATTTTAATAATAAACTTTCTCAATTGAGAGTGAAAATTGAGCACGCCTTTGCACTTCTAAAAGGACGATTTAGAAGGCTGAAATACATGGAAACAGTTAGACTAGATTTGATTTGTATGTTTGTCATTGATGCATGCATTTTACATAATCTTACAATTTTAAATGGTGATTCACCAGATGATGTTATGAATGTCCGAGAAGAAATTGATGAAGAGAGGCGGAATGGAGTTCTTGAAGATGCAGAAATGAATGTAGAGAGAAACAGGGGAGTAGCATTTGAAAAACGAAATTTTATAATGAACATTTTACATATGCAATAAACGTTACAAAAATACTTGTTATTTTAGTATTACACTTTTGTATTTCGTCAAAGTGGAGTTAAATAATAATGGAAACTCAAAATAATTTCACAAAATAATAAAACTAAAGTGTCTGTTATAAAGTGAATATAAGTATCAAACAAAATATTATAACATGATT
Organism: Amphimallon solstitiale; assembly: GCA_963170755.1. Classification (NCBI taxonomy): domain Eukaryota; kingdom Metazoa; phylum Arthropoda; class Insecta; order Coleoptera; family Scarabaeidae; genus Amphimallon; species Amphimallon solstitiale. The sequence continues at coordinate 23,809,030 of OY720682.1, forward strand.
ATAAAAAAAGAACTATAAAAAAAAAAATAATTTCTCATAAAATAAATAGAACTATAAAACATAAAAAAAAAAAAAAATATCAGAAAATAATGAAATTAAAAACAGTTTCTCTTAAAAAGTAAATATAAATATATGTAAAACAAAATAGTAAGATGCAAATCCTCAATTTTCTCCATCTTTTTGTAGCCCATTCACTAGTTTTTCGAAAAGAACAAGATATTTGTCTTGTCTAGCCATCTTTTCTTTATGTCTTCTTTCAACAGCATTTTCTATACTTTTGCGTTTTTTACTAAAAGTACTCTGAAATTCAGAAGTAGAGGGCAAGGTGGAAGAAGCAGAATCAATATTGGAGTCTTCCTCATGTTCTAAAAGCACTCTGTCAGATTTGAAAAAACTTTGCATTTCGCATATCTTACCTTTTGTTCCATTTTTTATTAACCCGCTAAAACTGCTACAAATTGCAACTGGATTGATTTCTGGTTTTTTGTGTAAAACAGTGTCCATCATTTCTAAAAAAAGCCAGTCTTTTTTACTATTGCCGGAAGTACTATTATGTTTTTTCACTTTTTTATAACTTTCAACCAGCCCTTTCCATTTTGTATCACATTGTTGGGCAGTTATAGTAATTTTCATTGTCTCGGAAAGCTTGTCTGCTATTTTTTTCCATACCAATTTTTTGATAGATTTCTGGAATTCATTATCGAATTCCTGAACCAAATTAATTAATGAACAAGTATTTTGATAAGACCATATTTTTGCTGTTGTCTCTGAAAAAAAGAATTTCCACATTGGTGAGAAAAAAATTGTATACGAAATATTGCTTAAATTTCTTTTTTTAAAACAAAGAAAAAGATACTAACCACTTTTATTTGGACTGGTTTCTGTGTTTTCTATTTCTTCTTCTAATTCTACTACTTGATAAAGTTTAGCTGAAAATAACAAAATAGTTTAACAAAATAGCATTTTTCTTTTATTCTAATTCATTGAATACATTATCGACAGTTTTACTTACTTTGGGGATTCAAATATAAAATTTGGCCGTTTTCCAACTGAATTAAATTCTCCATTTTGTCACCGCAATAATGTTATGGTTAACACCTTTTGCGTTTCGCGCCTTTCAAGCCCTACCACACCCGATATATCTGAAACCTCGGTTAAAAACTAGCGAGCAAAAAGACGTCCTCTCTTTACTTCGTCTGCCAATTTCCGAACGCTGTGAGCAACTGTCAACTTTCTTTTTCGTAATAAACGAACGGTCAAGAGCATCGTAGATGATTAAAATGTAAAAAACGAACGCGACTATATAATCCCAATACAATTATAAATTACTATGACATGACTATTTTCATAAATTACGCTTTCTTAAAAGAATGTGAATTTGAAAAATAATTATGCTCGACATTTAAAGTAATTTTAAATTTTAAACTGAATCGCCAGTGAAATATGACTTAATTCTGTGTAGACAGACATTTTTTAATCTGTCAAGATAAAAATGCAAGCGGACATCCTTTGTATTTGAAATTTCGTCCGTAGTACCAGGGCAGCAGAAAAGCGAGAAGGTTTATCAAATATATCAGGAGTAGATAAATATATTGGCGCCATCTGCACAATAGTAGCTGGACTATATCCTAAATATAGCTACTATTGTGAATATAGAATTCTGTATTGTTTTACTCCTAATACATGTGACTATAAAATTCTATATTCACAATATAGTGTGGCTACTACTTTGAAGATGGCGCCACATGTATTTTGTTTTACTCCTAATACATTTGATATACCTCCTCGCTTTTCGACCACCCTGATACTACGGACGAAATTTCAAATGAATGTGCAGCGGTTCGGCTTCAGTTACTTGAAATATTCTTTCTTGACAGATTAAGAAAAGTCTGTCTAGACAAAATTTAGACATTATCTGCCGCCCCGATTCCGTTTATAATTAAAATTACCTTAATTGCAGAGAATATTTTTTTTTAAATTCAATTCTTTTAAGAGAGCGTAATTTGCGAAAATACTCTCAGTTAATACTTTAACAATATATGTATAGTTGTAATAAAAAAAAAATATTATAGAGTTACTATAACCACCTGGTATGATATCTCAGCATTTAACAGGTGATATTTCGTCCCTACTTTCAGGTAAGCTGAAAACGAGGTGGTATATCAAATGTATCAGGGGTAAAATAAAATATATTATCTCCTCGCTCTTTTTCTTGCTAAATAAAGGCTAAACCTAATTAAGGTAGGCATTATCAGCCGCGATGCCGTTCATAATTAAAAATTACCTTAAGTGCAGAGAATAACTATTTCTCAAATTTAAATTCTTTTACAAAACTGTAATTTACGAAATTTATCTCAGTAATTAGTCTACATTTGAAATTTCGTCTGTAGTATCAGGGGAGCAGAAAAGCGAGGAGGTATATCAAATATATCAGGAGTAAAATTTAATATATTGGCGCCATCTGCACAATAGTAGCTGGACTATATCCTAAATATAGTTAATATTGTGAATATAGAATTCTATATGTTTTACTCCTAATACATGTGACTATAAAATTCTATATTCACGATATAGTGTGGCTACTACTTTGAAGATGGCGGCACATTTATTTTGTTTTACTCCTAATACATTTGATATACCTCCTCGCTTTTCTGCTACCCTGATACTACGGACGAATTTTCAAATGAATGTGCAGTGTTCGGCTTCAGTTACTTGAAATATTCTTTCTTGACAGACTAAGAAAAGTCTGTCTAGACAAAATTTAGACATTATCTGCCGCCCCGATTCCGTTTATAATTAAAGTTAAGTTAAATGCAGAGAATATTTTTTTTTGAATTCAATTCTTTTAAGAGAGTGTAATTTGCGAAAATACTCTCAATTAATACTTTAACAATATATGTATGTATAATTGTAATAAAAATAAAAATATTTTAAAGTTACTATAACCACCTGGTATGATATGTCAGCATTTAACAGGTGAAATTCGTCCCTAGTATCAGGCAAGCTGAAAAACGAGGTGGTATATCAAATGTATCAGGGGTAAAATGAAATATATTATCTCCTCGCTCTTTTTCTTGCTAAATACCGTCTGTCTAAACCTAATTAAGGAAGGCATTATATGCCGCGATTCCGTTCATAATTAAAAATTACCTTAAGTGCAGAGAATAATTATTTCTCAAATTTAAATTCTTTTACGAAACTGTAATTTACGAAATTTATCTCGGTAATTAGTCTACATTTGAAATTTCGTTCGTAGTATCAGGGCAGCAGAAAAGCGAGGAGGTATATCAAATATATCAGGAGTAAAATTAAATATATTGGCGCCATCTGCACAATAGGAGCTGGACTATATCCTAAATATAGCCACTATTGTGAATATAGAATTCTATATTGTTTTACCCCTAATGCATGTGAATATAGAATTCTATATTCACGATATAGTGTGGCTGCTACTTTCAAGATGTCGCCACATTTATTTTGTTTTACTCCTAATACATTTGATATACCTCCTCGCCTTTCTGCTACCCTGATACTACGGACGAAATTTCAAATGAATGTGCAGTGTTTTGGCTTACGATCAGCAAAATGATTAATAACTCATTCATTGAAGGTGTTGATGTCAGTAATTGTTTTTTAATGGAACACATTGCTAAGGCACATAGTCTGCTTTCCCGCATGGTATTTCTAGAAAATGTTTTTATTCTCTTCAAAGTAGAAGAACACCGTTCACTTGATTTTTTCTAATTTGCACGCCCCCAGAGATTCGCAGAATAGCATAAGACTATTTACAAAATCTTTCGCCAACATAGTCTCGACATATTATCAATAACAAACCTTTATAACAGTTGTACTATTCCACCTTGGAAGTAAATTACAATAGTAGCATCAGAAAACTTATCATCCAACTCTGCTTAACAATTTATATTGTTAATTAGTAAATAAAATGTTTTAGCATGTGTGCTTTTTATTCTTTGTACAATTTCTATTGCACATGTTTGTTACATTAAAGGCTTACATTTTGACATTTAAATATAATTTGATTCCATTTTAGCGTGCGATAAAGAAATACTTTTCCAACTAAAAGCGATGTCGTAAAGTGAACTTTATAGCACCGAAATAGAAAAAAGCATTTTGCACATTACACCCGCACAACCAGTCTGGTAAACTGTAAGAGCTTCTGTTGAATTTTCTCGTCACGGTTTTATTAGTTTTCAAATTGTGATCTAGTTTAATCAATAAATCTGGTCTAGGGAAACCTAGATTTTTTAATTCTGTCTTAATGTTACTAACGCAATTCATAGTTGCATTTGCACCGATAGAAATTACAACATACACTCACCGCTGTATATTACATACTGGACCGCAACCCGGACCCGGCACCATAGAGTAGTGCCCCGCTGCCTACATGTATACGCGCGCTACCCGCGCCAGTTTCATCGCTCGATTTCTAATACAGACGGGGCAGTCGCGCGTGATGCCCCGGAGCCTACGTCAGACTGCGATTTTTAAACGCGCTGAAAAGACGGACTGTTACTTCCGAAAACATTATTTGTCATCAAACAAATCAGAAAAATTACATGCAAATTAGGTATTTATAATTAATTTATCTGTTAAAAGAAATTTGCCACGCGGGGGGGGGGGGGGGCAGTACCCCGTTGCCCTCCCTGCAGCAGCCGCCACAGCTGGAAATTATTGTACAAGAAAAGTGCAGAACTTATTATCATGTGAGCGTTTCAGTAAAAAGTTGTATTAAAAATCAATTCCTTAATCTTGCATATACGTATGATCAGCTGGCTGGCGTTCAGGAATTTGGTATATTAGAGTTAGACAGTAGGTACTAAATCTGAGAGCACAGCATCTGAAAGAATGAGGTGCGAGAAAATTACCATCACGTAATTTTATACCCAAATTTGTCCAAATTAAGTTTTAAATACTGTATCTTCTTAATAAAGTAAGTAAAAACGTTACTTCCGGTCCAAATTTTGCATTTTTGTAAACAAAGGTAATGCCAATTTCAGTCCCAAGTACTTTTATGTTCTCCAGCAAATCTGTATAGAATGCATAGTTTGCGATATATTTGTAAAAACAGCTATGTGATAAGAGCAAAAGTGTTACCTCCTGTCCTAATTTTGAAATCTTTCTCATATAAAAAGTGCTCAAAATCGAGCTATAAATACTTGTACTTTATAAATCTGTATAGAATGCATAATTTGCAAGAAGCTGCTATTAGATAAAAGTGAAAGTGCTACATTCGGTCTAAATTTTGTTATTTTGTCATAAACAAATCATTCAAAATAAATATTTTTCCTTTTATATTACCATATCTCTCTAGAAATCATGACTCACAAAATATTCGAAAAATACTATTTTTCTTTAAAGTCCTCCTGACACGATAATCTTTAATGTACATTTCTGTCAATTTTTGAAGTAATGAAAAAATTGACAGAAAAATTTACACAAACATTGATGTTGAATTTTCCTGTATGCTGGGCTTTTAATTTTTTCTTCAAATTTTCTATTCGCGCATGCGAGACTCTGTTAAAAAGACTATATGATACGAATATTGTCATATTTTGAAATTTCGTTTACGATATTAGTACTTGCACGTACTATTATTACTGCAATGGAAAGCGAATGTTTGCTATTAGCTAGCGCTACTACAGTTCAAGCGATTGCCGCGCTTCTGTTAAAAATAACACGAACGAAAAACGACGCAAAACAGGGAGCAGATCATGGTTATAGAGACGGAAATTTGGTAAGGGTGTATTAAATCTCTTAAATAATGAACTGTTGACTGAGCATATATCAGCTTATAATAATTTTTTTAAATTAAATAATGCGCAGTATTCGAAATGTTATTATCTTCTTTAATTAAAAGAGAAATATCGGTTGTTTATGTTCGGGCGTACCTTTTTCAATTGATTTTTGGTTTCCTCGAAGGCTTTCGGTTAAGCATATTTGTTTCTGTATTGTAAGGATTTTATAGCATAAAGACAAGATCTATCTTTATATAAATCTATCAACTCCTCCACCTGTTCAAGAGAACATGATATGCCGGCACAAAAACAATACAATTATTTTAATTAAGTTAATAATACGTTAATTCCTGTAGACAAATTGTACTTGTTTTAATTTCTTCTTATCGCTCGATGATAAATTTTGACAGTAGCAAGTGGATAATCTTTGTACGTTGTACCAATACAAGGTGTCATAGTTGTAAGCAATTTCAAGAGAAATGCATTCCACTTTTGCGCAGAAAAATGATGAAACATAAAACATTTCCTATTTATTTAATGTATTTAATAAATGAAGAAAAAAATATCATTCTTTTATATGATACTTTCATTTTTTCGTTACTCCAAAAATTGACAGAAAAATGTTCATTAAAAATGATCGTGTCAGGCGGACTTAAGGGCCTAATTCCTGTAGAAATTTTGAAAAGATTTTTATGAAATTCTTCTCAAATTTTATTTATTTAAACATTCGCTCAGCAGTATTGATCAGAGATGTTTTAGGAGTTTTAATATGCAATTTACGTGTAGAAATTATTTTGACCCAACTTTGCAAATTTAATTAGACACATTTTTATTACACATTTGACTGATTGAAATGGTCGTAGTGGTAGCAAAAAAAAAAATGAGGTGTGGCCACCACACGACTTTCTTATACGTATGAGCGTTTCAAATTACAGAATTTTATGAATTTTTTTACAGAAATTATTCAAAATCCTATTCTAAGTACTTCTATTCTCTTAATAAATTTCTATAAAATGCATACTTTGCAAGATATTATCAAAAAAGTGCTCCTCGCTAAGAGTAAAAGTGCTACTTCCGGTCCGAATTTTGAAATTCATATATACAAAAAATATTGCAAATCTAGTTCTAAATACTTTTGTACTCTTGATAAATTTATATATAATGCATAACTTACGACATATTTGCAAAAAATCGCTATTCGATAAGAGTAAAAGTGGTACTTCCGGTCTGAATTTTGAAATTTTTTTTATACAAAAGATATTGAAAATTATGTTTTAAATACTTTTATATCCATAACGTACTAGCCAAAAAGGCATGACTTGCGAAATATTCGCAAAAAACTGATTTTCGATAAGAGTAAAAGACCTACTTCCGGTAGGAATTTCGGAAAACTTGTTAGATAAAATTATACTCAATTTTAATTTTAAGTATATATGAATTCTTTATAAATTTGTTAAAGCTTAGTAGTTGACGAAATATTGGCAAAATTCGATTTTTTCGCTGAAGTAAACTGCTACTTCCGGTCTACCGATTTTACTGAAAAACTAGTCAGATCTCAAGAGGAAGATTATACACGTAAATACAAAATTTGGAATTGATATCTACAGCGGCTTGACCGCTAACGTGGTCACACACACAGAGAGAGAGAGTCACAGAGACACACACACACACAGAGAGAGACACAGACATTTTTTTAAAACCACTTTTTCGGTATCAGGGGACTTCAAAACGTGGACATCTGCAAAAATCTCGAGGTCGAAAATTTTCATCATCACAATACTTCCTTATACTACGTATAAGAAAGTAAAAGGTAAAGAAAGCAGAAAAAACACAATAACCTCGACTTCTCATCACACCTTCTTAGGTAGTGTACTGGTTTATTTGCCTTAGTTTTTGAAGTTAGTTATTTCTTTTAAAAAATGTCGTTCTATATTATCGTAATTTGTCCGATTTAACCATTGCGTCAACCAGCGACCAGACTTGGAGACCCGACCTTGTGAAATCTAGCCTTATGTCACCTAATTTCATCTGACGGTAAGAGATTAAAATAACTTTTGTTTTTTTTTTTTAATATTCACAAAGTTTTATTGGATAATTATACAGATATACTTTATAGAATTATTGCGAAAATTAATGAAATTAGAAATAGTTCCTTACTGCAAAATAGGTTGTTGAAAATTTCAAAATATTTTATAATTTATTGAGGGTATTATTGTTGCTAATTTATGGAATGTATATTTATTTTAAGAATATACGAAAAATTAATCTATTTCAAATTAATTTGGGCACAATTATAGTATTAATGGACAAGGCCCATCCTAAATCTCAAAGTTTAAATATAATTTCTGGTTGAGTTATTTAACTCAACCAGAAATCCATCAACATTTGGTAGTAATCTATTTTTTCTTAGTAATTTTGCAATTAAATTATATAGAAAAACAAAAAACAATAGCGCAAATTGATATAACTACTAGCTGATAAAAACTCAAAATATTTAATTTAAAACTGCTTAAAGATGATAATCACTATAATAATTAGCTATTGTAATATTATTAGTTCCGCAATTACTTAAATACTCAGTGCTACCTGCAAACAAAAAACTAAGTAACTAATCCATATCATTATTTATTTAACAATGGGTCTAACATCAGGTGTGCCACAAGAAGTAAACCTTGGACCATTACTATCTATTTTTTTAATAAACATTGTTTTCACAATTTTGTTTTACATCTACTTATGCAGAAGATTATTAGTTCTCTGAATACAAACTTACGCTTAATTTTATAAATTCTACTATGTTTGTTACACTGAAAAGCTATTTTTTTTTTCAATTTCTCTATATGTTTATGATTGAATAATCATAAAATTATAAATATTGATGTTCTTTCTGACTCTATAATATTATGTTTGTACAACAATTGACTGAGTAAATAAAATAATTCAGCATCTGAAACATTGGATTTGTTACGTGAACTACAAAGTTTTCCCATACGACAAATACATTAAAAGTCTCCTACTTCAGTTGTGTTGTTGGCGTGTTGGATTATGCAATAGTTTGTTATTTTTTTTTAATCAATAAGTTATGTATATAGGTATATACATACATATTACATTCATCGGAGTATTATATAGAAATACATAAATCTACACACTCGAGGAGGATTTGTATTCTAAACTGATTTCTGACAGACGAGCGAGAGATGTAAAAGTATATGTGGAACATCTGGACAGAATTTGCATCTCATTTGTGCCAGCCAAGTGTTGATACAGCAGGATAAAACTCTAACGTATCTATACATCTAAGAACCAGCAGAAACTTAATAATGTTATGAAATCTAGACGGAGAACGAGAATTCTGCACCGTCTACACAATATTTTGTTATATAAGATTACTTATATATCTTTTCAATTCAATAGTTAATTTATGTAATTTTAAAAGGACATGCTAATCTTTTTAAATCGAAACTATTTCAATACAACTGCCTATCCTTGCTTCAGACAAATCAAAAGAAATTGCCCAAATAAGAGCAATTTCCTTCAAATTTTAATACATTGCAACCAGCTCGCTCATGAAACACAGAAAGTTTTGAGAAATAAACTCGTTTCCACGCTGAAACGATGCCAAAATGTCGAAATACGTATCAACTATTGGAGGGTAATATAAAAGATATAATAGATTTTCAAGCATCAATACTGATATTGATAAGTTAATAAGGGCATCTTATTTTATACCTTGTCTCCGAATAAGAAGAACTGATTTAAATATGTTGTCAAAATGGTAAATTTTTTTAATAGATTCCATAAGTTTTACCGCAGGCAAATTTCTTTCGTCATCTGCTCTGCAAGAGTGCGGTTTCTATTTATTACACGACAAAAAAAAATCTTGAAAATCTTTAACCCTTTAAGTGCCAACTTGGAAAATTTACCATAACAGTTTTGTTTTAGATGCCATTTATACCTTGTCTCAGATCTTAAAGGCGTAATTTATATATATGACCCCAAAATCGTACATACTTTTAAGAAGTTTTATTGGTTCCTGCTTATGCCATTGGTGTGCGTAAAATCATTTCCACTGACACGAAAATACAAGATCATATGCTTTCGTGTATATATATTAATAGAGCATGTTATGAAACCTATCTTCATCTTCAATCATATAGCACATCACTTCCTACCATATTATTTTTATTACTATATTATTTATTTTAAGAAAAGTTTCCTTTATTGCTTCTATTTTCTTCTTCATACACAAAGTCGTAATATATGTGATATAGAAAATTAAAAATCTTCTAAATTTGGATAACTAATAGTCGGAGTGCCCCAATAACAAAAGAAATCCTAATGGTCGTAATTTTTATCTTTGAGGAAGGCAGTTCTTTTCTGCTTCTCATTTGACATCGTATGGCAATCTGTTCTTCTACTTTCAACGTTTCGTCCTTTATCTAACAGTCTTTGAGATGTAATCTTTTAACTTCACCACAATGTAGCTTTAGACTGGTTTCTGGTCTAGACTTTCACGCTCAAAATATTTAGCAGTAAATATGTGCATAATATTGTAACGTTTTCGGGTTCCAATAAACAACTCGTGCAATTATTTATTTAAAAACAGTCTGTATATTTATGTAACTTAAAATTATTTAACAATATAAATATATATAACTAAAGTATCACACTTAAACTACTATTAATAAATTAAAATTAACACTTTTATTTATTTACTACTACTAATATCTCTGTCCGTATTTATTTATATAACAGTTCTATTTATATAAGACGGCACTACTATATTTATTTATTTGGCTACCACTATTTATTTCCACTGTTCCCACGAGACCACTCGAGACTACCGAATTACTCCGCGATTCCTTCTCCGCATGAATGAATCCCGGTGACCCAGTCGCCTTATGTACACATGCATGAAATGTTCTCGAACAGTACCAGTAAATTCGGCAATATACCAGTGGAAATCTAGACTTTTTCTTGCTTACGTCGCACATCTGTGAGATGACTCACTGCATTTACGATATTTACCAGCCGAGAGAGAGATGATTTATGGCGGTGTGTAAATAAGAGCGTTTTTATACGTTGCCCGGTCTGCCCCTTTTTTGCGTGTGACAATTTCGTTTTTATCGCGGCGAGAGATCTGATTCTTTTATTTAATGTAAACACATTTCGTTACAATATAATTGAATAATAACTTCAGTTACACTCAACTGACTTGTCTTTCAAGATAATCCCATTTTAAAACCAATATCCCTTTATATTAATGCAAGCTAGGGAAGTTAAATCAGGGGAGCGAGCTGGCCATTCAATGGAGCACCTACGTCTTATCCAATGTTTTGGAAAACATTATCCAAATAATTCCTAACTTCTAAACAGTAATGTGGGCCAGCTCCAACTTGTTGAAAGTATAATTGCTCTTCCCATATTTCATTCAAGTTAGTTCTTCCAAAAACTGTAGGTACTTAGACCCATTTACATTTTCCTGAAAGAATATTGGGCTAATTACTTTGTTATTAAGATTTCCAGCCCATACATTAACTTTGGGGCTATTATGTGTTGCCCTACCGGAAAAAGTTGGGATTTACATAGATACAATTTCAACAGTTGTGTCTATTCACGAAACCGTTTAGATAAAAGCAACTTTTATCACTGAAGCAAATACTTCGCAAAACATTTCCATTCTGCCGAATCATATCTGTCAGTAATTCACAAAATTCGACTCTTGGTGAAGTTGAATTTTATATGGGTGCATTTTGTTTAATTATAACATCTTATAGCAGGTTGATTTTGACACTTCTGAAACTTCGGATAATGTTCTCAACGAATGCTCTTGACTAAATTAATAAGCCCAATAACTGCTAGTTGCGTAGTTTCATCTAGTACACCACGATTATTCGTATTCCGTTTTTTATTATTCACAGATCGAGTTTAAATATTTCTATTAGCGTTCTTACATTGGATGGTTTTCATTAAATAACGTCGCTGCTTGGGAATCATTTTTGTTTGCAATCCCATATAAAATCACAATTTCACTGCTCTCTTTCAGAGAAAACCATTTCAGCAAAAATGCCGAAGCTTTAAGAACAATTTTACAAGTAATAATGAAACACAAAAGGCACAATTTTGACAATTCTAATTCAAAACAAACTACTTCCATGATTTTCCGAAGTTAATAATTCCAGATATCAGAAACTTTTAACTTAAATATTTCATAAATTTCTTCATGTAAGTAACTAGTTTTTTCAATAGGAATACGAAGAAAATGTTGTGTTCTTTCTAAATCAACCAAAAAAAAAAAACAGTTTCATCTAAAACTTTGTAGTGGGGGTGGCCAGCGGCGGCGAGTGACCCGATGGGGCAGTATGAAATACAGTGATCATTGTCCCCCTATATCCTAATCAACCATCGAAAATTTCAAGCTATCGCCTTCAAAAACACTCTTTGTTTAATATATATCAACCACATATTAAAATTAATATAGTTATCCTGAATGAAATAAGGATTTTCCATTGTTACCGGCGCTTCGTCACAATATGTGTTTCAAGTCGGTAGAAGTTTAACATGTAAATTATGTTTCCTTCTGTTAAAAGAGAGAGAATTAAGAAATTAATCTCTCACACTTGCAAAGATCACTTTCGTTTGTATAATTACACAAACTCGAAAAGTACAAGGAACAGACGCCATCTATCGGACTGATGAGCGGTGGTGAGACGAACAGTTAATTTTTGATAATGGTGTAACTCTTTTCCTTAAGTTCCTTAATTAATTAAAAGATTAAATTTTCATATAAGCCCCTAATTCAAAAATCCGTGCGTATGTATATATACGTATGTACGATTTATGTACATATATATATATATATATGAAGAGAGTTCCAATGAGAAACCCCAATTAATATTGTTAAAAAATTGTAAGGGATTAAACCCTATTACCTCAAATTCTAGGGTTTATCATGAAAGTTTAAAAGGATAATCTTCTAAATAATTGAACACGAGTTAAAACAGGTATTAAATACCTTTTACTTTAACGTATTCTAACTTTACCATAAAGGTTTCTGTAGACTAAAAATGTCTAAGTCGTACGGAATAGTGTGCAATTTTGCGAGATTATTAAATTATTACTACGAAAGGTTGTATTTACAATTTGAAATGAAAGAAGACACGATATCCTGCAAGCCAATTTCGGAAAGTGTTCGGGATAATGTTTGAAATATCCCGAGCTTGGTGTTGTCTTGACATCAAAGGATTTTTGATATTCGCAGTTAAGAAGGCAGAGAAAGCTCAGAAAACACTCCGCATTCTAGATTTCACGTTTTCTTCGTTTTCTTTTTTTGGTAATATTTTAAACATACAGATTAATAGAAAAACTAGAATACACGAAATAATTTATTTCAAATTAAAATTTAATATATTAAATTTATGATAAAACTTATAAGATAATCTTTCAATGATTAATTTCTTTTCTGCAGTTGATGAGGGTTTCAATATATTTTTAATAAAAAGAAGAATATGATTTATTCTTATCATTTACGTAAAAAGCATTAGTATAAAACAAATATAAAATGCAAACGAAATATCTAGTCTCAAATCAATAAACCTAAAAATATAAAGGTGTGGCCACCACACGACTTTCTTATACGTATGAGCGTTTCAAATTATACAAAATTGTTTTAAATAGTTTTATCTTCTTAGAAAAATAAGCCAAATTTTAAAATTTTTCTATACAAAAATTATTAAAAATCGTATTATAAGTTCTTCTATTCTTTTAATTAATTTCTACATAATACATACTTTGCGAAATATTCGAAAGAAAGTGCTACTCGCCAAGAATAATAGTATTACCTCCAGTCCGAATTTTGAAATTTTATTTATACAAAAAAATATTAGAAATCTAGCTCTAAATATTTTTATACTCGTAACGTACCTGTCTAAAAAGCATGATTTATAAATATAAGAGTAAAAGACCTACTTCCGGTAAGAATTACAGAAAACTTTCATAATAAAATTCTTCTTAAATTTAATTTTGAGTAGATATGATTTTTTTATAAGTTTGTTTAAACTTAGTAGTTGACGTAATATTGGCAAAATTCGATTCTTTCACTGAAGCAAACTACTATTTTCGGTCTGCCGATTCTTCTCAAAATCTAATCAGATCCCAAGAGGGAGATTATACTCGTAAATACAACATTTAGAATTAATAGCTATAGCGGTTTGATCGCTATCGTAGTCATACACACACAGAGACAGACAGACACAGGTAGACAAACATTTTTAAAAAAAACCACATTTTCGGTATCAGGGGACATCAAAAATCTGGAGGTCGAAAATTTTCAACGTCACGATACTTCCTTATACTACGTATATGCAAATAAAACAGTTATATTGGTCTTCTGAGAAAGAATAATCACAAATCATATAAAAACATGCATTTATTTTATTTTATTTATTATTAATGTTAAAATCACACTTGTACAAAATAATGATGTATATACCGTATAAAAAGTGGTCCAAGAATGAATCCATGCGGAACTCCTCTTGTCACAGATTTACTAGTTTAACCTTTCCTTCAATAACAATGTCTGCGGAGAAGGTTTAATTCTGTGTTCTATCTTAGCAATTTTTACTCAACAGAACCATTCTATTTAAAATAAATTAACATAATAAATCCCTAGGACAGGCTATGTAATGTGTCTGTAATTGATTTACGCCGCCACCATTTGCATTTTAGCAATTTTTATGTTTTACAATTTCACAAAGATACATACACGTTTGGCCTACGATTTTCTTGCATGCGGCTTCCCGTACATAACACGAAAGGAGTTGCCAAACCGTACCTACCTAACAGATATACATACGAGAGCCGACAAGTAGACCTTCAGCGAAACCAAATTAAATTCAATCACAAAAATAATAAATCTGAAGGAATTCTTATAATATTAACTTAAGATCCACTTTTAAGAATATTACGAATGGGAATAATACATACAAATGAAGATAACAACTCCTGCAACATGCACACATGCATTATATTGCAATACAGGACTTTTAGCTCGCATGCAACGTAAAAACAGACCGAACCTGTATGTCCTCAATCAGATACCAGATGAAAATACTGAAGATAGATACTAAAGAACGTGACAAAATAAATAATTTTAACTTTCTAGTTGTTACAATAGTAATAAATTTTTCTTGCAAGGCTAAATTTTGTTTTTTTATGTTTTTAGCCCGAAAAAAGCGATTTCTCATCTTTACAGTTGGGGTGGTTAAAATGATCCGCATTGCCTATCATCACGTCTTAAATCGAAAACTCGGTAGTTACAGAAACAATCATCTTGTCCTTTACTTACTGACAAACAATATATTTCCTCGATTATCAAAAATAAAATAAAAGAAGTTTAGGAAAAAGAAAATTAGTTACATAAACTACAAATTTTTCATTAACTCCGCATTTTCTAGCTCGTGGGTCATTCTTCTCGCAGGAGAATATACGTACACACCCCCGCAATAATTACGTCCCAGTATTCACGCAGCGAGAGAGAAAAATTTGTGTGTAAAGTATTCGTTGGCATGCACGATGCAAAGTACAGAATGGCAAGAAAAAAATACACGGTGTAACCACGTAGAGAGGCATAAAATCCAGATTTATGAGGAATTTTCGCTAGGCAAGAAATCGGATGGGATTTTTTTGAAACCACAGCGTCAGCGTACGGCAAATTTCGAAGTTTTTGTTTTGAAACAGATCAGGAGAAATAATACTCAGCTTACGCTGGCTATATTTAAATTGCACCCAGTCAAAACGATATCAATAAGAATAATTAACATACTCAGTTATACTGGACGACTGTTAATATGGAAAAACGATCGTAAGTAAAACTAAATAATAATAATGAATATAAAAAAAAGACAGAGTGATCGGAATGTAAGAAACACTTTACAACATTAGTGCTTGAAATATGAATTTTATGGGAATTTATGAAGGTATTTGATTTAAATATTTTCTACAAACTTTTGTACTGATTTTCATAACTTTCGGTCATATGAAGTATCACTTGTTTTTTAATAACCACCTATACTTATACATCACGATTGGATCACGTTTCTTTTACTTCTTTGACAATGTCAGAATATAGTCAGTTTTTTCTTTGTTGAGAGTTAAACCTCACGGTCAACTATTAATGGCAGTCAATCTAAACATGGCTAAAATAATTTTTTGAAGTGAAAACTTCTATGGGGGCGCTGATGCATTGATTGTTGGGCACTGAACGAGACTGAAGCGTCACGCTCGGAATGTAACGCTCGTTCGGGTAAAGTCGGCTCGAGTCGAGTCGACTAAGGGAGCGAGAGAGATATAATTAACGCGTCTCTGCCGGTCTCTGCTATACTCGCTCGGCAACCGTTTCACGCTCGGCTTTGTATTATAACACTAACTAGCGGTATTTAATTTCAATTAAATTGAAATTTAGAATAAATTCGCGAAATATTGTATTTTATTTTATGAAAAATTCTTGTCCGCGTGCAGATGCGATCCCGAGCCGCCTGGGTATGCGACCGGCACGTTACCATTAGACCAGCGCGGGTACTCGTATGAGAATTATCATATCGTCTATTTGTATATATCCATGCGTACGTATGAATTTTTGAAGTGAAAACTTGATCAGACCGAGTGAAATGTACTAGAATAATGTATACACAATAATAATAAATATATATTTTTTAAATGTAATATAGAACGAAAATGGAAAATGTAAATGTAAATGAATATAGAACAAAAAAAAGTTGTATTTCGTATTATTAACCTCATGAAGTTTCACTTCTGCCGTGTTGTCTTAAGCACACTCATTTTTTTTTAATGACAATTGACACAAATCTACCAGCAGATATTGTCATTTTATAAAATCAATGTACCTAAAAGATAATTTATGATAGTTATGGCATAATGGTTCATCTGCTAAATATTGCACGTTGACAGAAACCGAATGCTACAGGCTTCTGTCAACGTACACAAGAAATTAAGCATTTCTTAGCCAAAAATAATATAAATGTAATGCTGATATTATAAGTCATTGTACACATAAAAGTAAAGGTAGAATCTCCAAGCCACTACAGTAACCGTAGAAGAAAGAATCTCTATCGTTAACATATCCGCGATATATTGCCCACTCAAACATAAATACAATAAAGCAGATTAGTTGAACTCTTTTAGTGCATTAAATAATACCATTTACTACCGGTGGAGATTTCAATACCAAGCATCGACAATGAGGATTTAAGATAACCAGAACTGATATCAGATAGTTACTAGCCATGCAAGAATACAACGTATATCACTTATCGACTGGTGGATCTACCTACTGACATACTGATAGAAGAAAAGTACGAAATTGGATAGATTTCTGTGCTATAGAAGGGATAAATATACAATAGAGTGAATGCCCACTGATGCCCACTCACCATTCATTGTTGAAATAGTAAATACACCTACTAAGGCAAAATTATGTGATGAAGCCACTAACTGGGGGCAGTCCAAACTAAATTAGGTGTAACAATTGACTTGCAGATACCCTTAAAAATGGTTACACTGCAGTTGTGGATTTAACAGCAAATATGCAAAACGTAGTTTGTGAAACAACAACAATAACATCGAAAATTGTTCCTTTACACTCAGACAGACAATTTCTCACAAATGGATTAGAAAAAAAATTGCAATTAA
Source organism: Amphimallon solstitiale (assembly GCA_963170755.1). Classification (NCBI taxonomy): domain Eukaryota; kingdom Metazoa; phylum Arthropoda; class Insecta; order Coleoptera; family Scarabaeidae; genus Amphimallon; species Amphimallon solstitiale. The sequence continues at coordinate 23,826,498 of OY720682.1, forward strand.
ATCGAACATTAGGGAATAACAGAACACTCAATAAAGCTCCCAAAGATTTGAAAAAACTAATTCTGGAATACAAAAAATAAAAGAATACAAACCGGCTTGGAAGATTTATCTCTCACATAAATAAATGAAAACGACCAAGAAAGTAAAAAGTTCTCAAACAGAAATACTACCAATTAAGAAATCTAATAGAGAGTGAACAATAATAAATAAAGATTAAGCTGGTACATTTTCTGAATATTTGACTAATATCTCCAAGCTTTTTGCTAGCAATACAACTATAGAACTGAAAAGCTTACTAAGGAAAGTCTTGACGCACAACAAGAACAAGAAGTTAAACAAGCTATAAATAACGCATTCAACCCAACGACAGCACCCGCTTTTGACCTAATTACTGGGAAGGTCTTAAAAGTATTGTCAGAAAAAGTTATAAATGCGCACACTCGGAAATTATTTGCAATTGTGAGATTTCGTATACTTTCCAAGTCTATGAAAAACTCCAAAAGTAATTCTGATTTCAAAACCTGGAAAATTGCTAGGGCAACTTATCGGCTATAGGCCGATAGTTACAAGTTATGTCTATGCTGTTCGAAGAAAGGCACTTAAGATCCAAAAAAACATAAAATAAACCCTGATCACCAATTCGGTTTTGAAAGCTATCATGAAATTATAGAATAAGGTCACAGGTTCATTAAAAAAGTAAACCAGGATAGATTTTACACAGGCATTTGATAAAGTCTATACGAGATCCGTATTACAAACTTGAAAAATGAGGGGTGGCCACCACCCGACTTTCTTAAACGTATGAGCGTTTCAAACTATACAATTTTAAGAATTTTTTTATACAAAAATTATTCAAAATCCTATTCTGAGTACTTATATTCTCTTAATAAATCTCTATAGAATGCATACTTTGCAAGATATTATCAAAAAAGTGCTACTCGCTAAGAGTAAAAGTGCTACTTCGGACCCGAATTTTGAAATTTCATATATACAAAAAATATTGCAAATCCAGTTCTAAATACTTTTGTGCACTTGATAAGTATATATAGAATGCATAACTTACGACATATTTGCAAAAAATCGCTATTCGATAAGAGTAAAAGTGGTACTTCCGGTCTGAATTTTGATTTTTTTTTATACAAGAGGTATTTAAAATTATGTTTTAAATACTTTTATACTCGTAACGTACATGTCCAAAAAGCATGACTTGCGAGATATTCGCAAAAAATTGATTTTCGATAAGAGTAAAAGACCTACTTCCGGTTGGAATTTCGAAAAACTTTTTTAAGACAATTTGTCTCAAAATTAATTTTAAGTACATATGAATTCTTTATAAATTACTTAACTTAATAGTTGACGAAATATTGGCAAAATTCGATTTTTTCACTGAAGTAAACTGCTACTTCCGGTCTACCGATTTTACTGAAAAACTAATCAAATCTCAAGAGGGAGATTATACACGTAAATAGAAAATTTGGAATTCATAGCTGTAGCGGTTTGACCGCTAACGTGGTCACAGGCACACAGACACACAGACATTTTTTAAAAACCACTTTTTCGGTATCAGGGGACTTCAAAACGTGGACATCTGCAAAAATCTCGATGTCGAACATTTTCATCATCACAATACTTCCTTATACTACGTATAAGAAAGTAAAAAGTATTCTCGCACCAGGTATGCGATGTTTTGAAGTATTACTTTGAACATCGTAATGAAATTTTGACGTTACATCCCATAGTATCTAGGGTACCCTAAGATAGTGTTGTAGGCCCACTTTATATTTAATATATACAGCTGACATGCCTAAGACCAAAATAACAACTGTAGCTACTATCATCCAATTTTTGTAAAAAAAAAAACATAAAATTTGACATTTCCAAAAATATGTTTGGGCAATAAATTTGAATCATTTTCATTTAAAATTCAATCAACAAGACATAAATAATTTTCTCAGCACCAGAACAACACGCTAATTTTGCTTATAAACAACGCTTCAGGGTTAATTATATGTTTATTGGTATTAGTTGCATCCTGAGTATTCGCAATTTGGACAAGAAGAAGCATAAGTTATTGAAATAACTTTTCCTTCGATATACAAGAAGCCGTCACAACCAGTGCCATTTCATCATTATTCTCAGAAAGGTCGATCACAAAATTTGAATATACTTTTAAACGCTTTGTTCGGTGACGCAATCAGAGGGGTATAAAGAACAAAACTTGTGCAAAATTTTTATTAGCGTACATCCAAAATATGTCAAAAATGTATAAAATATCTAGCTTTTGGACATATTATTTGATGAGCAGCAATTTCAATAAAAAAAAATGGGGATATTAGCTACTAAGGCTAATTGATTGCATTTCATTCAAATTCAAATCAAAAGAATTTTTGGAAAGCTATAATACATAGAAAATAATAATAACTTATTTAAAAAAAACATTGTAGTAATATATTAAATTATCTAATACAAATAACGGTAAATAAATATTATTACTAAAATTTTATCCAAATAGTCGTAGATAAATAATATTTATTGTACAAGTAAAAATTGAAATAAATTCAAATTGAGTTCAAAACAGTTTTATTCAATTTACTACAATTGTTTCACCCTACTAGGGCTTCATCAGGTGATGAATATTATAATAGGGTGTATAGTAGGGTGAAACAATTGTAGTAAATTGAATAAAACTGTTTTGAACTCAATTTGAATTTATTTCAATTTTTACTTGTAAATTATGGAGTTTCAACACGTATCTCCGTCTTCAATCAAATATTTATTGTATTTATCTAGAAATCATAATGAGTTGGTAATATATAGTAACATACTTTTCAATATTTCTAAAAAAAATATTTGAAACAAGTACATGCCTCGTCATGTTTTCTTGACGGTAAGTATACGATATATGTGAAACACACTGCATATATTGGACTTGGATCTTATTTTACCCCACATATTATACATTTCCAAACTCAACATCCGAGTAAATACGAATAAAAAGAAGAGAAAACACTAAAACACGCACGATTGACACAAACGATGTATTAAAGGCTAAAATAAACGAGAAAAGAAATGGCCAAAGCCATCCGGTATTGATTTAAACGTTACATTTCATAAATAACGAAACGATAATCGAGTTCCTTTTATTTTATTGTAGCATAAATTATGCACAACACTCTCATATTTTGTGCTTTTTTCAAGACGACGTGTAACCATCTTTTATTCAGAATGAAACAGTAAGCGATTACCAGTAAATAATTACTACAACGAGGTAAACATGTTTTAGGTGGGCGGTTAATTAGATGTAATAATGGAAGACTAACGATTTTGAATGAATATGAAGTAAGTAGAACAGAATAGTTGTTGGTTCTCTAAGATTTATTTCATTCAATTTAATTTCTTTTCGGAGATTTAAAATTGCTATCAATTATTTCAATTATTTTTTTAGTTCAAGGTTATTTCCGAAATGGTAATTAATTCATATATCCAAGAAAGGTGTGCGTTTACGTTCTAGTTTGTCTGGCACTAAAAGAATGAGATGAAAATATGTCAAAAATGTATAAAATATCTAGCTTTTGGACATATTATTTGATGAGCAGCAATTTCAATAAAAAAAAATGGGGATATTAGCTACTAAGGCTAATTGATTGCATTTCATTCAAATTCAAATCAAAAGAATTTTTGGAAAGCTATAATACATAGAAAATAATAATAACTTATTTAAAAAAAACATTGTAGTAATATATTAAATTATCTAATACAAATAACGGTAAATAAATATTATTACTAAAATTTTATCCAAATAGTCGTAGATAAATAATATTTATTGTACAAGTAAAAATTGAAATAAATTCAAATTGAGTTCAAAACAGTTTTATTCAATTTACTACAATTGTTTCACCCTACTAGGGCTTCATCAGGTGATGAATATTATAATAGGGTGTATAGTAGGGTGAAACAATTGTAGTAAATTGAATAAAACTGTTTTGAACTCAATTTGAATTTATTTCAATTTTTACTTGTAAATTATGGAGTTTCAACACGTATCTCCGTCTTCAATCAAATATTTATTGTATTTATCTAGAAATCATAATGAGTTGGTAATATATAGTAACATACTTTTCAATATTTCTAAAAAAAATATTTGAAACAAGTACATGCCTCGTCATGTTTTCTTGACGGTAAGTATACGATATATGTGAAACACACTGCATATATTGGACTTGGATCTTATTTTACCCCACATATTATACATTTCCAAACTCAACATCCGAGTAAATACGAATAAAAAGAAGAGAAAACACTAAAACACGCACGATTGACACAAACGATGTATTAAAGGCTAAAATAAACGAGAAAAGAAATGGCCAAAGCCATCCGGTATTGATTTAAACGTTACATTTCATAAATAACGAAACGATAATCGAGTTCCTTTTATTTTATTGTAGCATAAATTATGCACAACACTCTCATATTTTGTGCTTTTTTCAAGACGACGTGTAACCATCTTTTATTCAGAATGAAACAGTAAGCGATTACCAGTAAATAATTACTACAACGAGGTAAACATGTTTTAGGTGGGCGGTTAATTAGATGTAATAATGGAAGACTAACGATTTTGAATGAATATGAAGTAAGTAGAACAGAATAGTTGTTGGTTCTCTAAGATTTATTTCATTCAATTTAATTTCTTTTCGGAGATTTAAAATTGCTATCAATTATTTCAATTATTTTTTTAGTTCAAGGTTATTTCCGAAATGGTAATTAATTCATATATCCAAGAAAGGTGTGCGTTTACGTTCTAGTTTGTCTGGCACTAAAAGAATGAGATGAGTAAATTGCTGATATTAAAAATATAATTTGTAAAAGAAGGAAACAACCGTTAATTTTCCTATTTAGAGATACTTCAAAGCTTCTCTTTGAACAGTCGCACATAGGGGTATTTTATCCAGAAAACTGATCAAAATTCGAAAAATACAAATGAAGAAATTACAGGAAATGATCTATTAAACACGTAGTTATATAAGTAGCGAATATCGGCCTACAATTAAATCTCCCCTAAATGCAGCAGGTAGCTTGTATTTACTAGTGAACTGACTATCTTTGTAGTTATATGTATAAAACGAATAATTATTGTTTTTTACAAATTACGTACTTATTTATTTTGAGATGATTTGCGAAATAAACTGCTCTCTTTCTGTAATGGATTCTGCTGAACCTCAACAATAACCTTTGTTTTGTAATACCGTAGAAAATTAGTCTTCAATAAGTTAAGGAGATATTAAAGCTGTCGAGAAAACAAGATATTGAATTTATGAGTTTTTTTTACTATTGTTCAAGATAGAAATGTGAAATTTTCTGTACAACTCCAATATAGATATGAGTACACGGAAAGGTTGTCAGATTTTGTCATTTTTTGTCACAACCATCTATTTTTTTTATTCCAAATTAGAGTAACATGTACGTGTGTTTGTTTCTTGGTCAAAATCTGAAATAATTAAATGAAATTGATCAAAACGGATGTAATTCCCGTGTAGACCAATGTTTTCTTGTGAGATATAGCTTTTTGAATTGCGGAAAAAAGTTTAATTTGAGTAATTAAATTAAGAAATTCCGGAATGGTGCGGTACTGAATTATTTGTATTTCAGCAGCGCCTTCAGCTGTATTTCTTTTCTGTATTTGGGTGACGGAAAACAACACATTCATTTCAAATATATGAGAATGAGATGGCTTGCATTTGGCTCCTCCTTCGAGCCAACACCTCCAAAAGCGATTATAGTCAATTCCCAAATATAAATCGATTTTAATATCCCCTTAATAGAGCCAAAAGAATTTGACATGAATAACTCGAAATTTGGTTTATCCACATTACACGGCCGAATACGATTTTTTGAATCATTACCCCATTTGTTTTATAAAATCCCTACACAAAAATGACAGGTGAGACTGAACGCTGAGAAAGCGTCGATTAAGATTAGAGAGGGATGCGCAATCATTTTAGAAGTAATATCCAGTGGATATAAAATAAATGTTGAACAATTTTCTGAATAATGCAGTGATACCGCCAAATTGTATGAAGGGCTGTATTCACGGCACCCGATGTCTCCGAGTGTTCAGATATTAATTTATTGACCCCTTGTATTGCCCCATGCTGTCTTACCAATTGGAACATTGTCATAAGAAGAAGCTGACGCGAAGAATGGCAGTATTTCAACATTTATCACGAAAGTTCTCCAGAGACGATTCTCACTTCGACATATTAAACAGATTTCTGCTCGCCTCTGATCCGAATATACGCCTTTTAGCGAAGAAGCCCCGGCAATGCTACTGCTTCCATATGTGGAAAATGTAAGTGAAGACACCGAAGGGACAGGTACTGCAAACATCGTGAAGAAGTTCCTGAAGAAGATTAGACACCCTTGATGAAGGAGGTTCTATTTTATTACCTCTATTTATTGAAGTGTAAACTTCTATGGGCGCGTTGATTGTTGGCACTGAACGAGATTGAGCCGTCACGTTCGGTTATGTAACGCTTAAGTAGCCATGGTTACCAAACGAACCGTAAATTCGACAAAAATCGGCAAAACTGTGCAAAGAACTCCTCTCTGGATACGCGAAATTGAAAGCTGCCCTTTGGCATTGGTGTACGGGCGACATTGAAATTCCCGTCGACGGAGAGATTTTCTTCCTAAGTGGAGCGGTTGTAAAGATATGGGCTTTTAAAGAAGAGCGTGCACTCGATGTTTTAACAGCAAAATGGCTTACGTCATGACGATTCACGTGACAATCAAAAAATCCCGAGAAACGTCAAACTGACAGGCGAACTGAGTTGCACCACTGATTCACTTTTAAGCGTGAAATACGAAATTTTAAAGCTTGCCAGGTCTCATCAGGACTCGGGGTCTTAAGGAACCGACTTTTTGGGACCTTTTTTATGCTTATTTCGAGTCGGCAGTCGCACGCAATCGAAGGTACCGGTAATTTAAAGGTCGTTTGCAGAAGGATTTGGTAAGAAAAATGACCGTTTAAATGTGCACTTATATCAATGTATTCCGGACGGGCGAAATAGTTATTTACGAACCAAGTGCGGGAATACAAATTTCGCGAATGAGTGGCCATTTTTACAGCGCGAGCCGAAAGGCGAGCGCTTTATGGACACAGCTCATGATTTTATATATTTTAGAAAATATATAAAATCATGAGCTTACACGAGAATTAAGTTACGTAATGAGGTAATTAATGAAAATATTACAAAAATAAAAAGCTCAGGATTGAGCAGTGAGTAACACCAGAATCATGAAACATATTGCATAGAAATTTAATCATTGTGGTAAGTATACGTGAATAGTGAACTACATTCTTCCAATAAAATAATTGCTTTAGTATAAAAGATATCCAATGCAATAAAGGTAAAATGTCAAATTCAGACAAGAACATAGAAATATACAAATCTTGGAAATTTCATCTAGGACGAAATAATTCGTAATTTTAGATAAAGATTTAGGGATATTCTACAAATTCCCGTGCCCTACTTTCAAAAATATCTAATGAACAGATACATTTCCCCATAGTATTACTTCTTACTCGAAAAAAAAAAAAAAGAAACGGATATCACTTTTGTAACGCCATAGATAAATAATCAGTTTCTTAATAAATAATTCCGCACCTCCCGTTTGACGAGCATCTAAAGCGGGTGACAATAATTCACATCCCCAGAGTATACCCTTTATCCGGACCCACTTTCTGGGAAGTTGTTTGCCAGAAAGCCACTTGAGTTTCAGAGAGGCGACTGAAATTGTGTAAACTGTATGGGATACTGTCGAATACAGACTTAAAGTGGGAACTACTTCTTGTCGAGGACTTTCCATTACAAAAGCCGGGAGATATCGAAAATTGGAATTTCACGTTTATATGGTAATTAAAAGTTTGAATTCTGTGAAGTGGTTCAAGTATAAACATATCTGTACAAGGGAAAGTGGCAGAATTGAGCTATACCGTGTTAGGTGCAATAATATATTTATTTTCGCGCAGATTTGAAATAATTGGTATCCATCTTATTATTGTGAATGTAAATTAATATGATAATAATTCTGTTTAAAATTACACATAAATTAATAATTTAAGTAATAAATAGGCTCAAATATCTCAGATATCAATTGAGGGGCCTGGAAGTAAAACGGTTTAAGTTCACTTTTCTTGGTTTTGAAATACTTGACTCTAAACTTACTTTGATAATGTAAATTCCAGGATAAGGCTTCCAAACATATTTTTCGATAGTTATTTTGCTTACATGCACAAAAAGATGCTAAGGAAAAAAAGAATGTTTCAAGATTTTGTATTCAGTCTTATTTACTCAAAAATGTACTTAAACCATTTTGTAATTAATAAAAAAGTTTTGGTAAAACGATTTAAGTGCGAATCTATTTTATTAATCTGTATTAAAAAACTTAAACAACAATAAATTCCAATTTATTATTCATAATCTGAGTCCAGTATAACATTTTCTTCATCACTGTGATCAATATCTGGATCGGCTGTATTTTCTGATTGATGTGTTGAGGCAGAAGGAACTTCTCGTTGGCGTTCTTCGTCACTAAGAGGCACTTTTTTAGCTTGCCGCTTAGTTCCTTTCACTGTTTTACCATCATTTTTTAACGATTTATAAAATGTATGATGGAGTGGTGGAATAAAGTCAAGCAAGGAAAGCAAGTTCGTGTATTTAGCATATTTTATTTTTATTGAACTTTGGTGTAAAGACGTCAACATAGACCATCGGAAGGACGGACGTCCAACTTGAGAGTTTGCCATTGTGCATACAAAATATTCCATATCATTGTTTAGAGTATTCTTGTACTTAAATGATAGTCTTTCGTTTTTCTGATAGAGAAACCAGCAAATTTGTCTCCACTTTATAGAGTCACCATCAGTATTTTTTTTAGGGTCCTTCATTATGCGGTGAAGTGGTGAAAAAGAGTAAAAATCAACTCTAGTCATATTGTATACAATAAAATTTTTTTTGATGTGCCTTTTATAACATGTTGCCAATCTGATGGGACAAAAATTTGAGGAATTTGACGTTTTTTCTTCTCGATTAGACCAAAGCTGCGATCACATTCCATGTACGTGTGGCCAGGTTCTAGAAATTTATGCTGAATTTCGACAATATTGGTAGCTTGAACTATAAAACTAAAGAGCTTACAAATATTTTTATTCTTATTTTGGCCGCCACAAGAATCGCTATATGCAATAATCTTTGACACCGTCGATGGCAGATTCTGGACAAATTTTATTAAACATGAACCTATCTCCTGTGAACCTCTTGAAGCAACACTTTCGTCCCATACAAACATATAACTTTTCCCTGATAGTAAGTCATATACGCAGAAATTGTAGGTCCATAGCTGACGCAGATAAAACACTTTAGAAGTTGTTAATAGGGGTGTTGGCAGAGCCTGCTGCAAGTCAAAGCAAATGATAGCGACATTTTCAGCAGTTTTATTTTCAATGATATCGTTTCTTTTGGAATCAGTTGCTTTCTTAGCTTTTCTTTGATGCAACTCCAAGTCACGCTTGGCAGTGTTTACTGTGTCTTCATCTGAGGAGTGTTTTATTAAGTTCTGCAGATGATCACAACGGCTGCATGTATCACTATAGGGCTTGTGAAATCTCAAGTTGAATTCATTGTTGAAAATGAACCGATAGTAGGACTCTTTCACAGGTACTTCTTGCTTTTCTAAGCAAAATTCTTTATAGAGTTGATACATTTTACTTATAGTTAATTCACCTGAGAGATATTTTGCATTTGGGTTGTCTTTTCTAGAATAATGGCTACTAAATTTGGGAAACATATTTATATGGGTTATTACAAAATTCCTGGATGACTCCTTCATTTTGTTTGGTGGTACCTTTTTACCTCGCTTATCTGGTTCAGTTATACCATCTGTCGTTTTTTTACACACTACTTGAAATCGTCGCACAGAAATATCAAAAGTTTTCAAAAAAAATTGTTTACATACACGTTTTCCCAATAATGTGATTCTTGTACTGTACTTCTTACTAGAAGCAGCTGTGGCTTTATGTCGAGTGGGTTCAATTTGTTTAATGCAAGAGGACAGAAATGAAGTTTGTAGATCGTACGATGGAAGTGCATAAAATTTTGTAAACAACTTACGTCTGTCATCTTCGCTAATGTCACTGCAGTTATATCTACATTTGTGATTATATTCTTTGAGTTCTCTTGCCTTTTGTCCTTTTTTTTTCCGCCCAACATACTGTTTTCCTTCTGTCCGTAATCTCTTAGCAGTACTGTCTCTCCACTCTTGTGGACATCGTTTACGTTTCCTTGTTTTTGCTGGGGTTATATGTCCATAATCGCTTTTAGTACAGTTGTTCTCGTCTTCTACTCGTTCCTGCGTGTCGGGAACATAATCAGAATCCTCATCAGTCTGGTAAGGATCCGAGATTTCTGCATAAACAGAGAGAAAACATTTTTTTAAATAACTTAACCTCACTTAGAATATAAAATCAACAAAAACAGATGCTAAAAACATTCTAATTAACTTACCATCACCTTCCCAGTCAGTACTCATGTTGATAGGATATCCTAAGATGAAAAATGTCCAAGTAATACTGTGTAACGTGAAGAAACACTGATTTTCACTACTAACGACACAAGTGCAGCATGTAGTTAGTTACAAGTAACAAGCCAACTCTAATAAAATTTTAGTAGTAAAAAGGAAGGCTGTACGCCCGGCCTCGAAATCGATTTTCCCATTTCCTAATCGTATTTTTCATGAAAACCTTACCGAATTTACACGCTAATTTAAGAAAACAACGCCTTTCAATGGATAAATCGTAATTTCTTCGAAATTGTCCAAAGGGCCCTAAATAAAAATAAAAATGTAAGAAATTTCAAAAAACAAGCCTTTATTTAACATTATGTAACACTCAACAGCAATACATAAATTTTATTTTTTCTTAATTTTTAAAAATAAGGTCACGAAACGGAAAACAAAATTTTGAAATTTGGGCGAAATTCACTGAAATCAAATAGAGTATGTGGTACGCTCGCACATTGTGTCGAGAGGTAGCTCCGCCTACCATTTCGTGCAGTTTCTACGCAGTTTGCAAAATACTTCTGAGATCGGTGTTTGTTAAGAAAGTAATCGTTACTCGGACATTATTTTATCGAAACCGTTGATATTTTCTTTACAATATAGTGTACATATACAATGTCAGCGTCACAATACTTCCTTATACTACGTATCAGAAAGTAAAAGCAATATCTCTTCCCGTCCCTAACGCTATACCTGCTAGAAGCGCATGTTAGGACTCACACGGCTTGCGGGCTGGGAGTATAATTATTATATTTGACTCGCAATAATTTGCTTCTGAAACGATCTAGAAATTTATTTCTTGCACAAAAAATAATTTTGGAATGTCGGCTTTATTTTGTTTCACATATATATGGGTAAATTCTGAAAAATAAGATTAGTTACTCGATAGCTGAAATATACGTTACACAAATTGGTCGTCTACTAAAACTTTTTTTTTTTTTATAAAATTTACACACCATAAAGAAAAATCGAAAACACTAGTATCATCCAAATACTTTAGGGTATAACCTTTAAAAAAAGCAGATCCCTAGCTCTCTGCATTGCTAAGATATCACGAGATAAGTATTAAAAATTGAAGAAAATGAAAATTTTAAAATTTACACAAAAAAACGATTTTTCGACCTTTTTGCGATTTCGATTTTATTTTCCAACTCAAAATTTGAATCCGGCAGGTGATTTTACATATTCAGCTTCACCTTTTTTGTGTGTTTGAGAAAATATAGATTGTCTAATTTAGGGGGGGTTGCTTCCCGACTGCAAACGTGTCGGCCAACCGGCGATTATCTGAGACCACAACGCAGCCATAAATTACAGGCAGATTAGATTAGGTGACAAGTTCTTTTCTCTATCTTTTTCCTCAGCATAAGACAGAGCACGCGGACCCTTAAACATTTGTCTTTTATTACATTTGCACGAAGAAAACAGTGGTACGCCTATTTCAAATCGAACTCAGCTTGAAGCGGGCGTCCAGCCTTAAACCATTTTACCACAAAATAAAATAGCGAATATCAGCATAGGTTCATTATAATATCGAAAGATGGCGCCAGAGGATGCGAAATTGACTTGACTCTATTTACCACTGAGTAGGGATACACTTTAACTTTAGCAGACTGCACTTGGTTCATATTTTTAACATATTGTACTTAAACCCTTTTACTTCCAGGCCCCTCAATTATGACATGTATACAGTGTGTCCAGATTTCGATGCTCACCATTGGTATATCGAGAAATTTATGACCAAGACAGTGCCAACCTATTTTGATTATCGGAGCACGATCGGGTTCGCATTAATTCGAATAATAGGAGTGCTACTCTACTTGTCGTTCTTGAAGATGAAGAAGTACTAAGAACCAATTTCAGAATAAAGTTTTGCTTTTCTTTTAGGGACAAGTCGACAGGCAAGTACTACATCTGTGCATGCATCAGACTCACAATAGGTAACTACCGACGAGATCACTACAAATTTCCCAGAAGAAATTTCTCATGTTTCACGTACTATAAGAAACTGGATTAAACACAAGTGCATTAGCCATAGTCAATGGTCCTTTTTTACAACAAAATTTTCTGAAATCTTTTTCGAAACAAAATACGGAATTCGAAATGAGTTATATTGCGTTATGAGATGCTACTGTAAAAGTTCCTATAATATTCTAAAACATGCGTAACAGCCAGGCGATTCAAGGAAATGGATTTTGAAAATATTTACGGGCGTTTATCTGGATATATAAGTGCCTTTTCTCACCTTGTTCCGTATCTAAGACCACCGACAAACTATAATCAACGATAAGTCCATCTTTGACACGTGATTCAAAGAAATAAAGAGAGAATAAAGATATTGAGTGGTTTTTTAATCATATTTCTAGCTCTGAAGCGAATAATTCAATAATGATATCAAACAACAAGAACATGCTAACAATATTGAAAGTCCTATTGCTAGCTTGACTGTTAGTGATAATTTTTTCGAAGAAAGGGAACCAGGTGAACCAGAAGCCTCATGCTTGAAATGGAAATCTTCTGATGGTATAGAAAATCGGGACAGGGAAAATAAATCCCATCACAGACCCATCACTGAGTGGTCATTATTAAGTGTAATTGAGTAATAAATTTTACGCTGTCTTTTATGATGAACGATGGTATATTGGGCAAATTATTGAAATTATCAATGATACATTTTTTAAAATTAAGTTTTTAGCACATGGAAGGAAGCAACATAAAATGTTTACCTGGCCAAAAAGTAAGCAAGACGTTGCTACGGTTGATCACAAATATATTTTTTACGGCCCTGTTAAATTTGTCACTGAAATGGAACCTTTTCATTTAGATGAAATCGCATACGCCGCGATTTCTAAGAAATATGATAATATTAAATCTGAAATAAAATCCTGTGTTAAAGATTAATTATTATTATTTAATTCGGTTTTTCTTTATTTTTTCACGAATATTTAAGTTATAAATTGTACTTTTGCTGCGTTGATATGTTTTCCTTAGGTAGTGTATGAATAAAAAAATTCTTTTGCGTAAGGGTGGTGTTATGTATATTCAACCTTAATTTACCTTTAATAATCCTCAAAACTCGTGGAACATATAAAGAAATAATTAGGGATTATTTGGAATTATTGGGATTATATGGGATTATGTGGGATTACATGGGATTATTTGGAATAATATGGAATTTTTTGGAATTGTGTGGGATTATATGGGATTATTTTCATGTGGTGGGATTATGGTTTACACTTTTGAGTCAGCGGTTTCCCCCTCGACAATAACAATGTAGAACCAAATCTTATCAGTGTGACGTCTTGACACTTTAAAACATCAGAGTAGATAATCTTGCCCTCTTGGAAGTTTGGCTAATAGTCCTTTTTCGGAAACGTCCTCCGTTTAATATCACTTGGTGTGGTTAATCTTATATTCCAAGTTTTCGAATAATACAATTACTTTTAATGTAAGTGTTTTTTTTTATTTACTAACCCATTTTTGATGTATCATACTACTACCACTTTATTTTTAATGATTGTTATATTTTATTCAGATATTGTAAGTCATAAGGCTTTTATGCTGTCTGAATATGCCGACTCGTATTGTTTGTAGTAACTCTGCAAATACGTGTTTGCATTATAGAGCAAATAGGAATCTTCGCAAACATTTAATTTAGCACTTAACTGAAAAAAGAATAGAACAAAATATATTCCTTCTTCAGGAGAACAATATTTAAAGCACTGTATGCTAGTAGATTTTATTTTGAATCTGAATTTGTAGTGATTTATTTTAAAAAGTGTCTTTTATTGGTCCTCGAAATTTGAATATATCTAATAAACAAATTCCGCTGTCAAGCTGTTGCGATATTGTGACATTCACTGACTAAATTTAGTTTATATCCAAAGAGTTTTGTTGTGGTTATACATCCTTGACTAACAAAAATTAGTGAAATTCAACTGAAATATAGAAGTGTAATCAAATTCTTGAGGAGGGTAGGAAATGAAACCAAGAATATCCAGCAAATAATTGTTAGTGTTTACGTGAAAGATGCACCGTCATATTTTACGATAAAGTTTTGTTCCAAATTATTTCGATTGGTTACGAAATTAATGGAAGATAACCAAAATAGCATAGTCCTGCTGAAGCCAGAACCAACAAAAACATCAAGAAAGTTGAGGTTTTGATCTTAGGAGATCGAATATTAACAATTCCAATGACTATAGGCGAAGACAGATTATCAGAAAATAAAGTATTAAAAATTTTGAACTAAATTTATAAATGTTGAAGTGTAATAACATGTTGAATATGCTTAATCCCGAACAAACACAGTATTGGTACCATATTTGTGAAAATTTGGTAGAATTTGTTAAAGAAGGCGGGCTTTGTAGATAATTTTATTATAACTAGTGAAAAAATGTGCATGTATCAATGGTATCCACTGGCAGAACAAGAATTCATACATAGGAATCTTCATCGCCATCAAGGCTCCGTTCTTGAATTCATAAGAGAAGCTGATGGCCACTCTATTTTGGGATATGGAAGGAAACTGATTTGATAAGGGAAGAAAGGCTCTACAATATCAGTGTAACCTCATACGGAAACAATTAGAAAGTTGGAAACTTCCATAGGACACATTACCAATATTTCAATCTCGTAAGAACAAACTATAAACAAATCAGAAGTGATATCGAAGGAATTAGCGAGGAAAACATAAACCACTTTCACGAATTATCACATGCACTGGAAAATATTGTAGCAAAAAAACAAAAAATTTAAACCATTAAAAGAAGAGAAGAATGCCCGTGGATAAGCACAGATATAATACAACAAATAAAATTAAGAAATAAACTGTACAAAAAACACACCAAATACCCAAACAATAAAGAAATACTGAAGAGATATAATCAACAAAAGCAGTACACTGCTTACAGAGTCAAAAAAGCAAAAAAAGATTACTACATGAGACAATTTGAAAAATATAAAAAAGAACCAACAAAAACATGGAACTTAATTTCGAAGCAGTTAAACACAAGCAACAAAAAAACCAATACCATAGAACAAATTCTGAAAAAAGACGGAATCAAAACAAGCGAAAGCACGGAAATAGCAGAAGAAATAAACAAGTACTTTGCTAACATAGGAAAAGAACTAGCGGAAGAACAAATTAACAGCACCACAAAAAAACCCGTAACCACAACCTACTATAAACAAGTACCAACATTGATATTAAAAAATATAAATATACAACAGATGAACGCAATAATAGATGACATGAAGAACACAGCTCCTGGATATGATAAAATACCATGTAAAATACTGAAACTAAACAAACCAGCATTAGTACCAATACTAACTAAATTAGTTAATGATACATTTGCAAAAGGAAAATACCCCCAATGTCTTAAAGAAGCTATCATAATACCAGTATATAAGAAAGGTGACAAAGCAAAACCAGAGAATTACCGACCTATATCCTTACTTACAACATTAAACAAGATAATGGAAAAATGTATACAAATTCAAATTTCTGAACACCTTCGAACACATAATATAATACACTCAAAACAGTATGCATTTCAAAAGAACTCTGGGACTACATCAGCGACTAATGACTTATTAAATAGTATAAAAGATAAATTGAAAGAAGGAAACACAGTTATAGCAATCTTTATAGACATGAAAAAAGCGTTTGATACAATTTCCAAACAGAAACTATCAGAGAAAATTGAAAAGATGGGAATAAAAGGTAAAGAGAAAGACCTAATAGACTCTTATATCACGGGAAGAAAACAGAAAACAGTAGTAAATAACACTCACAGTAATTACCTTGAGCCAGAATATGGAATACCACAAGGGGGAAATCTCCCATCCATTTTGTATATAATGTACACAAACGACATTTGTCAATTAAACATAGATGGAGAAATATACTCATACGCCGATGACACCTGTTTGGTTTACTGGGGCAAAAGTGTGCAGGAACTGCAAGAGCGCGTCAACAAAAACCTCGGTACAGTCGAGGATTGGTGACCATTAACGAACATAAAACAGAATTCATGACATTCTCGAACAAATTAAATACTCCAACATTTGACATAAAAATAAAAGCCCAGGCCATCAAGCAAATAGACCAAATAAAATACTTAGGATTAAACATACAGAGAAATTTAAAATGGGATCTGCACGTAAGCAGCCTAGTGAAAAAAAATGCAACAGCAATAGCTGGCATCAAAAAGATAAGAGCCATTATACCTGAAAACCTGCGAAAACCAGTTTACAATGCTGTTTTTATGTCTCACATGAATTACTTAATAAATATATGGGGAAATACAACTAACAGAAATATTAACAAGTTACAAAGACAGCAAAATAAGATCTTAAAATTAATTTATAAGCTAGATAGAAGAACATCCACCGAGGAAGTATACGATAAGACAAAGGAACTGAATCTTGAACAAACAATAAAACTAAAAAATATAATACTGCTATACAAAATAAAACATAATCTCATAAAAACTGAAGTCAAGTTAATCACTAACACACATATACATATGCACGCAACTAGAAGAAAATCAAATATAAGAACAGAAATATGTAAGCAATTAAAATATGAAAAAGTACCTACACCAGACGATATAACACATTATAACAAATTACCTAAAGAAATCAAAAACTTAAAATATCTTCACTTTAGAAAAGCAATAAAGAGCATGCTTTTAAATAAAAAGATATTGACAACCGCTGAAGGTAACAAGAGTAAGAACGAATAGGAGTCCTCAATACCATTAGTCCGGGAAAGATGTACCGACCAGGAAACAACCCGCGACGAAGATGTAGGACCGTATACAAGCATATATATATACATACATCATTTGTAAGCTTAGCTTTATCATGATATGTATTACATATGTTTTTTTCAATAAAGTATATATATCGTAAATAGATCCAGCAATTGTGATCAATCGACTGTACAAGTCAGTGAAGTAATCGACAAGTGCAGCTTTGTAAAATGGTGAGTACTACCACACACCTGAATTATCTCTTTCCTGATTTAAAAAAGCACTTGAGAGGACGCCGTATATCTTCGAATGAATACATGAAGCAATGGAGGTATTTTTGAGGTCTTGACATACAAATTTGATGACTAACTTGTAAGCAGTCGTTTATTTTCTATGGGCGTTTGGAATCCCATCCGATATTTTTTTTATAAATTACCGTCACTTTTTCCAAAAGTATCCGGAAGGTAGAAGTAATTTAATTCATCTTTTTGTGGCAACGTTTTTCCATGAATAGAAACATAATAGACGTAAGCATTTCAGGGCAGTGAATGTGATCTAATTGAATTTCTAGGTACAAATTTCTAAACGTCCAGTTTCAACCAAATCGCTATTTGAAATAAATGGTGTTAAAGGTTGTTCTTTGAGGTTGTGAATGAATGAGTATCGTTAATACGCTAATATTCCCCACGAAATATCACAAAAACAGCGTTGTATATACCGGCGGATCAGTTACATAAATTAAGCACAGTATGGGGCCAAGTGCACTACCCTGTGGAACTCCCGTAATACGCTGTGATGCGCTTAATATACTTGAATTAATCATCGTAGGTGTAACTTGGTTTTAAACAATGTATATCACTTTCTATCGCTTACTCTCATATATTGATTTTACTATACCTTTGAACAATTCTTCACAGTATGAAACGACAAGACCTGAATTAACACAACAAGAACATAATAAGTATTTATGGCCAATAAAAATCCAAATAATTGGTGTATATCTACTGGGAAATATTTCGAAATGATTTATTAGTATTGCTATTCTTTATAATAATATTAAAAACGTAAATATTTTAAACCACTAGCAAAAGAGTAATCCATCTATAGTATAGTTTGAGAAAATAATACGTGTTAACTAGCGGATGTTTATCCTCAACATCTTGTGACTTATAAATAATATATAATAGAACATAACACATACGCATCAAATAATATGAAATAGCCACCGAATTTTTCGAATTTCTTCAAAAACACATAAAAAACGAATTGTTTTCTTTAATGAAAATTAAATTATGAAAAACACGTAAGAAACGTTACTAAACAAGACACGTTACTAATAACAATGATAAATACCTTTCTATTATGAAATAAAGGAACATATATCTTGTTGTTTAAAAACTGGAACGTTTGTTTTCGATTCCTTGGCAGAGGTTCTGTAAACATTGGCTTGTCTTAAGTAATGCTTTCTATTATAAACTAGTCGAAAAGCATTATAGCTTATCGCACAATAAAAGTCTACGACAATTAATCTCGTTTTTTGCGTTCTTTCTACTATAAGCATCTAAAATATTCATGGGAATATTCCGTTTCCCGTGACTCATAAGATGTAAAAGTTACTTACTAAAAAGAGTATGAAACAAATAGCAAAGTGTTATATACATATGCCATATACATATATGTGATAAACAGAGTCAGATGAATCTGGTACTCTTCACCTAGACATCATTATTAAGTAGTGTTTTGTCATAAGCCCTCGATAGCGTTAACCACATTATATGTATTATTGACCGAGTGTTAGAATTTTTCGGAAAGAGAGAATGCTTGTAAAATGAACAAAAGTTATTTGATAGAGTGGTCAGAGTAAGTGTTTTGGAATAATGAAATATCATCAATGGAATTAAAGATATTGGTTTACCGCAGGGGTATGCATGGACTTGGAGTTTGTTGTAATGTTTAATTGTAAACTAATATGTGAATACACCGCTCAACAATTGAAGGGGATATGATAATTTCGAAAATGTGCGTGTGAAAATAATTTTACTGCATATATTCTTGAATTTTTTGTTTACTCCCATGCTAGTCAACGTGTCTGTGTCTGTATGAATAAGCTGTTTTGTAAACGGGATATCAATAAGCGATTGTCTGAAACAAATAAACGTACTCGTGTTAGTTTCATTACAGTAGTTGTTAGGGAAACATCAGGTGAGAATCTAACTACAATGCCTCTAAGACGGTTAGAAACCGCACAAATCATTTAGTACGTTACACAGCAAGAGGTCGCCGAACGATTAAATGTTTCATAAAGTGTCATAATAATAGGTACATACGAAGTAGGCGTCATAAATTCTCGGCCTGACAGGCTTATACAGGTTCAAACGTGTTCAAACTCCGTCACGTGATGCACGCACATACGCGAGGTGTACACTATAAATATGACGGTTCGAAGCCTAGCAGTTTTTAGTAACTAGCCAACCAACGTGACTAGCGCACGAAAATGTCTGGAGTAACTAAAATTGAGTACAGCGCGGTCATTAAATTTTTAACAAAAAAAGGGCATACACCTTTTCACATTAAACAACGTTTACGGTGATTCATCTCCTTCTTATTCAACTGTAAAAAAGTGGGCAAAATGTTTCCGTTGGAATAAGAATCCCTGAAAAATGCTGATCGGTCGGGTCGACCAATTGAAGTGATAACGCCTCAACAAATTTCAATTATTGAACATTTAGTGCTAGAAGATCGCCGTTTGAAAGTGAAGGAATTAGCAGTGATAACAAACATTTCCTTAACAAGTGTTCGCCGAATTCTCCATGACCATTTGGAGTACATTGTCACAGGGCATGAAACAATGGTTCTGTTTTATGATGATCTATCGAACAGGGAGTCCATGGAAAGGCGGCGACCTGATGAACCTCGTCCCAGAAAGGTGAAAGTCGTTCAATCAACGAAAAAGGTGATGGCCACAATATTCATGGATTGTGAGGGCATTTTGCTAATCGAGTGTAAGAGCGCAATCCA
Source organism: Amphimallon solstitiale (assembly GCA_963170755.1). Lineage (NCBI taxonomy): Eukaryota > Metazoa > Arthropoda > Insecta > Coleoptera > Scarabaeidae > Amphimallon > Amphimallon solstitiale. The sequence continues at coordinate 23,846,888 of OY720682.1, forward strand.
AGTTTCAACGGCACATATTATGCGTCTTTATTGCATAAATTAAGGTACAGTATTCGTGCAAAACGTCGTGGAAAATTGACAAAAGGTGTGCGATTATTGCACGACAATGCTCCCGTCCATACTGCCGCCATTTCACAAGCTGCCATCCGCGAATGCGGCTTTCAAGAATTGGAACATCCACCGTATAGTCCGGATATGGCTCCTTGTGTTTTTTTTTGTTTTCTAATTTAATAAAAGACCTTAGGGGACGTAATTTTAAGGACGACAGTGAGTTGAAGCAGCTGTTATAGAACATTTTGACGGAAAAGCTTCAGATTATTTTTACAAGGGTATCGAATTATTAATTAATCGTTGTAATAAATATATAGAAGTTAGGGGATATTACATTGAAAAATAAAAATTCTTATATTGTTCCAAGTTTTTTTTTGTATAACAGGCCGAGAATTTATGACGCCTATCTCGTACATATCTACTGGATCCGTAGCATACACGCATGGTAGAGCGCGAGAACGGGCAACAACTCCAACTAAAGCCGTTTAATGGTACTCACTACAAAATGAAACCCAACATACACGGGTTCAAGGATTAACAGTTTTTCCCGACAAGCCATAGAGCATGTTATTTCTGCACAAACAGTTAAAATAAGGTTGCATGCACGAAATTTAATGGCAAGAAGACTTGCTACACATTCTGACGAAGGAGCAGCGTGCACACAGAAATCATTGGCTGATTGAACTCAGTGCCTGGAATGTGGTACGCTGTAGTTGGCTTTTCACGGATAAGTTGAGATTTTGACTGTAGGCGAAGGTTGGTCTGGAGAGAAAGACGACAGCGATAAAATAAAAATTTTATGGTCCCATAGGGACTTCTTTAGGCGAAGGATCTTTATGTGAGCTCACTGACTTATTGGTATTAGTGTATGAAACATCCGTAAGGTATTGCGACAGTCAAGCGCCATTAAAGGCGATATCAATCCAAGAGTTGTTGTCAAGACTGGTTTGGGAATGCCTCGAATAACTTAAACTGCTGGCAGTCCGGAATAAGCTAAAACTGATCTGGGTGCCAGGGCATAGAGGGATTGAGGGCAATGAAGAACCTGATGAACGCAAGACTTATAGGCCCAGAACCGGCTCTGGGGGTACCCAAAAGTATGACCCGAAGTCACGTCAAAGACTGGGTTTATGAAAAACATAAGCACCACTGGGCAACAATTCCAGGTCAAAATCATGCCAAGAAATTTATTGGCCAACCATGTAATAAAAGAGCCGCAGAACTACTACATATGAGTAGGGAACGGCTGCGAACAGCAACGGGTCTTTTGACTGGTCATGTACCTGTTGCATCTCAACAGGATAGGCCTGTATGATGGAGACCTTAGTTGTAGAGAGTTGTTGAGTAAGGGACCAGAAACAGTCAGGCATATCCTGGTAAACTGTGAGGCACTGAATCACAGGAAGCAACGCATTTTTGGACAACCGAATGTAGATCCAGAGATGCTCAAGAGACATCCAGTAAAGGACCTATCCAGACTTGTACAGGACACAACATTACCGGAGTGGATAACATAGATAACACAGGTTGAGCACAATAAGCCTTATTGGCTGAGGTGCAAACTGGAGATGTTAGTTAGACAGGCCTGGAGGGGAAAAAAGGTATCGCGACATGTTTATAGAGTCAATCATTGTCCCATTTGCTGGAACAATTGGTGAAATATTCATTCTGATTGATAAAATGTTCGCCCTCACCGCTCTAGGATTGTAAATAAACGGATAGAACTCCATGGTATTGACGGAAAGGATTGGTCAGCCTGTTCACCAGACATGAACTGCATAGAACACGTCTGAGCAGAGATATCAAGACAAGTCGGCCTACTAGCGCAGGCGCACCAGACATTAGAACAACTAGCCACTGCTTTGCGTTTTGGTAAATTTTGGAAATTTTATTGTTCTAGTTACTTTTATTGTTGAGCAGTGTATATATCAATTTTTTTTCTTATATTTAACAATTGATATTCCACTGTTAGTTAGAATCCTTTTATATAATGTTTAATTTTAAATTGATAATTGAATAAATGCTTCCTTATATGAAGGCGTTAAAAGATGAGGTCATTATGTCAATATGTTTTCACTTGAATCACTGTGAAGAAGAATAAATTGAAAAATCATCCATACTTACGTCGTTTAATGGCTTACCTTTTCTGATGTAAAGCTAGTATCTTGTGAGAGAAGCATATATTTCCAATTTTAAATATGTATATATGTATTTTGAACACCTTCCATAGTTACTTGAAGAAATTTCCATTTAGACCGGCAATGCATAATGAACGAGTGCTATACATACGAAACTCGGAAAGCCGCTTGAATTCTTTTCATGCTGGATGCGTAAAGAAAATTACTGGCGATGAGAATATTGGGGCAAGACGAACTGGGGGAAATACGTACGAAGAAATGACGAAGATAATAACCACAATTTCTTCAGACACAGATTTTAAGGACGACATAAATTTAATAATAACGCCAAGGTTTCGTATATATGCTTATATAAATGCACGGGTGTGTGTACGTTTGTATAGAATTTCGCATATGTTATTCGAGATGTAGAACGGCAATCTTTTTTGTACCATTTTTATATACCGACATTATTACTTTGCAAATAAGTAGCTTATTTAGAGACTTCCATTTCAAATTCTACGTACATTGTAATCATTATTTTTGTATTTTTGTACTTTAACGGCAGAAGCATATATGTATTAAAGTGTTGAAAGACTACCATTACCAATATAATTGCGTTTCTTTATCTGACATACGGGTTTTAAGAAGATACCAATAATAATTATAATAAAAATAATAATTAATGTTAAATAAATGAGAAGTAATTGCCAATAGAAACATCGTCAATACAACAAAATGACTTCCTGGTATTAAAGATGACGCTGGGTATAAATAAACGCAATTTCCAACAAATGAAGACAAAAGAAAATATTAAAATTTATGAGAGAGAGAGGACAAAGTAATTGTGGGTATGTAAATATAAGGATTACATAAATAAACTTTATAATTACTTACAGCCTTTACTACTTGCTTAAATTCTCGGGCGCCTCTAATAATAATGAACCAGAATGGTTTTGGCAAATTTCACCCGTATATATTTTATGAGTCTTTAATATAATTTTGTAAAAAAAAATATTCAAAGTACTTCCAGTCTCTTAATAAATCTCTACAGAATGCATACTTTGCGAGATATATGCAAAAACGTGCTACTGTATAAAAGCAAAAGTGTTATTTCCGGTCGGAATTTTGAAATTTCTTTTATACAAAATTTGTCCCAAATCTAGCTAATACTTCTCTACTCTTGATAAATTATATAGAAAGCGTAATTTAAGACATATTTACAAAAAATCGTTATTCGATAAGTGTAAAAGTGTTACGGTTAAAATTTTCAAAATTTTTTTATACAATAAGTATTGAAAATCAAGTTTCAAATGCGCTTATATAGAAAAGACTTACTTCGGGTAGGAATTTCGAAAAATTTTATTCACGAAATTGGCTCATACTCACTTTTGAATACGTTTAAACTCTTTATATATTTTTTAAACATAGAAGTTGCCGAAATTTTTGTAAAATTCGATTTTTTTACTGATGTAAACTACTACTTTCCGTCTACCGATTTTACTGAAAATCTAATAAGATCTCAAAACTGCTGGCAGTGCGGAATAAGGTAAAACTGATTTGGGTGCCAGGGCATAGACGGATCGAGGGCAATGAAAAAGCTGACGAATTCGCTAGGAGAGGATCAGAAACAAGAGTCATAGGCCCAGAACCAGCTCTGGTAGCACCCAAAAGTATAACCCGAAGCCACGTCAAAAATTGGGTTTATGAAAAACATAAGCACTACTGGGCAGCAATTGCAGGACAAAATCGTGGTAAGGAATTTATTAGCCAACCATGCAATAAAAGAGCCGTAGAACTACCAGACATGAGTAGGGAACGGCCGCCAACAACAGCGGGTCTTTTGACTGGTCATGCACATGTTAAAGTGCATCTCAACAAGATAGGCCTGTATGATGAAGACGTTAGTTGTAGACTCTGCAGTGAGGAACCATAGATAGTCAGGCATATACCAATAAACTGTAAGCCACAGGATCACAGGAGGCAACGCATTTTTGGGATACCGAATGTAGACCCAGAGATACTCAGGAGACACTCAGTAAAAGACTTGTACAGCCTTGTACAAGACACAACATAACTGGAGTGAATAAAATAGACAACAAATGTTCAGCACAATAAGCCTTATTAGTTAGTCAGACAGGCATGGAAACAAAAGATCTCACAAAGGAGATGGACTCGTAATAATAAAATTTGTGTTCACACACAGAGAGAGACACTGACACACAGAGAGAGAGAGAGAGCGAGAGAGAGAGAGAAGGGGAGGGAGATTGTTTAAAAACCACTTTTTCGATATCAGCCCTGGTTTATCTGAAAAAAGCTGAATCTAACACACAAAAACTTATGAAACGTGAAAATCTTGAAAGCAAATTGAAAACAAACTGGAAAATTTTTCTTTTTAAATTACTGGCAACCAGGAGAAACGATAGCCAAAACTATAAATATCTGAAAACACTTACAGATTTAAAGGTGTAAGGATTTTCCTTACACCACTTCATATTAAATGAGACCTTATAAAACAATTTGTTGAGGCATTGCCAACAGATAGAGAATGTTGCACCTTTGTGAAAAATGTCCTGGATTATCTGAAAAAAGCTGAATCTAACACAAAAAAACTTAAGAAAAGTGAAAATCTTGAAAACAAAATGAAAACAAACTGGAAAATTTTTCTTTTTAAATTACTGGTAACCAGCAGAAACGATAGCCAAAACTATAAATATCTGGAAACACTTACAGATTTAAAGGTGTAACACGAGTGTAAAAATATTCTTTTCCATATACACCTGGACAATTTTTTAGGAAATTCAGGTGTAATTAGTGGAGTAAAAAATTCCACCAACACTTAAAGAAAGTGGAAAAGCAATATCAAAGAAGACTGAATATCGGCCTCATAACCGATTGTTAGACTGTTAAAAAGCCAAAAAATTTTAAATTTATGAACAAAAAATTAAGCGAATAACATCGATATGAAAGTTAAAAAGTAGGTAAAAAGCAATAATTTATTCTCATTTTCAGACAACAACAATATGAATGTATAGCTCATATATGTATATTTTCTTTTACAACAAGAGGTCAGATGTTGATTTCTGGCATACCCTCCGACCATGTTAGAATTACAACCTTACAGAAATAAAATATTAAAAGCAATAGTTGGATTCTATACCACTTCCTCTTCGTCGTGCAGCAAAGGCAAACTTAATTTCCCATCGAACTTGTTATCGATTGCCGGACGGAGTGAAGTGAGCGTAAATCGAGTTACGCATCCGATGCAGAAAACTAAACAAATTCTGTTTTCTTTGATAAAACGGCAGTGTGTATCCTGGAGGTGTGCAGAAAATCAGCAACTATTTAAGAAGTTCGGAATTGATGGGATGGAAAAGAAATAAAAGCGGGATATACTTGTAACACTCCTGGGAATTTCTCGGTCTTCTATTGACGATTTAATTTGACACACAGCAGTTTATTTATATTTTTGTATTGTGATGAAATAAATTGAGGAAGTAACTAACAAGGAATCAGTAATTGACAATATAAGCAAGGTGAGAAATTTAATAGATAGGAAATAGGAGCAAATTATACCTGGTATACATCGATCTTAAAACAGCATTTAACAATAGAGAATGAGAAATAATATGGAGAACAATAAAAACACTAGAAGTTAATAACAAACATTTAAATGTTAAAGAAAGCATCTAAAATTATAGGATAGATAGACTTAGTACCTAGTAGAGTCAAAAAATTATTATATGCAGACGACATTTATGCTAATTACCAACCAAATAGGTATAGGACATTGTTAACAAAAATGAAAGACAATAAAAAAAGCAACAAAATGCCTCAATAAAATACTGGGTGTTCCATTTAAAAAAAATAGGTTTTTGGTATGTGAAGATTTCAGGAAGTAGGCTTTGAAGAAACAAAGTTTTTTGAGGTATTGTCCAGTGCAAATTTACCAAATGATGCAGAATTTTCTTGGCTACAGGCACCACCAAAGTTAATGTTTTTACTTTTAAAAGCACCGTGAAAATGATTTTTTTTCTGAACACGTGTTTTGGTTAAATATTTTCAAAAAAAATTAATAACTCAAAAACTATTGGCTCAATTTTGAAAAAGAAAAAACATTTGAACCGACAATTTGAAGCAGTACAAGAAAATCAAAAAATATATAGGGTAAGTCATTTAAAAAAATTAAGTTCCGTGCATTTCTGGTGAAACCGGAATTGCGTCAGAGCTTAAAGTATTTTTACAATATGCGCCACAAGCAACCATGCATCGTCCACTAATTGTTTTTTCTTTTATTTATAATACCAAAGAGCAATCGAAGAAGCGGTTACTAATGACTCACTCTGTATAATAATAGATAATGTAATATGAGTTGCCTATATAACATTTTTGTATTATTTTATAGCCAAACTATTATACTTCTAGTAAAAAAGGGGATATTCATTATTTATACGTTTATTTCTATTTGTTTTAACAATATATTTTCTCTTCATATTTGCAGTTGTAAATCATTGTCAAACATTGATAAAGGTGTTATATAATTACTTTACGGTTGGTTATTTCTTTCACTCTGGGCATATCTAAAATAAGTTAAATAGTTAGATGGATTTACTCTATAAGAAATCGAACACATTGCTTTTTATGTATTTCATACGGGGTATCACTTTAACTTCCAAGAATTTTTGAATGCTTTATGTGTTTAAGCGAGGGGTATTTAGAGTTGATTTCTTGCCTCGGAATGCTTCAATATTGTAAATATACATAACGCATTAGTATAAGGAAGTATTTGTTCATTTAAATCTGTAAGTATAAAAGAGTTCAATATGTCTAGAAGTAAATACACATTCATTTTATATTTTTCACATTGTTAGGAAAAGGTGTTATATGTTAATTGCATTCATCCAAATTAAAGTATTTTTATAAAGTACTTACTTTATAAAATCATGTTGAGCGGTTTTTACTTTTGTAACATCGTTTTAATTGTGTAAAACTTTTTTTCATGTAGGTATGTCAAAATTAGTGTAAAAATGGTGACGCCATGTTGATTCGAGTCAGTATTTTTAGTATTTTTGAGATAGAAAAATACCTAATACCAGTATTTCTCTAGAATATTCTGAAATATTCGATTAGACATCTGTTTCCTGTTTAGAACGGAAATAATATTAAAAATTTCATACTAACGAGTAGGGGAAGCTTTTAAAAGGGCCGTCGTAATTCTTAGTCGCTCTATTTTACATTGAATTTCACTGAATAAAACACCTTTGTAAAAACAAGGTTTATCTATAATAAAATAATTAGAGAACATGGAAAATACATGTCTATCTTGATAATACTCAGAGATTATATTTAGTTTATTTTATATAATTAATCAATAAATATTTAGAATCAACATGGTATATCAAAAAGAACTCAAGATTCAAAGATATTTATTTTAATATTACCAAAGACTTTTAGCATGATAAAATTAATTTTTTTTGTATTTTCTAAATTAAATTAAAATTCATCGCAATAATAATGTTAATAATTAAATAACGTGAAGAATTCGAATTCGATTGTGTTATCAATGCCAGTACATATAAAAATAGTTACGGGTTTGTAAGTAATCATTCAGATTTTAATATTTGTTAATAAAATAAATCACGTTAAGAGGACATTCCTTTTCTTTTGTATTTGTTTCGAGGTGCAATACCTCAATATGAATAAAATAGATTATTAATATAAAGAATCATAATATTTTAAGCATTGTTTGTTCATGCTTATTCAAATTATGTATTTGTAAATTGAATTATTATCTTTTATGTCTTATGTTATATTTATAACTCCTAGTAATAATGTATATGTAAAGTGTAAAAAAAAAATTTGATTTGTATAATTTTTTTTTAAAAGGTGATTTTATACAAATAAAATTGTACTTGTTTCGAATTGTTTTGTTTGCTTTATTTATTTGCCATGCAATATTGAAATAGAATCTTTAATTTTAAGAAAATATAAAACTACACACCCTGATAAAAGGAGTCAGCACTGGGAAGTATTAAAAGGTAAGAAAGACAAATAAGTGTGCAAATCACTGTCAGTAAACCCACAACACATATAGTAATATATTGTAACGAAATATGAAGAGGCAGACCAGGCGACGAAAAAAAAAACAGGGTCGTAAATCAAACACATCATCTCGGCGCGTCGTATAAAAACGATATGTAAACAAGTCGTAAATATGTCATCTCACAGATGTACGGCGTAAGCAAGGAAGAGTCCAGATTTCCATTGGTATATTACCGAACTTACTGGTACATTTCGAGAACATTTCATGCAGGTGTATATAAGGCGACTGGGTCACCGATGGACGATTCATTCATTGCGGAGGAGTAATTCGGGATTAAGAAGTTCCTTAAGTAGTCTCGAGTGCGTGGTAGCCAAAGAAATAAATAATTGCACGAGTTGTTTATTGGAACCCGAAAACGCAACAATTGGTGTCAGTGTGGGATAAACATAAGTGCAAATAAATAAATAAATAAATAAATAAATAAATAAATAAATAAATGGCTACCAAGCGTTTGGAAGAACTAAAGGTCTCCGAGTTAAGGGCAGAATTGGAGGAAAGGGACGCAGATACGTCTGGAAAAAAAGCAATTCTCCAGGATCGGCTTCGTGACCTTTTAATAAATGAAGGTGAGGATCCCGAGAAATATTTGTTTCAAGTGCAGGCTGATCTAAGCTTAATAGCGGAGACTCTAAAAGATGCAGTTGCAAAACAATTCGAGACTGATATGAAGACTCTAAGAGATGCAGTTGCAAAACAATTCGAGACTGATATGAAGACTAAAAGAAATTGGAAATAATTTAAAAGCTTTAAATAAGAAAATTGCAAATAATTCAGAAGCTTTGAAAGATGAAATTGCAAATAATTCAAAAGCTTTAAGAAATGAAATTGCAAATAATTCAAAAGCTTTGAAAGATGAAATTGCAAATAATTCAAAAGCTTTAAGAAATGAAATTGCAAGTAATTCAAAACAACTCGAGACTACTTTTAAGGAAGACATTCAAAAGAATTCATCGAATGGGAGACAGGAATTTTCTGGGGCCATCGGAGCCGTAGAACAGAAAGTTGAGGAGCGCGTGTTCGGAATGGGGGACGAGTTTGGGGTTCAGCTTCAGTTGCCAGCGATGAACGACTGCGGTCCCCATGACATCTCAAGCGGAAGCCTGGAGATTGCCCGAACAGCGAAGGCAAAGGTAAAACCTCCCACCTTCGATGGAAAGACGTCATGGATGACGTACCGGAAACAATTCGAAGCCGCTGCAAGAGCAAATGGGTGGATGTCCCCGAAGGAAGCTACTGCCCTGATTGTGTCATTAAGAGGAGAAGCCAGTGACGTTCTACAGACCTTACTTCCAGAAGAGTGTCAAGACTACCCTCAATTAATCAAGCGTCTTGAGATGAAGTATGGGCATGCTCACCTGGAACAGGTAGTCCGACGATTGGTGAATCAGGTGCAACCTAAGAGAAGAACGCTCCGATGCTGGAATTGGAAATGGAAATGGAAATGGAAATGGAAATGGAAATGGGCCATGTGCATAGTAAATGCGGGAAGAAGCCCAAGATAACCATAGCGGAGCAGCAAAAACTGAAACAGGTCGATGAGAAGAGGCAATCGTCGACCCATTATCGTAGAGCCTCAAAATCAATAGAGCGAATTGCATCTGTGCAACACCAAAACACTGATGCTGTTGCAAGCAGACAGCGTTCAGAAGACTGCAGGCATGTTAACCGACTAGAAGAAAAATCGGCCAACAAATTCAAAATTACCGTGGTAGACGATCAGTGGCATCCTGACAATTTGCGGATCGGTCAAGAAGCTGATGAGGACCTTGGTTCATTGATGGTTTGAAGGGTACTGGTCGCGGACCGGCTTGTCAAGAAGTGGCTCCTCGCTCACAGGGACTGGAATCCTTCTGGGCTCAATGGGTCTCTCTGAAGGTGGAAGATGATCAAGTGTGTTGTAGAGAACCCAAGTGGAGAAGACTACGTCAGCGGATCCAGACAAAGGTTGGAGGATGCCCACTAGCGAGTACGCCATTACACTCAGAATGCCAGCGACGGGACGAAGAATCGTTACCACGTGCAAGCCGAGAGAGAGATGGTTACCGAGAAGAGGATCTTGTTTGGTTATATAATCCTCAACGTCACCGAGGCCTGTCCCCAAAGCTCCAACAATACTGGGAGGGACCATACGAAATACTAGAGCAAATAGATGACGTCGTTTATCGCATGAGACTAACACCCCATAGTGAGCCAGAGATGGTGTGTTTCAACCAATTGCCCCATACCATGGACGTGACAGCGGTGAAGTGGCTGATGTGCGACAAATTGCCGGAAAACCTAGAGAGCCAGCTTGTCGATTTACGAGGACGTGCACTCGAGCAGGATGTGGGGAGGCTGGCAATTCCGAGGCTGGGCTGCGGATTAGACCGTTTGGAGTGGAAAATCGCAGAAAACATGCTGGAGGTGGTGTTTCGGCGTGCTGGTATGGAAATGGTCGTGTGCGGCTGTCGGCCCAATCAGCCCGTTGTGCAGCCTGGGACGGTGGATTGCCATTTCCACAAGACGGCTGGGATTTCGTCATCCGCCAGCGACAAGAACATGGAATAGTGTGTTTCGGGACGAAACGCAGTTTTAAGAAGGAGGCAATGTAACGAAATATGAAGAGGCAGACCAGGCGACGAAAAAAAAAACAGGGTCGTAAATCAAACACATCATCTCGGCGCGTCGTATAAAAACGATATGTAAACAAGTCGTATATATGTCATCTCACAGATGTACGGCGTAAGCAAGGAAGAGTCCAGATTTCCACTGGTATATTACCGAACTTACTGGTACATTTCGAGAACATTTCATGCAGGTGTATATAAGTCGACTGGGTCACCGATGGACGATTCATTCATTGCGGAGTAATTCGGGATTAAGAAGTTCCTTAAGTAGTCTCGTGCGGAACAGTAAATAAATAATTCCTTCAATGGTAGTCGCGCAGTAAAGATAAATATAAGAAATAAATATAGTAGTGTTATATAAATAGAAGTGATATAAATACGGTAGTGTGATATAAATATACGGACATTAGTAATAGAAATAAATACATGTGTTAAATTTAATTTAGTTTTAAGTGTGATACATTACTTTTACATTTTTATATTGTAATTAATTTTAAGTGTATGAATATACAGACTGTTTTAAATAAATAAATTGCACGAGTTGTTTATTGCGAACCCGAAAACGTTACAATATATACCTGTAATCATTTGTAAGAATTAAGGTCACAGCAATATGTAACCTACAAAGTTCTGTAATGTCAATTGGAATTTTTTGTATTTAACATTTATAAAACGTCGTTTCATTTTCACGCGTTATTTATGTCCCGGTTGGTATACCTCTGCTGATACACTTCATTTGTTCTCCGCCTAATTACTTTCTAATTTAGACAAATTAAAAAAGTTTTTCCATAATTACTTAAAATAAATTGCGGCAGTGTTTGCTGAACTTCCTTGCTTTTTCCGCACTCAACGTCCCCGCCCTTCCCGAAGGTGTAACTTGATAATGAAATTTTACCCAAGGAAGACATGCCTGTCATCACGCTATATCTATATACCTCTCGACTCAATGATAAAACGCAAACAACGTAAAAACGTTGATTTCCTTTTTGCCTTTCCAGCCCTTAATAATAAAGTAAACTTTAAAGAGAAAGAAAGAAAAACGGAAGTGCGTCTATCAAAAATACAACGTTATAAGACCAAGAACGAAATACAACGCAATAGACGTTTATGAATCCAATATATCAGGTAACAAGAAAATAGATTTTTCAATCAATTACTCCAGGCAGGGGACAGGCAAATAAACTTGATTTATTAAAGCTATTGCGTTACAGCTGAGGGGATAGTTAAACCCGACAAGAACTAAACTTCGGACGAGAGATAGGATTTCGCGCAGGTGCTTTTAATTTAAGCCAATTTTAAAATGAATTATTTACTTGGTGTATTGCTTTATTTCACGTGTAGCATGTTATTTATGGCATCTACTTTCCTACATTATTGATTGTTTATTTTTGTGTAAAAGATACGGCTGCGCTTAAATCTATATACATATATAGACAAAATCCTTTTATGAATATTCGAGTCTGTTGGGAGTTACGTGAGTATTAATCTGTATTTAGGCGATATTTCAAGTATTAAATTTTATATTAATAGATTAAATATACGGGTGATCATAATATGCCAGACTACAGCAAATGTAGAAAAAGATAATGGAACAACTGGGGAATATTGTTAATATCCTGATGACACTCTTTAGTTAGTGAAGTATAGTCTGTTATGTTTCGTGTAATATAATCCAGCGTTAACAATCTAAACTATTATTTTAAAAGAAAAATTGTTTTAACAGATAATATATACTAATAAATAACATTGTAATGGTATTTTAAATATTAACATCCCTAAGAAGATAATAAATAAGAAGGTGGTTTTGAAAGAGAGTTGTCCAAAAGTGAAGACGTTTAAATTTGCGAAACAAAAACATATGAAGACCATGGAGTACCAATGAAGATTCAAGAAACGATGCAGACAGCAATATTTCGCTAAATGAAAGTAGTGATGCAAGAGAAGACGATGTTAATAACGCAAGAATTCAATGGAGTACTGAAACACAGCAGATAACTCTGAATGTGTCCAATAATTTGAAGAGCAAGAATTATGAGACTAAAGCAGAGACAATTAACGGAAGTTTCTTGCGGGACTTTCGTGAACTAAAGCAACATATTCGTCGCAAAGATACCGCTCCTACATTTAGCGAAACAATAATAAATATCTTAAGGACTTAATATCTTTTATTTTATTTTTATTTTTGTTTCTTGCTTTTATTTATGAATGTTTTTATTTATTTTTATGTATTATTATATTTTTTTAATGTATGTTACATTAAATATGTCATGATATTTAATGTATTTCTTACTTGCAAATTTAAAGATATTGTGAGAATACATATGCGGAGCGCGCTTCGAAGCACATGCTGTCTCAGCGACCAAGTTCATTGCCTGCCGGCACTGGTACACAACTGTGCATCGAAGACGATGCCAGACCTCCTATGTATGCGTACGGACTGCAGTGTTGGGTACTTGCGTATATATAGATGGTCGATGGCTCCTCGAATTGTTCATATGTATATGTAGCTATATGTAATCGTATGTTTGATGCAGTGCGACCAGCGAACTTAAATAAATGTGTATTTGAACGAAATTTGTGTTTTATTTCACGGTGTTTTCAAAAGAGGAAGTATCCTTAACAAAATACGATCCAGGGAGCTATATTATAAATAACACCAGATGATTGGAAAAAATGTGTACAACATGTAATCGGTATAGAAGGCGAGTATTTACAGTACGCCAACTCCATACCGAAATTCATAATACATGTAGGTGACGATAAAATTAATGATTCTGTTGACTGAAACAGTATTTAAGTTATAAACTAACGATAATGTATATAAGAAGAGTACTTAGAACCGATAAGGTAAAATTTCTCGCAGTAATTTAGTAATTGTAGTATTTTATTTGATGTTTGTGTTAAACATATATCCGCCAAATTGCTGCTCAAAACATTAAATACTTTTACTAACAATAACTTGATAAAATTACTAAATAAAATATTGATAATGCTTATATCAAAGGTCGTCGTTTCTCAGTGAGTAGAAAGCTCGACTACAAGCCAGAAGGCCCCGGATTCAATCTCAGACCCGCCCGCCACTAACACTACTAACATCTATGGTGTTTTTAGTGGCCCCAATTCGACACAGGTTTTTGTAAATTATCCAGGGGTAAGCGCGTAGCGCTAGCCGCGTTACCATCCTAGTATACTGGAAGACTTAAGACCTAACGCTAAGCTTTGTTAAAAGCTGATAATAACAGTTCCTTTCTATATTAAAAAAAGCTTTCCGCCTAAATTCTAGTTATAAAAGCGTTTTTCGTAAAAAACGAAATATTACGTGTGTATTTGTCTTTCTTTCTTTTATAAGTAAAAAACTAGTTAGTTCTTCAAACATCACTTAATTGAGAAATAAATTATTATAATTGCATTAAAAAAATAAAACGACATATAATCAACTACTCTAATAACACTACTCTTCTTTAAATTACACTATTTATATGTAAAAGAAGTAGTGTACTTATTCAACGTTTATTGCACAAAAAGTGATTAGTTATTAATCATACGATATAGTCTACATCGATTGTTCTGTCAACATTATACGTAGTGTAAATAATCTTTATATGGTCTTAAATGTAAAACACTATGTATAGGGATCTATATAAATCCAAAATAGTGTTACTTTAAAGTGAACTTCACTATTAAGAGTATTTTAAAACTCCAATAATTTGTTATAATACTAGGAATCAGCCTGACAATACTGTACATGCAGACACAGAAATAGTCAACAGAGATGGGTTAAAATCTCATGAAAAACCAAATATAAACTAGAAACATATATACGATAAAGAAGTCGTAATTTCCACACTATACACCCACCAAGACATAATACGAAACAGAAATATATGAAAAATTTATTGAACGATACGGGAAACTTCAGTGCTAAGCATCTGTATTGGAGCTCCTGATAGTCTGGCATGTAAGCAAATAACCTCAAACACTTATCAGCTGGTATACTGCTATATTAACCATCTGATGCCAAAAAAGACCAAATTCAATAGATGTTTCCAATTTTAATTCAAATTAAATCTTGCTTTGATCTCTCTTTGACCTTGTATGCGTTTGTGTTAAACACGCCAAAGCAGGCAAGGCTTTTCCGCAAAAGAGTAAACCAGAATATGTTTCAAGCAATATCAGACACCCTGATGAGTCAGAAAGTCAATTTATTGGTACCATTTTGCTACAATATTGAAATTATTCAGATTACCTATTTTAAACTCTTAGATAATCTAGATATAGTCGAGTCGTTTTGGCAACCGACACGGCCAACGTACGAACTAAAGACGACGACTCAATACCACCACAAATTTCGATCGGGTGAAACAATTTCAAAACAATAAAATTAAAGTAATTAATTAATATTTCAGGATACATGCCTTCCCATATTCAAATACCATTACATGAAAGCCAGTTACAAATTAAATATTATAAATAAAACTATTAAATATTATTTTTTCTACACCTATATTTTATACAGGGTGTAACAAAATAAGTGTAAAACATTTCAGGGGGTGATTCCTTAGCGAAAAAGAGATAGGGTCTTTCATATAAAAAAACTTCAATGGAGCATCCCTTGTTAAGATACAGCCCCATAAAGGGGGTACATAAAATTTGTTTTACAATTTTTCTCACAAACACTAAAAATGTAATTTATTTCCAATGTAACTTTTTGTCTGATTATTTGTTTACCATTTAAAAATCTATTTCCAATACCTTGTTTCATTCGAAACAAAAAATGTCTCTTGAATTTTTTGCCCAAAAGTAATCAGTTCGCAGCAAAAAATTATTTTACGAACAACTACAGAGATATATCGTCATAAAACGAAAATGTAAAACTAATTCATTTAGTAGGCCGCTAGTAGTGGTATCACGCTGTCAGTTTGTAAATTTTTGAAATTGAATTAATACTTAATTGTGTGTCGTTGTTTTGTTCGTAATTTGTTAGTTTAATAATTCACTTGTTATTAAAATGGCATACACAAATGAGGAAACGGCTGATATGCATTACGTTTACGGTCTGTCGCAGGGGAATGGGTTAGAAGCTTCTAGAAGATATGCTGAAATGTATCCTCAACGGCAGCTTCCTTCGCATAGAATATTTGCCCGACTTCATCAACGATTACGAGAATATGGTTCATTCGACAAAAAAACGCAGGATTGTGGTCGCCATCGAGAAGTTAGAACAACACATCTTGAAGAAGCAGTACTTAATTTGGTTGAAGAACAACCTACTAGCAGTACTAGAAAGATTGCTTTCGAGTTAAATGTTGATCATATGACGGTATTTCGAATTTTAGAGGAACAACTCTTATACCCTTACCATCTGCAACGAGTACAGGCGCTGTTACAGCGAGATTTTCCGAACCGTCTTGAATTTTCCAATTGGATGCTGGAAATGATTAGAAGAAATCCTGACTATCTGAAGACGATCGAATTCACAGACGAATGTACTTTTTCTCGGGACAAGATAATTAATTTTCATATTAACCACATATGGGCTGATGAAAACCCTCACGCTATTGTACAAGCTAACCATCAAGAACACTTTTCTCTTAACGTGTGGCTCGGAGTTATTGGGGATTATTTAATTGGCCCTCATTTTCTACCTCCTCGATTAAATGGTGAGGCATACACTCAATTTTTAAGAGAAGTGCATCCAGTACTGCTGGAGGAAGTACCTTTGGGCGTCAGAAGGGATATGCTTTTTATGCATGATGGAGCTTCCGCCCATTTTAGTCAAGCAGCACGTCAGCATTTAACCCAAACATATCCAAATCATTGGATAGGTCGAGGAGGACCACAGAATTGGCACGCTCGATCCCCGGATCTCAATCCTCTCGATTTCTCTACTTGGGGCCATTTACAGACTTTGGTTTATCCTACTCCTGTTCTGTTCGCGATGTAGAGGACTTAAAAAACCGCATCATCGATGCGTGCAGGGTAATTAGAGAGAATCCAGGAATATTTGAGCGAATACGTGGCTCAATTCGCCGACGTCTAGACGCATGTGTAATGACTGAAGGTGGACATATTGAACATTTACTATGATTTCTACATGTTTTATGTTTTGTTATTAATAAATTAGTTTTGTTTATTCATCTTTAATCATATGTATTTTGATGCAGGTAGTAACTACAAAATAACAATACTAATCCAGTTCGCATTTATGACGATGTATCTCTGTAGTTGTTCGTAAAATATTTTTTTGCTGCGAACTGATTACTTTTGGGCAAAAAATTCAAGAGACATTTTTTGTTTCAAATGAAACAAGGTATTGGAAATAGATTTGTAAATGGTAAACAAATAATCAGACAAAAAGTTACATTGGAAACAAATTACATTGTGCAACGGTCGCGTGTAGACGTGTATGCATCCTACTCCAGTGTAACTCTCATATATTTATTGTTTTCGGAATGAGTGAGTACAAGTTACGAAATAAAAATGCATCTGTATCTGATGAGGACACTACTTTACAAAAAGCTCTTGATCGTGTTCTTACATCTGATGGATTTATTGAAAAACTCTGTGAAAGGATCAGCGAAAAAGTGTCCTTGAAGCTCCGGGCAGATTTAAAATCGGCCCAAGAAGAAATAGTTGTTGTGAAAAAACAGCTGTGTGAAGCGAATATCAGGATAGAATCATTGGAGCAATATTCAAGAAGGGGTAATCTAAGAATATATGGTTTAGCTGAATCTCGTTCCGGAAACACGGATGAGGAGGTAATTAAAATGTGCCGTGAAAAACTCAAGGTGGAATTGCTGCCGGGTGATATCAGTTGTTCTCACCGTCTAAGAGCGAGGGAGAGCGGCGTCCGCCCTGTTATGGTGTGCTTTACAAGTCGCAACGCTAAGAAGAAGGTATTTACAAATAAAAGTAAATTAAAAGGGTCTAAAATTATTATAAGAGAGGATCTTACGCCACAGAAGTTAATGTTACTGAAACAGGCAAATGGTGTACTTGGCTTGAAAGCGGTGTGGACGAGCGACGGATCCATCTATACGAAGTCCGGTGGCAGCATCAAAGAAATCAAATCATCCGATGATATCCTTGAACTGCAACGGAGAAATGCGGTACAGTCTAATTGAAAAGAAAACTATTTGTTTATTCTTCCACTATCTCTTTGCGGATTGTTACAAATTGTTTATATATATTTTGCAGATTTTGCAGATTGTTACAAATTGTTTTATACATTTCTTTGTAGATTGTTACTAATTGTTTATATACATTAATTTGTTTTATTTGTTGGGAGTAGATTTAAATTTAATTTTCAAATTGCCATATAGTTGAGAGAAATTGTTTTTTATACATTTCTTTGTAGATTGTTACTAATTGTTTATATACATTTCTTTGTTTTATTTGTTGGGAGTAAATTTAAATTTAATTTTCAAATTGCCATATAGTTGAGAGAAATAAGTAAAGGGAAGAAATATTATTGGTATAAATATTAATTTTGTTAACACACCTGGATACTTATTTCCTGTTATATTATTTGTTACTTTTGCTGTCGGTTACAGCTATTATTTTTCTTTTTATATATATATTTATTTATACATATATTCTCAGTTTGTTATCTTGTCGTGTTATGCTTTAGCCATGGAACATATTAACTGTGCGTATACTTGATGCCATGGGTGATTTTACAGATCCTTTGTTTTCAAATAATTTTACTCTGGCACACCTGAATGTCCGCTCATTAATGCCTAAATTTGGTGACGTAAGGCAACTGATAGCAGATCTTGGGGCTGATGTTATGTGCTTATCTGAAACTTGACTTAGCCGTGACATTGCGGATGAAGTGATTCATATTGATGGTTACAATTTATTTCGTAGAGATAGACCGACTCGAGGTGGTGGTGTGGCTATTTATATTAGAGATTGTTTGTCATGTAATTTAATGACGTTCAGCTCCAACATCGAGCAGATTTGGGTTACCTTTGCTTACAAATCACAAAAGTTTGCTTTGGGATGTCTTTACAATCCTCCGGGCTCTAAGACAATTGATTTTTTAAAAGAATTGGAGCTGCAGCTCACTGAATGTCATCTCTCTGTGGACGTTATCTGCTGTCTTGGTGATGTTAACATTGACATGCTCAATCTCACAAATAATTCCAATACTTCTATCCAGGATATCTTTTATGCCTTTGATATGCAACAAATTATACAAGACCCCACACGTGTAACTGCCACCTCTGCTACGGCTGTCGATGTTATAGCAGTGTCCGCCTCTGTCGAAATAGTGGAATCTGGTGTTTTATCGTCTGAGTTATCGGATCATGATGTGGTTTTTGTGAAGCTTCCCAATTGGTGTACTGGCAAGAGTCACGATCTGTTGTACTCATATCGTGATTTTTCTTCTTTCGATTACAGTGGTTTCTCCTTTGATTTACACAGCATACCCTTTCATTACATGTTCACTATGGATGTGAATAGTAAAATTTATTATTTTAATAATCAAGTTGTAGAATTATTTAACAAACATGCACCGTTTAAGACTGCTCGGATTACTAGGCCCAGACAGCCCTGGCTCACGGATAATATACGACTCCTACAGAAACTGAGAAATGAAGCCAAGGCTAAATTTAGGCGGACGGGGTTGATGGGGCATTGGGATTATTATAAATCTTTAAGAAATTTCACCACTTTGGCTATAAAAAATGAAAAAAGAGCTTATTTTAATTATGTATTTCAGCACAAGACCCGTAAGCAGTTGTGGTCAGAGTTACGGCGTTTTGATATCACTAAACGTAAAACAAAACAAGTTCCTCCTGAACTACGAAATCCTACTGAAATAAACAATTTTTTTGTTAACAGCATCCCTCAGGGAACTGCCGATGTTTCCACAACAGTTGAGACCTATAATAGATCTAGACTTCTGTCTGACTGTGTCTCCTTCTCCTTTCGCCTGGTCGATCAGTCAACGGTATCGAAATTTATTTCCTGCATCGGGAGTAGGGCTGTTGGTGCAGATAATGTCAGTATTAACATGCTCAACTATACTTTACCTCACACATTACCATACATCACTCATTTAATTAATAGCTGCCTGGTTGAGGGTGTTTTTCCTGATCTTTGGAAAAAAGCTGTGATTCTGCCCCTGCCAAAGGTGGCGCGACCTACCGCATACAGTGATTTGCGTCCTATTAGTATACTTGCAACCCTAAGTAAAGTTCTTGAAAAAATTATGCATTCCCAAATTAGTGAATATCTTGGTGAGTATTCCGTTCTTCCTCCGTGCCAGTCTGGGTTTCGACGTGGCCACAGTTGTACGACCACTTTGCTCAAGGTGTCAGATGACATAATTGGTGCTGGTGATAGGGGTATGTGTACGATGATGGTTTTGTTGGACTTCAGCAAAGCCTTCGATACAGTTGATCATCGAATTTTATTATCTATGTTGCGTCACATTGGTTTTGACGAGGGCGCTCTTGCCTTGCTGCGGTCTTATCTGACGGGCAGGGTACAGTGCGTATCCATTGATGGGAGTGAGTCTGAGTGTCTTGCGATTTCTAGAGGTGTGCCGCAGGGTTCAATTTTAGGTCCACTTTTATTTTGCATTTATACATCGTTTCTTCCAAAGGTGGTCAATAGATCTGTAATTGAAATGTATGCTGATGACACTCAGATTTATACTTCGTTCTATCCTGGTGAGTGGGCGGATGCTGTTCGGGGGGTTCAGTCTGACATTGATGGGATCGTTCGTTTTTCGGAGCAGCATGGTCTTGTGCTGAATCCCGCTAAGACAGTGTCAATCTTGTTCGGCAATCCTAGGTGGTGTGAGGTCCTGACTGGTCAAATTAAATTGAAATCTAAGAACACTGCCATTCGGATTGTTGATAGAGTTAGGTACTTAGGTATGGAATATGACAATACCTTTCGATTTAAAGCTCACATTTCGAATTTAATTAGAACTGCATATTGCAATTTAAAATTGTTGTATCCTTATAGAAACAGTTTTGGTCGTCGCTTGAAAACTTTACTATGTCAAAGTCTGGTTCTTTCGCTATTTACGTTTTCTGCATCACTATATGACCCTTGCTTAGACTCGTCTGATGTAGCGAGAATACAAAGAGTTCAGAACGCCTGCCTTCGCTTTGTCTTTTGCCTTAGAAAATATGACCATGTAACACATAGATTGAAGGATATC
This sequence comes from Amphimallon solstitiale, assembly GCA_963170755.1. Taxonomy (NCBI): domain Eukaryota; kingdom Metazoa; phylum Arthropoda; class Insecta; order Coleoptera; family Scarabaeidae; genus Amphimallon; species Amphimallon solstitiale. The sequence continues at coordinate 23,867,948 of OY720682.1, forward strand.
CGTTGGCTAAATATGAAGAACCGAAGACTATTGCAATCTTTTTGTTTGTTTCACAAGATCATTAGCTTAAAATCACCACCTTACCTCTACGATAGAATCACTTTCAGGACCGATGTTCATAACATCAACCTTCGTAACGTACATCTTATAACCCCTCCTTGTCACAGGACAGCATTCTATGAGAGGGGTTTCACATTCAATATTTACAAATTATACAATTCGTTGCCTTGTGTCATGCGGGATGTGCCTTTGAGTGGTTTTAAACGCATGGTTTTTGGTATACTGTGGAATAAACAGCTTGGCGGATAGTAGAACTCTTACCGATGATTCCTTAAGTTGTCTACATGTCTATATTGATTACATGTCTTACTTTATTTTACAATCCTTTACTTACATATTACTTACATATTACTTATATATTAATCATATGTCTTACTTTATTTTACATTCCTTTACTTACATACATACATATTACTTTCATATTACCTTTGCATATAATCTATAAGTTTTATTTAGTTTAGTTCGTAATATTTTATCATTAAGCATTCATTCTTTTGTAATTTGTTTTTTTCTGTAACATTGAAGGTTTTAGGTTGAAAATCAGGGGACAGCCTCATTGGTTGTCCAGCTGAACCTCGCCTTCTGGTTTCCGGAGCATTAGCATTATTATCTGTTTCTTTTTGTTTTTTTCTCATGTTGGTTTACATACTTTTATATATATTGTTGATGCATACGGAAATAAAGACATTTATTTATTATTTATTTATTTAGTGTTTGTGAGAAAAATTGTAAAACAAATTTTATGTACCCCCTTTATGGGGCTGTATCTTAACAAGGGATGCTCCATTGAAGTTTTTTTATATGAAAGACCCTATCTCTTTTTCGCTAAGGAATCACCCCCTGAAATGTTTTACACTTATTTTGTTACACCCTGTATAACATTTGGCTATACTGTTTAGGAGGCAAGTATTGTTGACAAATTTAAAATGTTTAGATGACAAATATCAAAAGGTGTATGAATATTATTATTTATGACAGTCCTGAAATGGCTTTTGTAGGTTATATTACTTGACAGGTAAATTTTGCAACATCTCAAAGTTGACGCCATTTTAATTTAGTGGCGCATGTCGGTTGCGAGAGCGACTCAACTATATATAGACGACTATGCCAAAGTTCTTGAATGCAACTTTTGTTGAATGGATTAATCAGCAATGATCGTTAAACTGATTTTCAAATTGTTAACTGAGAATATCTTTGAACATATTGACAAGTTAGTCTTGTTTGTCATATTTTGGAGTTAAACCATGATCGGTCACAGAATTGAAGTTCATTATTTTAAATACACATAGAAAATGACTTTGGGATACCCTTCCAAAACCGAAATCAAAATTGATGCCGCTAATCTCTAATGAAAACGATCCGTCAAACATTCGGACTTGCAATACCTGATAACAATAGTGCTAGTAAGAGAGTAGTCTGCCCAGTAATAATAAAGCAAGGAATTTCTGCAATTAATCAGATCAGAAAACAAAAATAGAAAATAAAAATTGATTGCATCCAGAAATATCTTGATACATTGAAAACTAAAGAAATCACAAAGTACTTGTCATGGAAAACCACAAGTAAGTGTAAAACTGAAACAACGCCATTAAATGCTGAACACAAGTGTGCATAATACAATAGATAACTAATTTATGACGATTTAAAAAATTTGAGCCGAGAACCTAAAAGCAATCCTTAAAGCACTAAATCCCAAAAAAACTCCTGGTATAGACAACATCACCAACAGATCACTACAAAACCTCCCCCCAAAAGCAATAATGTCAATTCTAGCAATAGCAAACTCCGTTATCAGACTCCAAACATTCCCAAAGATATGGAAACATGCAAAAGTAATAGTCATACGTAAATCAGGAAAACCAAAGACAATACCAAGAAGTTACAGGCCCATAAGCCTGTTACCTTCCATTAGCAAAGTGATAGAAAAAATAATCCTACAGAAGATAAAGTACCACTGTGACAATCAAGACATAATACCAGAAGATCAACACGGGTTTAGAGAAGAACATTCAACGATAACACAACTTTCAAGAGTCACTGAGATTATCCAAGCAGGATTCAACAAAAATCAAGTGACAGCAGCTGTATTTCTCGACATAGCAAAGGCATTTGATAAAGTCTGAAGGCAGGGACTCATATATAAAATGATAATACACAATTACCCAACACACATCATAAAAATCACGAACAGTTTTCTCCAAGGACGCTTCTTTCAAGTTAGCATCCAGAACACACTTTCCTCAATAAAACATCCAACAGCGGGAGTCCCCCAGGGCTCATGCCTGTCACAATATTTACAGCCGACATACCAGTATCAAATCCTAGAAGATATTTAAATACGGCCACCTTTGCAGATGATACGGCACTGCTCTCAACATCTCAACATCAAGATGTCCGACGAACGCAGTACAGGAACTTCAAACGCACCTAGACAACACGATAAAATGGTTCAAACAATGGAGGACAACAATAAACAATCTTTCAAAGGAATCGGAAAACAACAGACAACGAAATAACCATCAACAACAACACTATACCATGGAGTAGAGAAATTAAATACCTGAGAATATACCTGGATATAAAGCTCAATTATAACACACACATAGCAAAAACGATAACCAAAACCAAACAAGCAAGAAGTCAACTATGACCACTTATAGGCAGAAAAAGCCAGCTGAACACTAACAACAAAATTCTACTTTACAAACAAGTATTACGTCCAATATTCACATATGCATGCCCAATATGGGTACATATGTGCAAGACCAACATCAAAAAACTGGAAATAATACAAAACACCAGTCTTAGAATGATACTAAATGCTCCGTGGTATATGAGAAATAATCAAATAATGAATGAAACAAATACCCCAACCATCATTGACTACATCAAGGGAAGAGCGCCCAGCTTCTATAACCAGATGGAAAATCACTCAAACCAAAATCTTAAAAGAGCACTCGCATATGATGGAAATGAAAACTTCAAACACAAAAGACTTAAAATGGTTCTACTTTAATTCTTAATCAAAATCAAGATAAACAATAGCTAATCAAATTCAACTCCAACATTCCAATATTCACCGCACTCAAATGAAGAGTAAAAGACTAAATAGTCTAACTCAAAGCCACAATAAAGAAGAAGAAGAAAAAATTTGATATGTCCATTTTATTTTTAGGCATTTAGATCAAATAAGTGCAAAAGAAAACATATTATTCACACATATTTTAAATGCAAGAAAATCATTTAGAAATCCATTTGGCCAAAATTAACCAAATTAAACGATCCCACTGTCAGAATATAAACACGTCCGTTGAAAGGACGATATCTGTTTTTCGCCCAAATTTAACGTAAGGTATAGCGGAAATTCCTGAACAGTTACTAATAAAGCACGCGCGATTTTCGGAAACTTCAAATAAATGATATGTGCGCGTACGTAAATACACTCACACACATACATCGCACAAGTATACGCTTCCCACACTATTAATCCTCGTCTGAGCTGTCAACAGGTGTTGGTAATAGCACATCGTAACCTTTAAAATGGACAATCGTTTAGCGATTTCTGCAATTACTTTTAATAACTTCAATCAGATAGATTCCCTGGCAAAACTTCAAAAACTATTACAATCGATTCGGCTGCATCAAAATGTTTATTATGAATCTTACTGGTGACCTTCGAATGAAGAATATTACATCTAGAAAATGTACGAAGGGAGGCATCAATCAACAAGTGGTGTACATCAAAGTGATAAACTCATACGTTAAAACATTAATTTATTATCATACAGAGAAATAAATTTATACATAATTCTCTTTATAAGTGGATAATTATATTGAAATAACAAGTTCACACATGATACTTAACGAAAATGATCCAAGTGATAATCCTGATTATAGACCAATTTATAATTAAAAGCCTAATTATGCCGGAACAAATAATATTCGTAAATGATCACAACAAGGACCCTAAAGGAATTAGATAATCTCTTTAGCTATATTGAATTTTCTTACAGATATTCGCCTAATTATTTGCAATGGCAAAAATGCCGGGATTTGATTTTCAACCTGGTTGGCCATAGGCTATTAATGCTATTTCAACACTTTATATATGATAGAGATAACAAGTTTGCTGATTACACAATGACATACCATTCTGTGTGTGCTAGCTATATTATATTACAAATTGATATGGTCTTACAGCCATTACATAATTCAATTAACTGGTGAGCTGTAGAAATTTATCGGAAACTTTGAGAAGACTGGTAACGTAACGTTTTGAACAAAATTAGTCCCATGTGATGATCCTGATTATGGACCTACAACTTTGCCTTCTGTGACTTCTGAGATTTTTTTTTTTTTTATTTTATTTATTTTATTGTTACTAGTCACATATGACTAACCTACAATTTTATTTTGAGTTCTTAAAACTAAACACTTATCTGCTAAGAAATCCCCAGTGGTTTCCCTCAGGTTCTCAAATAAAACACTGATGTTCTCGTGTTATGCACTGCACTAACACAATGCTCTGCTTTGTCACTGTCACTACGTCACAAGCTGTACACTACACCAACTCGAATGGTTTGGTTCGTTTCAGTCTACGTATTAGTTGAGTATTATCCAGCATTTGCAGAACCTCAGCATTCTCGTGGGCATGGAGTCTCTCCTCATGCTTCGCTGCAATTCTGCTGATCTCTTCCACTACTGTTGGGACTTTTAAGTCTCTGTGTAGATACTGGTTCCGGTAGTACCATGGGGCATCCACGATATTTCGCAAAACCTTGTTTTGAAATGTTTGAATTTTCTCGATATGACTCCTTGCTGCACAACCCCATAGTTGAATTCCATAAATCCATATAGGTTTCAATATTTGTTTATAAAGAAGTAGCTTATTGTGTACCGACAGCTGGGATTTCCTTCCAAGAAGCCAGTACATTTTCTTATATTTGATGTCCAATTCCTTCCTCTTTTTTTTAACATGCTCCGCCCACCGGAGCTCCACATCCAAGTTCATTCCAAGATACTTTGCTTTGGAGTGTATTGGAATGCTTGTGTCATTAATTGTTACCGGTACATATGTATTCTGCGTATAAGCAAAGTTAACGTGTACCGATTTGCTCTCATTGATCTTTACTCGCCATTTCTTGGTCCAGCTATTTATATCATTGCTCGCCTGTTGGAGGTTTTTCGCTGCCTCTTCACTATTTGTGTCGATAGCCAGAATAGCGGTGTCGTCAGCAAAGGTCGCAATGGTGACATTTTTATTTGAGGGATATCGCATGTATACAGTAGGTATAAGATTGGTCCCAAGACACTGCCTTGGGGTACGCCTGCCTTTATTTCTCTTATGCTAGAGTATTTATCTTGTTGTTTAACTCGAAACATTCTTCCGGATATGTAGGATTCTATTAAACCTGAATACTGTTCTGGTAACATGCTTTTGATTTTATTCATTAGTCCTGCACGCCATACTTTATGGAAAGCTTGGGCTATGTCTAGAAAAATGGCTGAGCAAATTTTTTTCTCTTCATATGCTTTTTCAATTTTTTCTGTTATTCTGTGCACTTGGTCGATAGTTGAATGTTTATTTCGAAATCCAAACTGATGTGAAGGTATTAGGGACTTATTTTCAATGATAGGTTTTAGTCTTTTCAGGAACAATTTTTCAAATAGCTTTGATATTATCGGGAGCAGCGAAATTGGTCTATATGATGTTGCTATCTGAGATTTAATTCAGCACAACAAGGATTCATAAAGAGGCAAATATTTTCAGCTATACTGAAACTGTAAACAACGATCACTCAAATATTGATAGTGACAAAAAGTGCGCGAACTTAGTCTTTGAAATGATTAACTACGAGCTATTATTGGTCATTCAACATTGCTTGTCTTTGCATGCGGATATTTAATTTTAAATGTCTGTCATTTTCGATATAGAAGTGTCTATTATATTAACTCTTTTTCAACATTTAAATCCCGCAATAGAGCAATAGTACGCATTTTACAAGGCATTCTGTGCATTGCTTTTAGAAAACTAGTAGCGGGCGGCTTTAACATGAGTGATAACACTACATCGGTCGATACAGTTGATATAGCGGTATGTCAAAAAATGAGGTGTGGCGACCACACGACTTTCTTAAACGTATGAAAGTGTTACTTCCGGTCCGAATTTTGAAATTTCATTTATACAAAAAATATTCCAAATCCAACTCTAAATACTTTTGTACTATTCATAAATATATATTTAGAATGCATAATTTACGACATATTTGCAAAAATCGTTATTCGGTAAGAGTAAAAGTGATACTTCCGGTTCGAATTTTGAAATTTTTTTTATACAAAAGATATTAGAAATTAAGTTCTAAATACTTTTATATTCGTAGCGTACCTGTCTAAAAAGCATGACTTGCAAAATATTTGCAAGAAACTGATTTTCGATAAGAGTAAAAGACCTACTTCCGGTAGGAATTTCGAAAAACCTTTTTAATAAAATTGTTCACAATTTCAATTTTAAGTACATATGAATTCTTTATAAATTTGTTTAAACTTAGTAATTCACGAAATATTTGCAAAATTCGATTTTTTCACTGAAGTAAACTACTACTTCCGATCTGCTGATTTTGCTCAAAATCTAATCAGTTCTCGAGAGGGAGATTATATTCGTAAATACGAAATTTGGAATTGATAGCTGCAGCGGTTTGACCGCTATCGTGGTCACACACACACAGACACACATACATTTTTTAAAAACCACTTTTTTGGTATCAGGAGACTTCAAAACGTGGACATCTGCAAAAATCTCGAGGTCGAAAATTTTCATCATCACAATACTTCCTTATACTACGTATAAGAAAGTAAAATTACATAATATGAAAATCTGCCCTAAAAGATCTAGCGAAAATTCTAAATATAGACTGATTGAACAACGCTGCTCATGTCACGAAACAAAGTAACATCCGAGAGAGCATATTTCAATTAATTAAAACGTTAATTATTCTAAAAAGTAAACCTTATAGGATAATGATATGATAACAAAAGAAAATCAAAAAACTTCTGCTATGCGTGGGAAGAATTCATAATTACTTTATATTACGTACATGATTATAAACTTTTATTTAAAGTAAACAGACAGCGTTTTTGTTTTATAATGAGACTCCTACATGCCCGGCATGCTTATATTACATATTTGTCCGCAATATTACCAGAAAAATTAAATTTAGATTATTATTTATAGTTGCTTCTATATTTGTTTTGTACATAGATAAGTGTATATGTGTATTTAGAGGATGATTCAAGTATATTTATTAATCTTTAGGCCACTTTTCAGAGAGGGCTATATATAGATCACACAACTGGGCTACGTAGAGCACTGCTGACTCTGCCCGCCAGTGTTTAGATTATTAGTTCAATGATTCTGCTTTATGGTAGGGTACATTCTTTGTTTCCACTATCTCTCTATCTCTCTCTCTCTCCCTGTATGTATTTGTTGCTGCTAATATACTTTTGTTGTTTGCACTTACTAAAAAGGTAATGATACTAAATATATGTAGAAAGAAGTAGGTAGGTGTTTATGGTATCTACTTGGTGGGTTCGGTTTATTTTCATTCAGTCATTTTTCCAATGTCGTCGGAAATGTTTATTCAGATAGCGAGCATGTATACAATGTGTCACTTAAGTAAAGTATGCAAAATACAGTCAGTCAAATCGTTATAGCAATTCATAAGATGAATTTTTATAAAAACAGTTACACTAATCAAATTTTTAGACAACTTTGGAATTTTGCAAAACGCAACTTTTTTACTCAAACACTGTTGATTAATATAGTAGAATTGTTTTAACAACAGACACGGCCAAAGTACGAACTACAGGCGACGAGTCCAATTTACATCGTCGGCAACAATTTCAGAATAATGAAATTAACTAAATAATAAATATTTAACGATGCACAACTACTCAACTACTACTTAAAGACATATACACATTAAATATCATAAATTTATTAAACACTGTGTTTCTGTAGCTATATTTTATTTAATTCTTGGCTATTCTGCTTAGGAGGCAAACATTATTGTATTTTTTGACGATAATTATGAGAAATATAAAAAGGTCTACATCTGGAATTGTCCAAAATGACTTACTTACAAATGTAGCTATATAGTAGACGTAAAAATTATTCGTTTTGTCGCGCAGTATTTCCGTTTCTAAGCGCATGTATGTAAAAATAAATTAGTCTACGTTAGTTTATATCCTGTGAAAGTGAATTTTACAAATAAAACGCGGTATTCAGTGTTTTTAAAAAGAATCCAAATATCCGTTTTATGAACAGAATGTAAAAATAGAGTCATTGCTACAAGATACAAAGATAAAATTATTAGCATTAGTTATTGTATGTGTTGCTTCTTTTATTTTGATCTCAATAGAAACACAACTTGCTTTTCTATAACATGTCCCACTGAATATAATCGACATTGCAATTATTTATTTGGCAAGAAACAGCCCTTCACATCAATAATTACTACATGCTACATATTTACTATAATATTTTCTGAGAGTTATATCATGTACCAATGGTAACTATATTTAGCATGATTATGTATACATATAGTATATATAAATATATTTTTTTTATACAAAAGATATTTAAAATTACCATTTAAATACTTTTATACTCGTAATGCACCTGCCTAGAAAGCATGACTTGCGAGATATTCGCAAAAAACTGATTTTCGATAAGAGTAAAAGACCTACTTCCGGAAGGAATTTCAAAAAACTTTTTTAGGACATTTTGTCTCAAATTTAGTTTTGAGTACATTTGAATTCTTTATAAATGTGTTTAAACTTAGTAATTGACGAAATATTTGCAAAATTCGATTTTTTCACTGAAGTAAACTACTACTTCCGATCTACCGATTTTACTGAAAAACTAATCAGATCTCAAAAGGGAGATTATACACGTAAATACAAAATTTGGAATTGATACCTTCAGCGGTTTGACCGCTATCATGGTCACAGACAGACAGACAGAGAGAGAGAGAGACATTTTTTAAAAACCACTTTTTCTGTATCAGGGGACTTCAAAACGTGGACATTTGCAAAAATCTCGAGGTCGAAAATTTTCATCATCACAATACTTCCTTATACTACGTATAAGAAAGTAAAAAATAAATTGATACAAATGCATTAATAGGAATTGCAAACTAAAGAATGAAAATAAAGTACAGAAAATAATGGAAACAAATAGTAGATAAGGCAACATCACACAAAATCTGATAGAATATTTGAGCTAACATGTAGAATGATCTACCACAAGCAGCTGATCTTCTGCTTGTGGTAGATCATTCTACATGTTAGCTAAAATATTCTACTACTCACTACTCTACAGAAGTATACTGTGTATATATTGCCATGCTTTCAAGTTTGGTAAAAGCTGTAATTTTGATATATTTAAAACACTTTAGAATGATATACGAGGTGGCCCCATACATTCTCGGTATGATATACAAAAAAGAAACTTGGAACAATATAAGAATTTTTTTTTCAATGTAATCTTCCCTAACTTCTATACATTTATTACAACGATTAATTAATAATTCGATACCCTTGTAAAAATATTCCGAAGTTTTTCCGTCAAAATGTTCTATAACAGCTGCTTGCAACTCACTGTCGTCCTTAAAACTACATCCCCTAAGGTCTTTTTTAAAATTAGAAAACAAAAAAAATCACAAGGAGCCATATCCGGACTATACGGTGGATGTTCCAATTCCTGAAAGCCGCATTCGGGGATAGCAGCTTGTAGGGCGGCTGTATGGACGGGAGCATTGTCGTGCAATAATCGCACAGCTTTTGTCAATTTTCCAGGACGTTTTGCACGAATATTGTCCGTTAATTTATGCAATAAAGACGCATAATATGTGCCGTTCACACTTGTATTGCGCTCTTTAATGTCAATTAACAAAATGCCCTCACAATCACAGAATATTGTGGCCATCACCTTTTTCGTTGATTGAACATCTTTCGCCTTTCTGGGACGAGGTTCATCAGGTCGCCGCCATTCCATGGACTCCCTTTTGGATAGCGGATCGTAAAACAGAACCATTGTTTCATCCCCTGTGACAATGGACTCCAAAATCCGTCTTGGGTCGTCTCCACACATGTTTAAAAACGACTGCGCACATTCGACTCAACGTTCACGTTGGAGAGCATAAAGAAGTCGCGGTACCCATCTAGCACTAATTTTATTCATACGCAAATGGTCATGGAGAATTCGGCGAACACTTGTTTCGGAAACTTTTGTTATCACTGCTAACTCCTTCATTTTCAAGCGGCGGTCTTCTAGCACTAATTGTTCAGTAATTGAAATTTCTTGAGGCTTTATCACTTCAATTGGTCGACCCGACCGATCAGCATCTTCCAGGGATTCTTGTACCGAACGGAAACACTTTGCCCACTTTTTTTCAGTTTAATACCAAGGAGATGAATCACCGTAAACGCCGTCTAAACATTGTTTAATGTAATAAGGTGCATTCCTCTTGTTAAAAATCTAATGACCGCGCGGTACTCAATTTTTGTTACTTCAGACATTTTCGTGCGCTAGTCACGTTGGTTGGCTGGTTACTAAAAACTACTAGGCTTCGAACCGTCATTTGTATCAAATCTTTACTTTTTCCTGTTCTTTTTCCTTTCTTATACGTAGTATAAGGAAGTATTGTGATGACGAAGATTTTCGACCTCGAGATTTTTGCAAATGTCCACGTTTTGAGGTCCCCTGGCAGCAAAAAAGTGGTTTTTAAAAAATGTCTGTGAGTCTGTCTGTGTGTGACCACGATAGCGGTCAAACCGCTATAGCTAACTATTCCAAATTTTGCATTTAATAGTATAATCTCCCTCTTGAGAACTGACTAGATTTTGAGCAAAATCGGCAGACCGGAAGTAGTAGTTTACTTCAGTGAAAAAATCGAATTTTGCAAATATTTCGTCAATTACTAAGTTTAAGCAAATTCATAAAGAATTAAAATATACTCAAAATTAAATTTGAGAAAAATTGTGTTAAAAGAGTTTTCGAAATTCCAACCTTTTACTCTTATCGAAAATCAGTTTTTTGCGAATATCTTGCAAGTCATGCTTTCTAGGCAGGTACATTACGAGTACAAAAGTATTTAGTACATAATTTCAAATATCTTTTGTATAAAAAAAATTTCAAAATTCGGATCGGAAGTAACACTTTTACTCTAACCGAATAGCGATTTTTTGCAAATATGCAGTAAATTATGCATTTTCTATATATATTTATCAAGAGTACAGAAGTATTTTGAGTTAGATTTGCAATGTTTTTTGTATAAATGGAACTTTTACTCTTAGCGAGTAGCACTCTTTTTTATAATATCTTGCAAAGTATGCATTCTATAGACATTTATTAAGAGAATAGAAGTACTTAAAATAGGATTTTGAATAACTTTTGTATAAAAAAATTCTTAAAATTCTATAATTTCAAATGCGCATACGTATAAGAAAGTCTTGTGGTGGCCACACCTCATTTTTACTGATTGTCATAATTTTCTTGAAAAAAATATGATTATAATGATGGCTTTAGAAAGTTGTAACAGATTTTTGTTTTTATCAAAATAAAGATATTTTAATATTCATTTTAGCTAAATCTTACTATATAATTGGAAACCATCGTTAGCATATTTAATACTTTTTTATTATGAAATAAAACTATTTTATTAGCAATTCAAGCAAAATGTTAATATAAGTTTTTCCACTTGAAAAGATGTTTTACAGAACGGATGCTTTGTCAATTCTTCTGTTTTTAAGTATTATTATCTTAAAGAATTACATTAGAAAAGCTTCATATTTATTTTTATACGCGTAATTATTGTTTGTATATAAATATTAAATGATTCATCCGACAAAGATTAGGCTTTAAAAATATTTTTAAAAAACATTGCTATTTATTCTATTCATATGTTACGTAACTCAACTCACATATTAAAATATCTTTGGCAAATATGTATGTATGTAGATCATTTACCGATTACTACTGATTTATCAACCTTTATGATTTGTAAATAGATATTGGTATCCTTTTAGAAATGTATTTCATGGATGAAAGATGTGTACTTATGATATGCATGGAGTGAGAAATTTATCTTCGAATTTCAAGTATTTACACGGTGTCAAAAAGAAAACGAATACTAGTAGGTACATGAGATAAAAAGAACATCATTACTCTATCGCAATCTGTTCAAATAAAAAATATATGTCTAATGCGAAAATAAGTTAAATTATGTATTAATTTTTTATATACACACCATCTCTATTAATGTTCCAAATTGTCCTATCATTAACTAACTGATACATATTGTACTGGTATAGAAGTGAAATTAATAATCATAATATTAGTCAATTAAAATCAAAATACATGCTTTTAAGTATTAATTTGTAAAGCTCCACGTGTTGATCCTTTACAAAGAAATAATAAGTATATTTGATTTAAATAAATCTCATTTACCAACATAATTTTAATCAATTTTAATCTCCACAGCTGGTACCTCGAATGAAATTCTCTTTCAAAGTGTGGCCTTTTCTAAATCTTATGCAATAAATAGTCCATTCAGGAATACAGTGCAAAGTCATCTCATCTATATTCAAAGAAAATATGCACATGATTTGTAATAATAATCTGTTTTGTGAACTATTAAATTAATAAGAAATTTGGCAGTTTATAATATAGCTTTTATTTCAATCAATAGTTTTTATTCAATATATGATCCACTTCAGTAAATAAACGAGTCAAATATTCCACGGTTGGAACATAACGTACTGTATACTCCAAATTAGAGGGCGATCGGTGGGGATGTGTTGTATTCGTTTTTAAAACGCGTACGCCCACTTACTGAAGTAGTAGTCAGACTATTTATTGTACTATATTTTTCCCACTATTTCTAATGCTGCGGGGAGTTACTCCCACCACTCGCCATCTAATTTGGTCTTTACTGTAATAAAACAAATTTTGTCGTTCCATTTCAATAATGAAAGTGTTTGTACTTACAGCTAAAAAAAACTAAGTCAATCTTGGAGGGTGAGTAGTAATGAATATGTCAGTATTACAAAAGTTGTGCAAAAAATATCACTACAGACTATTTCTTCACCTCACTCCCCTTGGAAAAATACCTCAGATAGCAAGGGCTCAGTTTAGTAAAAATATTGAAAAAACACAATCTCTACGTCCCAAAAGAGATGCTATAATCGAAGGTCAGGGTAGTAACATCAACCCTCTTTGCTTTTCGTGTTGAAGGAATTTTATGCTCATACGTACATAAGAAAAACAAAGCTATTGTGTTGCTTTCTAGTATGCACTGCAGAAATAGATGACACGGCTATATCCAAGAAACCTGAAATGATTATATTCTACTAAAGCCTGAGTTGGTCAAGTGGATCAAATGGAAACGCAATGCACGCCTGAGAGACGAAAAAATCGTTGGTCGCTAGCCTTTTTCTATAACAATTTGGATATTACTTGTTTAGAAGCGCACACATCATTTATTCCGAAAACAATCCACAAATTGCCTGTAAAACTGATCGTCTTCTAAAAAAAAATGGGTGTGCTTAAGACCACACGGCAGAAGTGAAAACTTCATCAAGGCGAGGTTAATAATACGAAATACAACTTTTTTTTTCGTTCTATATTAATTTCAAAAATATATATTTATTATTATTGTGTATACATTATCCTAGTACATTTCGCTCGGTCTGATCAAGTTTTCACTTCAAAAATTCATACGTACGCATGTATATATACAAATAGACAATCTGATAATTCTCATACGAGTACCCGCGCTGGTCTAATGGTAACGTGCCGGTCTCATAGCCGGGCGCGGCTCGGGATCGCATCTGCACGCGGACAAGAATTTTTCAGGAAATAAAAATACAATATTTCGCGTATTTATTCTAAATTTCAATGTAATTGAAATTAAATACCGCTAGTTAGTGTTATAATACAAAGCCGAGCGTGAAAGGATTGCCGAGCGAGTATACCAGAGACCAGCAAAAACGGTACTAGACTGGGCACCTGGTTTTCACTGGTTATTGCATCAAGTGTAACGCCGAGGATAAAGAAAAAGAGAACGCGCAAGAGGTGCTGAAATACAAGAACCCAGAGTGCGATGAGCACACCAACCCAACTACGACTGTATGCAGAAAAAGTGTAGAATGAAAATCCGACGTGTTTATCCCAAAATCATTTATCATCATTTCCTTTTCTATTTTTACTTACTTTTAAATACTTTATGCCTATAATGTATAAGTAAATACTATCCAATTATGCATTTATTATTAGAGAAATAGTTTTATATTAATATAAGCCTGAAGATTACCTGTGTACTCCAAACGGAAGATACAACGTGCACTTCAGTAAAGTGTTTACTACAACTATTTTGACTAGAAAAATTTTTCATGGTTAAAATTATTTTGTGTGAGATGTCGGGAAAACTGGTTGAACAGAAATGAAAAACATATTTATAGTCAAAATAGTGGGAGTAAACACTTCATTTCGTCTGGCATCTTGAGGGCTAATTAAAGAATTTTAATATTACCTTCTTTCTATGTTTTGAAACTCGGTTGTCATTGTCACATATAGGTCAGCATTATCTGCCATGTAGTGACGTTGAATGTCGTCTTTGATAAATCTTGGATCTTTCACTAAATTTTGTTTGTCAGTGTTACCAATGTGATATAGCAAATGTTCTTAAAATGCCAATTTTAGAATTGTCGGAGTTATTAGAGTGTTCAGCGTGTTCAGAAAAAAATAGTGGACACACGTTTCAGAATTATGAATTATAAAACGAATTATAAACACCCAAAACTGCAAGTTCCCACAAATTTGATTTATTTAACAGAAAAGTAGTGGTATATGTGCATAATATGTGTGTTGGACAAAGAACTACTATGTACTACAATCGAGACTCATTGACAACAAAAATATGTCCATTGATATTTCTGGATCTTTACATATTTATGAATGTATGTACAGATGCAGGAGATCTCTTTTTTCTAACAAAGCCATTTCCTTTGTGACCTTCTAAAAGAAATACAATGAAACAAATTTATATATTTGTAACCGCATACATACTGTTTCACAATTGAAAGGTATGCATGTGTTAATGTGTATTTTACAGTTTGCCCGAGATAATAAAACGTTATGGGTTCGTTTTAAAAGATTTTCGGTGTTATATCTGTAATAACTTGGCGGTAAATACATTAGCGTGGGGAGGTACATACGTACATATTACATAAATATATGTACAGGAATATAAAGTATATTTTATGTTTTCATTAAATATGTAGTCAGCCACCGTTTCAATATTTATTCAAAGTATTTTTTTTTCATACTACATTGTCCATACCTATGTATGTACAGTGACACATTAAAATTTGCTTGCACCAAATTCAGATTAAATAAACATGAACTTTATGAGTACTTATATGACATTTACAATACTTCAATATTTTTAAAGAATGATGAATAAATCAAGATTGAGCACCATATTTTAAAAAAGTTGATTGAGTAATGGCCAAATCGCTCCGTTTGAACTTTCAGCCTAATATTTACGTTTGCCGCCATATTTAATCTCTCACTCTCTCATTCAAAAGTTTTTATTTATTGGCTACTTTGCTGTTATTTTCGTTATTAACTCGTTATTACTGTTAATTAGGAAAGAATTTTAAGAATGCAGTTATTGCAAGTAACATAGAATTTGAAACACATATTTTCTGTACCGGGTGGCCAACTAAGAATGGCCGCCGGCTATATCTCAGAAACCAGTAGTCATATTGCTTCCGGGTAAAAAAATTTCAAGTAAAAGTGCCCAAGAGAAAATGCTGGAAATTATTTTGGAGTTTGTAAAATGTCCGCATGGGGGCGTAACAGTCATTATCAATGTTAAATTTAGAATTTCTTCATATTTTTACTAATTAAGGGATATTGAAAATTTCTAAATTTTATTCCTTACACATTCTTTAATACTTTTCGTCTTGCACATTTTTCACTATCTAGTGAAATAAAGTGGTGGGGGCAGTTCAGATGTTTTTTTAAATAAACTAGGATTACTCCCGTTTGGCTTAACCGATTTGAATAAGTTTGATCTCATTTAAAAAAGCCTTGTTTGCTCTACAAACTGAACTTGTGTTTTTGTATCTCGGACTTTTGCTGTCACCGGTAGATGGCGTTATCTGAAATGTAAGCAAATATTAGGCTTTTTTTCAAATAAGTTAAATACAATGATATGTTTCTTTTTACATAAGCTAATAAAGAATTAAATCCTCTACATTTCGGTAAAAAACCAAGTTTGTATGTTTTTTAGAACAGGAGATATTGACAAAAATAGATCAAAATTCATAAGTTCTCCTGTTTTACTGATCTTTTTTTTATGAAGCTAACAATTTTGAGCTACGTATATTATTATTATCAAGAAAAATGTTATACCATTTTGAAAAACCCTCTTTAATAAAGCAAGATTATTTTTAATACTTATTTTAATCCAAAAAATATACCATTGAAAATAAAAAAGTAAGCTATGAAAAAATAAAACAATAACTCTGTGTTAAAACGACCAATTGTGAAAATAATAAATATTGTTGTCAGTTTTTGATTGATTCCGTTTATTTTTTTTGTGTTTGGGAAAACTTCTCTTTTAGTGAGATGTGGTTAGCGAATGAAGAGACATTCGATATGATTGGTGTATATTTCGAATGCATGCGAAATGCTACATTTGCTTTCAGAGTATATGCTACGCAGTTCCCTGGAAGACGACATTATGCGAGCAGTGTTTTTCTTAGGTTAGTGGAAAGGCTTTGGAGCACCGGAAATATTAATCTTCCGGTGTATAGAAGGCAACCTACTGGTCGAACCGAAGAAAATGCTATAAAGGTATCAGAATATATTGAATTTAATCCACATGTAGTGACCGAAACCACAAGTAGAGAGTTGGGCATTTGTAGAACTGCGGTCCCAAATATATTGAAAGATTTAAGTTAAAAATAAAACAAACTTCATTTCGAGATTTTTTGTAGGGCCTTTGTTAGATTTGCTTTATCTCCTACAGTTTGTTTTAATACTTTTAAGAATTAAGCATAACCGTTGTTTTTAACGTTCCGTACTCGGTTCCCTTAAGTTTAACTCATACATTCATCTGCCTATTTATTGTCTGTTTACCGGTCAAAAAATTTTTCAAACCAATCATTACAGTAATGTAACTGTAGTTATTTTAGTGTTTAATATTAGTTTTATTCTGATAGTGTTAGTATTAATTGTTAGTATAGTAAATCATAGTATATGAAAATTTGAAATACTTACATGATTTTCGAACATTTACATAAAATTACATTTATGTAATTTTGGTTTCTTAAACAGGAACTAACGAAATGTTATACATATTTTTATTTAATATATTTTTATATATTTTGCATCGGTATTACAGGAATGCCTTTCAAATTTCTTCCGCTTTTGTGACATTTTATTATTTGGCCTGCGTGTTAGAATTTTACTGAATTTATGATATATATATAATAAATTCCGTAAAATTATATATATATAACAAAAATAATACAATTAAAACAAGAGAATTCATGCATTTTCACCTATTTTTGTCAATATCTCCTGTTCTAAAAAACATACAAATTTGGTTTTTTTACCGAAATGTAGAGGATTTAATTCTTTATTAGCTTATGTAAAAAGTAACATATCATTGCATTTAACTTTTTTGAAAAAAGGCCTAATATTTGTTGACATTTCAGTTAACGGCATCTACCGGTGACGGCAAAAGTTCGAGATACAAAAACACAAGTGCAGTTCGTAGAACAAATAAGGCTCTTTTAAATGAGACCAAACTTATTCAAATCGGTTAAGCCAAACGGGAGTAATCCCAGTTTATATAAAAAAACATCTGAACTGCCCCCACCACTTTATTGCACTAGATAGTGAAAAATGTGCAAGACTAAAAGTATTAAAGAATGTGTAAGGAATAAAGTTTAGAAATTTTCAATACCCCTTAATTAGTAAAAATATGAAGAAATTCTAAATTTTAACATTGATCCTGACTGATACGCCCCCTTGCGGACATTTTACAAACTCCAAAATAATTTCCAGCATTTTCTCTTGGGCACTTTTACTTGAAATTTTTTTACCCGGAAACTACTGGTTTCTGAGATATAGCCGGCGACCATTCTTAGTTGGCCACCTGGTACAAATCTGCTCTCTGTAAATACGAGATTCATATTTAATTTTTATTTGTATCTGCAGAGGCGTCAGCTTTATACCCAAAAGAACATAGACACTAACAATTTGAATCTGTCATTCCTGATAAAAATAACTACTTTGTTTCTTTCTCTTTTTCCTTTTGGCTCCTTCAAGTGTCGAATCTGAGTTAATTTCCTGGACCTTTCGCCACTCATTCCTTTCATGCTCCTATTTTCTGCTTAACTTGCCCTTTCTCCTATTTGTAATACTTATTTCTCAAGAGGTATTTATTATAGTTTAATTATCTTATAATTATTTTGTTCCTCTTTCGTTTTCTTATTGTTTCATTCTTATTAACATGTGTCCCTTCCCATCTATTTTTCCCAGGTGTTTCATCAGCAGGCATTTCTTTTGATACTGTGTTTCTTTTGAAATGTTCAAATCTCGGTTGCTTATGTTATAGTCTGCATAATTATAATACGCTTTTAGCATCGCTTTTTGACTCATTTTACTTTCTTATACGTAGTATAAGGAAGTATTGTGATGACGAAAATGTTCGACCTCGAAGTCCCCTGATACCAAAAAAATGGTTTTTAAAAATGTCTGTGTGTCTGTCTCTCTCTGTGTGTGGTGTGTGTGTGTGTGTGACCACGATAGCGGTCAAACCGCTACAGATATCTATTACAAATTTTGTATTTACGAATATAATCTCCCTCTTGGGAACTGATTAGATTTTGAGCAAAATCGGCAGACCGGAAGTAGTAGTTTACTTCTGTGAAAAAATCGAAATTTGCAAATGTTTCGTCAATTACTAAGTTTAAACAAATTTATAAAGAATTTATATGTACTTAGAATTAAGTTTGAAACAAATTGTCTTAAAAAGGTTTTTCGAAATTCCAACCGGAAGTAGGTCTTTTACTCTTATCGAATATCAGTTTTTTCCGAATATCTCGCAAGTCATGCTTTTTAGACAAGTACGTTACGAGTATAAAAGTATTTAAAACATAATTTTCAATACCTTTTATATAAAAAAAATTTCAAAATTCAGACCAGAAGTACCACTTTTACTCTTATCGAATAGCGATTTTTTGCAAATATGTCGTAAATTATGCATTCTATATATATTTATGAAGGGTACAAAAGTGTTTAGAGTTGGATATGGAATATTTTTTGTATAAATGAAATTTCATAATTCGGACCGGAAGTAACACTTTCATACGTATAAGAAAGTCGTGTGGTGGCCACACCTCATTTTTTATATGCTAATATGTTGCTTCATGCGTAGTTTAATTTGCTTGACTTTTCGTTCTATTTGTCAATTGCGTTTGTACTTTTCTCTCATTCCTAAATATACTTCCCATAGGCTGCTATACTACATCTTTTTCAATTTACGGCATTTTACTCTCGTTCTTTTTCTCCTGTTCCATTTATTATTATTGTTACTACTATTATTTTGCTCTATTTTGTGCTTATTGTCAATTAAACTTGTTTTATTTGTTATATTTATACTCTGCATTCTTCTGCCAGTTCCACAATCAACACAAAATTCTTCGCCCGCTTACATCAGTAATTCTATTTTACTGGATATAATCTGTAGAATCTTAATGTTGTCCTCCTTTGTTAAGTTCCTGCTCTGGTTCTCCCCACTACTATTACGTATAGAAATAGACTGAGGCTGCTCCCTTGTTCTATGCCTTTATTTTCAATCGAATTTTCCCATCACTCTCCTGCTATTTGATTCATTCAATTTACATTTTTGCATGTGCTTTTATTTATTGAATCAATTTTATTGGGACTTCTGCTAGATAATTTCAAATTCTGTTTCATTCTTTTGAATTAACGGCTCATTTTAGGTCAGCAAAAGCCATTACGAGCCCCTATCAACGTGCTATCCTTTTCTGAATTATAATTCTCAACTTGTATATAATATCATTCATATGTTTTTCGGCTCTGAAAGCTGCCTGTTCCTTCACCAATTCTTCTTTCACAAAATGTCCCAGTCTTTTGTCTGTATTATGTGTGCTTTGAAACATACCGATGATGCATAATGACATGCCTTAGCTGCAATTTATGTCCTTTTCCGTTTTATATATGAGCATTATCAAAGTAGTTTGCTGGTAGTTTCCTTCTTTACCATAGTAATGTCACTCCTTCTACTCTTAGATATTTTTTCATTTCAGGCTCAGGATGATTCTTCATACTTCTCTTGTTTTTATTGATTCTTTTTCTTCTAGTGTTTCTTCTCTATTTGTTTCTCGGTTTTCGTGTTTTACTCTTAAATATTTATGTGTAATGCTCCTTCACCAACTATCACTATTTTTTTTAAGTTCGTCTGAATTTCTGCTTTCTGTTGTTTTAATAATGTCTTGCTTTTCTCCCTTTCACTCCATTTAGTTTATATCAAACACTTCAGTTATTTAGTGTCCAGTTAAACTATAATTCCTTTCCAAAGTCTGCAGCATAACTGCTTTAATAATCAAATATTTATCAATAACAATACATAGGAGTCTATTTCAGGATAAAAGTACTCAGTAGAACTATACAGTGTGTTATAAATTAAGTCGGCACTATTGCTAACTTTGTTATTAATGAAGCTGTAATATCGGTTAAATTAGCAAACTAGTAGTATTTTTATCGTGAACAATGATGGCAGAACCGAAGAGACAGTTGAACTACTAATTTTCGCGCTACTTACAAAAGTTACTTTTTGTTAAATGGAATACCCAGTATATTTTTGCATATATTGAAAGAAGGAATTATTTTAAAAAAGAAAGCTTTCAAACATTATTGACAAAAAATTAAAGTTGCGACAGTTATCCACTATTTTGTACAGCAATTCATATCAAGAAAATCAAGATGACTATGATAAAAAAAACAGCAAATATAAAAAAGCATTGTGTATTATGTATATTTAATACATGTTCGAAGACATCACCGTTTTGTTCAAGATGAAAAGTTTCATTCCTGTCTCGAGATAAAGTTAACCTCGACGCATCGCGTCTCGGTTAATTACTTAATCTCTCGACAGTAATGAAGCACTTTCCACCTCGGTATGTAATACACTATTAAAGCTTTGGAACAAAAATTAAAAATTCGGACTGGAGTAACACATTTACTTTAATCGAATAGCAGTGACAAATTATGCATTTTATACAATATGATTTTAAGTCAATTTTGCATAAAAATAATTTCAAAATGCGCATCGGATGTAACAATTTTTAGTTTTATTCACAGCTTTATTAAGAAGATAAAGGTATTTGAAACGTAATTTGGATCAATTTTTATATCAAAAATTCGGAGCACAAGCATAAGAAAGTCGTGTGGTAGCCACATCACATTTTTTTATATGACTCTACTTGTTTTAAATAATAATGTAATATTAGCAATTTTTAATATAATTGCAAAATGTATTATCACATAGAAAATGTTGAAGTTGGAAAAAACTATTTTTATATTCACAATCACCGACATCAATGAACGAATAAACGATAAAAAATAAATTGAACAAGAAATGTTTCATATTTTGTTTTATAACGTTATTAACCATTATATTCTGATTAATATTAAAAACATATTCTTAACCAGTTGGTAATCATGTTAAACACATATTATATTTAATTTTATTAAATCTTGTTAATTTAGGATTATATATTTATTATTTTCATGCTAATTGTAAATATATAACCGGCATGTAATTTTGTTTTAAGAGAAAAAATGAAACGAAGTCAACAGACGATTTATTATATTTACGTTTAAATTTCAATTTTATTCATCTATTCCGAAATTACACTCGCGTGCCTTCAGCTAATTTTAACTCGCGTTCGAATGGAGATAAAAATATCCTTCAGAAATAATTACGATCTTAGGCAAAAAAATTATTTTTACACATTTACTTTTAACGCATTTATTTTGGGTAGCGCCCTATGCAAATGAAGGAAAAAGCAACACAGTTTCGTCTAGGAGTCTGTCATAAAATTGGTTTCTTATTCTTTGAATTAATACAAAATCTATTTATTAAGAGGAAGTATATTAGATATACTTATGGAGCAGTATAGTAGATTCTCAATCATATCTATTAAATTGAATTGACATAAGCTGGCTATTAAAATTTCGAATAAAATTCATCGATTTAATTTAAAAATTATACAAAAAATTAGCTGCTGTAGATTACTCCAAATAAAAACAAAACTGATTAACTATACTGGAGACGCATTAAGTTCAGTTGCACGTCATCGATGACGTTTACATGTTGTCATAACTATATTAGAGAAACTAAAAAAGTTACTTTGTTAAATTATACTTGATGGCATTTATTTCATTAGCTTAAATAGAAGATTTATAAATTGATCGTAATATACGCATTCATGGCAAATAAACACATAATTTCCGTTTCAATATTAAATTTCTTTACTACATATTTTTAATAGACTAATAGTTCAATTCGGTGTTGACAGGTAAATCATATTTTTCAAAAAGACGTGCGTTGTGTATATTCTTCCTGTCAAATTTTTCATGTATATTTTTGCTTTGATATAAATTGTTTAAAAACAGTGCTTCTTAGAAGTGTATTTATTATTTATTTGCGTCCATTGAATATAATGCCGAAAGGTTTCTGTGAACAGTCGAGGCTTTTTACAAACTTCTCTATAATCATGTGTTAAATTTAATGTGAATAGCGTAAGTATTGCTTATTTTAAATTATATTATGGATACGTAATGAAACATTTAAGGTTTTTCGAAAATCTAAATCAATATAATAAATAAGTTGAGAAAGGCTGGAGTCTTAGAGCATTTCAATTACTAAATATATTACGTTATAGTTATTGTATTGTGAATAATTTTTTTCTTTGGTTATATCAAATGTCACTGACAGAAATAAAAATAGATCCGGCAACATATACAAGGCGAGTCATCATGGATCCAGTATGACGTGCAACTGAATGTAACGCGTTTCCACCATAAGACTATACAAGATGCGGTCAAGAAGAAGAAAAAAGTAAATATTTAAGCATAAAAATAAAGATCTTGAAGAATATAAAAGAAAGAAGAAGGCAATCAAAAGATTAGTTAAAGAGTAAAAACAACAAGTCGGCATGGATTTTGTATATACAATGAGTGGCCAAAGTCTCCCCGTTATCTTTTAAATGAAGTGGAAAAAACGTTGAAATAAAAATAAAACAAAACCACTATAAAAATACTAACTTGATGACCATGTCTCATTTTAAAATGTTGACAGATGGCGCTGTAGGCTATATCAACTTAAAAATGGCAAAGGGTGTCAAGTAATCCCTCATTTGAAAGGTATTTGGAAGATTCATTCAAACATATTTTTTTAAATTTCTTTTTGCGCGATCAATCTTTTTTGATTATTTACTAGGCATGTTTCCATGACAGTTCTTACTATTTGTTGTACCTAACAAAACGGTAAGTAATTCACTTACCGTTCAGCTGAACGGTAAGTAATTGTGACTTTTAAAAATTAGAGAATGAAGAAGATATACGGTCAGAAATTGTTTAGTTCATTTATTTGTTGCTATTAAAATTAAAGGTGCAATTATGAATACTACAATTATGAATATACAATGGCAAAGAATTAATTTCACTGTTTCTTGTTTTCGTAGAAACTGCTATATAAGAAATCACACCACACTTGTTGTGCACCATCAGGAATACTGAAGGATGTGTCTCTAACATCATACAATATTTTTTCTGCAAATTGTATTTTATTTTGAAGTGAATCTTCAACGTAACTCTGGGCCACAGTAGAAGATTTCCATCCTCCATCCTAGAATATCCACCCCTTTGTTGGCCAACAATGTTGCTGATGTACGTCGAAATGAATGGCCGGTGTAGCTAGCTGGATTCGATAATTTTAAATATTCTACAATTTTGGACGGCCACCTTCCAATTGTTCCTTTCCCCACTACTTGGTTTCTACATTTACCATTGTGGAAAGCCAGAAACAGACGTTCGGATTTAGCATTGCTCGGTCGAAGTTGAATATACCTCCGAAAAATGTCCAAATAATGAATTTTTTCATCTTGGTTTACAAGAGTGAAGGTCTGTTCAATATTGGTTTTTGTTTGCGAAATTTTTACAATAATCAACTCACCACGATCTTCAACATCCTTCATACTTATATTGTATAACTCTTCTCTTCTGCAAGCTCCTGACACTCCTAATATCATTGCCATCTTAATATGAATATGCACCATTAACATACATTTTGAAAATAGGTATTTCTAATTTACCTACCTTATGAATAAGAAATGTTTGATCTGAAGCTTCAACTAAAAACCTGTTCATGTCTTTCCTAGTGAAAACGCTTGCTTTTTTGGGTCTGTATCCTACGTTTTTCCTTTTCAAAAATGCAATAAGAGTCGTAAATTACGAAATTTTAATCGCATCATGAAGAAAATTGTTGATCTCTTCATGGAATACTCAGCCCATAAACTGCCAGGTGCCTTTAGCTTCTCGCTTCTTTGTACAAAATAAGCCAACATAATTTTTTCATTCATACCGCTTATTTTCTTTGTTTCACACCATTGCTTGAAAGCTGGGTATGTATTTTCGTAACGTTCCCGCGATTTTTCGGGTATTACGGCGGAACACCCTGCAACCCATGCTTGTTCCAAGTCGCTATCAAAACTGTTTTCAATGTCTGTGTCGGAACCGGTCATAATTTCGTCTCTGATTTCAATTACTTCACGGAAAACTCAAACTGAAATGACACGACGCTAATTGTAAAACAGAATGTTTGAAAAAACGTCATGGAAACTGTTTTGTTGTTATAATAGCCTATTCCAATTAATTAATTATTGTCAAGTATTTTCGATAAATCCGTGTAGTGAAATGAATTGAAATTTAGTTTTGATCGCGCAAAAAACGTTATAAGCATGTCGAACGGTAAGGTTTACCGTTCTCAGACAATAATTCTTAATAAATAATATACTATTATTTATTAAGAAAACGCCAAATTTCACAGGTAAGATAATTACATCAATGACTTGTTCTATTGCCAAGAGATTAAGGGTGCTCATTTTGAACACTTAATTTAAAATTATAGTGATGTGTTCAGCGTTATTTGTTTATTTTTTTAAATTTTTGTACAAATACCGTTCAAATGACGTAAATATCCTACCCATGAAATTCGACATTTTTTTTAGCAAATGAATGAAATTTAAAAAGAAAACAAGTCTTGAATAGACCTTTCAAATGAGGGTCACTCGACCCTCTTTTGCATTTAAAACTATTCTACAACGCCATCTGTCAACATTTTAAAATGAAACATCGTCATAAAGTTAGTATTTTTATAGTGGTTTTGTTTTATTTCTATTTCAACATTTAAAAGATACCTACGGGGGAGACTTTAGACACGCACTGTATAAGAATTTAGAAGGCAGTACAAAAAAACAGAGTTCATTTATCGCTCACATCATTAAACAATTATTATTAAAGATAACTAAGCCGACAGTATCTAACACTCACTTTTTCATATAATGAAAATTGACGGAAACATGATAAAACAAGAGAGTCTCTAGATGCGGATTAATATTTTTTATCAAATGTTTTCCGAGATTCAAGGCTACTGATTAGATAATTATCGTTCATCATTCGAGATTTAAGAGAACATTATTTTTTACTAAATTCATGGATAGTTAGTCAGTTAGTTCTTAATCCAAGTACGCTACTATTATTAATTAGAATTATTAACAATATTATATAAGTATGACATTAAAATTAAAGTCACAATTAAAAATTCTACATCTAAGTTTTCTTCCTAACATTAATATTAATATAATCGTATACTTTCTTCTTTTTCTTCAGATATTAGATGTGTTTAGATGTTCTGATATGTGAAAGGCACTTTAAAAACTATTGTAATGTTAATAATTGAGGAACCAGAAACAAACTTTATATATGTATTAGACATTTCTTTCTCTGTAAAATGTCATTCTGTCCATGACTGTATTGATAATATATAGATTATTCCGTTGATTCCTCAATTATAATAATGTATATTGTCCACAATGGCAGAGAATAATCATTATTCACTACTTTTGATCACTACTTATCCAGTATATTTAGCTTTGATATAACGTTTGCAATTTTTTACCCATTTTGTTAGTAAACCACGGCTACCATCTAAAAGTCGAATTAATTACTTAAATTCGACCATGAAATTGTAATGTAAAAACAAACATTTTCCGCCCTTGTACTCCTCCGGAACTAGCAGCAGATCTAAAGAAAAATATGAATATTCCTACAATCGCTTTTTCTGATTAAAAAACGGATTCTTTTTTCTGAAAATGTTATTATGGCATACTTCTTACATCTTTATTCAAAGATGAAATCTTCAACTTTGTGAGCTAATTATTCAATGTTGAAATCAACTTGTAATGGTACAGACCATTTCATTTTATTAATTTTATAATTTTTATTTTTTAAGGATTTAATTAAGTATATTTTGTTATTAATATTTTGAAGAGAAATAATACATATTTGAAATCAATGAATATGTTATGGTATTATTAGGTAGATATTAGTCATACATTTTGTATATGTTTATATGTAAGAAAGGTGACGCCGAAAGTTTATATGAACATAATAAACGCTCCAGACGCAATATACAATCCCACGGCTCACTACGTGTATGTGTGTATAAATATGAGTGGGAACTCCTGGACTTTGTGGAAAGCGGGGAACCCCAGACATTCTCGTATAAAAAGAAAATACGCATTCAAAAGTCAAGAGTCGCAAGTTAGACCTTGTTTCGAGAGGCAAACTCCAAGTATATATACATAAACTCCTATAGTGAGTTAGGTAACAATCATTAATATTATTTGAAAAATTATAAAAAGTGATTAAAGTGGCACATACATAGTAAATGTGCAAAGTGTTGTATCCTCGTAAAAAATATATTGTGCTCCTTTGGCAGAGTAAGCAGATACGTCACGCCTGGGTCGTGACGACCAAGGAAATTTCGTTGAAGACAACGTAAAGCAAAGAAGATTTCGCTGAGGATAAACAGCGCCAAAGAGAGAAGAAAGAAGCTGGAAAAAGAAACTTTATTATAAGGTATTTTTAAAAGATTATTGTAAACGAAGGTATTGTTGATAATAAAGAGTTAAAGATTATGAAATAAATTTTAAATAGAGACGAACATAATAAATAATGTTGTTAAATAAATATAGTCTCCGTTCTATAAAGGATAATGTAACTTGATCTGTATTAGTATCGTTGTATATTTATATAATCATACATAAAACGTGTATGCAGCATACGTAGTAAATTCTTGCTTCTGTTGTTTACGTTTGACTGTATCGAATAATATATATAAATATTTGTGTCCATTTATTATTGGTAAAAGTGTATTAACATTGTCTTTTAAATATGTTTTATTTCTTTTGTTGTTTGTAAATATATATATATATATATATATATATATGACTCATTGATTTTGAATATAAGTATTATTTAAAGTTTACAATGGGGTTTTTCTTATTATTGAAACTAATTAATGTTTATGAACCTTTTTAATTAAACATTTCTTATTAATCCGAATCGCCCTGAGATAATCTGAGCTGAGCTAGCAAATTAAACAACATTTTAATTACAATATAAAGATGTTTAACCCTTGCAATTAAACATGATGTGGATATACCTAAGTATCCAAAACTTCGTTCATTTTAAGAAAGGAAAGGTGAAGTTTACAAACCAAAAAATCTAAAATTTTATCAAAACAAGTAATTATCAACTTTGTTCAGGAAGGTAATTAGTTGAAAATTTTTTTTTCGATTTACTATTGTGTTTATTTATATTTGTAGGTTGCTGTAATAATCGGTACTTCTGGAGTATGTAGAATAGATTAGTTAGTGAAAATGACTATACAAGATGTAGAAGAGCTACAAACTAAACTCTTAATTAGTATATCATAAATCAATATAAATAGTTCTAAAATGCTGTTATAAGATTTAAAAACAACTGGGAGTAGATACATACCAGTTGTCAACTAGCTATTATTCACTTTAGCCATTGTGGTCAAACATATCGTGCTTCGATACCACGTGTGTATACAAGCGAAGAGTGACACTTATTGTAGATGCAAATGATTAGGATGTCTGACAAGGACCTAATCATCACCTCGGACCACCTTTAAATTTTAGCGCCAAAAGTGGGCAATTCAATTGGTTCTTTTCATGCCCACATAACACACACTTAATTTAATTGACAGTCATTTCTAGTCATCTGACAATTGTATTTAGCATATTTTCCACGCTTTTTTTCTACATTGTTTTCTCTGTTCATATATCGATACAACAAAAATAGTTCTTTTTAAAACTCCTACACCGTTTATTTAGTGTCTACCATAATATATCATGGCCCAATGCCGAGTACGAGTAGAAACCTACCTATTTCTCCACTGAGGAAACGCGGCCGTTTTGGACATTTGATATTGAAAAGCAAATAATTCTCAATACTTATAAGAAACAGAGAACTGAAAATACGAAAAAATTAACAATGGAAATAGCATTATATATAGTGTCCACAACAAGTAATATTGTATTTTCTTAGGTTATGTTTCTGAAGTTATCCATATTGTATTATGAGTGTAGCAACAAATACAGTTTTTAAAGTTATAAAGGAATATAAGTCCAAGGGAGTGCTTACTCAGCCCACACAAGACTGGTAGACGCTTATTAATCAACAACTGTGAGGAAAATTTACAAAATGCTGTAAAGACAAGTAATACACAGCTTTTTTTATAATAATGAAACACCTACACTTAAGAAAAATGTTAATGAAATTAAAAAATGGGTTTGTTGAAGGTGGATTGTTAGTTTTACAAAGCAAAAGAACTGGCAACAACCATGAGGATATAAATTCTTTCGTATTTGAAAATTGGTTTAGTGCTGTTTTAGAAAAATTACCAGACGATGGCATTATTATTATGAATAAAGCGCCATACCATTCTCGCAAAGTTGAAAAGATTCCAAGTACATCATCTAAAAAGAAATACATGCAGAATTGGCTGCAATCGAAAGAAATACCATTTCAACCAGAAATGATCAGACCAGTTAAACTGGTTTTGATTAAACAACATTGCCACAAATTCAACCATTATGTTGTTGATGAAATGGCAACACCAAAAAAACTATCACATGTTGAGATTACCACCTTAATCACTGTGAACTAAATGGCAGAGGAACTGGCAACAACCATGACGATATAAATTCTTTTGTATTTGAAAATTGGTTTAGTGCTGTTTTGGAAAAATTACCAGACGATGCCATTATTATTATGGATAAAGCACCATACCATTCTCGCAAAGTTGAAAAGATTCCAAGTACATCATCTAAAAAGAAATACATGCAGAATTGGCTGCAATCGAAAGAAATACCATTTCAACCAGAAATGATCAGACCAGTTAAACTGGTTTTGATTAAACAACATTGCCACAAATTCAACCATTATGTTGTTGATGAAATGGCAACACCAAAAAAAACTATCACATGTTGAGATTACCACCTTAATCACTGTGAACTAAATGGCAGAGGAACTGGCAACAACCATGACGATATAAATTCTTTTGTATTTGAAAATTGGTTTAGTGCTGTTTTGGAAAAATTACCAGACGATGCCATTATTATTATGGATAAAGCGCCCTACCATTCTCGCAAAGTTGAAAAGATTCCAAGTGCATCATCTAAAAAGAAATACATGCAGAATTGGCTGCAATCAAAATAAATACCATTTCAACCAGAAATTAATAGACCAGTTTAACTGGATTTGATTAAACAACATTGCCACAAATTCAACCATTATGTCGTTGATGAAAAGGCAACACAAAAGACAAGCACATATTGAGATTATCACCCTAACCACTGTGAACTAAATGACAGAAGTCAAATAATTAATATTGATTGTATTTGCTAATTTTAATAGTGCTAAATGGAAAAAGTGTATAGAACATGTAATTAAAGAAGAAGAAAAAATTAGTGTATTAGATGACTTAAAGACAATAACGTCCATTTATCATTTGAATTGATAGTGATACAGATAGTAACGGCTAATAATAATGCATAATTTAGTTTTTCTGTAATTAAACATATGTCCATGTAATGATATTTTGAAGTTTTCTTAGTTAAAATACTGATTAAGGGATGTATAAACATTTTTATAGTTGTTGTATATTAGAAAATATACTTCATTTTTGGTGTTGTTATTTAGCAATATTTTCTTGAGTTCTCTCTGTAAACATGAGAAACCATTAGACTCTTAAGTAACTCTTGTATTATTTTTAGATATCATGTACATAAAACTAACTAACTTCTTTGACCAAAATGCAAATATTGTTGCCATATTTTAATATAAATATTCCAAAGTAACTACAGAAATGTTCTAAAAATATTGAACAGGTGCATTATACAGACAACATAATGTACATAACCTATATCATATATTTGTCAAAAATAAATGTTATCATGTATTGCATAGTGTACATATGGCTTTACATGGTAGTCCGCGGAATTAAAAAAATAGTATACAGGAAGCTTACACGCATTCGTTATAAAAATACATCAAATCAATCTCTGTAAACTTAACACCGGTTAAAATGTACACTGTAACAATTTGAACCCGCATATATAAATATACGGTCTAAAAAATCTTGAAGATTTATTGCCAATTTTGACAAGTCTTCCAATTAGACTACGCGTACATATTCGTCATTGTGTCAAAGCTCATTCTATCATGTACGTAAATTATACATGAAAGTGCACCTAAGAATGAATTACATCAATAGAGAGTATAAACATAGAAATCAATTTAAACTTGCGTCATTTCTCATTCTATATGACAGTTTGTTTAAGGTTATGTATCACTTACACTCAAAATGCGATCTAAAACATGCATTTGTTTTTACGTAGCCACCTACTATTTTTAAGTTTTTTTCGCAATATTTTTATTAAACATGAAAAATTCGGAAAAATAGAAGGATTTTGGGCGTTAAATAAAGGAGATACGAAATATATATTTTCTTGTTGAATTAATTAGAAAATATGGATCATTTGAATAAATTAAAAAGCGGAAAGGTTTGAAATAGAAAAATTATCTATTTGAACAATATTTTCGTTATTCAAACATAACGCTACTGTTTGTTAGGCATATTTACATTTAATTTTCAAAATTCTCAGCAGTAGCTGTTAAAAAAGTTGCAAATTCAAAAATAACATTTTATTTCTCTATTTTTTTTTAATATTACAAATAAGAAAAAGAAATCATTAGTTACTTTTATTTAATAAATGTAACATATTATACTTAAATAAATTTTATCTCTTCGTCAAATTCAAAATTTTTAATAATTGCATCCCAAAATAATCAATTCAAAATTATTAATTTATTAATTACTTGCAAAATGTTAAATTGTGTCTAATTTTAAAAAAGTTGACTTCGAAATAAATAGTTAATTCAAATTCATTTATATTTTTTAGATTGTTGAAATATAAGTTTGGAAATACAAAATAAAAAAAAATAATAAGTTTATGATTTTATTTAATTATATTTTTGTCAAAAAAAATCAAATCTACAAACATTATAACTTTGTTGTCTATTTCGTCATTTCAATCCAAAAACTATCATCTACTCTTGTTCTGTTCAATGTAAAATCCTCTGAGATTCTATTGTACACACCACAAAGAACGCATATTAAAAAAGAAAGAACAAAGAGCGAAGGTCTATTGAATGCGAAAAAGTTCCAATCACGTTCTAAAATATAAATTTCCAACTTCGATTGAGGAACTTACATTACCCAAACAATATGTTGACAAACATTCTAACTTAATAATATATACACATACATATAGCATCACAACAATAACAACAAGAACATACAACAATAACACCGAACTTACAGAGATAATAGATAACCACTTTAACTATTAATATCAAGAACGCATCTTCATTGTCTTTACATCACAAAAGAGTACATTTTTCTTTTTAAAATAGTTTTATCAATAACGGAACTGCTACGTCCATGGAGCGGTTTGCGATTCAACAGGCGGCAATTGAGAAGTTTTTTTCTTTTATTTGTCCCCTGTCTTTAACTTTTCCAACTTTCAAACAACAAAAGAGCCCTCGGATAATTTCGCAAAAATATTTCTTTTAATAGTTTAACTCTCAAAAAATAAAGAAAGAAATAGAAATTGCGTGAAAAAATAAATACAATTTGTGTTTCTTTTTAAGTGAGTTATGTTTTTATATTGTGTGTGTATATCGTTATAAAACTCCGGTGTGGATCAGAGCAGGCGAGACAGCACGTGCGAAACTGACAGTGACTGACAAGTGAACACACTTGACATACTCCCCCCCACCACTACGCCCACCCTTCCCCACTCGAAATCGTGTTGCCATCGCGACGCTCTCTTGAATACGCGCCGACGCAACCTGAGCGTCCAATATGTGGTAGACAACTAACTAAGCGTTCGGTAGTGTTTTCAGAAACGAGGATAGTTCATTAGAAAATTCCAGAGAATAGTAAGCGTTCTAAAGGAAACATTTTATTTTTAAATACCTAGTATGACAAACTTTTTTTAAAAAATAAACACATTATTTTTAAATTAATAGAAAAATTAGGACCTAAGCTTAAAACATTAGCTACATTATCAGCAATTTTTGTGTCTGTTAAATTACAAATCCAATTTCTAGTATTTGTATTATATAAATAGCAGATCTGGCAATTACTTTACAAAAAGGAATTACCAATTACAAATTACTTTAGAAATCAGTAATTAATTCCTTTGCCTTTTCAAGTAATTTGGAATTGTAATTGTTGAAAAAATCGTGAAGTATTTGTATTTAAATACTTTTAGTTTTTTTAACTTTCAATTACTTTTCTAATTACAATTACTTTTTCAATTACAAATTCCTCCAAAGTGCCGTTAAAGGTTTAGATAATAGATTTAAACATATTTTGACTTTAGAGGATACCTATGCACTTTGAGGAAAAATTACACATCCTGAATTTAAACTTCGTTGGTTTCCGTTAGTCGAGTCAACGTCTGTGTTATATAAACATGATATTAAACAACTGCTTATTTCGGAGTGTGAATTATTTTCTATCGAACAAACCGAATTAATGAATGTAACAGATATTGGTACCGATAAAAAAGAAGGAAATTAACAATAACAGCTTATTTGATTTTAATGAAGGAACTGAAGGAATCACACAATCAGCTGACACTGAAAATAAAAATAAGATTCATCTTGAAATTTTACAGTTCCCATGGTAGAAACTTACCCTCTCATTAAGCAAGTATTTTTTAAATACAATACTACACTACTATCTTCAATACCCGTCGAACAATTATTTTCATTCGCTACTATGATTCATGCAGCCAAAAACATGCCCTCTCAGACACAAATTTTGAAAAGTTAGTTGTAATGAAAAGCAACAAAATATACAATTAAATGATCATTTTAAATCATCCAACCAACAATACCAAATGTTTTAGCATTTTATATTGAATATAACAATAAAAGGTACTTATTTCAATACTTTCCGAAGGTGTAAATAAGGTAATGTAAGGTATATGTTACCTTTACAGCGCTATTTTTTTAAAACTAGCCACTGATTTTCACGGAAAATTTCAATTTCAAATCATTTTTTCTTTTTTGGTCTTCTTCAATCAAAATAATATTATTTTAGAGCTGAACAGTAAGATATTTTAAAAAATTGGAAAAAAAAAACATAAAATGGGGTTGAAATATTATTATGAAAAACCAGCCTTAAAAAAAGAACTGCATACAAAAATACAGTACAAAATATGTGAAATGAAAACACAACACCTACGCGTGATATTTTCTGGTTTAATAATTATTTTAGTAGTAATAATTTTGAGAAAATACATATGATCCCTTATACTAGCCCTAATTTGTCACCTCAGGGTAAGTAATGTACCCTAAATTACCTTATTTTCATTCCTAGTTTTATGGTGCAATTTTTTGTTACTAATTATTGTATCATATATTTTATGTTGTACTTGGATAATTTGTTTTGTTATTTATATAATAAATTACGTTGTTTTTTCTACAGGGGGTTGGAATATAGTTGATTTCTTTCCCATGTCCTATTTTAAGTTCCGATTTGTATATTATATACAACAAAAGACTAATAACAGAAAAAACGTTTTCCGTCGGATTTTATAAACAAATGTAATTGTAACTAGAAAAGTAATTGTCAATTACATTTTATTTGTAATTGTAATTAACAGAAAAATTCCTTTCTTAATCTCTTGTACTTTGTAATTGTAATTAATTACTATTTGAAAGTAATTGCCCAGCTCCGATGGAATGTTCAAAAAATAATGTTTTATTATGGGGTCATAGAAAAAATAGTGTATGCAACTCGCATTTAATGGCTATTAAGACACTCGTATTCATTACGATACGAGCCGAAGGCGAGTATCGTAATTTTCATTCTCGTGTCTTAATACCCATCATCAAATGCTCATTGCATAATATACTGTTAGAGCTCAGCAGTAAAACTTAAAAAAAACTGAAAAAAAGTATAAAACCGGGTTGACATATTAATATATAAAACCACCTTTTAAAAAGAGTACTGCATACAAAAATGCACGTGTGAAATGGAAACACTGAACACTTACGCGTGATATTTCCTGTTCTGGTTTAATAATTGTTTTAGTAGCAATAATTTCGAGGAAATACATATGATCCCTTATACTACCCCCATATTTGTCATCGCACCGTAAGTAAGGTACCCTTAATTACTTCATTTTCATATGTAGTTTTGTGGTGAAATTTCTTTTACGCCTATTTATTGTCATCACATATTTTATGTTATACTTGGTTAGTTGCTTTATTTGTTTTGTTTTTTTTATATAATACATTACGTTCTTTTTTCTAACAATAAATTATTGGCTGGAATATATTTGATTTCTTTCCCATTTTCTATTTTAAGTTCCGACTTGTATATTATATACAACAAAAGACTAATAACAGAAAAAGACTTTTTTTTCCTCGAATTTTATAAACAAATGTAATTGTAATTGTAATTAGAAGAAAAATCTTAAATGTCTTGTACTTTATAATTGTAATTAATTACTATTTGAAAGTAAATGCCCAGTTCTGAATAAATAGTTGCTTTATTTTTTAAATTCTCAAGTTTTCTACATTTTTTGTTCACTCTTACTAAAATAATTTTCATGGGTTGTTATAATTTTATGTTAAACACTTTTTAAATGTGTATCATTTAGTTTTAAGTGTTAATATTGTTTCTAAAAGCTGTATTACACTTATCAATTTCTTGACCAAATTATTGATCAAGATATTGTCGTCAAGTTCTTGCTCAAGTTATTGTTGACCTTGACTGTTTTACTCTTATCAATTTCTTCAAGTTTTTTGGAAAATAAAAAAATATATATATTTGCCGATAATTTGTGTTCGATATTGAATGTTGTTACATTCAACTGCACAAAAAGTATAGAATTAGTAATGATTAAAAAAAAATAATTTACGCACACAATTTTTTCAAGAAGTATCAAAAAGTATTAATTAACATGTCATTTTGAACAAGATCCTAAAATGAAATTTGTGCTTACATTGTACGCAGTTGGCAAAAAACTTTCTAACATGCATTTTACTAGAAATCACTATAAACTTGATCAAGTTGTAGAAGAAAATAAAACATGTTATAAGTCAACAAGTTCTTTGGTAAGAAATTGATCAACTCGACTTGACAAATGTAATACAGAACCTGCCGTCAATTTTTTACTTGATCAAGTTCTTGGTCAATAACTTGGTCAAGAAATTGATAAGTGTAATACATCCTTAAGTAAAAAACATGTTGTCTAGTGTTCTGTACTTCTATTACAATATCAGATATTAGCTAATTTATGCAAACATGTCTAAAAGCATTAACTTGTTTCTGAAAGTTATTTTAGAATTTAAAATTATTAAAAACTATGTGTGAGATCTTAAACTAGAAACTTAGGTATTAGATCCAAACTCTTACATTTTAGTAGAAAGATTTGATGATTTTTCACTCTTCCTAGATCTTGGTGTTGTCGTATAAGTTTCTTAAAGACTAGAAATGTTTCATATCCACATATTTCCTTATCTTGAATGTTAATAAAGATTCATCCATATTTCAACATGGATTATTAAAAATACTTTATTTTCTTAGCCATTTAATAAAACAATTCCTTCTCGTGGTTTAGCAGCTCTAAAATGAAATCATAACAAAATAAAAAATTAATGAAAACGTTTCGTTAATATGAATATTATCTTTGCGAATCATTTAACATAAACTAACTAATGAATGCATATAAACATTAGCAACTATTAAGGAAAGTAATATGTTCTAGTATTTTTGGCCTATATGTAGAATTTATTAGTTTTATTGTCGTGTCTATTTGAGAACTAACAACGTTTTTTTATTTAACATGGATTGATAGGAATTATAATTTAAATATCTACCCGAAGAAGTTGTATTTTAATATAATTTTGTTAAAATTTTATTATTTTCGGCAATTAATGTTAAATCTAAAAGCTTATTTCAATGCTTGTTTTTTTTCCAATGTAAATTGAAGTTTTGGATGATAAGTGTTAAATTGTTCCAAAATATATTCAGCTTCTTTTGGTGGAAAACATAAAATACAATCATCTACATACATTTGTAAAAAACTGGTATGAAATCAATTTTGGAAAGAATATCTTTTTCTAAATTTTCTAGTAGTAACTGTGCAATGGAACTTGAAATTGGAGATTCCATAGCGCTACCAAACATTTGTTTATAAAATTCATATATTGAAGTAAGTTAACATTAATTCGAGAAAATTAAAAAAATTAACAAAACCAACTTCTTTAGGTAGATATTTAAATTATAATTTTTACCAGTCTGTCTTAATTTTAAAAAATGAGGTGTGGCCACCACACGACTTTCTTATATGTATGAGCGTTTCAAATTATAGGATTTGAAGAATTTTTCTATACAAAAATTATTCACAATCCTATTCTAAGTACTTCTATTCTCTTAATAAATCTCTATAGAATGCATAACTTACGACATATTTGCAAAAAATCGCTATTCGATAAGAGTAAAAGTGGTACTTCCGGTCTGAACTTAGAAATTTTTTTTATACAAGAGATATTGAAAATTATGTTTTAAATACTTTTATACTCGTCATGTACTTGTCTAAAAAGCATGACTTGCGAAATATTTGCAAAACACTGATTTTTGATAAGAGTAAAAGACCTACTTCCGGTAGGAATTTCGAAAAACTTTTTAAATAAAATTATTCTCAATTTTAATTTCAAGTACATATGAATTCTTTATAAATTTGTTTAAACTTAGTAGTTGACGAAATATTGGCAAAATTCGATTTTTTCAATGAAGTAAACTACTACTTCCGGTCTGCCAATTTTGCTGAAACTCTATCACTTCTCAAGAGGAAGATTATACTACTAAATACAAAATTTGGAACAGATAGCTATAGCGGTTTGACCGCTATCGTGGTCACACACAGACACACAGACGTTTTTTAAAAACCACATTTGTTGTATCAGGGAACTTCAAAACGTAGACATCTGCAAAAATCTCGAGGTCGAAAATTTTCATCATCACAATACTTCCTTATACTACGTATAAGAAAGTAAAAATGAGATGTGGCCGCCACACGACTTTCTTATACGTATAAGCGTTTCAAATTATACAAAAGATGTACTAAATTAAGTATTAAATACTTTTATCTTCCTATAAAAATAAACCTGTGTGTAAGTGTGTTACTTAAAGTCCAAATTTTAGGAATTTTTTTATACAAAAGTTATTCGGACTCTTATTCTAAGTACATACTTCTATTCCCTTAGAAAGTCTCTATAGAATGCATACTTTGCGAGGTATTCGAAAAAAAACTGCTACTTGCTAAGAGTAAAAGTGTTACTTTCGGTCTAAATTTTGAAATTTCATTTCTACAAAAAATATTCCTAATCCAGCTCTTGATGCTTTTATACTCTTGATAAATATATATAGAACGCATAATTCACGACAAATTTTGAAAAAATCGTTATTCGATAAGAGTAAAAGTGTTACTTCCGGTCCGAATTTTTAAACTTATTTTATACAAAAGGTATTGAAAATTAAGTACTAAATTCTTTTATACTCGTAATGTACCTGTCTAGAGAGCATGACTTGCTATATATTCGGAAAAACTGATTTTCGATAAGAGTAAAAGTCCTACTTCCGATAGGAATTTCGGAAAACTTTTTTAACAAAATTCTTTTCAAGTTTAATTTTGAATACATTTGAATTATTTATAAGTTTGTTTAATCTTCGTAGTTGACGAAATATTGGCAAAGTTCGATTTTTTCAATGAAGTAAACCACTACTTCCGGTATATCGATTTTACTGAAAATCTAATCAGATCTCAAGAGCGAAATTATAATCGTAAGACACACAACCTGACAGACACGCAAACACCGGCACAGATATTTTTAAAAACCTCTTTTTCAGGGTCAGGGGACTTCAAAACCTGACCATCTGCTAAAATCTCGATGTCGTAAATTTTCATCATCAAAATAATTCCTTATACTACGTATAAGACAACATTAGTAAGGTATTACGCCAATTTAATATAAAAGGTGCGCATAAAAATCAGAATCATTTCAGATATTTGTTCAGTAATATTAAGAATAAAGACCCTTCTGTTAAACAAACACATGTAGCGTAGAAAATTCCATGGTTTCATTATATACAGGGTGAGTCAACTACGCGGGTAAAGCCGATTGTGCCTTTACGAGTAAAGATATTTTGAAGATTTTTTTTCTGTGGTAGCTGTTCATTAGGGGCACATTTTAAAAATATTTTGTATTATACAGAGTCTTCCATAACTTGGTGGCTAACCATTGTTATAGTTTTTTACTGAGCTATTGTCTCTTTTTGATACAATTTTGTCAGTACTATACTATATTAATTAAAACCTCAAAACTGACAAAATTATATAAAAAAAGAGACAATAGCTCAATAATAGTCACGTTTATAGTATTAACGCCTTACATGTTTTTGATGTGAAATTTAATAAGAATTTCAAAAATTAAATAATATACAGGGTGTTCTATTCGAAAAAATTGACTTTTTTGCAAAAACTAACAAAAGCATATCAAAAAACGACAATAACTCTGTAATAGTCACTTTTACTGTATTAACGTCTTAGATGTTTCTGACACGAAATTTAATAAACAATTCAAAAATGAACTGATATACAGGGTGTTCTATTTAAAAAAGTTGACTTTTTTACAGAAACGTGTCTTCTAATTTTAATTCAGTTTCCTGCACATGCAGTTAGTAACTGTAAAAAAATAAAACATGCTTCTATTAGGACCTCTTATTGTAAACAATACTGCAAAAAATTTTGTCTATCTAATACGTCGTTTTCGAGAAATATAATTTTATACGAACATTGAATTTTTCAGAAAAATGGGAATAAGTCAAAAACTTTACACTTTAGGCCTATACTATCTTATAACTTTTTGACTAAAAATTATACGGGGAATTTAAAAATGCAATAATATATAGGATGTTCCGTTTAAAAAACTTTAACTATGGTTAGCCACCAAGTTATGGAACACTCTGTATAATACAAAATATTTTTAGAATGTGCCTCTAATGAACAGCTACCACAAGAAAAAAACCGCTTCGAAATATCTTTACTCGCAAAGGCACAATCGGCCTTACCCGCGTAGTTGACTCACCCTGTATATACTAATTTTGTTATTCGAATTTTAAAACACTGCATAATATTTATTCATTTTTATTACAGATACTTCAACTCTAAAAGAGCTTTTGTTAGAAATGTTTTGAAATATCTAGCGACAAAATGTTATTATAGTAGATAAAACTGAAAATTACAAAATAATATGTAAAATTCTTTTGATGGTTACATTTTCGTATCTTATATTTCAGAGAAACAAAATACATTGAAAATTATAAATAACGGAATGTTATATAGTGTAATCATGATAAATATAAATATAATATTCCTTGTGCACACGATTTTTTAAGAGAAAGCTGCGTGTGAATGTAATAATTCATTTACATACACACAAGGTTCATCGTGACAAATAGTTACCAATGTTTGTGTAAATTTACATGAACAATTCTATCAGCGATATAAAAATCGTACCGAAAAAAATTAATTCCATTGATCACAATAAAAAGACAAATTCCACGGGGTGCTACAATTTGACATTTGTACATACATGATTGGCAGCGAAAAAGAATAAGAAAACATTATTTTGAGGTTATGCGTTGATTATTCGGGTACCGATTTGGTCGCTTCGAATCCGGCGCTGGTATTGAGTGGAAAGCCATTGTGGGAGATGAGTATCACTACATGATACGTCAATTAGTTTAGACAATACGGCTAAATTAATCACCGGCGTGTGAGGATGACTGATTAGA
This sequence comes from Amphimallon solstitiale, assembly GCA_963170755.1. Taxonomy (NCBI): domain Eukaryota; kingdom Metazoa; phylum Arthropoda; class Insecta; order Coleoptera; family Scarabaeidae; genus Amphimallon; species Amphimallon solstitiale. The sequence goes on from OY720682.1 coordinate 23,908,714, forward strand.
ATAAATACGTCGAACTAATAGAGAAGCAATTATGAAATTTTGCGCGTTCTGATATATTATCGTTGTTGTAACTTAATCCGTCGATTAATATTTACTGACACGTGTTTATTTTCATACAGTGCGCATCAAACAAATGTGTACATTTCACACCCATTCAAATCTATTCGTTTTTGTTAATTATCTTTATATAAATAGAATATAAAAATTAGGAAGGCAATGAAATTATCCTGACACATTTCTGTTTATTGTTTTCCAGTAAATTTCTTAAGGAAAAAAAAACAAACATCCCTTGGAATAATCAAGACACCTATGTAAATGACAGATTCAATAACAACTTTCTTATGTGTATTTATTTTCAAAATATGACCATCTTAATTGTTTTTCATATTTTGATCTTTACCGTTCGTCGATTCTTTTACGAATACAGAACAAAGTAGCCTTCTGCTCATGTACCAAGAGTATCACGATCATTAATGTAGCCTAGCCAAATAAAACTGTCATCTAAAATTGAATCAACAGAAGAAAAGCTTTAATGTCCGAATTTCTTACAAGACTTTCTTTCCTAACAGAAAGTCTAATGAGAATTACTAATGAAAACCTAAAACGAATACACACCTGGATGAAGGAAAAGGAACTAAAGCTTGCTCCAGAAAAGACAGAGGCGCTTATAATGACCAAGAAAAGAAAACAAGAAGGGTTAAGTTTCAAAATAGGTACTGTGAATTGTGCCAAAGAACAATACCAAATATCTGGGGATCTTCGTTGATACCAGGTGTAGCTTCGGCGAGCACTTGGAAAAAGTGGAGGACCAGTAAGTTCCAAGAGGGCAGTTCTTGCCGCGGTGGTCCACTCCATACTGCTGGTATGGAGCACCAATATAGGTGGGAGCGCTAAGCGCTTGGAAAAACTGGCAATAGTTACAAAAGGCGCAGAGAAAGGTATTAATTAGAGTCGCTGCTTCATAAAGAACTGCATCAACTGTGGATCTTCAGGTTATTACGTGGATTCCGCCGATAGATTTAATGGCGCAGAAGAGGAACTGCATCTATAAAGGAAAAGACACATTTAGGAAGTCAAAAAGCAGAACCCTTGATGCATGGCAGGATAGATGGAATAGGAACACGCTTAGAGGACAGTGGACCAAGGAGATCACACCGGACTTGAAGGAGTGGATGGATTGCAAACACAGAAGTGTGGACTACTATCTCACACAGGTTTTGACGGAGCATGGATTTTCAGAACATATGCGAAGAGAATAAGTAAAGCTGCAGGAGAGGAATGTGTGTACTGCGGCTGCATTGACACTGTAGAGCACACAATATTCAAATGTGTGAGATGGGATGGGTTAAGACAAGAAGTAAATAGGAAGTTGGAAAAAGAAGTGACACCAAGGAATTTAGTAGGATCGATGTTAGGTTGTAGAGAGGATTGGAATATATTGCATCACATGATTAAGGCTCCTATGAAAGCAAAGGAAGAAGAGGAAGGACAACTGCAGAATGGGCAGTAGAGACACAAGGCGAGGGTAACTGACTACTCAGAGATTTTGTGATGTAGATATCAATATATGATGGTTCCATGAAATGCGCTAGGGGAATAGGGTGGTTTTTGTAGGTAGACGGTTTAGACGAGTCCCACACTACCATGTTGTGATAGACCTAAGCACATGGTGTCCATAAAGGATTTCCACCTTCCAAAAAAAAAAAAAAAAATAATAATAATAATAATAATAATAATAATAATAATAATAATAATAATAATAGTAGGGGAAGGTTGCCTAATTTGAACCACTTTGAAAGAAATGACCATTATTCCGACAATAATCAACCTTAAGCGGACATTTTAAACTCAAACGATAAACAAATTTACAAACATTTATTTTTACAGAAAGAAAATAACAAAGACGAAAACATTTTTGTGTATAATATAAAAAAAACATTTTATGGAAAACGGTTCAAATTAGGCTACCAGTTGCTTAAAATGAACCACTGGTAACCTAATTTGAACCCATATTAAAAGCTATTCTTTACACATGTCACAGATGCACACTCCTCGTGTTCCCAATCCGAGCACACTTGACATTTAATCCACCCTTCTTCCGCTACAGAGTTGGAATAAGAATCGTGGCAATACAAACACAGTGCATTTATCTTCTTCGCTTGAATCAGTTGATTCATCTAAATTTGGTTTTTTATTTTTTCTGTGTTGTAATTTCGGTTTTTCGTTTTTAATGAATCCTTCTGTTTTATTGAACAAATCAAATTTTACTTTTTCAATAACTTTTCGAGTTTTCTTGCACTTCCTACTCATTTTTGCTGCTTCTGACTCTTCCTTATTTCTTTTTTTGCCACCAATTCGTCTTTGTATGGTGTGCTGGTCAGTTCTACAGCTGATGTGGTGTGTTGGCGTCTTTTTGCAGTACCGCTGACTTGAGAATTCTTTGGATGGGTACATATCGCTTCTAAACTTTCATTGAATGTGTTAGGACTGATTTCGGACAAAATAGTAGATGAAGATTGACCATCCTGCTTATTGTCTTTTTCCATTTGTGGCTCGACTGCAAGGGAAGGTGCAAAAAAGTGTTCTGGAAAAAGATTCCTATTGACAGGCCAAATGCCTGGTACTTTAAAAGCATTTTCGGCTGTTCCTACAGTCGCTGCCTTTCCATATGCTTCATTTACAATGTCGTAAGCTAAAATTGCTTGTCCAACATGCGCTTTCAACCAAGAATCTTGTGCCTGCACGTAATAACTTTGTAGAGGTTTAAAAAATGCTACATCTAAAGGCTGGAGCCTGTGTGTTGTATGTGCAGGTAGCTGAAGAAGATGAATATGATTTTCGCGACAAAATTCTAAAGCTCCTAAGTTATTACTATGAGTTGTATGACCATCTAATAGCAAAAGAACACCTTTGTTGGAGCCACTCTGTACAATTTTGTGAAAATGTTTTAGCCAAACTAGGAATAAGTCGGAGTTGATGTAACCAGAGTCAGAGATGTGACAAATACTTCCACTGGGAGCACCTTTTGCTACTTTAGGAGAATATCGTTTCCTCTTAAAAATTAGCATAGGGGGGATATAAAGGCCAGCAGCATTAGTACAGCACACAACTGTTGTGTTAACTCCACGTTCACCACTGGTAATTCCACCCACCTATCTTTTGCCGTTTTTAGCTATAACTTTCTGCATTCTTTTTTGAACTGTGGAATACCCGGATTCATCAACATTAAACATTGTAGTCGCATCAATTTTGTATTTGTCAACTAACTTTTCCAAAAGATCGTAAAACTCTATTACTCTTTCCTTGCTAAAACCTCTTGCTCGCGCAAGCGAAGTAGATTCTGGTTGTCTGAGTGATAATTCCTTATGACGTCTCATAAATCCATAAAACCATTTTTTTTCAGCAATGCATTTTGTTTTATTAAATCTATGAGGTAGTTTGTGCTTTTCTGCTAGTTGAAATGCAATTTTTCGGACATCTTTTATTGTTAAACCAAAAAGCACTTCTTCAAACTTTATTATATATTTGACTAATAATGCCTCCCAACATTAAAAACAATTTTTGTACCCATTTTTTTTATGCAATTATTTGCGATTTTATTTGTTTGTCGAACATGTCTTAATAGAGTTGATTTATTAATGTTAAATCTTGGCTGGCATTCATTTAATCCAACTCCATCTTTGTAAGCCTTAATGGCCATTTCCATATCCTTTTCGGACCATTTACCATAATTGTCTCTCTTTTTCGATGACATAATCCTGAAAATATTTTATTCTCTAGTATTTACTTCAAGAAAAAATAATATAGAAATTTTTTAATATACTAATATAGAAATTTTCAATAAACTAAACTAACTCCCTCACACGTTTTCTAAATTGAACCGGTTCAATTTTAGAATTCAATACCAGGTTCAATTAAGGGAACAACACGAGTTTAATTTTAAATTAACCTAAAAATTATATTTACGGTTGTTTTTATTTGAAATTTGTAAGATATATCAAAAACACTATAACAAATATAACTGCGATATCATAAAGTACTTACCAGAATAAACCTTTCGTTAATGCCTTAAGTACGCGAAGTAAAATATTACAGTAAACACCACTACAATACAAACTACGCTGCCAGTAACCAATGCAAACTATAAACGGCACTGTAATGGAACGACTATAAGTTTTCGATCACAAACTTCAATAGTTGGCCATCAGATGGTAGAAGTTGCCTCCCAAAAAAAATTTATTTGCGTGGTTCAATTTAGGCGGTGGTTCAAATTAGGCAACCTTTCCCTAATAATAATAATAATAGCTTATATGTAGATAGAGATATAGTAATTATACTGCTCTCAAGAGTCGTCGTTTTTATTTCTATATAAGAACATAGAACTGGTTTTGGACTGACAAGTAATTGACTACATTTCATCAAATATAAATACTCAAAAAGTTATTACATTACAAAATAAACATTACAGTTATTAATCATGTTTAGAAATATATATTCGGTAATACAGAAACAGAAATATTACCTGATTATGTTTCGAAATGGACGAGATAGTCAGTGTTGCATTTTTAAGAATTTGCGTATGAACTGGAAAATATAATGTCACACCAATAGAAAGTATATAATATGCACAGCCAAAACTTATTGCAAAATCACAGAATCGGCCACGTCAATAAATATCGATGACCCGTTATAAGCCTTCCATTGTTTCTGTTAAGTCAATGCCCGGTCCTTTCCTTTTCAGTGTACATTCATCTTCCTGGTAGCGTGTCAAAACCCCATTTTCAAGATCGATAGCGTTTTAAGCTTCCCATTCCCACTTCGTTCTTTCAACAATTTGTCTTACAACTAATTCTTGTCTGAATTCTATTTGACCGTCTATACGTTTAGCAGATGTAATAATAGCTAATGCTATACTGTATGTACTATTTATATTAATCTTTAAGAAGAATTTATCAGTTTTTTTTAGTTTAAAAACAATACAAAAATGGCTTTAAAAATTTACAACTTTTGTTGAGTAGTATAGTAGTAGCATGGAAAATATAAAGTTTACGATCCTATTAAAAAATATATACAAAGGTTGTTAAAATTAATATTTGAAATTCTTGTATTCTTTATCAATTTACATGTGGATAACACTAAAACAAAGTTGTATTTCCGGATATCTATTTATTTTGACCACGTTTAGAACATCTGCCAAAAATTCTAAGAATGCCATGCATTTTTTGATATTTAATGATAGCCCGTTTAGAGTTTATTAAACTGATGTCAATGTGTATTAGCCAGTTTTTAACTGTTTTTGATATATGGCGAATTTTTGTCAGGAACTGTCCAATTTTTGAAAAATTACTATAAAATAACAATTAATGATGAAAGACATATTATGGGCACAATTAGTACAGATACCATTTCAGTACGTGAGTCTAATTTATATTAAATTGAAATGTATATTCAGATGCCAGTGAGAAGTACGAACAAAGTTCTTCGAAATTTCATGATCAAAACGCTTGTCTAAGGGACAATTATATTTTACTCTATTTTAAATATATTTTACTATTATAAATTAGCAACGGTGACAACAGTATGTACTTATAAAGGAATTTGATATTGTTTTCGATCAGGTGTTTCAACAGTGCTGGTTTATTCAAAACAATATTAAATGTGTTTTAGTCAGTTATAGAAAAAAAAATTATAATTTGTGCTTGAATATCTAATTTTAAGAGATAGTATATCTTATAGTTTTTCAATACATAATTTGTTTTGTTCTGATAGTAAAGTTAACTAAAATTACTTTCTTATACGTAGTATAAGAAAGTATTGTGATGACAAAAATTCTCGACCTCGAGATTTTTGCAGATGTCCAAGTTTTGAAGTACCCTGAGCAGTGGACGTCCAAGAATCACTTCCGGTCGTGAAGATCATGCTCTTCGGCTTATGGCTCTTAGAGGCCGTTTTTCGTCAACAAGAGAAATTGGTGAGAGGTGTAGAGGTTTAGTTCGTCAACAGATGTCCATATGATCTGTGTATCGAAGAATTCGATCTTTTGGACTTACATCGTACCGTCCATTTCTTTGTTTACTTCTAACACCACTTCATCGAATTGCACGCCTGGAATAGGCTATTGATATGTTGCACTGAATGAGGATTGGAATAGAGTCGTCTTTAGCGACGAATCTCGATTTTGTTTATGGTCTCATGGTGGTCCCATAATGGTCAGAAGACGTCTTGGAGAAAAAAGAAATTTGCAGTTTTTTCAACAATGACATACGGCTCTAGCTCAATGTGTAATGGTGTAGGGCGGTACCTGCCATGGAAGCAAATCTCCTTTAGTAAGTATTCCAGGAACATTAAATGCGAAACTTTTTATAAATCTGTGTGGAGAACAGTGTTAAACCCCATATCTGTAAGAGTTGGTAAATCCCATTTTTCAACAGGATAATGCGCGGTCACATACCGGAAGGATCACTATGGAGTTTATGAATACTGCTCATATTGATCTGCTTCCATGGCCGTCGCGGTCGCCAGTCTTATCCCCTATAGAACACTTATGGGATATGGTAGGACGAAGGAAGAATATTTTATAACCACCGTCAAACACTATAGAAATTATTTTTAAAAAAATTCAAATTTACACATTCATTTCCGAACTGCCGGAGAAAGATGTATTATTTCAACTGTTACTTGAAGATATCAAGACGTTTAAGTATATATGGACTCAGGCTTACGTGGCGCAGATGGTAGCGCGTTTAACCGGCAATTAAAAGGCATGAGTTCAAATCTCATCCTAGGCAAATTTTTGGGATAAAATTTCCTAATTAATTTACTCGCGAAGCAGAAAAATCAATTTAGATATTTCTACGCTGTATCCGCTTTTAAAAAAGTTTTCAGAAAAGCACCATCGAGAGTAGCCCTTTACAGAGAAAAACTTCCATCTTTGTCACTGCCTCCCTCGCCAGTAATAACTAGATGGGGAACATGGTTGGAAGCTACTAGTTTTTATGCAGAGAATTTCGATAGCTTACAAAATTTCGTTACATGTTTAAATGACGATGCTCGAAGTATTTCTGAGTGCAAGGAACTAACACAAATCCCAAATTTAAAATATCAGTTGTTATTCCTTCAGAAACACTTTGGAAATTTGCCTAAACTAATCACATATTTAGAAAATCGAAATCTCAAAATAAAAGATGGATTAACCACATTAGATGTGGGCTATTAACAATTTCAAAAGTATTCCAAGGACTTCGGATGTGACCTTCGGCAAACGTTAGATTTAATAACATTGCGGCAATTGTGTATGGGGACAATGACACAAAATTTAACTGCTAAATACGCTGAAATAAAAGAATATTTCCAGTGCGCACCTATAACCAGTTGCGATGTAGAAAGGACGTTTTGTATCTACAAGAATGTACTTCATTCAAAGAGAACAAATCTTACAGAAGAGGACTTTCAGATAGTATTGCTAGTAAATATTAATACTCCTTTACTGGACTTGAACTACAAAATGAACAAATAATAATGTATTTTGTATTTTATAGATCAACAGCCACTTGTTATCCAATTATATAAATAAAATTCAAAGCTCTTTAAAAATACAACATTTCAATAGCGCGCCTATGGGCAATGAGTCATAAACCTTTCGTGTCCGCTCCCTAGTCATCATTAACGTACATTTTTCTTTGTATACAAATAAATGATTTGTTGCAACACGTACTCTCCATGAAATTTCCTTATTTCTTGTATGCATTTATGTTTAAGATGATTGAAATTATACATGAATATTGTACACTTTCAATATAGATTATAGAAATTATTTTTAAGAAAGTATTTAAGCCAATAAATATCTTTTCTATTTTTTGTGATTTGATATACTTGACCTGTCTGAAAAACATATATGGGAATACTAAGCAGAAGAAATAAACGTGTCTGCCCTTGAGGATAGATCTCATGAACATCTTGTTTTATCCGAGCTACAGAAATGCGACATTGCCAAACCTACGTTTCTAGCCGAAACGATTTCTTTTATCTTGTATTAGTATAAGACTAACTTAGCGAGATATTTGTGTGAGCTGTTAGATTTGCTGTATTTATTTACTTGCATATAGATACATTTTTAATATTTATTTAAATCAGCCTCCACAGCATAAATATATCGCGCCCAACGTGAGGCATTTTTTTTTATTCAATTGAGTATTTCCATTTTAATTTTAAATTCAGCTCACAGCAATATTTATAAAAAAAAAGTCATGTGGAAGCGACACCGCATTCTTTTACATAGTAGAACGCGAGAGTCGAATTGGTATACTTTTTTTTTTAACTGAGTCTACATTTTTCTGTGTTTTTCTAAGATTTCTGGGCGACCGCTGAGAGGCTTTAGCTTAATTACCAATTACATGTATGAATGTTCATCTTTTTATACACTTTTATTCAACTACGTACGCCATCATTAAAATTCAAAACTACCGAACGAAGACACCACCTAAGTCCAATTTAAAGCGTAATACACATACCATTTCACTCTACCTGCCAAAAGATAGCAAATTATAAATCCAGCAACTTTTAAACAAACGTAATTTTGATATAAATATACACCGAGTGTAATAATCATCTAACAACATTTCTACAAATTTGTTTTATTATTTTAAACGTGTGCTTTCTAATTTGAAATTACATTTTCGTGTGCTCGATAACATTTTCCCCAAAAGTAAACACATAATGACCTGCAGACCGAGTTAATTTATGAATTTATGAAACAATTTCGTGTTTTATGCTCGTTTAGAACTTGAATTTTAATTAACACGAACATATTAATTGAATTCGCTGTGCCTTAAGAACAATGTGTATAGTATTTTCAATAATAGATGCATTAACATATAATAGTTTGTATGTATTGAAACACGTTTGAAATAAAATTAGCATTAGAATGTAAAATTATCGTACGAAACTACTAATTATATCAATAAATTATTGTAGGAACCGCAAGATTTTCTTCTACAGGGTATTCTATCTCAAGAGAATGCAGCTTGCTTTATCTTTTAAATTTTAAGGTGGTTAAAAAGTCTAAACAAATAAGATTTGCAATGTTTATATTAGGACAATCTTTTATTACACAGTCCTACACGGTGTAAGTTACTCAGAAATTTAAAGAAATAGTATTTTCAGGTTTGTCATTTGATGTCTATTTGTAATATAATAACATAGAAATTTCCGAAATTATCAGATTCTTTACATATCTTCGTAAGAGTGACGATAGAACAAAGTTAAAAATGAGGTGTGGCCACCACACTAGTTTCTTATACGTATGTGCGTTTAAAATTATACAAAAGTTATAAATTAAGTTGTTAATACTTCTATCTTCTTAAAAAACAAAATTTATGAGTAAAAGTTAACTTTCTTTTATACAATAATTATTCCATATCCAGCTTAAATAGTTTTGTACTCTTGATAAGTATATGTAGAATGCAGAATTTACGAGATATTTGCAAAAAATCGCTATTCAATACACTTATAGAATAGCAAAATGTCACTTCCGGTCAGAATTTCAAATTTTTTCCCTTATTTACTTTTGGATACATTTTAATTCTTTATAAATCCATTAAAACTTAGTAGTAGACGAGTAATTAATGTTTATAAAATGTGCACATTAACAGTGTCCATCACCATCAGAGTAGCATACAAACTTAAAATGGTTATTCCATAAAATTCTAACAAAAATACGTGAGATAATTAACACAACCTCTTCTGTTGATTAATCATAACATCGGTTATATTTACGTGTTTTCTTCGGCAAATTATTTTTAAATGACTTATGTGATTAAATGTTCAAGCATAGATGTGCTCCGGATTTTATTGTTAATAAACAAAACAAAATTAAATATTCGATTGAATATATTGAGACGGACTTCTTGCGGCTTGTAAAATTAAATTATTTATATTAAATGTATACGGATAATCTAATAACTGGTTTCCTCATGCCTTGTATTCCGAGTGTCGTAGAGTAAGATAATCAAGTGCCTAGACTCGATTAACATACGGGAGTAATTAGCAATCTCTGGTTCTTGGACTGGAGTTTGCCAACTAGAATGATGTACGGACATTGACTTCTCGTGCCTGGACAAGAAGTAACTTGGAATAGGGAAGAAGTACAAGTGTCAGAACCTGATGTTCAAGGGAAGATCTTCCTCCTAGGGATGATCTGAATGGCTTGTGGGAAACAAGTGCTTTACATACAAATTTTTCAGTCTTATATAGCTATTTAAGCGCACCAAAAAGTCCTCCCACTTGACTGTAAAAACCGTGTACAACTGATCCCTGCGCAAAATGTGACGTATCATGTATTTTTATATTTCACGCACGGAAAGTTTTAACAATTTAATACCATTTTAAACAAATTATCAAAAATACTAAGAAATATACAAACATCCAGGCGGTTGCACAAAACCATTAATTAGAAATATAACGCTGCAGGTTCTTTACAATCTAATCAGATATCAAGAGGAGGTTTTTATAGTCACACAGACAAACTGACATATATATATATATATATATATATAGAGAGAGAGAGAGAGAGAGAGAGGGGGGGTGTTTGCAAAAATCACTTTTTTGGTATCAGGCGACTTCAAAACGTGGACATTTGCAAAAACCTCGAGGTCGAAAATGTTTGTCATCACAATACCTTGTACCTTATACTACGTATAAGAAAGTAAGAATGGTATCTGGTAGTATTTTTTACCGTAGAATATAATAATCTTAATTAAAAATAACGGCCCACATGGTTATCTAGATATAACTTTACTTATGTTCCTTTATGGCAATCACAGTTAACCATAACTTCATTAAAATGCTTATTTTGTCTGATTTTAAAGATATAAAGTATGGTTATCTTTTTTAAATTTATATTAGAGTACAATTACTTGCTTTATACTAAGCTATCAAAAACTAGTTTAGTACAGAAGAAATTAAAGAGAAAAGTGACTGCAAATAATAATTGCAATAGAAACTTTCTGCGTCAACAAGTGGCAGCACTACAGTCACTTGCAAAATGGCCAACATCGATATTCGTATTAGACAGCGGTCTGTAATTGATTTCTCGAATGCAGAAGATGAAACACCCATTCGCATTCACGAAAGACTCAAAAATGTGTACGGTGATGCAACAGCGGATGTCAGCAGTGTCAGACGATGGTTTCGCCGCTGTAACGAACCTGATGGACAAACACCTATGACTGACGAAAAGCTGACCGGCAAGTTGGTTAGGTACTGCACTGACTCCACGCAACATCCAGCGAATCGATGACATTCATCATTGGTGGTGACCGCCGCATGACTGCAGATAAATTGTGTTGCATTCTATCGCTCAGTAAAGGGAGTGTGATGACAATTATTCAATAACTGGGGTACGAGTATTCAAAGTCTGTGTAACGTGGGTTCCAAGATTGTTGACCGACCAGAATAAAGTAACAAGAAAAACATTAGCCTCACAACACACATCTGTTCGGGTCGCTAAAAGAAGCTCATAGTGGGATTTACTTTGAAGATGAGTAGGCTGCGAAAATGCCTGTGCGTCAATGGCATAGGAAGCAGCACTGTGCTTTTTACCAAATCAATCATCAATATTGTGGTTTTCAACCTATGTAATTGAACTGTAATAAGACATATTATAGTATATTATGCAATGAGCATTTAATGATGCTATTAAGGGGGCTAACGTAGAGGTGCCGACTATCTGCCGTGAGGTAGGACGTATGTGCCATATGCGCTAATGTACATTCTGGACGTTACAAGGTTTCGTTAAAACAATAGTACCGCTTTTATTTACGAAATATCAAAACGAAATTTAAAACACAAATAAACAAAGGCTCAATGCGTGCTCGACTGGAATATTCAATTTAATGCAAAAATATAATAAGAAAAACAAAAATGTCTGCTGTTTGTTCTATTTTAACGAATACCTTACATCGGCGGAATTTATATTAGCGCATATGGTGCCACCCCCTTACGTCCTACATCTCAACAGTTAGTCAGCACCTGTGCGTAAGCCCCCTTAAGACACGAGAATGAAAATTATGATACGAGCCGAAGGCGAGTATCGTAATGAATACGAGTGTCTTAATAGCCATTAAATGCGAGTTGCATACATTATTTTTTCTACGACTCCATAATAAAACATTATTTTTTGAACATTTTATTTCATAAATTAAGCGTAAAATTTTCCGTACGTTTTTGCGAATTTAGCTGGTAATAAATTGTTCGTGGCTACTAAGGCTTGTTCCATAATTTCTGGTGGAGTCAAATTTTACTTTTCACTGTCATTATCCCCCATTTTTACGGTTTATATTTTCAAAAAAGCACAAATTTTAACTACTTACTAGTAAATTGCAGATAACTGTCAAATTTAATTAATTTTTATATATGTCAGATAAGAATATTGATGAATATTGGAATGTCGCATTCCTATTGGATATAAACTTGTATCTTAATGAAAATCTGTATCTTCATGTACATCATTAAAGTACAGGTTCAGCATACCTAATATGCAATTAAAGTATGGCAGTAGAAAAAACCTTTAATGATATTACAAGTAGTAATCAGAGTATGGACTTATTTAGATAACACTTTATACTTTTTTAGTATATAGAGAATTTATCCTTTTCCTTTCTTTATTAATTATGTTAAATTTAACCTAAATGTATGTATCAACTACCTCGTTTTATGTTTTGCTTCTTCTTTGATTAAATACGCTAGCAATTGTTAAGTAATTTTATATCATTTCTACACTACATTAATCAACACTGTGATTTGGTATCTTCTTGTAATTGGACTTTGTTTTAGGTTGAACGACCTTTTGGTGAAAAAAATACCAATAATTATAACTCAATTCCTAATGCTTAACACACTGGCACATATTAGTTGTAAGATATCAACTTCAAGTTCTCTCTGTTAGATTCATTAACCGAGAACCGGAAGCTTCATACTTACATTGCATCAATAGGTTAATACGGCAATAAATTTTACGGAGAGAATTTTCTAAAATGCGAACGTAAAAGGGTGAAGCACCCGTGTTTTGTTTGTCACGTCCAATGTAATAAAGCTTCTACCTTGCCCCTGTCGGTAGGACGTAGTTCCAGCAGTATTTTCCTTTGAAATATTACCCCATAAAGTACGACAGCAGGACCTAACCCATTTTCTTTGGCATGGAACGGCTTCTTCCTTACCAGGGCGAGATGTTTGAGTTATACATAATATATATAGTATAATTTCCGCAGCGCTTTTAAAATAAAATTATATACGCAAAAAGTACATTTTCCCTTCAAGTACCTCAGAGATCTGCAAACATTACTCTACAGAATATTAGCAAAATTAGCTGCATATACATGCTATGTTATGACGAAATTTGGTTGAACGCATATAATAATAATAGTTTATTGTTATTTGTTTCAAAAAAAGGTGTAACATGGACACTGTCATTAGTTATAAAGATTAGATAAAATAAATATTACAATTATTTTGTTACAATTCAATATAAGCAATTCATCCGAAGTTACTATTTTGCAGAATAAAAAATTTTAGTTTCTTTTCTGTCTCACTGTGATCAATTTTGTAAATCTAAACGGACAAAATGATATATCACAAATGCCATATGTAATTTTATGAAAATATTGTTTAATTTATACATATACAGGGTAAGTCATTAGTAGCCGCTTCTTCGATTGCTCTTTTCTGTTTTAACTAAAAGAAAAAATAATTAGTGGAAGATTCATGGTTACTTGGGGTGCATATTCTAAAAATACTTTATGCTCTGACGCGCTTCTTGTTTCACCGGAAATGCATGGAACTTTTTTAAATGACTCACTATACATATTTTTGGATTTTCTAGTACTGTTATAAATTGTCTATTTAACTGTTTTTTCTTTTTCAAAATTGAGTCAATAGTTTTTGAGTTATTAATTTTTTTGGAAATTTTTGACCAAAACACTTGTTCAGAAAAAAAACTTTTTTCATTGTTTTTAAAAGTAAAAACATTAACTTTGGCGGTGCTTGTAGCCAAGAAAATTCTGCATCATTTGATATGTTCCACTCGACAATACCTCAAAAAACTTTGTTTTTTGAGGTATTGTTTTTTCAAAGCCTACTTCGTGAAACTTTCACATACCAAAAACTAATTTTTTTAAATGGAACATCTGGTATTTTATTGTGGCATTTTGTTCCTTTTATATTGTCTTTCATTTTTGTTAACAATGTCCTATACCTATCTTTTGTAATTTCTGAGATAATCACTGCAGGAACAATTAGCGGTCAATTAAAGAATTACAAGCGCTGTTGTTCTATGCACCCAAACATTCGTTCAACCAATGGAAGGCTGGAATGGGGACCGACTTCCTTAGTCAACTGTCAAACAAAGTAAGGTTAAATCCAACTATCCCAAAATATTTAAATTTTCAAATATTTAAAAAAAATTAATAACTCAAAAAATATTTGCTCAATTTTGAAAAAGAAAAAAACAGCTGAATAGACAATTTAAAGCAGTACTAGAATATCCAAAAATATTTAGGGTGAGTCGTTTAAAAAAATTAAGGTCCCTGCATATTCGGTGAAACCAGAGGTGAGTCAAAGCTTAAAATATTTTTAAAATATACGCCACAAGCAACCATGAATCTTCCACTAATTGTTTTTCCTTTTATTTAAAACGCAAAAGAGGTTTCGAGGAATCGGTTACTAATGACTCACTTTGTATATGCAAAGAAACGCAAAATTATGTAATAGTACAAAAAATGTATAATATCGGATAGTCCAAAAACAAGCTCCTTTTTCAAAATAAGATAAAATAAACCAACATCAATTTTTTTCGGTTTATTATGGCATTATTATAAAGTGCAAACATTCCCATTATTTTTGGAATACAAATTCATTCATGTAGCTACCTCGGTTGTCTTCGAAGTATAGCATGCTGTGACCCAAATTTCCTAGACGTTTTTGACGGTTTCCGGCTATCTATCTTACGAATGGCTCGAACAGTATTTTATTTCAGAGCCTGAATGGTTTCTGGATTGTCCACATAACATCGATCTTTCAGATCACCCTGCAATAAAAGTCTAATGGGATCAAATCGCAGCTTCGAGGCCGCCAAATTACATCAGCTGATAATACGATTATGAGCAAAAGATCAATTTTTTGATGGACTGTGGCGCTACCCTGCTGAAACCAAAGATCATCCAAGTCCATGTTTTTAATTTCAAAAAACAAAAAGTCGGTAATCATGTCTATATAGCACTCACCGTTGAGCGAAATAACGTTTCCAGCAGCATATTCGAAAAAAAATGGGACAATGGAGGGGATCACTCATACAGAAAAATACAGAAAACATATAATATGAGTGTTCTACATGATGCATTTAAGAATAAGCTATATTATGCAGAAAACCCTAACCTAACCACTGTCAGAATTCTTTTAATGATCACTATCAAAACTACACAAATAATCATCATCAGAATTGGGAAAGTATTGCAGATGTCAATTTTTGGGATAGTGTTTCCACTTTGCTTCTTAAGGTGGTAATTAATGAATCTCAAGAAATTAAAAGCATATTTATCAGATCTTCCATTTTGGCCTTTCTTGAATATCATCTGGTATGGCTGTCTCTGAAACTTCTTATTTCTCTCTTTACTTTGCCAACAAACCATGGGCCGAATACTATTAACATCTGTTTCGTGTTGTCAAGTGATATCATGTGCTGTGCTAAGAAGTGTAAGCCCAACGTCACTGCGGACCATGATCGTCTGGCAAGTTGTTTAGAGGGATGGCATTCTAGTACTTTCAAACCTTTATCATTCACTTTTAATTTGATCATCAGAACTTTGTCTTTTTCCGATGTGTGGAAGATTGGTAAAATTATTCATGTGTTTAAGAATGGTGATCGTTCAGATTGTTTGAGTCAGTCATAATTATCAGCAGATTATTTGTGGGTCTGTAACCTAACTTTCCCCACATCAGGTCGATACACCATTACAAACTTGGCTGAAATGAGACAATATGTGTGTGAAGCGATGAACAATCGCTCTCAAGTAGATGTAATTTACACCCATTTCTCTAAGCATTTGACAGGATTGATCACTCTTCACTAATAAATAAATCGGATAGTTTCGGTTTCTCTACTTTTTTACTTGGTATTGTCAATTAAGCCATCTAACAGCTTAATTTTTTCTTCCTCTTTAATTACATGTTCTATATCTACTTTCTCCATTTAGCACTATAAAATTAGCTAATGCAGTCAATAGTAATTGTTTGACTCCTGCAATTTTAAAATTTTTATTATTCGGGGCAACATAATTTTTTATTTTGAGCCATACCAATTCAATGGGGTTTTGTTCACAGTGATACGGTGGTAATCTCAACGTGTGTTTGTCCTTTGCTGTTGCAATTTTATAAACAACATAATCCAATAAAACTTTACTAATTTCTAGTTCAAGTGGTATTTCTTTTGATTGTAGTCAATTCTGCATGTATTTCTTTTTAGATGATGTACTTGGAATTTTTTCAACTTTGTGAGAATGGTAGGGTGCGTTATCCATTTTATATACCTATTCATTTTAAAAATAAATATATTTTACTTGAAATTAATCTTTCTCATTAGTAGGTATAATAGTGAACGGCTCATTTGAGGTGTATTGGAATGGTTTTGAATTTAGTTAAAAATTTTATTAAGTGTAGGAGCTGCATTGTTATAAAAAAAAGCTGTGTATTACTGATCTTACAGCATTCTTTACATTTTCGTCAAAGTTGTTGACTAAAGAGCATCTACCAGAGCTCTGCTTGGGCTGAGTAACCGCTTCCTCAGTCTTATATTCCTTTATAACTTTAAAAACCGTACTTCTTACAACACCTGCAATAATAAAATATTGGTAACTTCAGAAACATAACACATAACCTAAGAAAATACAATATTAACTATTGTGGACACTATCTGCGATGCTATTTCGCTTGTCCTTTTTTTGTATTTTCAATTCTCAGTTCTTATAAGTATTGAGAATTATTTGCTTTTCAATAAGGGACAACTGACCAAAACGACCGCGTTTCCTCGGTAGAGAAATAGGTATGTTTGTACTTGTACTCAGCATTGGGTCCATGATATATTATGGTAGACACTAAATCAGCGATGCACATACCGTGGCCCACTATCGATATTAATGCGGCTCGCCAACGAATTTAAAAAATTGTTCGAAATGCTACAAAAGTAGGTAAAAATCCGTTCAAATCAATGTTTCTTAACTTTTTATTTTATTCTAACTTTTGTAATTGTTAGTAAGATATGCATCTTTAAGTACCTATTTTCTTTTCTTTCTTGTTCAAGTTTACTACGTAGGACAGGTATGCTCCTCGTCGTTCCAAGTATATTGTTACGAGACTAGAAATATGTCGAACCAACTAGATTACTCGACGATTCGCGAAACACTTCGGTATTATCCCCGAACAATGTGGAAGGTTCTCGATGTTAGGTAATTCGTATAAATACATCGCATCGCCCGCTACCGGGGCAGTTAATTTTTAACTACGGACAAGAGAACGTTATATTGTTTGAATTGTAATATGTGAGGAATAAATATTTCGTCGTTCGAACTTGGCATCTACCTACGTAACAATATAATATCAATTTTGATATGCATAAACCAGATCCCAGTAAAAAACGTAGTCGTAAGGTTGAAGATGAAAATCGACAATTTCAAAACATTTGGACCGAAAAATACTTTTTTGTTTCATCGCATAACCAAATTGTCTGCTAATATGCAAGAGTAGTGTTTCTATTCCGAAGGAATATAATGTGAAAATACACTATGAAACCCAACATCATACATTTACCAAATTAACCGGCGAAAATCGAACGCAAAAAAAACCACTTTACAGCGGGAACTAATAGGCCAGCAAGCTATGTTTACAAAACCATTTCAAGATGCTGAAACAGCTACTGAAGTTAGCTATGAAATATCTCGAATAATAGCGAAAACTTGTCGGCCTTTTAAAGATGGTGAGTTTTTAAGCAGTGTTTAGATATCGCCGCAAAAAAATGTGTCCGAAGGATGCAAAGAAGTTTGAGAAAATTCAACTAAATCGGATGACTGTTCAAAGAAGAATTACCACATTAGCAGCTAATATAGAAGAGGAATTAGCTACGAAATCGAAAAGTTTCGAGTATTTTTCTATAGCACTCGACAAATCTACAGATATAACTTCCACTGCTCAACTCTTAATATTTTTACGAGGTGTAACGCAAAATTTCGAAGTGAGTGAAGAACTGATTGGTATGAGTTCTTTGACAAGTCAAACCAAGGGGAGTGACATGTTCAAAGCTCTTCTGGAAAAATGTTGTATAATGGATTTGGATTTAACGAAATTGTGTGGTACTACGACTGACGAAGCACCTTCAATGGTTGGAAGTAAATCTGGGATAATAACTATGTTAAAAGAGTATTTACAAACTAAAACATTGATCAAAGAATTAATGGAGTTTCATTGCATTATACATCAAGAGGCCTTCTGTTCAAAATTATTGAGATTTGAAAATGTGATGAAAGTCGTACTAGCTACTGTAAACTTTATAAATTCACGAGGTCTCAATCACCGACAATTCAAACAATTTATCGAGGATATTGGAAGCGAATATGGTGATCTCCTGTTGTACACTGAAGTAAGGTGACTAAGTCGTGGGTTGACACTAGAGTGGTTTCTTAACTTGATTGAAGAAATATTTCTGGCGGAAAGGAAAAAGGACGTCCCCGAGCTCGACAACCCTGATTGGCTGTGTGACTTAGCGTTTCTTGTAGACATCACAAATCACTTGAATGTCTTAAATACGCGACTCCAAGGCAAAGATCAATTGATTTCGCAGTTATACTCTCATGTTTCGTCCTTTCAACGCAAATTGAGTCTTTTCAGGACACAAATCAATTCAGCCATTTTCCGAACTGCAAAAAAATTATGGAGAAATTCAGTAAACTGATGTCAATTTCGCTTATGTTGAAAAAATCAATATTTTGATACAAGCTTTTCATGATCGTTTTGTAGACTTCAAAAAAGTTGAACCTGTATTGGACATTTTCAGTAATCCTTTCAACATTTCACCCGAAAATGCACCAGAATCAATACAGCTGCAATTAATAGACATGCAAAATGATGATAATTTATAAAACATGTTTAATGAAGGTAATTTACTCAACTTTTACCGTTGCGTTGACAAAACCGCTTATAAAAAGTTGCGAATAAGTGCATTGAAATGTGCAAGCTTATTTGGTTCGACGTATATGTATTTGTGAGCAAACGTTTTCAGTGATGAAACTTAATAATACAAAAAATCGAAACCGTCCAGCAAATGAAAATCTGGAAGCAATTTTACGTGTGGCGACAAGTAATGTGGAGCCAAACATAAACAAAATTGTTAGGTCAATGCAATGTCATGCATCATAATAATAATAATACATGAAATAAACGATTACATAATTACAGCAAATTCATACTATTTAAAAATAAAAATATTTGTGTCAATGAGTATTCTTTGTAGTGGCCCGTCCTTGGCTTATAATTTTACCGAGTGGCCCTTGTTCCCTATAAGTCTGTGCATACCTGCTCTAAATAAACGGTATAAAAGTTTTAAAAAAAAACTATTTTGTTGTATAAATACAAGAACAGAGAAAACAAAGCAAAAAAAAAGCGTGGCAAATATACACAATACAACTGTCATGCAACCACCCTTGTTATTGACTAGATGTTTTGGTCCAATAAAAAGGATGCCACTTTAATATGTCAATGAACTTGCTCAATAATTAAAGCAAAAATCAAAAACGTTGCCCCTGTAACTCTTTAGTCGGTGCAAAAGGCCATAGGTTCAATAATATACGCGCCACATGATTTTATCAACCAAAAACATGAAAACTAGGAATAGGACGTATAGCAATAGCAATCAAAACACACAAGATCTAATTTAATTGTATAATTAATAATAAAAATACATATATATATATATATGAATTAAAACACAGCTACTGTATAACACATACATACACAGACTGTCGACAGGCATTCAATTAATGAACATAGTTCCCACAAAAATCTAAACATACACGATCTGATTCGTAACAGCTGTTAGATATCTCTCTTTCGACTTATAAGAAACTCAGATTAGGTGATATAATGTGCATAATACTTAATACAAATATCATCAACTACAAAGCTTCCAAAATACAACCATGCTCTTGTGACAACGATGCTAAATATAGGTTATTCCGGAGTTCCCGTATATATTACAAGGAATCTCCGAACAACAATGCCTAAAGGTTTAATTAGATACAGTATCTTGGAGTCTTTGCATTCAATAATTAAACTACAGTTAAAACTACTTAGCTTATACAATCCGCACAAGTGAAAGTCTCGTTGAGTTATGTAGATCGAAGTCTGTTATTCTGCTTCACACTGTATCATATCTGCATCTAGTCGATAAACTTGCACTGGTCAATAATGGCTTCATATAGGTGATAAAGTACAATACTTCTTAGCTTCACCTTGTTTCTCTATTCGTTAACATGTATACTTATAGGGTTATCCCGATGTTTGTTTGATTAATTTCTTGCAATATTTATACTTGTACACACTGCATACTGTCGCACATATCGAGATGGTATCGGATATTTCATAACAAATAATATGCCTACCATCTCTGCCTAACAGCTAGCCACCTTGTTTTTAATAACACGTTCCACAAAATATTTCCTATCTTTAAATTGTAACATAAGGATTCTCCTTTCTTCATAAAAGAAGGATGTCCATTAAACAAGGATTTCCATACAACAAAGATCTTCCTTACAAGCCTAAAAGTCGAAGTAACAATTAACATGTGCTTTTGAAGTTACAAATACTTGCGTTACAGATAGCGCATGTAAAAATAAGAAACAATTATCAGCAGGTGCATTACTTTTTATCATCACGAAGGATCATAACAATTAAGCTTACCCTAGTGTCTTCTTAGGCTTCACCATTTAAAAGGACTAAAATTTGCACGGCATCGTTTATATGTGCCTGTCAAATGACAAAAAGAAGCGCATGAATATAGCCGCTCCAAAACCTCCGTGATTGCACATGCTATTTGTCACATCAGCGACAATGATTGTTACTGAACCATAAC
Organism: Amphimallon solstitiale; assembly: GCA_963170755.1. Taxonomy (NCBI): domain Eukaryota; kingdom Metazoa; phylum Arthropoda; class Insecta; order Coleoptera; family Scarabaeidae; genus Amphimallon; species Amphimallon solstitiale. The sequence continues at coordinate 23,929,880 of OY720682.1, forward strand.
AGGTATTTATAACCGTTACAGTCAAATGACTAGAAATGAATGTCGATTAAATTGAGTGAGTTCCATTTGGGCTTTTAGTGCTAAAATTTAAAGGTGGTCCGCGGAATTAAAAAACAGAGTATACGTATTTTTATTTAATTTATGTAACACTTCGGGTAGCAATGTTTTGACAAGAGTAACACGCTCAAATTCAAAACCAAATAAGCTGTCGAATTATGTCAAAATTGATCTACATTCCAATTTTAAAAAAAATCAAATTGACTATGTAAGAGAACACAAAAACACTAAAACACCTTCACCACACTAAAGCACAAAAATGGCTAAATACGTATTTCAACAACTAAGTTGTCATCATCAGTAGCACTGATTAAAAATCGCGCTGTCTACACACCGTAGCGTACAGAGCAACACTGATTTCCAATTTACGGGGATGGTTTATTCTTTTACCTAGGCTATTAACTACTTCATTAAAAATACCTGATCGTTGTACCGTTAAATACGTCATACTTACTATTCTAATCCTATCCTTTAATTCTAATATTCTAAGAAAACCAACAATATAATTTCCTATTTACGGGGATGGTTTATATATTTTTACCTAAACTATTAACTACGTCATTAACAGTACCTGATCGCTGTATCGTTAAATTAGTCATGCTTAATACTATAATTCTATCATTTAATTGTAATGTACTATGAAAAACTAACGGTATCTAAAAGGTATTGTTTACACCACAAACTTATATAAACAAGATTGGGGAATTGGCCCGTTATCTGAAATCATGTAATTCGTTGAAAAGTCTTTTGAGCAGTACTAAAGATAAAATTGAGGTAGAACAAAAATCTGGAATTTATGAAATTAATTGTAATAAATGCGAGAAAAAATATATCGGCCAAACTAGACGTTCGATTGCAACTCGCTATAAAGAGCATATTGCTCATTTTCGGTTTAATAGGACAGAGAAGTCTAGTGTAGCTCGACATATTTCGGACACAGGTCATGATATTCCAGCAAGCGGCCTCAAACTTATAAAACAAGTACGTAATTATAGAGAACTAGATAGTTACGAGAGTATATACATTCAGAAAAATAAAAATAAATTAATGAATTCAGATAACGGGCCAATTCCCCAATCTTGTTTACATAAGTTTGTGGTGTAAACAATACCTTTTAGATACCGTTAGTTTTTCATAGTACATTACAATTAAATGATAGAATTATAGTATTAAGCATGACTAATTTAACGATACAGCGATCAGGTACTGTTAATGACGTAGTTAATAGTTTAGGTAAAAATATATAAACCATCCCCGTAAATAGGAAATTATATTCTTGGTTTTCTTAGAATATTAGAATTAAAGGATAGGATTAGAATAGTAAGTATGACGTATTTAACGGTACAACGATCAGGTATTTTTAATGAAGTAGTTAATAGTCTAGGTAAAAGAATAAACCATCCCCGTAAATGGAAATCAGTGTTGCTCTGTACGCTACGGTGTGTAGACAGCGCGATTTTTAATCAGTGCTACTGATGATGATAACTTAGTTGTTGAAATACGTATTTAGCCATTTTTGTGCTTTAGTGTGGTGAAGGTGTTTTAGTGTTTTTGTGTAGTTTCAAGCCACAGACTCCAAGTTTAATTTCTATGTAAGAGAAGTGAAAAAGTTAGATACAATTGATATTTATTAGTAGAATGCACTTAGAAAATTTCAAGTTAATCCACTCAATAGTTTCGAAGATTTTAAGGTGATTCCTAACATAATGGACACCCAGTATATACGTTATTAAATACTATTTTGAAAATGGAAAATACACAATACATATTTTTGATATTTAAAAATTAACACAAATCACAGATTTAGAACAAATGTGTTTTGTTCGCAACCTACTAACCTACTTGACATCGGATTCCGCTGAGCTCCTCTTATTAACTAAGCATTATTACCATAAATTTTTAACTTTATGACATTTTAATTTAAAACTCGATCACCAGCAAATATAAGTATAAATGAAAACATGTTTTATTTCTTTGCATTCGTATCGATTTTAATTACCCACGCAACGAGCACACAAAGACAAAGCTAGCGGATATTAACTGACATTATGAAGTTAATTTGTACCTTTTGTGCTTTTTTTTTCTCATTTATTTGTCATCCTCACTAAAGAATGACGGACTTCCGCAACGTATAGCAAATATTCCGAGCACAATTTTATAATAAATAAAAGAAAAACACCCCGAACTCGCTCTAAAACTCACACAGTCGCTAATGCATTTCTCGACTGCGCTTCTGTTATTAAACGTTTTTCAGTTTTTATGAAATTTCAGCCACGTATGCGCATCCAACCACACAACGAAAATATGATACGTTCCAGTTTTTTTTCCTCATTCCATTTTACTATAAAACCAGTTAGTTTTCTATTACACAAACGCACGGGTGAATATGTGAAGAGATAAATTGAAATACTAATGAAAATACTGAGCATGTCTGCTCTTGTGAAAGTCTTGTGATGTTTTTGGGAAATTAAATTTCCCGCAAAACTGCTTAATTAAGGTAGATGATAGATGCGCGGATCTAGCATGATACACGCGGAGCACTCACACGTTGTAACTTGAACCCTAATTAAGACAGCAAAAATGACTTTTGTCCGGCACCTTGTTTCTGAAGAATACATACAAGGTGTTCCAGATAACATTTACAGCAATTTCACTTATTATAAAAGATACAGGTTTGGTTAAATTAGATGAATTATTCCTAAGAATTAGTAAAATTATACGATATTCTCAAATTGCTAAATTTCTCTTTCACGACTTATAGCAAGAAGGAGAAAAATGTCAAATTTCTTTTCTATGTAATAACTTTTTTGTTTTAGTAGATACATAATTTTTATTTGCACTTCCTTGAGGAACTTTTTATGCAGAATTTAAATGTCGTCTTGGATTTTTCTTGCACTTTTCATTTTTCAGTTCTAACTCCTAACTTCACTTAACTAATTTTTCTTAATGGAAGTCAAATCGGCTTTGAAAGAATTAGAAGGGTGCTTTATTCTCTTTACAATGATTCTATTTATTTTTAAAAACAACAAAGAAAATATACAAGTAGGCCGTGATACATAAACAAAATTAAAATTAATTGAATGAAATTGTTTTAAAAGAAACTAAATGAAAATAAAATTCTAATTCTTAATACAGGTTCTTAAATCGTGAGATCATAAATAGTGCATATAAGCCCCTACCCTCACTTCCGCTATCAAACATTTTTTTATTCTTTCCCAAAATTGATGCCTTTACTGCTCGAATTATAAACTTCATCTTCCACAAGTCTACTCTTGTTTTCGCCTTATATACTGAAACAAAAGCCAATCGACAATTTGTAGCGCCTCTGTTATCTAATTAAATTTTAAGTTGTCATTGATTTTAAATTTTCGTGTAAAAATCTTTCTTGTTTGTTTTCTTCAGGTTATGATACTTGCACCAATACGCGCACATCGTCTTTGATAGCAACACACTAATGGCGATGACTTGAACTGTTTGTTATTATTATTTTTCACAGACATATTACGTTTCATCTTCAGTAAGTATATCTTTCTTTCCTTCCTCTTTAGTATAGTCCCTCATTGTACTTGTATATGAATGCATTGCCTTTTTCATCGTTTGTAATATATTTTCTTTTTCCATTTACCAATGTTATTCTTACTTTTCTTTTAGAAATTCTTCGATTTGGTAATACGAGAAAGACATTGTAAACAACTGAGATTTTTGTCACGGAGCCCGCACTACAAAGATCGGTCGCCCCTATCACATTTTCTCCGATTTCTATCCATGCCCTCTCTTCTGGTAACACGTTGATTTGCAGAATGCTGTAAACAACATTAACACTGTATTTTTTGTTTGCAGGTTTTTAAACCACACATGACCATTTTTCCATTGTCTTTGAAGCCCTTGAGTTATACATACATGAACTGACAAGTGTGTTTTTGATTTATACAGTTACTGTTTACATAAAACATTCGTATTTACGATCTGTCACTTCGCAGTAGAAATGTTTTGATTTATATCCTTTTTCTGTACATAGATATTAAGTTACAGGTATTTACTGTATCTTAAGTATCATTATCAAAATCTTTCTGATGAATTGGTACCATTATGTATGTTTGAATTTATATTCTTTCATTTAATGTATATCTACAACTCATGTTTATTTTTGGTACATCCGTGCCTCCTTAAATGTAGGCAACTTATTCTACTTACTATTACATGTTTCAACTAATGCTTAAAATCTTAAATATACAATTTTAAAAATAAAATTAGTGTTCTTTTGCAATAACTAAACTGATTCTTAATATTATTATTTCAATGATACGAAGATCACAGCAATACGTATTTGGAGTTGCTTCAAAAAAATTTAATGCCTGCAATAAGATATGAACCTAACTTGAAAAGTGTATTTTTTCAACAAGATGGGTGCCCTGTTCACTCAACAGTGCTGGTTAGAAATTATCTGCAAAAACGTTTTGGAAACAGATGGATAGGTCGTTACGGACCTGTTAATTGGCCGGCTCGCTCCCCTGATTTAAGCCCATTGGACTTCTTTTTATGGGGATATGTTAAACAGCATGTTTATAATACTAATTTAGATAAAAATATCGAAATTTTTAAAGACAAAGTTACGGAAGCGGTCAATTCTTTTTAAAATAAAAATAAAATCCTTTAATTCAAGTGTGTTTTTGTAATTTTCTCAGCTGTTAAAAATAATATTTAGTTTATTGTTTCAGAATTGGTGATTTTGAGACAGACACACTGTATATTATTATTATTATTATTATTATTATTATTATTATTATATCGTAATAATGTATAGCAACAGTACAATTACCTACTATTTAGCCTCTGAATTTATTTCGGTTATTGTAGCGTTCTTACTCAAACCAGGTTAAATGGTTTAATTTGAATCTCAATACAGTTTTGTAGATTATTCTATTATTACAGAAATGTCCTCATATTTAATCACAATCTCAAAGTATACTATGACTATTTTTATGCCATTAATAAATAAAATAAGGAAACTGTTCGGATGGCATAGTTAAATCAAGTCTCTGGACCTATCGATTATTCCATAATGCTCGTCCTCAGGAAACTTACTCTGCGATATACAACATTGGATAGAGCAGCGTTAATCCGAGTTTGGCCTTGTGGCTCGTCAATATGAATATTAAAAGGAGTTTAGTTCGGATTATGGCGTAATACGGAATTCCCAACGTAATAGGTGGGCGATAAGGTCATAAAGTGAACTGAATCGTGACAACGAGATCGCCCCATATCTACTATAAAAATCTGGTTAGTTCTGGTTATAATTCTTTTCTTGTTGTCGAACTAACTTTTGGTTTATAGTTTCGTTATCACATCGTAATACCCATGGATGTTTGTTAGGTTATACTTAATGAATATGCAGTTATATTTTCAATAAAAGTCAGATAATTTTATGTATAATAATATCATTAGAATCTAAGCAGTTTATGCTTTAAAGCAGGCATGTGCAGCGTACGGCCAGCGGATAGATTTAATCCCACCCAGAGTAATAATCTTTATATCTTATAAAATCTGACCCTTAGAAACCCAAAAATATATTTAAATCTGCATTGATTGTTATTTTATATTTTTTACTAAACATATAAACGAAATAATTTTTATCCAACGTTATATATACAGCTTGTGTAATGAAACACTTGGGTTAAGTCCCAAGCGTTCGTCAGAAATTCCTCCTTACTTGTGCGATGTAAATAAAATAAATGATTATTTTGTGAACAAGTTGTCAGCGTCCGCCAGTGATGCAATTACCATTTTTCTGAAAAATTCAATGTTTTTATAAAATTATATTTCTCGAAAACGACATATTAGATGGACGCCATTTTTGGTAGAGTTGTTTATAATAACAGGGCCTAATACAGGCATATTTCATTTTTTGGTAATTACTAATTGAATTTGCAGAAAACTGGATTAAAGTTACATGACATATTTTTCTCCAAAGTGAATTATTCTAATGGAACCCTGTATATCGGTTCATTTTTACATTGCTTACTAAATTATTTTAAAAGTGGCTATTGTCGTTTTCTGATGTAATTCTGCCAACTTTATAGTTTTTTATTTGAGTAGGATATAGTGGGCCATGACATTGGCCGCGAAATTGACAATTGAATGGATGACAATAAGTTGATAAGTTGCTTTTCAGTTGTCAAGCCCGATTTTATAAAGAATTTTTCTAAAAATGAGCTTAGAGATATGATTTTTGTATGTATTGGCTTATTGAAAAAAAAAGTGGATATACCTTATTTATAATACATTAACATGATTCAAAATATGTAGAATATGGCACAATAAACAAATTTTAAAACCAAGCAAAAAAAAAATGAATAAGTTGAATTTAGTAGGTGCAGCAACAGAAACTGCTCCGTGCATGGACGAGTAATCAGTGGAACCGAAATTATAAAATTACAATAAATATGAACATTAAAATAGGTAGAAATTAAAAGTGTTCAAATTCACTTTTAAAAGTTTCTGAACGTGCTTCCGAAATGATAAATCGACATTAATAAGGCGTGGAGTACTTATATTTCTAAATATTTGTCTATATGTTCTCTCATAACTTCTTTTGTGATTACAGGTATACTGTATATTTGCTCTTTTACGGATTCCCATAAAGAGGAACCAATTTTTTGATATCCGATGACCTAGCAGGTTAGTGAGTAGGGCCAACACAGGCTATCCACTTCACTGGAAACATTTCATTAAAGTATTTCGTGTCTGTAGCATAAAATGTGGGGATTCGCCGTCTTGTTGCATCTACATCCCTTCGTAAATTTAGCGAAACATCTTCCAATAATTCCACTAAATGCTTGATAGAAATTACTCATAAGCGTCTCCGTTAATACTGCCTTCATCAATGAAGGCCTATCATCCAATCACCAAGAGTGCCTCCCCATTGATGATGATCTATTTATTAGTGAATAAGAGTTTTCATTTAAATAGTAAAGAAAATTGTGTTTGTTAACAGTTACGTTTCTATGGAAACCAGCTTCATCCGCAAATCACACACTCACAAAAAGAATTTCCCGGGCATTCGTTTTAATTACTGCCCGCCCATTGGCAGAGAAACCTGAAGTTGGCAAAATTATATTAAAAAAATGAGGTGTGGCCACCACACGACTTTCTTATACGTATGAAAGTGTTATTTCCGGTCCGAATTTTGAAATTTCATTTATACAAAAAATATTCCATATCCAACTCTAAATACTTTTGTACTCTTCATAAATATATATAGAATGCATAATTTACGACATATTTGCAAAGAATCGCTATTCGATAAGAGTGAAAGTGGTACTTCTGGTCTGAATGTTGACATTTTTTTTATATAAAAGATATTGAAAATTATGTTTTAAATACTTTTATACTCGTAACGTACTTCTCTAAAAACATGACTTGCGAGATATTCGCAAGAAACTGATTTTCCATAAGAGTAAAAGACCTACTTCCGGTTGGAATTTCGAAAACCTTTTTTAAGACAATTTGTTTCAAACTTAATTCTAAGTACATATGAATTCTTTATAAGTTTGTTTAAACTTAGTAATTGACGAAATATTTGCAAATTTCGATTTTTTCACTGAAGTAAACTACTACTTCCGGTCGGCCGATTTTGCTCAAAATCTAATCGGTTCCCAAGAGGGAGATTATATTCGTAAATACAAAATTTGGAATTGATATCTGTAGCGGTTTGACCGCTATCGTGGTCACACACGCACAGACACACAGACACACAGACACACAGACACACAGACAGGCACACAGAAATTTTTTAAAAACCACTTTTTTGGTATCAGGGGACTTCAAAACGTGGACATCTGCAAAAATCTCGAGGTCGAAAATTTTCGTCATCACAATACTCCCTTATACTACGTATAAGAAAGTAAAAAGAACGACAATAGCTCAGTAATGGTCACTTTTAAAATAATAACGCCCTGTACGTTTTTGGTACGAAATTTGGTAAGCAATTGAAAAATAAACCGATATACAGGCTGTTCCATTTGAAAAAATTCACTTTTACAGAAAAATATGTCATGTAACTTTAATCCAGTTTTCTGCCAATTCAATTAGCAATTTAAAAAAAAAATTTTTGTATTAGGCCCTTTTATGATGAACAATTCTACCAAAAATTGTGCCCATCTAATAAGTCGTTTTCGAGAAGTATAATTTTATGAAAACATTGAATTCTGTAGAAAAATGGTAATAAGTCGAGAACCTTAAATTTTAGGCGTATACTAACTTTTTGTATTTTTTTTTGTATTGTATACTTTATTCGTAATTTGACCATTACAGAAATTGTCACAGTGCTCAAATTTTTTTTTTTTCATCACAAAGAAATTGTCATATATAAATAAATAGAGATAAACATATAAAATATAAACATGAACCAGCATATGGATGCATTTGTCAAAAGCTTTGAATAAAACATATAAAAATTGTATAAACATTAAACATTAAGCAATTAAACAATATACACAGCTCAAGTATTTGAGGGTTTCAATGGGTATGGTAATATGTGGTATGGTGCTCCGATTTCATTCCTTTTATGTGTGGAATACTGGTGATGATCGTCAGTTATGGGCAACTCCTGTCGTTCATATCATGTTTGAGCAAAGTACTCATCCATGGAGTAGCATTCTTTTTCCAGAAGCATGCCTTTCACCCTCCCACCGAAGAGATCCACATTCATCGTTTTCCACTCGGAGGGAAGACCATTGTACAGCCTCGGCCCCCAGTGACTCACACCTTGCTGCGTCGACACCAAACGGTGATATGGGACACCAAATTCGTCCCTGTGTCGAGTGCTATATGCGTGGTGGTCGCCATTTACAGGAAACTGGTGTCGATGTGTGTGGAAATATTTCAATATTTGCAGGATATACATCGACACCATGGTAAGTATACTTTCTCTCCTAAAATATCCCCTACAGGATTCTCCTGGTCTCAGGTTGCACAGAGACCTCACAGCTCTCTTCTGAAGCAGGAAGACCCTAGCTGCACTCGCTGATTCACCCCAGAAGAGGATGCCATAAGCCAGATGAGAATGAAAGGCTGCATGGTAGGTTAATTTTGCAGCGTGGTGGGTTGCAATTGATTTAATTCTCTTGATGGCAAAAATGCCTGATGTTAGTTTTTTTGATAGCTGATCGATGTGCTGTGTCCATTTCAGGCAATCATCCAGCGTAAGTCCAAGGAATTTGGCTGTATGGGTTTCACTACTTGGTTTAGTTCTAAAGACAAGTTCTTGTGTTTTTTCTGTATTTAATTTAAGTTTGTTTGCAGTGAACCATTCCTCTGATCTTCTTATTGCTGACAATGATCTTTGTTGAGCATCAATTTGTGTCATTCCATTTGTTAGAATGGAAGTGTCGTCAGCGTAAAGGCATATTTCAGCACTAAGACATTCCGGGATATCATTCATAAATATAATAAACAATAATGGTCCTAGAATCGAGCCTTGGGGAACTCCACAGCTTACTGGATGCATTTTCGACTTCTCACCCCTCCATTCCACTAACTGAACTCTATTTGTTAGGTAGGATTTGATAAGGTCCAATGGCTTTCCCCTAATCCCATAACGTTCAAGTTTCTGTAGCAAGATCCCATGATCCACCGAATCAAAAGCCTTACTTAGGTCCAGCATATTCATTTGTACGTACTTTCTCTGGTCAAATGAGTCGTGTATATAATTGATAGCATCCATTATACCACTCACCACTGATCTACCTTTACGTAAACCGTGTTGCTTTGAAGATAGTAGACCGCGCATCTCAAAAAAGCAGGACATCCTAGTTGCTATTACCTGTTCGTACACCTTTGATATGGTCGGCAGTATGCTGATGGGTCTGTAATTGTTGCACACCTTTGTGTCACCATTTTTATGTATTGGTAATACCCTAGCCACTTTCAGAGGTTCAGGAAATACTCCCTCATTCATTGCCCCGTTTATACATTCGGCTAAGTTCCTACATATTTCGGTGGCAACTTCTTTTAGAATGTATGTTGAGATATTGTAGATATCTTCAGTCTTCTTATTTTTTAGGCCTTTGATTATACTCAAGATTTCCACTTCTGTTGCTGGATGGAAATAGCATGAGGTGATTTGGTTTTTTCCTTTCATTAGTGAAATTGGTGAGACATCACTGTTTAAATTGTTTGCAATGTGAACTCCAACACTACAAAAATATTTATTTAGTTCCTCTGCCGTTAGTTCAGACTCCTTTGCTATTTCCCTTGACTTGATATTATCATTTATAATTTTCCACACAGCTTGCTGCTTATTGTCGCTGCTTTCAATATAGTTAGCGTTTCGTTCTTTAGCAATGTCTGTTGTTAATTTCAAGTACTCCTTTTTTTCTACTTTATACATTTCATAGTATCTCTCATCCTTAGTAACTTTAAATATTGTAGCCAAAGCATCTAACCTGTTTTTTGATTGGCCCAGTTTTCCCTGATTTGTGGGTGTAACTTTACTGTTGTTACTGTCTCTACTTATCCTTGTTTTTATAGGAAAAGCTAATTCAAAGGCCGCTAGAAAGATACCATGAAATTTGTTGAACATAGCAGCCGCTGTATTCGCACATATTGGCAAGTATAGTTTGCATTGTAGCAGTTCCCTAAACAAGATTACTTGTTCCTGATTATACGTCCTAGACGTTATTATATTCTTATTTTTGGTCTCGATCAAGTGTGGGATTTGACATTTCAGTAGTTGAGCCTTGTGGTCAGATATATGGAACTCAATAGTTTGTATGGTGTGCTTTGAACTATTAATATTAGAGAATATATTATCAAGACATGAGTCACCTCTCGTAGGTTCCTTTGATAACATTTGTAAATTGTACGATTCAAATATGTCAGTGACCATCTTCGCGGATTTATCGTTTGACAAGAAGTTTACATTGAAATCCCCCATAATAAATATATGCTTACTGTTTTCATTTTCGAGAATGTATACTAATAGATTAATTTTCTCTTCAAAGATTTCCATGTTTGCTTTTGGTGGTCTATAAACTGCTACGATTATTATGTTCAGATCGATAATCTCAGTAGCAGATACCTCAATTATTGCCTCAACAGAAAGTTGCTTAATATCCTCTCTTTCACTACTTTTCAAATGTTGTTTTATCAAAATTAATGATCCCCCATGGATATATGTATCCCTACAGTATGCACTACTGATGTAGTAGCCTTTTATATTTAGTTTATCGAGTTTCTCATATTTTAAAAAATGTTCCGTAATACACATAACATCAATATCACCTTCATGTGCAATTATTTCCATGGCATCAATTTTATTAGTTAATGATTGCACATTTAGATTTAATACATTAAAATTTATTATATTTGTTTGATAATTTGTCCTATTATCTAACATATAAATATTTACTTTCTTACTTTTTGTAATAAGTTCGTCTGCCAGAGATTTGTTTTGCATGTGGTTTGCTATGTTTTTGTTTGAAGCTCCGAAAAAACCTTACTTGAATGTCGCTTGGCCAGCGCGTAGAGTCGAAGAGAATGCGATCATCGATAGACGACGGAAAGCCAATTTTATAAGCATTATATTTCTCTTTTGTTTGATAATCAGATTTTAATTGTACTTCTAATATTATGTCATCCGTATTAAATTTGCTAATAAGTAAATTTTTCATATGTTCTAGACTAAAATCCGTTCTGAAGCGATCCGTGTATAACCATTTTCGCTCTTGTTTCTTAAATGCTACATTTTCATTACTATTACCCGTAATTGTTTTAATATTCATTTTTGATTTATCAGCGTTTTTGTATTTATCCCTTTTGTGCGCTAAGTTAGAGTTTTCTGAATGTCTATCATCTTCATCTAATATTCTATTTATCGCAGGTTCCTTACGGTTTGTTATAATGTTATCATCCTTTTCGTTCACAGATGACTCTACAGACTTACTATTGTCAAGATTTTGTTTACATTTGCCTGCACTATCTTTTGTTTTGTCAGAAAATTCAATTGCTGTGGTTTGTTTTTGTGATATTAATGATTTTAATATATCTATTTCTGTCACGAGATTTTGTTTTATGTCATCAACATAATTTGTTAATTCGTCTAACTTTTGCCGAAGATCTTTGTTCGGCTCTGGGATAACTTCGTTGAAGCTATCATGTTCGCTTTCTACGTAACTGTTTTTCGTAATTTCAGCAATTGATTTTTCCATTAACTTTTCGTTTGTCTTTTTTATTCTTTCTTTTAGCTCTTTTATTTCTAATGTTGCTTGTTTACATATTTTACAATCATAGGTTATGTACTTACAGCATACAACTTTTCCGTCTTCATCAACAAACATTCCTCTTATTTTCAATACACAGCTTGGGTGGTACGTCCTCTTACACTCCGCACAAATCACAGAATTTTTTACCGACACCGAACATTTATTACAAACAGATTCTTGTGGGGTTTTGTTCTTCGACGCCATTGTTCTCTATAATTTCCGGAAACCGTTGACGAAGAATTATACTGAGAATACAAAAATGTAATAATATATAGGGTGTTCCGTTTAAAAAACTATAACTATGGTCAGCCACCAAGTTATGGAACAGTCTGTATAATACAAAATATTTTTAAAATGTGCTCCTAATGACCAGCTATCACAAGAAGAAAACCGCTTTGAAGTATCTTTACTCGTAAAAGCACAATCGGCCTTACCCGCGGAGATGACTCACCCTGTATATGCAAAAAAAAAATAGAGGAAGTTTGGTGCTTTATACTTTTAGGACTTATCCTCTGATACCTGTGCGATCTATTTTGTCTACCAAGTATGTGTTATTATTAAATTAATTTGTTAGATATATATATAACCGGGATTAGATATATTTTAAGAATTTTGGTTTTGATATGAGAGAATATAATCAAGATTCTTCCCCCAAAATGTAGACTTATCGATATTAATCAGTTGTGTCGTAATTTTATTAAAAGATATTGTGATCATTTAGATACTGCAATGTTAATATTAGAGATGAATTGTTTCACTAAATAATGGGTCATGCAATTGATTTATTAAAGTGCATTGCGAAGACGATTAGTGTGGCTTCAAAGCGTACGGGATTAATTCCCAAAGTGCTCATGTAACAAAATAAGGTCGAGCTTTACAGAATAATTCGCTGGTGCGTGTGCAAAGGGGTATATGTTAGTTTTGGTCAAGATTATGTATGATTTTAACTTATGACAAATTTTGGGTGTGATAATTTCTATTTTCAATTTTTTTTTAATATTTATACTAAGGTTATGGTTATCATTTACTGAGTAGTATTTAAACATAAATTTTATTCTATCTATAAGTAGAAATTAACAAAACATTGATTACTTATGTCTTTTTGCACAAATCAACTTATCACCATAAACACTTTTGAAATAAACATTTTTTGTATAATAATTTATTCGGACTCATTTTTGTCATCACTAGCATCTGGATACATATCGTTTATATCGTCGCGAACTAAATTTTTGTAGAAATCATGGAATACATCACTTATATATGGTAACAATTCCAATAATTATCTTTCTTTTTTTTGCTATAGGTACTGGTGCTTTATAACAAAGTGGAGGACTTAGTGAAGGATTAGTTTTTGTTATTCGACCTCGTCTTATTAAACTGACTGTTTTTAAAGGCTCTTCTGGACACAAGTTAGTTTTATACTTCACCACATCGAAATGTTCTTCCTCATACCTTAACCATTTTCGATCTTTCCATGTAAATTTTTCTCGCGTATCATTAACTTTTTTCTGTTGTAGAGAGGTTTTGAGTAAGTTTGCATAGTCATAAAAATCTGACGTTTTCATTTCTATGACAGTAAAGGGATGACACTTTCCAGTTTGTCGAACTAACTACATCCAGTCACTTGGATGATGAATTGGAGTACCGCATTTTTTTCTCGTTCTTTCTTTAAGGGCATGGTCACTGTCGCAATTCATATGCGTGTGACCAGCGACAAGAAATTTATGATCAATAACTTAGTATAAGATGACATGGCTAACATCTTCAGGGAGACCAAGAATATGTTAGTATAAACAAGAACCTACTTGACTAGCTCCTCTTCCGCCCGCGCCTTCATGCCATATATGACAATAAGCTTGGTTAGATATACAGTCATGTATAGAGTGATTAAAAGTCCATAACTGCCTTTTATAAAATGCAACCGATGTGCACAACTCAGGATTCGGTAAACACTGTTGCAAATGAAAAGTATATATTCTTTTAGTTGGGTCGTTTTTACAAATCACTTTGTCATTACCTTTGGATTTGTACGCGTAATCTGCTTCATTCTAGTGACTTTGTAACTTCCTTCGAAAATGTTCTTTATCGTCCTCAAGAGAATTCCGGATTTGCATATTCACTTTATCACAGTACTGGCAGATGTCTTTCTTTGGCTTCTTAATAGATATTTCTAAAGATTGGAACATGTCTTCATAAAGTTTTCTGCTTATAAGGATGTGTGGAGTTTCTTGTTGAACGTATTCGTCATAAATTTTAGCAAGTGTGTAGTGTGGGGGAAGATATTTTGTTGTTGTGTCTTTTCTGCAGTAATGACTTTCGTAAACCGGTAGAGATAAAATATGTTGTTTTGCTGCTTCTATAACTTCTTCTGATACTTTGTGGCAAGATGCGTGAGAACCACGATTATCATCTTGTGTAATACCTGAATGGATTGACTTTTTTTTTAAGTACATTGGTGATAAGTTTGTTACTTTCATTGAACGTCTTTAAAAAGCAGTTTCTACAAATAGGTACCATATTTCCATCTACTCTCAAATGGTATTTATAAGTAAGAGAACGATTCTTTTGTTTGACTAATAAGGTATTTTTGTCTTAGATACCCTTTCTTCGGTCGAATTTATAAGACTAGCAAGATACTGCACTCTTTTATTATGACATCCCATTGCCCAATATTCCTTGAATTTCTAACAGCTGTGCTAAAGTTTCGTTGGCATTGCATTCTATAATTGAATCGCTTATTATTAAAAGGGATTAAGTAACTTTTCGGCTTTTTCGAGATATACATTGCTCTTTTCTAAGGCGATATAACTGAATCGTTTGATGATAAAAGGAAGTAAGTGCCACTATGCCATATTATGGTATATAAATGTGTTTATTTAGGTTTATTTTTGAAAGGGTCTAAGTTGCTTGAGTTGATCCCTTTTGAAATTACCGCCGGTTTTAATAGTTGAGTAATAACTTAACCTATAACACATTTCTCAAAATAGTACGGATAATAAAACGTTGTGTGCTCTGTAGCATGTTTGTTAATTGAGAAAATGTTTTTGTTTGTTTTTTTTTGTTTCTGTATAGATGCGCAATGAAGTGCTTTGAAAAATTCAGTGACGCTCAACGGAAGTACATATTCGAAAAGTTTTATACTCATTTCATAAGTAAAGATGAACAGGATATATACTTACAATCACTTATTGTAGTCACTGACGTTGCTAAGCGACGAAAACGTTTAAAACACGGGAAAGATAGAGAAAGGTCTTTTATTCATTTTGCTCCATAATCTGACAAAGACAAAGTAAAAGTATGTCAGAATGCATTTTTAAGTCTGCATGGGATTAAAAGAGTTAAAAGACTAAAAGCATTGTTGATAAATAAATCCACTCCTCGTGATAAACGAGGAAAATGCTTAAAAACTCATGCCATATCCGATACAGAAAACATGTTAGTTCGTCTACATATATCTTCTTTTCCTGTCAAAGAGACACATTACTCTGGAAAAGACTATCACTATCTCGATAGCAGACTGAATGTCAAAATAATGTACAACATGTTTAAAGAAAAATACCCTAGCAACAATGTTAAATATAGTTACTACATAAAATTTTTTAATGAAAATTTTGCTTTGCACTTCGGTCGTCCCCAAATTGACACATGTTGTCAATGTGAAGAGCTCTCTCTTAAAATTAAAAGTCCATCGTTAGGTCAAGCTGCTAAACGGGTGGCCGTTGCCGAAAAAATAATACATCAACGTAGAGCTATGAAATTTTACACTTTATTGAAAAATACTATTGCTGAAGTAAAAGAAACGGATAGGATTACTGCTGTAGCATTTGATTTTATGCAGAATCTGCAACTACCACTCGTTCCTGTTCAAGACTCTTTCTATTTAACTCAACTAAGCGTTAGTGTTTTTGGAATCCACGACTTGAAAACAGGAAAAGATTACGTTTATCATGAAGGTATAGCTGCGAAGAAAGCAGACGAAGTATGTTCATTTTTGATGGACTACCTTGACAACTACGCAGATCCAGGTTCAAAAGAATTTAGGCTTTTTTCAGACAATTGCCCCGGCCAGAACAAAAACCATACTATGGTACGGTTCTGTATGGCACTCATTCAGACAGGAAGATTTGAAAAAGTACAACAATTTTTTCCAATTCGGGGACACTCTTTTCTTCCCTGCGACAGGGATTTCGCTGTCATAAAAAGACATTTAAGAAAATTTGACAGAATATATTCAGTACACGAATATACTGAAAAAATCATTCATTCCAGTCAAAGCAGCAAATTTGTTGTAAAATAGGTGCTAACAAATGACATTTTAGATTGGAAAAAATGGTGGCCGACTTACTATAAAAAGACAGGTATATCAAATGATTCCTTAATTATACCTAGGAATCAGAAAGTAAGCTTTACAATTTCCAAATATCACCATATTTTACACAACAAGGACATGCCTGGAATTGTTGAAGCTCGCGATTTCATTAATGGGCTTACTGTTCATCATTTCGATTTAGCACTACCAAATAAAAGGTACAACATATCCATGCCTTCACGGAAAGCCTACACCGGAGATAAAATTCCAATACTGGACACCAAAATTAAACACCTTAAGCAGCTGATTAAGTGGGTGGATGAATATAATATTCCATTTTACCAGAATTTGATGGACACCTGGGATAGGAAGTCTAGAAAGGATAAAAGCGGAATAAATGAAGACCCATAAAAACACATCATTTTGAAATTTGTTATATTTTCCAAGTCAAACAACTATTTTGTTCTTTATTATTAAATGGGACTAAGTCAGCTTACTAAAATATAATTTTTAGCTAGAAAACAAAAAACATATATACTAACAAAATTTAAAACAATACTTATTAGCCAATTAAATAATGAAACAGTAACTGAATTTAACGGGAAAAAAAATGTTTGAACTTGGGATGTTTTTTCTCTTTTCTCAAAACCTGTTAAAATGACTTAGTTCCTTTTAATAATAAGCGATTCAATTACACAATGCTTTACCTCCCGCGAAGGAACTTCTTTACCTTTCATAATTTCTTTTGGTTTTTCTGGTTAGACGCATGATTTATTATTTATTGTTTTTCGTCCTTTTTACTTTCTTATACGTAGTATAAGGAAGTATTGTGATGATGAAAATGTTCGACCTCGAGATTTTTGCAGATGTCCACGTTTTGATGTCCCCTGATACCGAAAAAGTGGTTTTTAAAAAGTGTCTGTGTGTCTGTGTGTGTGTATGTGTGTGTGTCTCTCTCTCTCTCTCTCTCTCTCTCTCTCTCTCTGTGTGTGTGTGTGTGACCACGATAGCGGTCAAACCGCTATAGGTATCAATTCCAAATTTTATATTTACAAATATAGTCTCCCTCTTGAGATCTGATTAGATTTTCAGTAAAATCGGCAGACCGGAAGTAGTAGTTTACTTCAGTGAGAAAATCGAATTTCGCCAATTATTCGTCAACTACTAAGTTTAAACAAATTTATAAAGAATTCATATGTATTTAGAGTTGGATTTGGAATATTTTTTGTATAAATGAAATTTCAAAATTCGGACCGGAAGTAACATTTTCATACGTATAAGAAAGTCGTGTGGTGGCTACACCTGATTTTTTTCTAATGGATCTAGGCTTCTTGACCTAAGTATCGTTTAGAACTACCTGCGATGTAAATATAACCATTACTTTTTAACATGAAAATGTACTTAACTATCTTTTTCTACTTATATCGCTTTGTGATTTTGTTCCATTCGCATTCGTCTGATCATCTTCATTAGATGACGCATTATGTATATCCGGCAATGGATTGTATAGAAGATCAGTGACACTGTCATCTAATTTTCACGTGAAACAGAAGACTGAGGTGCACCCGAGTTGGAATCGACGTTAAATGAAAAAACGTCGGGGGGAAATTCAAACAGAGATGGAGCTCGACTGGAAGCTAATTTAAATCAAAAATAATGAATTGGCTGTATATTTTGGTTTCCTTACTTTGACTGGTGCTTTGGACGTCTATGTTCTCCGAACCTGTATAACAAATTATCATACTTAAATTTGTAACCAAACTGGAAAAACTTATTGCATTTCGGGTTATAACATGTTACTCACCTTCACATTTGGTCTGCATACACATCTGAATTAATTTAGAAGATCTAGAATTTTACATTTTATCACTGTTAACTGTTACCACCGAACGTGTGTGTCGGATGTGAAGACAAGTTATGTTTATAAATAGTGCAGAAAGATATAAGTAGAGTTGAGTCTTGTGAAAAGAGGCATAAGTCGACTTGTAACTAAATACACTTACCAGAAAATAAATGTATTTGGGTATAAGTGCACCTAAATCCCTTTCCACAAAATACCATACATATATACTTTTATGTGCAAAATAAATGCGACACCAGCATTCGCTTTAAACTTATACCCTGTAATGGTACAGTCCATTTCACTTTATTAATTTTATAAAATTTTATAATTTTTTTATGGATTTAATTAAGTATATTTTTTATTAATATTTTGAAGAGAAATAATATTTAAATTCAATGAAAGCGTTATTGTATTATTAAGTAGATGTTAGTCATAGGTATTATATATATTTATGAGTAAAAAAGGGTGACGTCGAAATTTTATATTGACGTGATAAACACTCCAGTAGCAATATACATTCCCGCGACTAAATGAACGTGTATGTGCGTGTAAATGTGAATGGGAACCCCTGAACTTTGTGGAAAGCGGGGAACCCCAGACATTCTGATACAAAAGGGAAATACGCGTGAGAAAAGGGAGAGTCGACAGCAAGATACGTTAAATATCGTATCAAAAGGCTAACTCCTAACATTAGACTACGCATAAGAGTCATTGTTACTATAACTTCAATAAATAATTTACTACCGAGAAAACGTAGTAAAGTAGTGGTCAAAGTTGCACCTAAGAAGTAATTGTGCAACGTGTTATATCGTTAAATTAAAGATTGTATTTTGAGCAGCAGAACAAGCAGATGATGCCGTTGAAACCATCGTAGAAACTAAGAAGATTTCGTCGATAATAAGCAGCCCGAAGTTCCTGCTGGAAACAGTACAAAAGAGAAGATGAATAAGAAGAATTTTGATAAGGTATTATTTAAATGATTATTGTTTAATGACTGTAATGTTTTATGTAATAAAAGAGACTGTAAAAATAAGAGTTCAAACAGAAAGTAATTAAATAAATTTCGTCTAACAAATATATGTGTAAAGAAACTTGATATGTTGACAAGTATCGATATAAACACGTATAATATAGAATGTGCATTGTATGTAATAAATTCTGGCGTTTATAGCTTACGATTGAATCGAACAAAGGACCTACAGAAATGTTTGTGTTACTTTAATGTTTTTAAAAAAAAATGTATTAGAATTGCTTTTTAAATATATGTTACTTCTTGTGCTATTTGTAAAATTATAGATACAGGATTCATTGATTTTAATATAAGAATTATTAAAATTTTAAATAGTATTTTTTATTAATGTACAGGAACCCCTTTTACTTAATCATTTCAATCAACTCGAATCGCCCTGAGATAATTTGAGTTGAGCTGGCAAAACAAATAATTTTACATTTTATTTCTAAAGTTTAACTTTAAATTAAATATCTTAATTTAGAGATAGGGGTTTCTCTTCATTGTGTCACCCAACTTTGGGGTGGTACCTATACAACCCTTCTGCACAGTAACAGTTTGACTTGTTTCCAGGCGCACCGCAGACTTAACGTGATTTTCACAAAATTCGACATATACCCCTTTGCATGCGCACCAGCGAATTAAAGACCAGCAGTACGGTACGCGAATGACTGCTGGGTCATGGGACAACAATAAGAAAGATGCTTAAAGCTTGAGGAAGGAAAGTGTGAATATTGATATATTGAAATAAATTGAGAAGTGCAACTGGACAAGCAGTGAAATATAGAAATTATATAACGCTGATACAATAATCAAACAAAGTATGTATGATGCTCGGAACATCTAACGAGGCTAAAAAGTGCATCAATTATAAAGGAAGATACAAAATTTAGTCATAAAGACAATTCAGATAAGAACAATGAAGCATTCAAACACTGTCCAGCTTATTCTATCCACCATTCGATGAATGAAGAAATATATTTTGATAATTTCTTCCACTGATAAAAGTACTGAAGTAATAGAAAAGATAATTGTTTTCCTATTAGAACAAAACAAATTACACATTCTGCTTTGCTTCTATATCATACGGAAAGAGAAACCATCACACAACATTTTCGATGGATTAGGCTGTTATTGGGATCCCTGTTGCAAATCCAATCTGTATTTCTTCACATAACATTCTTCGTATACAATGGTGTATATAAGTCCGCAAAGAAGGTATGTTAATAACATTTTAAAACTTTAGAAAGGTGTTTGTAATGTTTGTTTGGTCAATATCACACCTTTCCCAACAGTCCTAGTGAAGAAAGTTGTCGAGGAAGCAAAGCAAAATTCCTGGTAAAGCTTTGGAAGAAATATGGAAGAAGACATTCATGGAAATCAAAAACTATTTTATCGAGTACTGAAAAGCGCAAAAAAAAACGAAAACCAACACGCAATAACACAAATCAGAAACATAGAAGGGTAAATGCTTCATAAAAAAGAACAAATTAATGACAGATGGAAGGAGTAATATGAAAACCTGCTAAAACAGAATTAGAATATAGAATACAATATGTGGCAAGAAGAAAGAAGCAAAATAGCCGAATGGGACGATCTAGACAAGGAAGATATCAGACAAGGAATGTAAAAGCTAAAGAAAAAGTCTATGATCAGATCGCTGGAAATAAGCTAAAGCATTTAGGAGGAAATAGTTAACATTTCAAAACCAGATTTTTCATAGATGTTAGTGCGAGGGAATGATACCAGTATTGTCATCACAATCTTCAAAAAGTGCAGCAAACATGACATAGGCATGCCATATTAAGTATAGTGTTTAAAGTATACCAGTACAAAGACTAAACCAAGAAATTGAAACAAACAAAAAATATTCACAAAACGGGTTTAAGAAAGCAAGATCAACAGAAGATCATATATCCACTATTATACCGTTACAAGATTGTACTCTAGAATATGGAAAAAGCTATCGCTTGGCTTTTCTAAACTTGGAACAAGCGTTCGATAAACTGAGCGAGAAAATTCTAGAAATTTAAGGCAGGAGGCAATATCGACCAAGCTACAACAAGCAATAGAAAGTATTCATAGAATTAACAGAAATATAGTTAGAAAAAATAACATAGAAGCACAAGAATTTAGTATCAACGTGGGACTGCAGCAGAGTGTAAAGGAACAGCCCCACGTTGGGCGCCATAATGTAAAGGAACATGCATTATTTTGCAATTAAACTGAATAAAATGCCCCACGTTGGGCGCCCTAATGTAAAGGAACAGCCCCACGTTGGGCGCCATAATGTAATGGTACAAGCATTATAATGCAATTAAAAAGAATAAAATTGCCCCAAAGTTGGGCGACCTAATGTAAAGGAACAGCCTTATATTTAATTTAATAAAAATGTAGAGTTTAAATCTAAAATAAAGTTTAAATAACTTGCTTTGCCGGCTAAACTCAAATCAGATTTTCTCAGGGCGATTCGGATTAAAAAGAAATGATTAAGTAAACGGTGTTCCTAAACATTAATTATATTTAATAAAAAAATAAAATATCATTGTAAAACTTTAAACAATTCGTATATTCAAAACCAATGAATTATATATATAACTATTTTTTTTACATATAACCAAAAGAAATAAAATATATTTAAAGACAATTTTAATATACAAGTAAAAATTGAAATAAGTTCAAAACAGTTTTATTTAATTCACAACAATTGTTTCACCCTACTAGGGCTTCATCAGGTGATGAATATTATAATACAAAATATTTGTAGACGTTCTTATTTATGTCTTTTCCTAAAATTTTAATACATTTTTACAAATCACTAATGGCCATAGATTTCTTATGTATATTATTCGACGTAGTCTAACATAAACAACGGATGCTAGAATTTACTACGAAGGCTGGTTTTGTGTACTCTTATATAAATACACAACAATGTTAATACAGATCAAATTACATTCTCCTTCATAGAACGGAGATGATATGTATTTATCAACTTTATTATGTTAATTTCATTTTAAAATTTATCTCATAATTATTTCATAATCTTTAGCTCTTCATTATCTACAATATTTTCATTTACAATAATCTTTTAAAAATACCTTATAATAAAGTTTCTTTCTTCGCTCTTCGGCGATGTTTTCTTCAGCAAACTCTTCTTTGCTTGGCGTTGTCATCAACGGAATTTCCTTAGTAGTCACGATCCTGACGTGACGAATCTACTTGCTCTATTTACTGGAGCACAATATATTTATTATAAACTTTTAACACTGAGCACATTTACTCTCTAAGTGCTACTTTAATCACTATTTTTCAAATAACAATTCTTATGATTGTTATGTAATTTATTATAGGAGTTTTAGGTTCTCCTTTTTACAGAACATTTAATGTATATTACTTGAACTTTTTGCTAGTCGGGGTTTGACGACTTCTTTATGAAGCCAGCCAGTCAAATCCCTCCGACCTTGGAGTTAACTTTCCGACTCGAATCAAGTCTAGCGGTCGACTCTTTCGTTTTTAGCGCGTTTCTATTATATATAAAAGTGTCTGTGGTTCCCCTTTCTCTATATAGTTCGGTTATTTCCACTTAAGTTTCCCATACACACTCTTTTACGTAGGCGAATGTTTATCACAACTGTAGCGTTTATTTCACTGTTGTAAACATTCGGCGACACGGTTCTTAGAACTAAATACACACTAAGCTTATGACTAATATTTACTTAATAATACCATAACATATTCATTGATTTTAAATATTATTTCTCTTCAAAATATTAATAACAGAATATACTTAATTAAATTCTAAAAAATTAAAAATTATAAAATTAATAAATGGATTGGTATGTACCGTTACAAGAGGAAGGAGTGATGAGCCCAATTTACACAATTCCTACTAGGAATTATGTAAATTGGGCTCTAGAGTCTAGAGTGTTACTAACACTTTTAATTAATCTTTGATCGTTTATTGTAAAGAACGCTTCTTTAAATATTAAAAACAAACATTTCCTTGCACCAATATGTGCAAAATGTTGATGTATTTTCTTTTTCATTTCAATTGTAAGTTCCTTATTAATTAAAAACACTTCTTTGTTCATTATTCTTTTCATTATGATTCCATCTTTTAAATAATATCCTTATAATAATACTCTCTGTCTATTAATTTATCTTTTATCTCACTAAATTCATTCCCCTTTTGAATATCCTCTGTGTAAGCTATAAATTACTTTATACGTTACTTTTGACTCGCGTTTTATTACCAACACCTTCGTATTTGCAACACACACTGCCTGTTTTCTTTTGCAGGATTTTATTTGCAGTAGATAATGTAATATTTTTATATACCTAGTAAATCATTGAAGAATATATCTTTTTAGAAAATTTATCTGGTTGCAAGCACTACAGTATAGTAATAGATATTATTTTCTGTTTTACATGGTGCAGTTACACTTCATTTCTATTATAGTGAATGCCCCAAAACCTAATCAACATATAATTATGCAAGTGCATATTTGCATAACACAAAAACATTATCATAATTATTGTACTTCTGGTCGACGCACTCTAGTATACATTCACATTTATGTTAAGCAAATACTAGAAATAATTTATCCGACTGTATTCAAAGCATTTCCTCGCTTCATTTGACAAATAATTTGTACGCATTAAAATCAAGCAGTGATTCTTCTAAACCGCAGCTTCTTCCCTTTTCGGAAACTTGTTTTATTTAGAGTAGGTCGCCATTCTCTTTCTTTTTTTATTGTAGATGAGCGAACTCTTCGTCGAGAATATTAAATAAAGGAAGAATCGTAACAAGTACTTTCTTAAAAGGTACAAACCGACATCAAACACATTCGTAATGATATTTTCTTTCAAGTTTTGTCGTTTTTTTTATCTTTTGTATAAGTTTATATAAGTTGTGAGTTCGTGAACATTGATGGGACGACTTATTGGTTTATATTTCGTCTAAAACTTGGGAATTGGATTAGTTTTTAAAGTATATGTATTTCAGCCAGCGCTATATGCGATGTATGTGGTCTCTAACTCATACTAACGCAGTATATACTTCTACTAATTTCAAAGTTTTATACAGAAGAAATGAGATGTAAATAAGAATCAGTTAGAAAAGAATCCACAACTCCACGATCGCATTTTACATTGTATTGACGCTCGTGTGTTATTTAACACATAAGTCGGTGTTACATGCCATGTAGTGACGTTGGGTGTCGTGTTTGATTAATCAAAAACTTTCCGATGAAACTGCATGAATGAATAACACTGCGGACACGATTTTATAACTAACTTAACAGTCTAAACTTTTAGTATTTTGCATTGTTTTAAACATAAAAAACTGTAATCTAACATAGAGTATCAAGAAATGACTAATAATAATTATATGAAAACCCAAGAAACATCAATACAAACATATACAGTTATCCTTATTCTAACTTAATCTAATCCTACATATAAAATTAATATTTTTGGACTAATTTCATTTTGCTCTCAGCTGACAATATTTGCAAATTATTAATAGAGCTAAGATCACAGCAATATGTTTAAGTTAGTCTTAAGGTAGTATTCAAGTAGAGCACCGTCGTATTACTTTAGTGTAACAGAGTATTACTTGAATCTTAAGTCAGCATTACCTAATGGTAATACAATTTTAATTCCGCGATAGTAAATACCAATAATAATAATAATTTAATTTCAAGCAGTCACAAGGTAATACATACAGCATGTGTCAATTTTCATTAGCTATAGGCGATCAATTCATGCAATACGTGACAACGTGGCACCACTACTTTCCTCTCCAATGCCAGCGCGACCGATATATGCTCGAAAATACAAGTTAGCTTAGCAGTAACTCTTGGACCACTGACTTGGGTGTTTGTAATGCGTTCAGAAATAATATTTACGAGTTGCAAGGATTTGTTTTTCTTTTTCCTTTCAGTAAATGCAGAGAATTATTAACTGCGTTCACGCTGCATGACACAAACAAAAGCGTAATTCTAATAAATTCAAAAAACAACCCTAATAAGGTAAATAAAAAAGAATTCTGAAAATAATAATAAACTACTAGATCAGGAGATCGCCGCGGCCATTTGATATTTCCCGTTCCAGTAATAAGACGGCTTTTATTGCAGACTAGATCGCAACGTGTTCGCAGCTAAACATTGAATGTAAAATCTGGTGGGGAGAAGTGGGAAGATCGGAGAAAACCGTTATGATGTCGATTGTTGCCGGGATTGGTGACGGACAGTAGGGGTGCCACGTTGCCACGTGTTACTTGTATATGTATAAATCGCACGTAAACATTGAATCCCTATACCTAATGAAAATTGACACATGCGGTATATAGCTATATAAATATACATACACAAATGTGAGTTGAAACATGTCAAAGAGATAATCATACATATTATATTACTAGAGACTGGATTTTATGCAAAATGCATATTTGTTGTGTTTTGGTATATCCCTTCTATACTGTGTACTTATCCATTTTCCACCCTCAGAATACGTTTTTTACCATTTTTTTAGTGCATATAATGCGTATTTGGACACCTTACCATAACTGCATATGCACGTACATATTTCATAATTATTTTGCATATTTATGCATATATTCGCCATTTTCATAAGAACCATAATAAAATCTGATATTTAAAGATATTTAATTTGTTTGTGTAAACGTGAAGGGATTGCATTCCTTCAATTTTGCATTAATGACTCATTAAAAGTCCATCTCATTAATAATGAGATGGACTTTCCCAAAAATAGGATTTAACTGTACTGATAATCGGTTTACAGGGCAATTAGAACTTACGTAAGAAATCCTTTTCAGAAATGTAGGTATTAATGCAGGTATATTATACCGTACGACCAATATCAATATAAGAAAAAGAAATAATTTCTTTCATAGTTTGTTCACTCGTAAACATGTTAAGGTCTGTGCTATTTGGTGAAACAAAAGTTAATTAAAAAGTTTTGAAAATGCCGAAGATAGCTAAAGCGAAATCATCTCTAATAAAAAATTGGATAAGTGATTGCAGTGCACTAAAAATTATTGACGAAGAAAGTGTTTTGTGCACACTCTGCGACAAAAGGGTAAGTTGAATTTTGAAATATTTTGTCAATAACAAGTTCTACAATTATGAGAATTTTTTTTTTGTGTTCATAAATATAATGAAACAATTTCATAATAAATTATTATTAGATATGTTTAATTTTATGTTCTTTAAAGCTAATATATCTTTGTAATATTTCTTTGTCATAAACACCAAAATAACCAAAATCAATCAAATTTAAACAACTGGAGAACTTTACAAAACCAGACAATTTATTTTTCTAGTTTTTGTAGTAATATAGTAATTAATAATAATTATTATAACTGAATGTTAAAAATATATATTTGTTACAAAGATTACCTGCCAGAAGAAATTTCAAGTACTGCAACATTTGAACAAAACATTTCGTCAGAACAGGGTTTCTGAAAATTTGAATAAACCGCAGCAGCAACTTTTGGAGGAAAGTTTTCTCAATAATTCGAAGAATCCACAAGAAGCATTTTCTAATGATTTGTGTAATATTTTTGTGGGTTATAATATTCCTTTACATAAATTGGATAATCCGATATTTCAAGAATTCCTGAAAACTTATTGCAAAGTCGATGATAGACCCATTTATGCACCCAGTTCCTCAGCTCTTGGTAATGGTAACTGACGCCGCTTCGTATATGTTAAAATCAGCTCAAAGTCTGAATTTTTTTTCCCAATTTAATCCATTGTACTTGTTTGGCTCATGGTTTAAATAGGGTTGCTGAAAAAGTTAGATTAGAGTTTCCAGATGTAAATAATTTAATTAGTAATATCAAAAAAGTATTTTTAAAAGCGCCCTTACGAGTGCAATTATATAACGAAATGCTTCCCGGCATTCCATTGCCACCAGAACCTATCTTAACAAGATGGGGAACATGGCTTAAATGTACTGTGTTTCTTGCCGATAATTACGAAGGCATCAAAAATGTTGTAACTCAATTTGATTCAGCAACCAGTCTTGCCATAGAAAAGTGTAACGTAATTTTCAATAATTCGACAATACAAAATCAGCTATCATATATTAAATCTAATTTTGCGATAATTGAGCAGGCAATTACTAGATTAGAAGATAGAAATTTATCTTTAAATGATGGTGTTGGCATTTTTCTTTCAACATCTTGCGATGTTGAAAGAACATTTTTCGCGGTATAAACATATACTTACAGATCGTAGACATAATTTAACTATGGAAAATATAAAGAAATAGATGGTTATTTATTGTAATAAATAAATATATAATTTGTAAATACGACAATTTATTGTAATAAATAAATATACAATTTGTAAATACGACAAATGAATTTTAATTTCCTAAAACATAATAAATAAATGCACATCATAAATGCATATTGCATATTGTAGTGCATATTTAGCGATTTTTTAAGTGCATATTGCATGCATATTTGGCAAACTTTTCAGTGCAAATTTTCCAGCTCTATATATTACATATTATATAAATTCAAATTATAATAACAAATTAATAGTGCATTATCTTAAGAATAATCTCAGACTGAAATAATCCCTTAACAAATGTAAATTCGTTGAAGTAAAAATTGTTGCAAGAAAATTAGCTTCCTAAATATTCGCCAATAGTATAGGACGCTAAATTGACAAGCAGATTAAACGTAGCCCTTTTGAAGTTTTTAAAAATTGTCATACTTTTGATTTGTTGAGGAAGTTTATTGAATAATTTTATGCTGGAATAGGCAGGACCGTTTTCCAACATGCTAAAATACGGGTTCCAGCTCATATTTCCATCAAGAATTAAGCCCAAAATTCTAACATTATTATTTAAAGCGTAAAGGTTGTTATCAATAGTTATATTATTCAATACTAAAATCGATTTTTTTTGTGTTGGAAAGAACAACTGCAGTTTTGTCGGTGTTTAGGACTTGGTCGTTTTGCATTATCCAACTGTTTAATTTTGTATATAAACTTTTCACCCTCATATTGTAAGGCAAAGAAATTTTTAGCAACTCTTAACAGTAAATTATCATCAGCGTAATTGATATGCGTATGTGGGGTGCTCAATAGCAGTTTACAGAAATCTATAATATAAATATTATATAATAGAGGACCAAGGACACTCCCCTGAGCCAAGCCCCTTATTGTGACTTCCGGATCTGATTTCACAATGTTTCCATTGACAACGACTTTTACTATTTGTTTTCTGTTCTGTAAATATGACTATACCCATTTCAAAGCAGTGCCTTTACTGCCGCAGAACTGTAGTTTCAGCAATAACTGATAATGACTAATGAAGTCGTAAGCTTTAGAGAAATACAGAGACACTCCTAGCACCAAGTTATTATCATCAAGGGCTCGGTAAATATTATTTATATATTCAGATAATGCTGTTTCGGTAGACTTTCCCTTCAGAAAACCATGCTGATTATTACCGAACAGTTTATTTTTGCCAAAGAAAATTATAACCTTATCACTCATTACTCTTGCAAAGATTTATAGCACAGCATGAAAGTACACTAATGGGTCTGTAGTTTTGGATCAGATTGTCATCACCGACCTTCAAACTATAGGAGTTACTATTACCAGTTTCAAAGGATCTGGGAAATACCAAATGCTAGGTAGTAATTTATTATATTTACGAGAGGCTCCGCTATGACATGAACGCATGCTTTTATAACCGAGACCATAACCCTATCGTCACCTGGGCTGCAGTTACTTTTAAAGCTATTAATTATATTTATGATTTGAGTTTCGTCTAACTTGTCCAATTGCAGATTTTCGGGAGTACATATATGATAAGTCAGGATTAATATGTATTTTAGCAATAATTCCACATAAATCATAGCCTATGTATACAAAAAATTTATTAATTTAATTTACGACTTCTTGTGGGTTACCGTTTATGTTAAAACTGTTACCTGTTCTCTTTTTTACACGACCCGTCCCAGAGCTGGCAACATACCAAATAGATTTTGAGATATTCTTAGAATGTTGTAATTGTTTTGTACAATAATCTTTTTTAGAGTCAGTTAGAAGTTGATTTAAACGTGCTTTTTCACTACTGTACTGGTCCTGAAAAGTGTTCGTATATTTCGACAAAGTTGATAAAGTACTAAGATTTTTTCTACAATTTGTTATCTCTGGGGAAATTGGTTAAAAATTTCTATTAGATTTAATTAGAAATTTTATAAATGGAAAACAGTTATTAAGTATTTCCAAGAAAATATCCCATTGAGAATTTACATCATCTATATACCGGGTGTCCCGTAAAAACGCCAACAATAATAACTCCGTTATTTAAAAAAAATACTACAAGAAAGTAGTGTTTTAGTTGTTTTCAGTTGTTTTCACTAATGTCAAACGATAGTCAACTTTTTTATTTTAAATGGAAACAGATATATTTTTGGCAATATTCGGATTGGATTTTCTTTTCTGAATTCATCGATGTATAACATGTCTATTTTTTTACAAACGATTATTGAAAGAAAACCATTTATTAAAATTGACCATGTTTTTAATAAATTATGTATAACATTTCGAATGTGCTTTGAAACAATGAAAACGTAAGTATTATAAGTATTATTCTAAAAAACAAAACACTTCATAATAATTGTTCAAATTGCCCGCCACCTTGTTCAATACATAACGCACATCTCCTAATTACTCCACGAGTCGCGTTTAAAAGACAAACGGCAGGTATTTCTTGGCATGTGTTAATAATTCTTTATATTAAAATGTCAACATTTTCTGGAGGTGTCAAATAAACTCGATCTTGTAGATAAGCCCACAACCAAAAATCTAGGGGCGAAAGATCGGGTGAACGCGCAGGCCACTCGATAGGACCGGATGTTCCTATCCACCTACTTCCAAATTGGGTGTTCAACCAATCAGTATTTACTCTGGCGTTGTGAGCGGGGGCCCCATCTTGTTGATAAAATATTCTATTTAAATTTGCCAAAGGTAATTCATCTAAAAAGTTTTGGAGATTTTCGTTTAATAAAGTGTGATACTTTTCTTGATTTAAGCAACCATCTATGAAAAACGGCCCAATTAATTGATCGCCTAAAATACCACACCAAACATTTACGCTGAAACGTCTTTGAACATTATTTTTAATGACAAATCTCGGATTGTCTTGGCTCCATTGTCGATGTATGTTTCTATTAAAAATACCATTGTTGCTAAAAGTGCATTCATCAGACCAAATTATCATTCTGTAAAAACTCCGGTCTTGTTCTAATGCATTTAAAAAAAGTCGAGAAAAGTGTTGATCATTTTGTTCTAATGCATTAACTTTTCGAGCTACGTACGGTTTAAATTTGTGTTTTCTTAAAATACTATGGACTGTAGTTTTTGATACCCCAATATTATGTGCAATTTCGCGAGTCGAAGTTCGTCAATTTTCTTGTAGTGCAAGAAGAACATCATATTCCGTATCTTCGGCGAATCTACGTCGCTGTGTTTTAGGTTTTTTAAATGATCCATAATTCCTCAAATTCGTTTCAATTCTCTGAAATATTTTCGAATCTGGAACTTCTCTGTCCGGAAAACGAACGCTGTAACGCCGAACTGCTTGAAGACGATTTTTATTACATTCAAAAAACACTTGCAACAAGTCTGTTAACTCATTTTTACGAATATACTTTTTTTGTGGCAAAACGTTCAAGCAGAACAATAAATAAGACTTAATAGACACTCACACTGACGTTTATTGACGTTTATCGCATTTTTGTTTTTTCATGGCACATTCCAAAATTTATAAATAATGGAATACAAAGATGAAATTTATTAAGTGTTTTATATTTTTTTTCAATAATTGTTTATCAAAAATAGATATTTTATACATTGTTGAATTCAGAAAAAAAAAACCAATCCGAATATGGCCATTTAAAATAAAAAAGTTGACTATCGTTTGACATTAATAAAAACAACTGAAGACAAACAAAACACTGCTTTTTGTAGCAGTTTTGATGCAAATTAACTTTCTTTTTGTTTGAATAAAATCGGACAATAAATAACAGAGTTATTATTGTTGGCGTTTTTTACGGGACACCCGGTATATCATATATATTGTACTGTTTTAAAATTTAACTAATAGTATTAAATTAAAAATATTATTCATTTATATAAATAGTAGTATTTATATTAATAGTATAGATATGTAAAAGATAGGTAAATACTAATTGTCATACTTATTAAAGTGAACGTGTCAAGTATTAGATATAATAAAGATATGCAACTTAATTTACTGCATGGAATGTTAGAAAAAAATAAACCACATACGTCGTTTAAATAAGAAAAGGTCCTTAGATACCGAAAAAGAAAGATTATTGATTGATTTTTTGAATAGCGAGTAAAAATTGGTGATATAAAAGAAGAGATTTAAAAAAAAAAGTTTAAAATAACTTATATATCAATTTATTAAACCTTTCCCAAGTATTTGTGAAGTAATAAAAGTA
The DNA here is from genome assembly GCA_963170755.1 of Amphimallon solstitiale. Taxonomy (NCBI): domain Eukaryota; kingdom Metazoa; phylum Arthropoda; class Insecta; order Coleoptera; family Scarabaeidae; genus Amphimallon; species Amphimallon solstitiale. The sequence goes on from OY720682.1 coordinate 23,961,881, forward strand.
AAATTCATAATTCTTTGATCTGTTACGAGATGTTGATGTAATTTACCTGAAGATATCTGCAAATAAAAGAATTTAGCTTTATAAATGGATAAATCATTTTCATAAAAACTTACCGGAAAAAAAAGAAAGCTTGAATGTGGTTGCAGATACTGCCGTTCTTGATAGAGGGATTAACCTGGGCGTTGTGATGAAGTTGCCTAGAAATTATAAATTGAGTTTATAAGCTAATGAAGTCTATAAGAAGTACTTTCCCGGAAAAGGAAAAGCAAGAACGTATTCCTGAAATAAAGTAACCGGACCTGACAAAGGAACTGCTGACTTTCCAAACGGACGTATCACTACATAGACACATTGTTGATTGTAGGAAGAGGAATCGACTTAGTTTAAAAAAAGAAAAAGAAAACGTTAAGTAAAATTTTATAATCTTTTAAAATTCTTACATTTACATTTGATTAGATTTGATAAGTTTGTTAGAAAGATTTTATTTATTGACATATCATTAAATACTTTTATAAAATTTAAAGTAAACTATTCTGTTAGAGATATTAAGGGTTTAGATTATATTTATATAATTAAGAGTATTATTTTTAATTATACTCAATTATAAAGAAAGTAATTTGACTAATTACAACAAAATAATGTGAAGAATAGTTTTTCTTTCATCGAGTCCGAGAATTGAATTTGTATTGAATTGTATAGCTTATGTGATATGTAATAATTGAATTCTACTTACCTTATCTATTATTTAACCAAGTTGTAGTGTATTTTGAACGATTTAATAATATAAAGTTGTAGACATAAAACTTGTTTTTATTATATTGAATTTGACGTAACCTTTTTGACCGAATGACAGCATATATTTTCAAGTATGATTTGCATTGCTATAAAAAAGACATATTGAATATAAAAACGTGTCACATGTAATAAATTAATCTTAAAAGAAATATTAAGGTAACTTGTTATATATTTTAAAAACCTAAGCCTGAGATTAATAAATAGTCTTGTATTCATGCTCATCATTATAAAAAAAAACTTTATTATCAATTTAAAAGCCGACATATTAAATAATTGTTTTATAAAGCGAAAATATCGTATTAAACGTATTATTTAGCATTCTAGCTAAGTATAGCGGTACAATAGTATAATAATACCCATTTATCATATATATCAATATGTAATAACATGAGTTTATATCCACTATCTTGCCTTGGATCTCATCACAAACTATGGGAAATCCATTACATTTTCGGGTATTCCTGGGTATTTACGGTCGCCGTATATAATAATTTCATGATCCTTTGCTTTGTGATAGCCTGATGTTTAATATCTACATTTTTTTCTTTTTAAAGCTTACTGTATTATAATTCATTACATTTCATATCTGACATCTACATACGTGCAATGAATAACATAGGGTCTTACACGTTTGAATCAATATAATATTCATACATCGTCCTTGCATAGGCGAGCAGTGAATATATGTAATACATGCACAGTCGTATATTACACTAATCCTGAGGCTACCTGGCGCTGTAAAATACAACGGATCAATTGCGGAGGAGTTTGTATATGAAGCCGCACCTGTTCTCTGTTACTATTGCATACACAAAGTACAGCTACATACACATACATTTCAAACCATGCACACACGTACACACGACTCCATAAACATACAAGGAGAACACGCAGTTACTGCTGCCGGGTCATGCAAACAGACGAGGAGACACTCTTCACAAATTGAAATTTAACCTGGTACCACTGGGTGTGTCTCATATTAATTATTAGATGAGCTTCAGCGTTTTATCCAGGATAAATGCTTTATTATATTTGCACGTTTTAATGAGGGTAAATAAACGATAGTATTCAACTTGGCTCCTCTTTCGGTATACCTAGAATTTTGAGGATTATTAAAATGTTGAATTATATGCTAAAATATCTGGAAAGTGATACTATTGTAGAAAATATATACAGGGTTACCGCTAAATAGGTACCAGGCTATGCGAATCTGAAGAATAAGTATAAATGTCTAACTGGTAATCAAAAAAAAAAATATTTGTAACTCATTAAAATTTTCTAAGTTTTTAAGGCCAAAATGTAGTTAAAGTCGGTCCATAACTTCGTTTATCCTATACGCATTTACGTAAATACCACAAGTAATTCCAGTTTAAAGTTCTTCCAAAAAAACGATAAAATGCAAATAATTCCAACCTTTGTTAGAGAATGAATGGCAATTGAAAGGATTTTCTATGGCGATGTTTTTTTGTGAATAGCACGCCTTTATGTGGAAAAGGTCAACAACCTCGGTGCATTGGCATGTTTTTTTTTCGTTAAATAGAAGTATATTATTTTGAAACTTAAATTCCTCTATATGAAAATTATTATGTTTGTATATTAGCTGCGACAGGCTCGGACTCGAGGAAAGAAAAATCAATTTATCGTCACTACGTGCACATTGGACCGCGATTTTTTTTGTACGGGCATTACTCATATTTTTCTTTCACGCCCTTTTTTTAATGACGCTATTTAAAACTAACCATGTATAATTTAATCTTTAATACGTGTTTGGATAATTGCAAATAATAAATTCATTACAATAACATTATAGCATATGCAAGGAAATCCAGTGATGAAATGTCCTGTAAATAAACAACAAATTACCAATCTGCTGGCGAATAAACACTATCAAAAATACTATTAATATCACTAATTTTTATGAACATGTAAAATAAATTACACTCTAATACGAATTTAAGAGTTCAGATCTACTTAAAGAAACACTTGAATATTGTCACAATTTATTTTTGGTTTCTAACGCATATCCTCTTGTACAGATGATTTTGAGGTACCCTGTATCTATATATTTCGTTCACGTAACCTTTAGTAATGCTAGATTCCTTTGTGCACTGTTTATTTGAGCATTTCTACTTTTCAGTATAGTGAAATTTATTCTTGTCTTTGTTATTTATTTAATTGGGAGAACATTTATTTTGTTTCTATATTAAATTACCATTTGTAGATTGCTTGTATTGATTTTCTTTTATTTGTCGATGTAAAATCGATATAGATCTAATTATTGATTGGGAATATTACCGACATCTATAGGGTAAGGTTGTAAGTGCCGAACTTTCGAAGAGCACTGTTTCTTACTGCAGCGGTAGCCGCTGTTTAATAGCTATAGATGGCGCGTGCCTATTTATATTTTAATTTTATGGAAATTCATTTGGTTTTGTCTTGTTGTTTATTTTAAGCTTATTTTGGGTTTCATAAATCATAATATAATTACTCTGCTTGAGATTATCGTTAATTAAGCCAAAATAGTTGTTTAGTCAGTTGTTATTGTGCTTTTCCATATTCGGTTAGAAGGCGTCTTAGTAAATTTTATGTCAATTTGTTCTGGAACGTTAAATTAATCCCTCTCTTCCGAATCCAGCCTTTGTCTTAACAACATCTCCCGAAGCAAAAATAGTGTAATTTTCTCTACCAGCCTTGTACAAATAAATTAAATATTTAGTATTTAGTATTATCGTTGGAAAAACCACGTTTTAGTGTGGGATGAATGATTTTGTCAAGAGCACGTTTTTATCTGTCGAACTGGATCTTGTTTAAAGGATGAAATTTTGGTTGGGAACTTGTTATGCTATTATAAGTATATCTATCAGATGTTTCATTAGTTCTAATTGCGAATTTAAGAATTTGGTGACTATTTAATAAGTTTGTTGTTGCTTAATAATTTTTGATGACTATTTCATAATTTTGTTGCTATTTAATAATTTTTGGTGCCACTTTCATTAATTTCTGAAAAGAATAAATAAATTCTGGTATTAAATTTGAATGTGTGTGTTTGGTTTGGCCAATCATTTTACCTGGGGTTTAAATATTGGACCTTGTCCGGGGTTTAAAGTATCCGATTGGTAGACAGTAGATTACTACGAATTGGCGCCCTGACAACTTATGACCTTCGAATTGTACAGTGTTTCGAACCTGCGCTAGCGGCTGTAGCTGGAGGCACTACTGTCTGGCATATTTGACACCGACCCTTGAGAAGAGTGAAAGGTAAGACCATAAGTGTCGTATAAGCTGGCAATAAATAAATAGACAAGCATCTCTTCAGATATTTTGATTTAGTCGCTGATAATTTTTGAATAGACGGTTAGTATCGTGGTGGCGTTTTACTTTCTGCCTCCTTGTATTTGAGAACAAGGGGGTAGCAATATGGCGATCATTCTGCTCCACACACACTTGCTACCTTGTTTTAACAGAGTTACAAACTCTATGTAGTGTGTTTTCGTTTAATGGTCACATCCAGCACTCATTGTCTAAAATGTCCCGATTCCCTGGTAGTACAAAATTAAATACTTTGTTTTTTCGCACCCCACAAATAAAAGTCAGGGGTAAGGTCGAGTGATCTCGCAGGCCATTGTACTGGTCCAATATTTGAATTAACTCTCTCATTGAAATGTTCTTTCAAGAAATGGTGCACGTCACAAGCATTATGTTCTATTCTATTCTATTCTATGGGCAGGGCAGCCGTCCTGCTGGAACCAGACGTTTTGCATCTTTTCGGAATTAATAATTTGTGTTAGTGCAAGCGTTATCTCGTTCATTAGTAGCTTCAAATATCTTATACCAATTAAATTGGAATCAAAGATGTAAGGACCTATTAAGTGACTATCTAAAATGAAAAAATAAGAAACATGTCAATAAAGGTTCGTAGCAATCAAACCACACCAGAGATTAAAACAAAATTGACCTTGAAATCTCCTTTGATTTACCAAATGTGGATTTTCAGTAGACCAATGATGCCTATTAAACACAATTAGTAAACCCTGTTTCAGCTGTCCAAAGTATTTTTCTAGAAAAATCAGCATCATCTTCACATTTTTTTTAGATACACCTGCAAAATTGAAATCGTCGTTGGTAGTCATTATCGCTTAAACCTTGTACAATTGTTGGTTTATATAGGTGGTATTAGTTTTTCATCTGTGTTTTATTATATTTCTGATTATTCCGTTAAAAATTGTCAAGTGTGGTTGTGATCTTTCCGGAAAACGCTGAGCGTAATTTGTGCAAACATTTGCAGAGTTTCTATTTGTCTGGAAATACACTTCCAACATATCAACCTTTACTTTATTTGAAAATGTACTATCTGTCCATCGGATCTTTTGTGTCACGTCATCAATTGCGTGGCGTTATCAAAGACATCGGCACCTAGAATGTATATATACTCATTTCTTTTCAATCTCAATGACTAAATAAGGATAGAAATTTTAAACTTTAACGTGGGGTTGTCTTCCCCGTAAGAATAACAAGACAGACAGAGAAAATATACCGCCATGACACTCTGTTACTGCGTTAGTCAACCTATATGTTGTAAGATGAATGAATGACAGACGCGTAAATTTTTTCATACCCAGCGGCTATTATTGTTTTATTAAATTTCATTATAACAGATATAGCTAATTTTAAGCAATGAATACATGTTATAAAATACAGAAAATATCAGATATAAGCATCATAAGCTCTTTATTTTTAAATATTTAATTCTACTTTATAAGTAATGAATTTGAGCCAGAAGTCTTGATTTAATTCATATGGATGAAAATCAATGGCGTAAGCCAAAAGATCCGACGGACAGATAGTATAATCCATTATCAGTTCTTTTTAATTTCAATGCTTGATGTAATTGTTTATCAATAACTAGTACACAAAGTTCTACATCTCTCACCAATTGCACTTTTACATTTCAGTAATGACAGAGCTTGTCGTCTATTTCATACTAACATTTTATTTCATAGCCAACTAATTTCGTTTAGGATGAAATTTATTTTACATGTTTAAATCTCTCGTATAAATAAAGATTTATTAGGCATGTTGTACATTATTGCAACGCTATTTTTAAGGACTATCTAACTAATTAAGAATCCAATATGGCCGCCATAAGAAAAACAAAAGATAGCGCTAAGAACTTGGAAACAAATGAAAATAGGGACTTACTGTTGACACCAAAAAATTTTTCTTAAAAATGTGCCTGAACAATGTTAGACTTTAAAAGCGATCGCATTAGGCGCATCTTGACAAAAGAATTTTGTAAGGAAATCTGCAACTGAGAGCAGATAGTCTAAGCATGAACATTATAAATAAAAGGTAGGGAAAGTGTCTAAACTATTAGAGATATAGATGTATGTAAACCACTGCTAAGTCACCAAACATGCAGAGATATATCCAATTATTAATATTATACTAGTAAAAATATTTTTAATTGTATAAAAATGTTTATATTTAGCATCAGAGCAATATGTTATATACAATTTTTTTATCATACCCAGTACTGATTTATTTAAGTTAACATAATCTGATTACTCCAAATATTTTAAATAATTTTAAAATTCGTATAAATAAACAAATTTAAAAATTATTTAAAATTTATACATTTGTCCGACTGCCGGCAATACATATAATTACATTTGTTCCTTGAGATGTTTCAAGACGATTAAAAACATTTGAATCCACTACCCAGGTATCGTAGTGGTAGCGCATCTGACCAGCAATTAGAAGGAGTGCGTTCGAATCTAACCGTGGGTAATTTTTTTTAATTAAATTTACCTAATTAATTACTCAGTGCAACCCAGAAAAATCATATTAGATACTCCAATTATTAATTTAAATTTAATCATCTCTTCTAACAATCGCTTAAACGTTTAGACAATTTTATTGCCCTTTTGGAAAATCCATTATTTTAAAATCAATTTTATTCCTCATCACACCAACAATAAAATTTATATTTACATTAGTGTAATATACAAATTTGTAAACAGGAAATATTAAAGTTAAAACAGGGTATTTAATTGTAACAAACGAACTAAACAAAACAAACCTAAAACCGACGCAGTTTATTTTCAAAAAGAACGTACACATCATGTACAAACACTGCCATTAATGTTATCTACGTGCATTTTTATTGCAAAAACAATTCATATTCGCAAAAAGTTTCTAGTGGAAAATTGTTATAGAACGCTACTCGTTTAACATGCGATGATAGCAGCAACAGCAGCCTGTTGCTGAAAATCGATGACCTGGAAATAATAAATAAATTTATTTGCACGGTCTATTATTATCTTGTCTACTATGTATACAAGATTGAAGATTGTTTACCGGGGATCTAAATTACATACTGCCTTTCGCCGCATCATAATGTGGCTGTTACGAAGAAAATATTGAATTAATTCTTGTTACGATTTGAAAAGATTACATGTATTAAATTAAATAGCTTTCCATTAAGTGCTAATTTTTAAAAAAGTTTAGGTATTTTTTACAAAAATAATAATAATAAATTAGACGATTTAGATATTAAGTTTTATAATTTATTTAGTTAGCGTCGATATTCATAATGGGGGGTGGGGGGCATCTACTGGTTTGTTTTTAAATCATAAGGTATGGCAACACTGGATGGACCAATTTGTTTTAAATTTTGACAGTTCATGATTTCGCTTGGGGAGCGTTTCGAAATATTGAAAACGAATTTTTGAAGTCAGTGTTGTGTAGCCGAAACCATGCGAATTCTGAAAAGAAATATGCGTCGTGAAAAAGCGCCAAGCGGAACCGCTGTAGTGATATTGATAAAGAAGTTCGTGAGATAGGCAGAAGACAACAGAAGTGGTCCTCGAGCACGGACAGTGCGCACCCCCGAGAATATTGAGGCTGTGGCCCGTAGTGTGGAACAGAATCCATCGACCTCAGTTCTACGCCGATCGCAGCAACTGGCCATTAGTCGCACCAGCCTGAGGAGAATACTGCACAAAGACCTCAGATTATTCGTCTACAAAGTCCAGATGACTCAGGAGTTGGAAGCAAATGACCATCCGGTTCAATATCAGTTCGCTTTGTGGCCATTAAATCAGCTCAATAATGACGTCGATCTTTGTCGAAAAATCATCTTTTCAGACGAAACGCATTTCCTTCTAGGGTGCTATGTAAACAAGCAAACCTACCAGATTTGGGGTTCGGAACACCAACACGTAATCGTAGAGAGGCAAGTGCATCTACGAAGTGTGACAGTTTGGTGTGGATTTTGGAGTGCTGGCATAATTGACCCATTTTTCTTTGAAAATGCTGCTGGAAACGCCGTTACTGTCAATGGCGACCATTACAGAGCCATGTTAACCAACTTTTTATTGCCCCAAATCGAGGCTATGAATGTGGACGACCTTTGTTTCTAACAACATGGCACCACATGTCATACAAGCCGACTGACAATAAATCTCTTGCGCGTAAAATTTGACAACCGAATAATCAGCCGTTTTGGAGATGTCAATTGGCCTGCGCGGAGCTGCGAGTTGACGACATTGAACTTTTTTCTGTGGGGTGCCGTTAAGATCGATGTTATGCGGATAATCCAGAGACAATTCCAGCTTTGAAACATAACATTGCGACTATTATTAGCGAAATTATCATAAATCTGGACTCAGAGGATGGCTTACTGTAAGACCAGCAGAGGGAGCCACATGAAGGAAATAGTTTTTTTATTGTTAAATCGGAGACTCCAAACTTCGCAATAAAAAAAATTTCAAAAAAGATTGATGTAGACTTATTTTATTGCGTTCTTAAAAAAAACCTTTAAATGGCCCCCCGTTATACATCAGTGTTCCTGAATGGTGGCGATATCGCCCTCCTGCGGGCGTTTTTCCATGTTGAGGGGTCGAACATTCTCTTTTTGAAGGTAAGAACTGTCTTATTTTGACAGTTGTGACAAATATTGAGAGCGATATTTCGTTTTTTAGGTTGTCGTTATTTGTGGCATATTTTGCTCATGCAGTAGTCACGAAATGTGTGATTTATGTATGTCGAACATTAAGAAAGAGGACTCCGTCTTCATTATTAATATTCGACCATCTAAAACAGAAAGAGGTCGAAAATTTGCTGTTGCTAATTCTGACATATTATATGCGAAGATTTTTAATCAATATATTTCACTACGTCCGGATAATATATCCACAGACAGAGTGTTTTTGAAATATAATAATGGAAAATGCATTAAACAAGCGGTCGGGATTAGTACTTTTGGCAGATGTTCAGTTCTTGTGGCGCGTTTCATGGACGTTCTAGATGCTGTCAAATATACGAGTCAAGCTTTTAGACAGTCATCTGGTACGATCATGGCAAATAGTGGGATGAGTGTGGTTGAGCTCAAACGTCAGGTTGGGTGGAAATCATCGACTGTAACCAGTCGTTATATCAAGGAGTTCACCGTAAACAAATTACGTGTTTCCAAACGTTCTGCTGGTGCTGTTAATGGAACGGGTGTTGCATCAACATCATCAGATATCGACGTCCCTGTTATCACAGAAAACCGGTAGATCAAATCTGCTACTTTGCAAACCGTCAATGATAGAGTTATTTACGAACCAAGTGCGGGAAGACTATTTTTCCGCATGAGCGCACTTTGAAAGTACGAGCGACCGCAGGAAGCGAGTGCTTTTAATTGCACAAATGCGTGGAAAATGTCTTCACGCAAGTGGTTTGTACCATTTTCTTTTGTAGGAACCTTAAATTATGAAAATATTATTGATTAATGACATTAGTATCATACCTAACCTAAAATCGATTACCTAATTAATTTAAGCATTTTATGTACGTAACTATTACTCACCTTTCCCTAAAATTAAGTTAATATGTTCTTACACATGGCAAACATGAGGTATTTATTATTATATTTATAAATTTATAGTACATTTATTGCGTTTTTAGGTTTAATTACAATTTATTACGAACTGCCAATATGAATGACGTTTAAGAGGTGGTCAAATAGATGGCGCCTGAATGTCGCTTAAGAGGTCGTCGATTAGATGGCGCCACAAATTTATTGCAAGAATTTTTAATTATTACTCCTATTTCCCCAACTTTTAGTGTAGAATAGTCGAGGGAAGTAGTATTTTTTTATTACTATTACGTTAGATTTTTTTATAAATGTCCTAGAGAGCCAGTGTTTTTTCAATGTTTGCAGTCGCCTCGACCGGGAAATACTCCTTGCTGGTCGAGCGATGCATACGTCAAATGTCACTTTAGAGGCGGTAAGTACAAAAAAGATTTTATTTACAACCATACGCGTAATGTTGGCATTTCTGACTTTTTAAAAGTTGGGAAGTGTGACTTTGTTCACGTTTACTTCCCGCCCTCTATTACTGCCCTCATTTACTTCCCGCCTTCTATTACTGCCCTCATCTCCCAACCTCAATGTCAATTACAAAACTGTCAACTGGATATGTCAAAACCTTATCGGAATTTTTATCACAAATAATTATTAATTGTATGGTTGTAAATAAAATTAATTCTTACATTAGAATTATTGAAAGCTTGAACCCTAGTAGATAGATCGCTCTGCTATTGCTGATATGATGATATAGTAATTTTTTGTCCTTCTCCATTCGAGCTAAGATATCCGGATTGCTACGGGAGGACAGTTTCCCTCAGTTCCAGTGGAGTGCAGTCCTTGAAGACTTTACTACTCAACATTTCTTTTATAATTCATTCATCGAAAAAGCTGACGTACATTTATTTGACGTTTACGCTAGAACATCACAAATCTGACAATTCAATATGTCAAAACCTTCACCGGAATTTTTATTACAAATAAATATAATTATGGTTGTAAATAAAATAGTATACAAACCTCGGTGAAAAGTTTCATTCCTGTCTCGAGATAAAGTTAACCTCGACGCTTCGCGTATCGGTTAACTACTTAATCTCTCGACAGTAATGAAACACTTCCCACCTCGGTATGTAGTATACTATTATTTACAACCATACGCGTAATGTTGGCATTTCTGACTTTTTAAAAGTTTGGAAGTGTGACTTTGTTCACGTTTACTTTCCGCCCTCTATTACTGCCCTCATTTCCCAACCTCAATGTCAATCACAAAACTGTCAACTCGATATGTCAAAATCTTATCGGAAATTTTATCACATATAATTATTAATTGTATGGTTGTAAATAAAATTAATTGTTATATTAGAATTATTGGAAGCTTGAGCCCATGTAGATAGACCGCCCTGCTATTGCTGATATGATGATATAGTGATTTCTTGTCCTTCTCCAACCGAGCTAAGATATCCGGATTGCTACGGGGGGACAGTTTCCCTCAGTTCCAGTTGAGTGCAGTCCTTGAAGACTTTACTACTCAACATTTCTTTTATAATCTATTCATCGAAAAAACTGACGTACATTTATTTGACGTTGACGCTAGAACATCACAAATCTGACAATTCAATATGTCAAAACTTTCACCGGAATTTTTATTACAAATAAATATAATAATTATGGTTGTAAATAAAATAGTATACAAACCACGGCTTCGCAAGTTAACTACTTAATCGCTCGACAGTAATGAACACTTTCCACCTCAGTATATAATATACTATTGAATGTTCTGGTCTCTGAATTTCCAGCAATAATAATTGTACGGTTAATGTTTATTTGAATAAAAAATAGCACTACCTGTTTGCTCTGCTGTAGGTAAATTTGTTGTTACCTAGGCGGCATTAAAACACCACGGTATTTTAAAGGCCCGATTTCACACGCAAATGCATTCGAGATACCCGGATTATGATTCAGGTATAATAAAAAATTAGGATTATTTAGGTATACCTACCTACATTTATGATTTTTTAATTTCAATAATATCTATTAACACATCCAATGAGAATCTTCAGACAAAAGCTTCCTTGAACTATACATACTGATATGTGTATACTAATTCCACATACCACTCTTTATATTATGCTTTAAAACTGGACTGATTAAGAGTTATTAAATTTTCTTATAGTTGAAGAGTGAGGTATTTCCGTTAAATCTCCGAGAATTATACGAAAGCTATTCTTATGGGATATACCACAATGGATATTCAGAGTTAGTGGAGTCATAAAACTTACGCATTTAACATTCACATTTCTTTGGCATTGTTCCTATTGTTTATTTAGATAATCCTGAGGTATGCTAACTAGCATCCGCCAATCCTGACTTCTATAAAATGCGAATTACTACACCGGCTGCGAGCATACAGTCTCTTCCATTTAATATTGTAACTTCCACGTTTAATCTCCGGGCATAAATATTGCAAGCGTTCATTTCGTGTGATTTTCTAAACAGCTTTCGCATGCTCTACCTACTACACTATAAAGTTACTTCTGAAATAATCGAGTTTTGCGTGGATAAATTGAGTTTGTAACTTTTATTTAAATTTTAGAAATGTACGAGTAAACACCCACTTAAAAGATGTGGGCAAAGTAATATGTTTATGTATATATACGTAGGTCTTTTAATCATTTATTTATATACAGGGCGACTCAACGATCTGACAAACTAAATTTACTCTTTAATGCTCCATATAATTAAAATTTGCTTTATTTTAGTTGATAGGGTTATCACTGCTTCACAATTTAAAAATATGTACACGTATACAGAGTGATCCATTAACCATTGGCACAAAGAAACTGTATTTTTTTAAATTAAATATCCTATATACATATAAGTTCAAATTTGGAATAGAAGTATTTTTCATTAAAAGTAATTCTTCGCTAAAATTAATAGTTTTCTAGTTATTTATCATTTAAATTAAAAAGTGACATTTACAGATGAAAGTTGCCATGACTTGCATTGCACATAGCATAACTAAAATTAGTCGAAAAAGTTACGTATAATATTTTCTTATTAAAAATTGTGATGGGCACCACGGTAATACGAGCGCGTTTTTAATGCGACTATACCGACTTGTGTTTGCCGGTTCTCGGGCACCACCGTGTCCGAGAACCGTGTTTTTTTCCCCGATAGTCGATCAAATGCGAGCCTGTCTAGTCTCATTGAAATTGCACTCTTATTCCCCTATCTTGCCCATCACTGAATTCAAATAGAGTTATGAGTTTGTATCTGGAATACACGTCATGAATGGCGGGAAAATTTAAAAACAAGGGCCACCTATTTAAAATCAAAATGTTTTATTCAAGACAACAAAGCATTGTTAATTATTTCATTAGCTGTGTTTATAATAATTAATAAAATGGATTGTACGTACAATTACCTTATATCATAATAAACACAGGTATTTATATTTTATGACAATAGCATACATCAATATTTTATTGTGTAGTCGGGAGTTATTACGGTCAATATGGAATGTAATATTTTACAATTCATGACACACATACATAATGTCATGACTTTTAAATATTATTACGGGTGACCTTTAGGAAAAACTGTAAACTTGGTAACAGCTAAAAAATTGAATAATGGTGACGTGCATTGCCAGATAAAAAAATTCTGTCAATAGTGGAATCGTTTTGAAAACCAACACGGCCGAATTATGAACTACAGACTGCGAAAAGTAATATTACTACATATTACCATGGACCAAAACTATTCTCGAATAACTAATTAATTAATATGCAGTGCATATAGCTTCTGCTATGAAGAGTTACAAATTAAATATTATAAATAAACTTATTAAACATTATTTTTCTATACCTATAATTTATTTAGTACATATCTATTCTGTTTAGTAGATAAGCATTGTTGACTTTTTGTACTATTTGGATGGCAATTATAACAAACGTCGAAGATGTATGAATATTATGACAGTCCTGAAATAGCTTTTGTAAGTTATATTAATTTGACAGGTAAAATTTGATGCAATATAATTTTCGATAATTTTTTAAAACTCTGGACATGGATATCTTCAAAAATTATGCATAGTTTGAAAAAGTTGTAAAGACGCCAAACTTACGTTTATAACTTTATATAATATTTTACACTACCGGAGTGGGCAGACGTTGTTCTGCCCTTTCCGGTAGGTGGCGCGATGATATTATAATAATAACCTAAAATGTCCATATTTTGTAATTTTTCTTTTTAGCACTAAACCAACATATTGCGATAGGGGGTGTACTCTCTATCAATGGGAATGAGATTCTATAATAATAATATTGAATTATAATTTATTATGCATAAAAATATTTATAAAATGGAATATTCAAAATACTATACAAATAAGTTTATGGGTAACAATTATCTGACTGCTCCCTGTAGATGGTAGGTCCAATGAATTTAACGGAATTAACGTCCCTGATTTAATAATATTCTATTTCAAAATCTTTAAATCTTCGCGCTACAATTGGTTTCCTATATTACTAAATTGAGCCAATGAACTCGTCTTAATGGGGTGCGTATTGTTTCCGGCAACTGTAGTGAATTATTCTCCTTTACAATTAGTCTTGTGATCGGTTTGTTAATATACTTTCCCAGGGTCGTTGAGGGGGTTCATATAAGACAAAAATACACTACTAGAATCACTCATTTATCTGTACTTTACTTATTTCCTGGAGGTGGTACGTCGACGTCTCGTCTAGCAGGCACCTGTGGGAATAATAAAATGCGCTTCCTTGTTGTAAATAAAAATGGACGAGCAATTCCCAGGTCGATGGTGCATGTTTACTACCTCAATAATTAATACAAACACAGGTATGTACAACAATTATCTATATTTTCATTAAAACAGGTTAACATTTATATATTTATTTTGTAGATGGAGTGTCTTTAATTCGGGACAAATACAACATTTATAAGGAATATTCTATACATGAGCGAATGATTATACACAGATCCAACATAAATTGTACCATTCACCACCAAAGTTACAAACAGCTGTCGAGTGTCAAAGTGTGAATTGTAGATGGACCGAAATAATGTCCCGAAATAATGTACAATGAACTTATTAAGCTTCAATTACAACTGATTGTAACTGGAGGAACACAAAATTACTGTAAGTAAGAAATTATATTACTTTGCCTGTATTCTAACCCTATTTAGTTGCTTGTTTATCATGATAGGTTATGTTTGAATTCTTTGAACGTGACTGACTGTTTGATTAAATAATGCCTTTACTGTCTAGTGAATTAGAAAGCCAAATGATTTGTTTGTTAGTGAAATCAATCCTATTACCTCTAAATACTAATCTGACTTTGACTAAACCGAAATTGACTTTAATTTTAATAATAAACTACAGATTACATATGAGTTGATATAAATACTGTTGTTAGCGTGACACCTTCTTGGAGGTCGTAAATACTTGTAAACTGTTCACAATACCTTCAATTAAAACATATCAAAATGTTCATTAGCTCTATGGAAGGTCCTTATGGTGAACTGGACGGGCTTTGTGACTGGTTATCTTCCTAAGAATCGGCTGGATGCATCTTCAGGAACGAAGTTCAGGAAACGCCGGCAGATATCTCGTTCTACGACGGCGGTGTTGGATGTTCTGTATTCCGCAGGATTTTAGACTCGGAGGTGTTCTTGCGGTCGTCCTTGGTTTCGTATTCGGCGGCGTGTTTGACAGGCCGAATTGTCGAGGGCGTTTGAAAGTACCCGCGCTGGATTTATATACTACTGTGACGTCACCCTGACTCTGGCCCAGTGACCTACTTTTTCTGTCTCTTCTCATGCGAAGTATGTATACCTTATTTATAGGTCAAGGTTGTCTATTGTTTATAGTCTCGAACCCAAAGTGGTTCGAGATTATATTTTGATTGATTATAATAATGTTTGATTATTTTACAATGCTAAATGATGTTATTCTGTAGTTTTTATATTTATAATAACTAAATAAAATATTTTCAGTCTGTAAAAATCTCTGAATACTAATTTTTGGAATTTTAATGAGTATGGCATTTTTAACGTCGCTTTTCGATACATTTGTACAGGCATGTGCAAAAAAATAATGAAATGTTATAATTTTTGGATTTTATCCAAAAATAAGGATATTTGGACTTTATGTGGACCTGGTTTACATATTCACTTAATTACTAAATACATTCAACTTTATTTCTGTTTTTTATTTGATTAAAATCTGTGCATTACAAATAAAATGCTTAATGCGGTTTTTTAAATTTTCAATTCAAAGTCAGTTTCCTTTTATAATTTAATAATAATTTATCTTGCGCAATTGGTTATCGAAATTTTATCAAATCATTCACATTTAACAGTTCAAAGGATTATTTTTATATACCCATTTTTGGTATAATTGTAACAACACTTATTCAGTTTTTTACATTTCAAATTAAACATTGATTTTAGTAGTAATTTCTTGCTAATGGCTTTAGTTTGATAGGGCACTTAATTATGCATGTCCTTCGTATCTGTAATTGGCCCAACATGTTTATATTTAAGGTGTTTTACTAAATTTTAAATATTGATGTTTGACGTTTATACATGATGGCTACTTGGTCTAAGTTAGAAATGATGCTTTCGATAATTACTCATTTGTCAAGGTGCAATACATGACAAATCCTTATCCTAACTGTGCTGTGATATGTGCAGTTTAAGTATTTAACTTCATATATCAGGCAATTACTAAATTTTGTTACGAAATTTACACTTTAAAAGGTCATGTGATCTGGGTCTATACGTCATACTTTATGTGATGTTTGTGCTTAAATTAGAGTCGTATAATTATTCATGCCCTGATTCTAATATGTTCTAAATTTGAAACAGGTTGTAGTTTACTTCTGTTCATATGCAAGACTTAGTTTCTTTACTGCATTAAAATGTAATTGGTATAATTATGGATGCTCATTTTTGACATCCATCTTTGTATTTTAATTTGTGTTGTATGAATTCAGATTTATGGTCAACAATGTAACTGTTTGTTAACTAGAATGTATGGTGGATCCTGTGAACATGATATATTCCTCATTACTCTCATCTACTTAATTAATTCAATACTAAATATAACATTTCCTATAGTACAAGGGCTCGTTCCTAACAATAAATAAAAAAATTAACATCAGTGTTTTTTAACTTGTAACTAAATAATTATTGAGTGGTATTGAGGAGGCTCAAGACCACCTCAATATATTATAAATATGGGTCATTTTGATCCATAAATTTAGAATTACATAGTTAATAACTTGATTACAATGTCACCTATTTATATCCTAGAAAAACTATGAACCATCGTATCGAGAAAACAAATATATTGTGTGAATATGAACGATTATATACAGGCTGAGTCATTAGTAGCCGCTTCTTCGATTGCTCTTTTGTGTTTTAAATAAAGGAAAAAACAGTTAGTGGAAGATTCATGGCTCCTTGTGGCACATATTGTAAAAATACTTGAAGCTCCGACGCACTTCCGGTTTCACCGGAAATGCACGCAACTTACTATTTTTAAATGACTCACTCTATATGTTTTTGAATTTTCTAGTACTGCTTTAAATTTTGTATTCAACTGATCTTTCTCTTTCAAAAATGGGCCAATAGCTTTTGAGTTATTAATTTTTTTTTGAAAATATTTAACAAAAATACGTGTTCAGAAAAAAAATATTTTCACATTGTTTTTGAAAGTAAAAACATTAACTTTTGTGGTGCTTGTAGCCAAGAAAATTCTGCATCATTTAGTATAACTTGCACTCGACAATACCTCAAGAACCTTTGTTTTTTCAAAGCCCACTTCCTGAAATTTTCTCATACCAAGAACTTTGTTTTTTTTAATGGAACACCCGGTATTTTATTGGATTTTCTAGTACTGCTCTAAATTGTCTATTCAACTGATCTTTGTTTTTCAAAAATAAGCCAATAGTTTTTGAGTTATTACTTTTTTTTCCGAAAAGAATCATTTCACATTGTTTTTAAAAGTAATAGTTATTTATTATACAAGGGAAAAAAGAATTGGATTTTAGCTCGAGGTAAGGCTTATCTCCCGACGCGAAGCGAAGGGAGATAAATTACCGAGAGCTAAAATCTAATTTTTTTCTCGTGTATAATATACTATTTTTTTCTGTGATGGGAAAAACGATGATTTAATATTGAAAAAACACGTAAATACTATATATTAAAGTCAGAAAATCAATCGATGTGACATTTCAAGTGACATTACACCTGCGTTGCTATGGAAACCTGACAATTTATGTGGACAAAAAGTAGAACTTTTTTCCCATGGGCAAAAAGTAACACTTTACGCCCGGGTTGATAAAGTGACATTTTATTACCTGTCAAGAAGGATAAAATGTCAACTTTTTTTCCCGTCACAGAAAAAAAACATTAACGTTTGTGGTAAATGTTAATTTGGCAGAGAAAATTGTAGCAAAGAAAATTCTGCATCATTTGGTATAACTTGCACTCGACAATACCTTAAGAAACTTTGTTTTTTCAAAGCCCGCTTCCTCAAATTTTCACATACCCAAACCTTGTTTTTTTTAATGGAACACCCGATATTTTATTGAGGCATTTTGATTCTCTTTGTATTCTCTTTCATTTTCGTTAACTGATGCATTTCGAGAAACCGGAAGTGCGTCAGAGCTTAAAGTATTTTTAAAAGATTTTTCTCCAGATCTAGATTTTTTTTCAATTGAAAACATTCAATTGACTTATTGCCATTCCGGGCGCATATTGAACGAAACAAAAAAGAATCAATCAAATACGTGGTTCCTAATGCCAGTTATAATCAAGATTGCATACAAAAATTAAGATTTTTGGCGTTTGTCCAAATTTTCCGACTTTCCTTAGTTATTTTCCCGGTTTTTTTTTTTCTAGATAACTTTTGCATGACCATAAGGAACAAATCAAGAAAAGAATTACGCATATCCATCGTTAGAATCGTGAGTTATGGTCTTGAATTCATAGAATTTTTCGGGAAAGTTTCACCAATTTTTCTTTCTCTAAAAATCTTATTCGGACTATTAGGAAAATTTTTGAAAAAAAAATTGGCCAAATCAGTCTAGCGTTTCATTTTTATTTATACAGATTTACAAATATGTATATATTTTTTTGTACTCGCCGCCTGTAAAGTCACATTTGGCGCACGTGTAGCTCGACTGGGAAATACGTTTTCCTGGTTGAGGCGACTGTAAAAATTGAAAAAAACACTGGCACTTTGGGACATTTAAAAAAAAATCTAACTTGGTAGTAATAAAATTTAGTCTATAAAATGCTACTTCCCTCCACTATTCTTCACTAAAAGTTGGGAAAATAGGAGTAATAATTAAAAATTCATCGAAAAAAATTGTGGCGCCATCTATTTGACGATATTTTAAGCGACATCTTAAGCAAAATTCACGCGCCATCTATTTGTACCACATCGACATTCATATTGGCAGTTATAACTTAATTTTAGGGAAAGGTGAGTAATAGTTACGTACATGAAATGCTTAAATTAATTAGGTAATCTATCTTAGGTTAGGTATGATACCAATGACATTAATCAATAATATTTTTTTAATTTAATGTTCGTACAAAAAATATTGTACAAACCACTTGCGTGAAGACATCTTCCACACATTCGCGCAATTAAAAGCACTCGCTTTCTGCGGTCGCTCGTGCTTACAATGTGCGCTCATGCGGGAAAATAGTCTTCCCGCACTTGGTTCGTAAATAACTATTACAAAATTTAAAATGCATTAAGTGACAAGCTTGAAAATTCATGAATTACCAACACACTGAATATATCGTAGTTGCTGTGTGTGTGTGACAAAATTGATAAATCTTCAAATTAACATTTATTTGGCAGATAAAATCGTCATTACAACTACTAGAATTTACTTTACAGCAAAAAATGAAGTATTTAAAATTAGAATTAATAAATATAGCATAAATAATATACAGGTATACAGTTTCCACAGTGAAACTCGACTACAAGCGTATACAAAAGAAATATTCTTGCATTTCATACCATATAAGATATCTAAACTGGAAGATAATAATAAAGATACTTTTCAAATGTTTTCTTAAAGTATATCATGTAATGTCTCCAAATTTACATAAATTATTTCTATACACAAAGTCCTTCAACGAACACAACAAATGGTACTGGATACAAAGACATCAACATGTTTAATGCAAAATATAGACTTGAACAGAAAATGGAATTATTTGCGGACGAGAGATGTTAAGGGAAATATTTCACGCAAAATAAACAACGACACAACGGACACACAAAACAAAAGAAGACTTAACGGTCACTTAGCGATGAACCCATGTGAAAAACCCTTTTTAACAAGAGCGGGTAATGCTCCTTTTTCCACAGAAACACGCACAACACGCTGCATGGGAAAAACATCTTATTTTTAGCTTTTTCCAGGTCGTCAGAAAGGTAAATCGGAAAATATATCCCCCTATATCCATTCGACATTTTCCTCTGACTATAAGCGTCGCATCCAACTATGTATACACCGTAATCTTGTTCAAAGGCGGTACACCTGACGGGAGATTTGAAAAGCCCTCCAATTATAAACCTATGAAAGGGTTATTGTATATATTACGTGTGATCGGTCAAAGAGATGTAGCGGTAATCTCATCGATAAACACACTCATATTATATATGTATGTATGTGGCGTAAAAGACCTAAGATCCAATTAGTTTGGGACCAATTGTTCGCGAAAACATCAAAGTAAGCCGGAGACATATCCCTTCTACACCAGCGAGGAGCGCCATCTACTGTATGAATCGTTTAATCAAGCGTTAAGTATCGGTCAGAAGAATTAATAACTCAAACACGTGTGTATGTCCAACACGTGTTTTAGTGCGCGCTTTATACATATGTGAACAAAACACACACACACACACCCCTTTGAACCCTTTCCTGTGATCCGTGCGTGTCAATCAAAGCGGAAGACGGTGGATCGCTCCCGTTAGCGGTACAGAAAGGATCACATTAAAGGTAGGTGGCGCGATAGTAGCAGCAGCGATTTTGTATGTTATAATAATAATACACACATATATAGGTACACACGCATCTTTTGTGTCGACTTCATTTCTGCTTCGCTTGGTGGAAATTATCGAAACTGGTTAATCGCTTTTGACACGCTTAAAAGCGATACACGGAGGAATTGTGGTTAGGTCGGTTTGGTATCACGTCATGCGAAAATAGCGAACGCTTTTTGTATTTCGAAAATCAACGCTTCTTTTTTTTAGTTAAAATGTTATGATGGGGTGTAGTTTATAAATAGCTCTTTTTCTCTTTACGTGCCTAATCGACTTTGAGATCGTAAAGTTCAATATTGCTGGCTTTTTTAAATATCTATAATGAAAGGTATATTAATAACAATCGTGTGGTAAAAAGAACAAAAGAAAACATAGTTGTTTGCTATATTATATAATTATTATATACTTTTTGAATTCAGTGCTAGTTCTAAATCTACTATAGTACATTACCTATTTCTTTTTGATTATCCTGTTGATAAGAGCATTTAAGGCCTAATTCTAGCATTTTTAATACAGCAATTGATTAATTGTTTGTACCAGTAGTAGAATATCATAGCATTTTTACACATAATAAAACGCCATAAAACGTTATTGCTCCACCTGAACTAATAACAGGTAAATAATGAGCATATTATTGACATAGGTGAATAATGATAACAAATAAAGCGCATGCCGCAACCATGCAATCGCAGTAATATGTCAACCGTCAAAATTCATTGTATATCCGCATATCATCGGATTTATACCATGAATCAGACCTAAAATCTAAAACTTATAAATACTCTACCTCTAAGGTAAAATAAATAACTGTATTTTAGGTTAACAATAGCAAAATATGTATGATAGTATAATATGGAAACAATATAACATGTAACTATTACAGATGTAAAGAATTATTTAATTTACTTATAAAAATTGATAGTGCAATTATGGCATGTCAAATTTATTGATGGTTTAATTCTATTTGAAAAACCAGGATTGTGCAGATCTGTAGACACATTAATGACAATATTATTAATTCGATTAATTCCATAAGTATTTACGATATCTTCAGTCGAAATAGATCCTGATTGTACTGCTGGTGTTGATGGAATTTGATTCATATCGAAAACTCCTGTATTTATTGCAGGTGTGGTTGCGTAAGTAGATGTATGCAGAACTTGTAACATAGAAGCTATATTTTTTTTATTTACTAGGGAATCTTCTATATAACCTTCAGCTACACTAGAAGATTTCCAACCACCATGTTCTTTTAACTGAAGGATATTACCACCATTGACAACTAAAAGTGTAGCCGAAGTTCTACGGAAACTATGACCAGTATATAACTGTGGATTTAGTAAATTTAAGTAAACGGCAATTTTTTTTTGCATCTGTCCTATTGTGTTATGTCCAATGTTTTGTCTAGTACCATTTACGTACACTAATAAAGAATTTTGCTATACCTGGAATTGGTTTAATTTTTAAATAGTTTTTAATTATCTTGATCCAAAGTGGCTCCATTATTACAAACTTTCGAGACGAACCATTTTTGCTATTGCGGATGTGAATAATAATTGAAGTATCTTTCATGATGACATGAGAAATTAATAAATTACACAGCTCATCACTTCGGCATGCACCAGCAACACCAATTACAAGAGAACTCTACAGGGTTATTAATTGTCAATAATTTTAAAGTATTAATATATAAACATACTACCTTAGTTGCAATTTAACTTGCGTCGGGTGCCTCAGTAAGGAATTTTATAATTTCCTCTTGAGTAAATACTAATGATTTTTTAGGCTTATAATTTTCATTTTTTCTTTTTAAAAAAGCAACTAATTTAAAATATTTTGATATGTTAATATCCTCTTTTAGGCAAGGTGTAGCTTTCAACATTGAATAATCCGCCCATAAAGTCGAGGCTTTTTTATTTTTTGACTTTTCTTGAAAATAAGCCAGAAGTACGTTTTCAGAAATTACTACTGTACTTTTGGATTTACACCATGTTTTTAAATTCTGTATATGTTTTCATGTATAAGTGTTTAGATTTATGCGGAAGCAAGTACTCAACTCCCTGTTCTGCATTCTCGCGCATTTCAGGTGGTGTACATCTAAACTCTTCAGACATTATAAATGGAATGAAAAATAATCTAATAAATACTTGGCTTTTAATTTCATCATTTATGTCAAAACTTATTTGTCAACATCAAAATATACCCTATTTATTTGTTTATGTGAAGTTTTATTACAAGGGCATTCTTACATATATGAGTAAATTTATTCATAATTATTAAAGTTTCAAGATTCAATTAGACTACTGGTACAAAAAATAGTATACATACTACGGTTGAGAAGACTATTATTACCCGATTGGCGAGATAAAATTCCGAGGCGCGCAACGCCGAGGAATTTAAGCCACAAGGTAATATACTATTTTGAATTCAGTGCTAGTTCTAAATCTACTATACTATACTCCATTCAGTCTAAGAATAAAGCATTGGGAAAGATAGGGCTTAAAATAAACGTTTGTGATTGGTTGAAATCGAGGGTGCATTTACACCGGCAAAATAATCGCATTTAGCTCGTTCTGTCAAAAATTTGTTTACTGACAGTTTTGTTCAAAGATTTTGTCGATTTCCGTATTTTACATAGTTATTTGTTGTTAATATTCTTAAAAAATAGTTCTTCTTAGAACTCGCAAGTGAAATATTCATTTGTTAAGGTATTTTATCAATTTCGTTATTTCGTAATCGCTAATATTCTATAGTACGGCGGAAGCATTTTACCAGGTCCTTCAAAAAATCGTAAAGGGAAACACATAAGATCTGGACAAAGGCAAATGGCTTATAATGTGTACATTAAGCATAAAGACAATATGTCTAAAACAGCTGCAGTCAATCAAACAGCAGAGGAAGTGGGTATTAATAGGAATACAATGTACTGCATTATTAAAGAAATGGAATTATATGGAGTTCCAATTTCTCCTCCAAGAAAAAGAAATTATCGTCATACTTACAATAAATTGGATGAAGCACAAAAAAGTACAATTAGACGACATGTGCATTCCTTTTTCTTGAGGAATGACTTACCAACTTGTACAAAAATGTACGTAAATGTCAAAATATAATGATATCAGATATGTATATCCCTGCTATCCATCTGACAGTAAACATATGTTTTACTTGTTTTCAAAATACAAAGTTCATCGTGTGTAAATTGTGCTCAAATTGTAGCGCCATCTACTTTATTCTTAGACTGAATGGAGTATACAGTATCTATTTATTTTTGATTGTCCTCAATTAATTAATTTTAAATCTGCAAAAAAAGAAAAGCAGTATTGAATTAGCAAACGATTACAAAATATTATAATCAATAGAAGTACAAACATTTTTTGACATAAAAACTTATTCACATCAATTTTAGTAAATGAAATAAAAGAAATCTTAAAAAATTAGAAAATAAAAGTATATTCTGGAAATTCTTAATTTATGTAAAAAAAACAATACTAAATTTTACCGATGGGAAGTCTACTAAGCCCCCTTTTAGCTGAGATACTCACGGCAGATTATGAAGAAAACTGTTTAAAAGCAATAATAAATATACCGAACCAGTAAAATATTGGGTCAGGTGTTTAGATAGCATCTTCTGTAGGTATACGTTGAATGTAAACATGTACTACATTATTAGTTAGTTTTATTTAATATGTAGGGTTGGGGGTAATATCTATATTAAAAGAATTAGAATAAGGAAAGCTTCTTTTAATTGTGATTCCAAACTTAACACAAAACATTTGATTTAACATGGTAGCAAAGGTCCTTGGTTGGTTCTAGGTGAAATAGTTTAAGCGAAATAAACGAAAAAATTGGAAAAGTAATGGCGACCGATAGCGCTACATAACGTTATGGAATTGACCGATTTAATGGAAAAGATTTCAATAATTGGAAATTCAGAATTGAGGCTGTAATAAATCAATTAGATTTAAAACAATGTATAAAAGAATATATGAAAGAAGATGCAAATGAAGAATTACTGAAGAAAGAACAATGTAAAGTGTTAATAATACAATGAATCACAAATGAGTATCTGGAATATGTTAAAGACTAAATAAATGCTTATAATATGTGGAGAACGCTAACGGATATATTTGAAAGAAAAGTTGTGGCTTCACAATTTTATTTATGGAAGAAATTATTAGCATTGAGATATAGTGAAACTAAAATGTTAGAAAATTTAATGAATTAGTTAGAGAATTAAAAGGACTATGAACAGATATAGATGATATGTTGGTTGTATGCCATTTATTGTCTACGTTGCCAATGTCGTATGATGGTATAGTAACAGCACTAGAGACATAAAACCCGAAATTACTAACAGTGGATGTCATTAAATCCAAAGTTCTTAAATTAAGACATAAAAAACAATGCAGGAACAGAAAATATAAAAACGTTTCACCAAAATTCATCGCGACTTTATAATAATACAAATAAAAAAGTGAGTATCAATATAAATAGAAATAATATATAATAGTGGGAAAGGCAACCCAAATGCAACTATAAAAAGTACACCAAAAATTGACAGAATTCAAGAAGATTCAAGCATATGTGACGAAAAGTGAAAATGATACACAAGTTGCATTTCTTACAGCTACATTAACAGCTTTTACAGATGAGGAATGATGAATTACATTTATTATTGTCTCATGATCCACAGAACATATGGTAACAGATAAAAAATTCTTTAAAAAAACATTTGTATTACAAAAACCAATAAAAGTAATAGCAACTAAAGAAGTCACTGCAACGGATGTCACAAAAGAGAGAGCGCAGTGGCTGGGGGCTACATAGACGACTCTTTAAGAAACAAAATAGATATCGCTAAAAAAATATCAAGCTCCATACAAATAAATAATTCTAATTAAGTCAGAAATTAAAACATTTCTACAAATAATCAAATAGACATAAGAGGTAGGCGCCATAAATTATCGGCCTGACAGGCTTATACAGATTCAAACGTGTTCAAACTCCGTCACGTCATGCATGCACATACGCGAGGTGTACATTATAAATATGACGATTCGAAGCGTAGTAGTTTTTAGTAACCAGCCAACCAACGTGACTAGCGCACGAAAATGTCTGAAGTAACGAAAATTGAGTACCGCGCGGTCACTAAATTTTTAACGAAAGAAGGGCGTACACCTTGTCACATTAAACAACTTTCAGACGGCGTTTACGGTGATTCATTTCCTTCATATTCAACTGTAAAAAAGTGGGCAAAATGTTTCTGTTTGGGACAAGAATCCCTGGAAGATGCTGATCGGTTGGGTCGACCAATTGACAATTGTTGAACATTTAGTGCTAGAAAATCGCCGTTTTAAAGTGAAGGAATTAGCAGTAATAACAAATATTTCCGAAACAAGTGTTCGCCGAATTCTCCAAGACCATTTGGGTATGAATAAAGTTAGTGCTAGATGGGTACCGCCGACTTCTTTCTGCTCTCCAACGTGAACGTCGAGTCGAATGTGCGCAGTCGTTTTTAAACATGTGTGGAGACGACCCTAAACCGATTTTGTAGTCCATTGTCACAGGGGATAAAACAATGGTTCTGTTTTACGATCCTCTATCGAAAAGAGAGTCCATGGAATGGCAGCGACCTGATGAACCTCGTCCCAGAAAGGCAAAATTCGTTCAATCAACGAAAAGGGTGATGGCCACAATATTCTGGGATTGTGAGGGCATTTTGCTAATTTACTTTAAAGAGCGCAATACAAGTGTGAATGGCACATATTATGCGTCTTTATTGCATAAATTAAGGGACAGTATTCGTGCAAAACGTCGTGAAAAATTGACAAAAGGTGTGCGATTATTGCACGACAATGCTCCCGTCCATACTGCCGCCATTTCACAAGCTGCCATCCAAGAATTGGAACATCCACCGTATAGTCCGGATATGGCTCCTTGTGATTTTGTTTGTTTGCTAATATAAAAAGAGCCCTTAGGGGACGTAGTTTTAGGGACGAGAGTGAGTTGCAAGCAGCAGTTACAGAACATTTTGACGGAAAAACTCAGATTATTTTTACCAGGGTATCGAATTATTAATTAATCGTTGTAACAAATGTATAGTAGTTAGGGGAGATTACATTGAAAAATAAAAATTCTTATATTGTTCCAAGTTTCTTTTTTGTATATCAGGCCGAGAATTTATAGCGCTTATCTCGTATGTAACTATTAGCATAAATAATTAATGTTGAATTGCAGTTATTTACAAGTTAATGCTAATATTACTATTTTTCATGTTATAAATAATAAAAATAATTTTCCATAAATATTTGCCTCAATAAAAGTATTTTTATAAATACCTAACAGTCGTGGACAAAGTATAGTATTCTACTCGCATGTAATAGCTATTATTCACACCGGTGATTTGTGCCACTCGCTTATAATAATACGAGTAATAGCCATCATTACATTATGCTCGTTGAATAATATGTTATATGTTATTACAGTTTCTTTTTATTTGTTCCTGTTTCTTAATTAATATTACTATATTTTATATGTTTACATTGTTAAATAGCATTTTTTTATTACGTATTAGATATAACCTTTGTTAAGGTGAATAAATCAATAATGAGACCAACCATTGTTTTATTTAGTTCACACTATCGAGTCTCTACGGTATAATTAAACTTGCCACTGGCCTGAGATATACGTATGTAAGTATACATAATATCGTAATTGAGCGAAGGTAAAGTGGCTAGTATTATGTATTCGTCGAACCGATAAATTAATGTCAACACCCACTTTATTTCAAGTAATTAAATAAATTTACCCTCATTATAAATACGAAGTGAAAGTTACCGTCAGACAAAATAGGAATTAACGTCAATTTAACGAAAAGGTTTGAATAAAAGTATTCGGGAGAATTTAATACCGTCGCGGTGGTATTTTCATGCGAACCGGGGAAGATCTCTGAATTATTTAGTAAATAGTCTTCGGGTTTAACATAAAATTAATTTCCATTAAGCAGGAAGGAAGGAAACATGTGCGCGGGGTACGGAACTGTCGTTTGTTCGACCGCGGAATTTCACATATGTATACGATTCGAAAACTCCCACACGATTATGCCACCGGGCTGACCACAGTAAGCTCTGAATGTTCGGATATCATTAGAGAGAGGTTGGTGTACATTCCGCAATTAAAAATTGAACATCTTGTGTTATTAAATGGGATTAAGAATATAATATTGAGCAAAGGAGGTATCTGAAAGGAGGCAATTAATCCAAAATAAATATTTCTTACGCTGCTGTTAGAATTATTTGCTAAATTATTTAAGAAGAAATGTTCATATCTTTCTATATAGTAACCAGTAATAGGACTGACTATAATAATAATAAATAATTTCTTCTAGTTACAAGACAAAATACAAAATACACTTTTGTGTTTTGTTAGCGTCCGGATTTCTAGGAACTTAAAAGTTGAAAAATAGGATCCTATAATAAGATCAATAAAACTCAAAATAGGACAAATTCTGAAACATAAGTAAAATAATAAATAAAATCCCTTATTATACCTTATAAAACTTTATTTTTGTAAATAAAACTAATTCTAGAAAAATTGCACGATTAATTGGTTAAACTTTGGTAAAAAAAAGGAGGAATAAAGCGTGGGAATTGAAATATTAATAAATTCTTCATATGTATTAAAAAGTATCTGTTAGTATAGATATTTTGGTGAAATTTTTATTAAACAAATTTAAAACATTAAAAGAACAGAATATTGGATTTATTCGGTCTTTACTTGATGAAAATCCATCGTATTAATTACTAAATAACAACAAAAGTTGTATTTTCACTATTTAATATTCAAAATAAAGTTTAATATTGACAATTGTTTCGCCAACACAGTGGCTTCTTCAGAAATGAATAAAATATTACACATACACTTATATATCTAACAATATGGCAAAAATTATGAAGAGGGGGTGATCTGTTGAACAGTGTACATTATGAAAATACATTTAATAAGGGGGAGTTATTTGTTAATTAAATTATTTGAGGGGCTATTTTTATTAATTTCAAGGGATTCTAATAGGTTTAATTTAGCGCCTCTATTTTCTATATGTAGGATATCAAAGTGATGACAAAAACTATGGCTTTCCTCTAGAAGGTGGTTTGCGTATGAAGAGTCGGTTTTCTTCGTTTTGAAAGATCTAAAATGTTCTGACATCCTTTTCTCAATAGTTCTTCCTGTTTGGCCTATGTAAAACACTCACTACACTTTAACTTATAGACTCCTGATTGTTGGTTTTTATAGGTGTTTTAGCTTTATTGTTTTTAATATATCTAGAAAATTTGTTGTTCGTTCTGAAAACTACTGTTATATTATTGTTATTTAAAAACTGAGCAACTTTTTCATGTGGTGGTACACATTTAGCGTACAGGTTTTGTCTTTAGCACAGTGTGCAAGATGAAACTGCCGTGTTCGGTGTCGCGCTTGGATGGCAAATGTCGCTGAGATATTCTCATAGGCACTTCTGCGATTGAACGGACATAAGACATTGCCAGCAGCACCACGTACACTGAAGAGGCCTCAAAGGCCGAAACACCGGTGTCTGTGCGTTCGCTGTTGGTAATGACACCTTTGTGTATGCTGTGTATCTCAACACGTACTTTCTTAAATAATTTATTATGTAGAATTTTATCTATTATTCACGACCAAAATGGCGCGGTGTTTCGTCTTGTTGAAACTATGTGGTTTCTAATGGTATATTTCGGTTATTGTAGTTTTGGAAGATTTCTTTGAGCCGGGGAGCAATATTTTGTTATAAAAGTTTCAGAGTTAAATTAAGAAAATCTCAAATCCTTTTAAGAGTGTGCCAAATTTCAGCGAGGTCCAATAAACGTTTTCAAAATATTTAGCTGTCTCCATACTTTTCCCCACCCTGTATGTATTCAAGCCACATTGAAAACAATTTTTCAAACTATATCAAAAAAGATTTGCCCAAAATACTATAAAAAATACAAGTAATTCTTATTTTTGCAGAATAAATGTTACGTAATTTAGAAATATGTATTCCTTAATTAAATATGTACATACAGCTCAGCTCTAATGAGCGTCTTTATCAACACGGAACCGTCACTAGCTTAAAATAGCGTTATCTTCGTAATTTTTATAAGCCCTAATTTTGTCATACTGGCAGTAAGTTATGTCATGCATCAGCAGTAACACATTGAATTTTGTTAAACATTTATATAGACATATATTAGCAAGATAGTGATGCAGTTTCTATTATGTCTGCTTTATTCTCTGCTAGCCTTCTTTCCAATTGTTTCTTTTGCTCCATAGCGAATGTAGAAAGGCGACAATTTATTATTATTCATTACAAATATGTGTATTTGTTATTGTATTCAATGACAATAGCAAAAGAATGAAATAAATATATTTATCGCCAACCGTCAGTAAAGTGATGCGTTACCATAGCGTTTTACGGAGGTAAAGAAACACTTTATCGTACTGTACAATAAAGTACTTTACCTGCCGCTAATATCTGTCAGCGTAGCCATGACTGATGACTTTAAAAATAAATCGTTTGTCACTGTCATAAACTGTCATAAGTTATTATATCTTTATTTCTTAAATTAACAATTTTCACGGTTGGCGATAAAATTTTGTATGCACCACGTCAGTAAAGTACCTTTACCGAACTCGTCTGTTACTCGCCGCGCTCGCTTCACTCGCTTGGCTCGTAAATCAGACTCGTTCGGTAAAGTATCACTTTACTGACTTGTTACATAAATAACTATTATCTGTATATCTATGTCTTTATCTAAAGCACTATATCATGGAGAGCACATTGATTTTTGACATTATAAGTTACTTGACATTTCACTTGCTCAGAAACTAATAAAATGCCATAATGATGGCATTTTATTAGTTTCGTAATTTATTTGGCTGTCATACTCAAAATTATCGGTAAAAATATATAAAACGCTTTGGCAGATGGAATATGTATCCTCAATCTTTTGTAAACCAAAAATGAGGTGTAGGCACCACGACTTTCTTATCCGCATGTGCGTTTCGAAATGTGTACACAAAAGTTGTTGCAAATAAAGTTTAAATTGTGTATCTTAATAAAGTAAACCTCAAACTAAAAGCTTTACATCCGGTCCGAATTTTGAATTTTCTTTTTATATAGATATTATATCTAATCCAGCTTAACGTAATTTTTTATACAGATGAAAGCTCTTAATAAATCTATATAGAATGCAAAATTTACGAGATATTTCCAAACAACTTCTATTTGATTAGAACACAAATATTACATACGGTTCGAATTTTAAGATTTCTTTTACACATTTGTTGCTAATCTATCCTTAGATACTTTGCACGTATAATAAATCTATAATATACAAAGGTCGTTCCAGTTCGACCTCTAAATACTTTTATTTTCTGAAGTAAAAGACTTCTTCCGGTTTACCGATTTTATTGAAAATCTAATCGTCCTCACAATACTTCCTTATGCAAAGTAAAAGAAAGTAAAAAGGTATAATGGTAGTTTGTTTGTAATATAAACATAAGTTAGAACAATTATATAACACACTAACTACATTTTTAATACAGTTGAGAAGATTCAAAAATATGTATGTGTTGTAAGTAAATTCATATCACAATTAATTATATTAAATTGTCATTTTAGATGAATATATGCCAATCCAGTTCAGTCGCTAAAGACCTTTTTTTCTGCATCCCAAATGCAAACAATTCGCGTTTATGTTACTCTTTAAGCATATTAAAAATAAAACAAAAAAAAAATTTTGGTGAAGGCAACTTTATAAAACTAATAGTACAACACTGAAATAAATAAACATTGCTGTATTAATCATTATTTAGAATATACAGATACAGTACTCCAAAAGATTAAGCAAAACAGAATTTAAATCTAAAACATCACTGTTATCATTTATCAAATATTGATTTTTATATGTAAGTAATACTATATTATTTATAACGGGTGTCTGTTATTAACTTACGCATTGCGATTTAGAGAAATTTATGTTATTAAATCTGCTTTAATTTGTGTTACCACCAGAGTCGTCCTTAAGTAATTAATTTACAAAAAAAACATCATTTTATTATCATATAATTATTGTTACGTGCACCTATAATATTACCAATATGATGTAATGGCACTATAAACCTGTAATTTGGAATTGTTATTCTTTTAAAGTTGATTGGTTTATGTCGATTATTTTCAAAACCACTGCTACAAAGCTCTATATACTGTGCTAATGGGATTCTAATATCAAATATGACAATTAATTTGAAATCAAACAAAGGAAATTCCAAATCGCTAAAATGCAAATGACGGCGGAGTAAATCAAATACAGATGCATTATTATAGTGTCGATGAAAGGACACATACAATAAGAAGCCATGTTCTAAGTGTATGTTAATTGAATAAAAGTAATTAAAAAAAAACAACTTTGTCTTTTATCTAAAAAGAACATTTTTTTTAATTATCGCCTTAAATAGTTGGGTGTCAAAATAATATGATCTCTCCCTCTCTCTCTTTTTTATTTTAAATTAATACATATTACTAGAAATAGATCAAAATTTAATGGTTTAATTCGGTTTTGGTATTATCTTATTATCTAAAAATAACGTTTATTATAAGTACTATACTGTGCTACTACTGATTAAAATACACATATAACCAATGAAAATAATTACATTGAAGGGATACGTAGTTTAAGAAGAGCGTTTACCTATCGAAAACTAAGGCATCGCCGTTTTGAGGGTCCTATATAGTGGATCGGAAATGTAATATTGGTTGCATAGCACATAATTTAATAAGCCAATGATGTCCGAGTACTTATTAGCCTTATTACACATAGAGAATATATAATAAATACCTATCTAAGAGAATAAAAATTCCTATGACCAAATATTTACACATTTGTAACCGTGGGAAAGTTTTTACCAGAATAACAATTCATTGTAATATGGGTTGCTTAATTTTAATTTATTTTATATTCATTTAAAACAAAGTAAAGAATAGTTGAACGAAAAATAAGTGCAGAGCGGGGTAGCTTTTTATTCAATTTATAACGTGAACTAAAGCAAACAAATCTGCTACAAAGGATGTTTGAGAAAACTTGTTTTTAATATTTTAACATATTAATTAATTTTCTTTAATCAGATCATTTTTTTCTGAATTTGTCATGTCAAATTGACTTCTGCGTAGGAACAGGATAAACAGGTACAATTGATACAATTTGCCTTTTTCGGAAAATAAATATTAATACAGAAACGATTCTGCCTTGTTTACTTTCTCTCGATTTCAAGGTTATCCTTAGCGTGATGTAGTTTAAGGTACATACCTATTCCGCAATCCTCAAAACGTAATTATTTCCCAAAATTATTCGTGAAATTATTTGTTCTCTCCCACGATTGTTTCACCACGTCGACCAATAATCGAATAATTAATTACCTCCTAGATATTTTATGCTAGATATTTTATATGTGATCTACCTAAGTACGTATTGTTGAATAAATACAATTATCACTAACATTATGGTTTATTTTTACTATAGCTTTTAAGTGTATGAGTTCAATTCTCAACGTAACATAACGACTTGATTATGTTTGTGGTTACATTAAATTATCATTATTTTAATTTTTGTGCTGCACTGTGCTGTTTGATATTAGAAGCGATTATTTTTTTTTTAATTATAAGTGGACCAAATATATCTTCAGAATGGGGTAAATTGAGCACATTCCTTAAAAGTAGCACATTATGTGTGTTTTCAAGGCTGGGCTGATGTTAGAATAAATGATAGTTACTCAAAATTATTTGCTCAAAAACCAGGATTGTGTGGTTATATACTGCGAGAAAAAATTTGTCCGGAATAAGCTTGAAAATATTTATTTGTACAATAACTCCAATTAGTCATTTTATCAAAAATATCAGGCTCTACAGTTGTATATTGGTTTCTCTTAGAAATCACATTGGGTTCATCAATTTTTTTTAATAACCTCCTCCCAATCATAAAGGATTGCATCTTTCTTTTGTGGCCACCTCTAAAATTATACAGTAATACTCTAGTTGGAACCTATAATGCTTCCTTCTTTGTTTCTGTTTGTGAATTCTAAGTTATTCCACAAGTTTTGCATCAAGCTGCTCTAAAAATGCCGTAGGTATGCGTTTTAGCTTCGATTTGTTCTCATGTTTAGATTTTCTTTCATTAATTATGGTCATTTTATTATATGTTCATTATAATATACAAGGTGGAGCAAAAATTGTCACCAGACATTCTTTGGCTGTAATGTTTTTTATGAATGAAAAATGTTGGTTCTGCTTTTGGATTATGTTTATTTGATGTTTTCAATTTCCCGGACAATCGAGAAATCTGCGTCGAAATTCACGCTGCGCCAACACCACAGACGAATTAGTCCTCAAAAAAATCGAAACAATTATTCCACATTCTTAAGGAGTATAGCGATCCATGTCTGCTTGACGTGTATTTTGTATCAGTTTACTTCACAAATGTCAAAGCTGAATTGACATTAATTTGCCATCATTTGCAAAAATTATAGCATCTTGCGATAATGTGAAGACTTTTGCACAACCTAGTATTTACACATAGTAATAGATTTGTTTATATCTTTGGGTTTATAATCATCAAAGTTTTGTAACGATACGGCATAATATAATGATTTTATAAATTTTAAATACGCATATAAATTGTATTTTTAAAGTTATTTATTAGAAACCAAATGATATATTTCTTAGAACTGTTTATCCTAAATGTATATCTATATATATATTAAGCGCTAGTTAGATAAGCAAATGTTTGTATTGAAATGTTTATAAGACTTGAGACGTCAAGTGTTTATGTTATCACCAGTTAAACGTGACATTAGCGTGTGAAAACTATAACTAGGATACATGAACAGAGGAGAAAAGGGAGTATGTGTGTCTCAGGCAGAGTGAATTCGGAAAAAAGAAGTAAGTCGACTAAGGACCTCCGAAGATATCGGTCACCGGCATATTAGACCGGTTAAGCAAAGCGTTTTAAATGTAATATAAGGTCCTCTAATTAATAAGTAAGTCGACTCCCACATAACGGTCGATATTGTAATAGTTTGCTGTTTGAACCTTAAAAGTAATAAAATAGGTTTCTTGTTTACATAAAAATCGACCGCCAAGTAAGTGTTTAATGTATAAAATATAATATATCTTCCTATAGAACGTTATTTTTGTGCGATTAGCGTTTAAAGAAGCTACAGCCGCCTCTACCGTCGAAGGAGGACTTCCACAAAGCACACCGATAACAGGAAGATCTTCTTAAGTGAAGGAAGAACTGAAAAATATATGAAAGGTATTTAAAACTATTTACGCGAGTGCTAGATAGAATTAAATATTAAAATTTATCTTCATATAAAGACGTAATTAATTAATATAATAATCTAAGATCGAAAACATATTTAATAAGCTATCTTAGACATGAAAATGTCTCAGTATTTGTAAAATTACTTGTCAATGATGTTTTACACAAAAATGTCATTTGCGTTGTAGATATATTTATATCAATCGCAGCATAGTTTGTATTTCTCTTAAGGCATACGTTGTTAGTATTGATGTAAATACTGAGAGGCGGTAGAAAACAAACAATGTATGGCATATATTACTTGCATATGCAAAAATCTTGGTTTCTAATGCAAATATTATTTAAGTTAAAATAATTTTGTTTTATTTAATTGTGGCAATTAATGCCCGAGGATTGTGATGTTGATATCTCTTAACTTGGATCGTCCTGGGAATATGAGCTAGCCCGGTAACACGATTGAATTATTTTATTTAAAAAATATTGAAATATACAGCGCATTAATATTGGGTCTAATTAGAATATGGCTTTATCAATGTGGCGCCGTTATTACTTTAAAAGGAGTTCTATTACAGTTTTTACTTATTTCAGTACATTCATTATTGTAGTAGGTCGATAATATTTTACTAATATTACTGTATCTAATTAATTCAGAATTAAAATTCTTTCATACCTATATTTTATTTAATATTTGGCTAGTCTGTTTAGTAGGCAGGGTTTAGGTGTAAAAAAACAGACGTAGTCTGAACTTCACTCTGTGTTTCGCCTTTAATTAATTCTATACCTTTCCTTTTCGTAGATTTATTATTATTATTATTATGTCATTACTATGACACTTCTGAAATGGCTTTTGTAGATTATAATTCTTGCCACCAAAATTTTACACCTTTTAAATTTATTGGCGCATATCGGTTGCTAAAGTTATTGTTTTATAGTTACCAACATTCCCTATGCAAACTTCAAAATTTACCCCGCTTACATATATCTAAAATATTTTTTTTTAAATTT
Source organism: Amphimallon solstitiale (assembly GCA_963170755.1). Lineage (NCBI taxonomy): Eukaryota > Metazoa > Arthropoda > Insecta > Coleoptera > Scarabaeidae > Amphimallon > Amphimallon solstitiale. Next base: position 23,998,002 of record OY720682.1, read on the forward strand.
CCGCTATACGACTTCAAAAACAAATATTTTCCAGGCAGAACTCTCCCAGAAAATTTATATTTTTACACATCAATATAACTGGCATCCACAATACGGAATTTAATATATATATTTTTAAAGAAACTTCTTGAGCTGATATCTTCTTGTTATTCTCGAGACAGTCAGTTTACATTTTGTCAAACTTTGCTTGTGAATTAACTTGAAAACTTCACACCGCCCGGGGCACATTTTCCATGAAAAATGTTGAATAGAAAATTCATTTTGACATGCACATACTTCGTACGTATACTTATATAATGTAGGTACCTATATACAGTATGTACGCATACGTAGCAATAAATTAATGCCTGAAACCAAAGACGATAAATATTCTATAATCCACGAATGACTAGCGTTAATTTGAACAGGGCCGCGATGATTAGTTTCGTTTCCCAGACGTTGTAATTAATTTAAAACTTCTAACTTCTACAGCAGGATTCTGTACCACCATCAACTTTCATAATGGCTTAATCTATAGTCTTCGCAGTCGCTTCCACATAGTCATTATAAATTATACAATGTAATATGGGTAACTTAAGTAAAGCAGGAAGTATTAAGTTACCTTTGTATTTCTTAAAAAATTGTTATCTGAAGCTCCAGTTCGCTAATGTTGGAAAAATTTGTGAGTAATCTGCTAACACAAAACTATTATGTCGAAAATAAATTCCGATTTTTATTAAAGAACAATTAAATTTACTGAAGAAAATTTTCAAAGTTAATCCATGTTTCTTTCAATTCGTTTATTAAAAAAAATATTATTTTCCTTTTTTTGCAAATAAGTTCAAACAGAAGCTACCAGATCAACTATATTTAATAATAAAATCCTAACTCTCTAAAAGATACTTTCAGGTTAAAACAAATTCAACATATCAACTTACACAATCAAGACTACCACAGGGTAGTGTGCTGCGATCATACTTGTATCTATTATATACGTCTGATGTGCCAGTTACTGCAGAAACTCACATTGCAACCTGTGCTGATGACACAGCTATCCTAGCAACAGATAAAAACCCTATAGAGGCTACCTACAAATTACAACATCATGTAAACGAACTAGAGCACTGTATGAACAAATGGAGAACCAAAGCCAATAGTAACAAGTCAATCCATATCGCATTTACCACCAGACGAACCTTATGGCAACAGGTATCGTTATACAATGAGCCATTACCAGTAAAAACTGGTGTGAAAGACTTGGGAATTCATCTTGACCAGAGATTAACCTGGAAAGCTTACATCAAGGCGAAAGAACAGCAACTTACATCGAAATCCAGACAAATGAACTGGCTATTGGGTAGACAATCTCAGTTAACCATTGAGAACAAGATGCTTCTCTACAAAACTATACTGGTACCAATATGGAGCTATGGAATCGAACTCTGAGGATGCGCAAAACTGGCAAACAACAAAATTCTGCAAACATACCAATCCAAAATGCTTCGCATAATGACTAACACACCTTGGTACGTGACAAATCTAACTTTACATGAGGACCTACTAATACCATTTGTGAAGGATATTATCAATACACACGTCAGACGTTATACAGAAAAAAACGTATTTCGCACAAATCCATTAGTTAACCAACTCCTTTTGGCAGAATCGGCTAGAACAACGGCGCCCAACAGCAGCATGAAATGCCAACACATTTGAATTGGCCCGCCGCTTGCTTAGCGACACGGCGCATGTGTAACGCCTCACTCCCGCGTCTGAGTCATATTATCAACCAACGCCGTCGGTCAGTTTCGTTAGGAGTGCAGGTTTAGTTGCATGTATTGTTTTTCTTAAAAGTTTATTACCTAACCGAAGCACTCTAATTGCTGTGAGTGTCGTGGTTTGTACTGGATAAAATGGCTCAAAGCAAATCAAGTTTGTCGAATATGGGACGAAGTGCATCAAGTTCCCGTAACTTTCATCAAGACTGGGAAACAAAATACCTTTTTACAGAGAGCAAGGCATCTAAACCAGTATGTCTCATTCGTTCTACCACGATTGCCGTTGCCAAAAAATTTAATGTAGAAAGACATTATCGTCAGAATCATAATAGTTTTAGTACAGATTACCCGGAGGGTAGTACTCTTAGAACCGATTATATTGCAAAGGAGAAGTCTCTTCTTTCTCAGCAACATATCTTTCATGTACAACATGACGAAATGAAGAATATGGTAAAAGCTTCTTATGAGATCTCTTTTCTCTTGGCCAGAAAGAAAAGAACCTTATTCTGACGGAGAATTATAAAAGAAGCTTTGTCTATTTTTGCCGAAAATAGTACCAAAAATAGGGCAAGCAATATTTCTCTTTCTCGAAATACTGTAATCAGAAGGGTGGAAGAAATAGTTAGTGATGTGTTCAACCAAATACGAAAGACTGTTGCTGAATGTAAATATTTTTCATTGGCCGTTGATGAAACGTGCGACTTAACTGGAATGGCTCAGTTAGCCGTTTTCGTGCGATGCGTTGATGAAGATTTTAATGTGTTTCAAGATCTCTTTAAAGTTTGTGATTTATCCCATGGAAACTACAGGATTCAACATCTTTCAAAAGGATTGTATTAAGATTGGAACAAATTTCTTTCAATTTGTACTGATGGAATGCCTGCTATGATAGGGACACGAAATGGTTGTGTTGCTTTACTTGAAAAACACATTGGTCGTGAATTATTTTCTTATCACTGCATTATTCATCAAGAAGATCTTTGTACAAAAGATATGAAATTCGGTTATATCATTGAGTATATCCAACCACTCCTGTGATGATAAAGTCATATCAAAGTTCATCCTCTGTATGATGGAAGCATCGCTTGAATGCATTTTTTCAGATTCACTGTCTAATATCGAACTACATATACTGTGATTTTGAAGAGATGCCATAGAAGGTTTTAGCCGATAAAGAAAGTTGCATCTATTTACTTTAACCAAAGTGTAGAAATATTTTGCTTTATACAAATTTCCAGAGTCATTTACAATCTTCTTCCATACAGAATGTGAGGGCAAAGGAACTTTGTCAGTATTTTCAAATATTTTATCTTTATACTTTTCAAAATTTGGGAATAAATTTTCCTATTCCAAATTTTTCTCTCATTTTATCTAGATAGAAAAAAACATCTTAATAGATTGAATTTGACAATTTTAATTAATTTTGCATTAAGGAATATATTTTTTCTTCAAACGTCAAAAAAATGTTTCAATCTAGTGCTGGATTGATAATGCTCAGTTTCAACTATATATGAGAAACTAACAGCAACGCTTTCAATCCTTTCAGTTTTTGTAAGATTTTAGAAGATTATTTTATAGACTACATTGGATTTATTCTATCATTGTTAAAAATACAGAAACTGACCTGCTAATACTTTTTGTGACTAGTTTCGGTAGGTCAAAATGTTGACAAATTTAGCAGTAAAATTGTATTACAAAATTCTGTTATTGGTTTTTATTTGGTGATTTAGATTTAATTTAAAAAATCGTCGATTTGGATTGGGCGAAAATTACCTATTAAAATCGTATTCAACGCCCTATAGGTATTGTTGGTAGGTGAGGTTACCAGCAAAAATTTCTAATTGTCAATATCATATTGTTTAGTTGCTTTGCTACAAAATCAGTTCTTTTATTGATCTAATTCAAACAAAAAAACTCTTGGGTTTTCATTTCATTGGGCTTTAGTCATCTTATCTAAACAGTCCTAAAATTTCGAATTTCAACTTTTGGGGGGGGGAGAAGCAATCGATTTCTGTACGTCATTCTGTCTGAAGACAGAATTGTACAAATGAAACTAATAATGCCACAATTGAGCACAATTGCCATGCATCTTATAGTATAATTATAAATTATAACAAACGTGGGGCGACAATAGACTTTCGTGAATTTCGGAATTCTTTTTTAGGAATAACTTCGAAACTGAGTGATTGACGTAAAAACGCTATACGGCACAATTGAGTACAATTGGAGTCCTTTCCGAAGGCACCAAGTTTTAAAAAGATTTTCACATTTTTTTTGGGGCGGGGCAATCGTCAAGTTAGCCCCTCCATCGATTTTTTTAAAAATCTCTGAATACAGAAGAGTACAAATGAATCTAATATCGGCACAATTGAGCACAAATGGAGCACAATTGACACCCATTCTATACTATATAAATTGTAACTGGGGGGGGGGGCAACTTCACATAGCTGACAAAATAGGGTTTGATTCATTGCCTACAGAGAGTTGCAGTCCGTAGTAATTAAGGACTTATGCTTTTGTCGACGATGTAGTATTAATTATTGTGAGAATCTAGATATCTGGAAGGCTCACCTGGAAGAAATAGGAATAAACTTAACAAGTTCTAAACAAAAGTAATGATGGTAGCTGTTACAATTATTTTTGTTGTATTTTATCTCTTAATTGATTATTTTAGTTTTATCGTTGTATACATAAATTATCTTGGCTTTTGGATTAAATTAATGTTTTCGACTCCTTCTGCCATCTAGGTTTTACATTATCTCATGCGTGTAATGTATATGTGTTGACGGATAGATGGCGCACTTGTTTTATTTAGTGGTTTCGGCAGTTTTAATTATTTCTAATTTAGTTTTGGAGTTTCTTTTTGGGCTTAGAGTTATGTAACAAATTAATTATAATTATTTTCCACTTTTCTATTGTCATTTGAATCTGCGTTTATGTCGTGTGTGTGAAATATCAGTTTAGGACTCGTGAGCTTTAGTCCTAGTGTGTTGATAACGCTTAGGATCGGTGATTGACAAGTTAGAATCTTCCTCTTGAACGTTAACTGTCGTGGAAGAAGCATTAAACATCACAGAGCAGATGCAATCCTTTTAGTCACCATCTTGAGAAATGTTTGGTTGTTAAGTATATCGTGTTTAATCGCTAGTAAAAAGCGGATAGTATTTCTCGAGGTTTAATATGGAATTGGCGTTATACTTATAATCCTGTTGGGGATATTGTTGTCGTGACTTAAGAATTGTTAGCTGCTCTGTTAGTGCATGGCATAGACCTTCATTTGAGCACTTTTGTTGGATTAAGTTTAAGAACCACGTGCCCATGGTAATTTTACGGTTCCAAGGGAATTAATTGCTGTATCCTGCGGTGAAGACATAATTGAGGCGCAGATTAATGAAATACTGTAGCCTTCCTACGCTAATTTTTCCTGAGCTGTCGTTAGCCGAAGATATGTGAGGCAGTTTTCTTGTAACGTGTGGATCCGTAGGAGGTATCGTGTATGGTAGCTGTGGATGTGGTTTTCTTTAAGGTACTGTGACTGTGTAATTTTCCTGATATTACCCATAACGTGGGAATTATTGGCCAAACAGTTTTGGTAAAATTTATGTCAATTACGAATACTTCGTACAGTAAATTTCAATTTTCCGGCCTAGCTAATCAAATAAGTCATCGTAATTTCTTAAATTAACTTCTTGTGGTATGTGAGCCTTTATAATTTGAATTTATTAAATTAACGTAGTTTTATTAATAACAGTGACCCCAGTTTGGAGGTTACTTTATCATTTTTGGAGATGTTACGTAGCCTTTTTATTTTTGGATTTAGAACTTGAACAAATTTTGGATGTGTATTGGCGTTGTAGCCTCACATCTGTCTTGTGTAAATTCATAGCTTGTTATTTAGTGTAATTAGTCAACCATTTAAATTTATATTTGTACAATCTTGTAAGAAATTATTGAATTTAATTTTAATCACGTTCTCTTATGTAAAGCATAGTTAACTAGCGCTAATATTTATAGTATTAGATACCATATAACTTAGAGTCTGCACTCTAATGTCGAATAGATTGTCGGTTGCCTCTGGTATACAGAGTGGTTTATTTTGGTGTTGACGTGTTGCAAATCACGATCAAACTGTTCGACTTTGGAGGGACTTTCGGCAAGTTGCCTTATAACTGTATGCTTTTGGTAAGAATATTGTCGGTTAATTATTTTAACTTTGAGGTTGTTTCATGTGTTCTCCATTTTGAATCTCTTAAATTTTGTAATTGTACGTCATTGATAATTTTAAGTTGTAGATCACCTTGGGTGACCATTTAAGATTTTATTCATTCCTTCAGAAGTTTATTACTGGCAACTGAGTTGCGCTTTTGTGACGCATATGTCATTGTTTTGTGCCTTTGAATATCTTGTTGGACAAGATTAGTTAGTAATAACCGGTTTTGTGTTCGATATTTGAAACGAACTGTTTGTTCCAAATTATAGTTTTCAATAAACCGTATGTTAAGTTTGAATGAGTGTGTGTTGGTCTTATTTTTCTTATCACCTGGGGAGTTTTACATTGGATCTGGTCCGGGGTCTGAATATCTGTTGGGCTCAGCATATTTTAACGGATAGGCGCCCTGACAACTTAACCTTCGACGAGTACTGTGTTCGAACTCGCCCTAATTCTGACTGTAGCTGGAGGCGGTGCTGACTCCCATATTTAACATCGACCCCTGGGAAGTAAGAGGTAAGACTTGAGTGTTATAAGTTGGTGATTATTTAATAGACAAGCGTCTTCCTAAATTTAAATAGAGGGTTAATTACCGTGGTGGTGTCTGACTTACTACCTTCTTGGAATTTGGGTACCGAATCTGTTTAGGGCTTGGCCATTTATAATTTAAAATGAAATGAAAAATATAAATATATTTAACGAAGAAGTTAGAACAGGCGGAGCACTCAAATAAAAATCAAGCCAGGAAGTATTTGTCACATGCAAGCGCATTTTTATACCTAAGCATTAACTATCGCCGGCCTAATCAAAAAAAATCATTCGGTAAAATAATATTAATAAAATATTTGTCAAAATAAGTTACTAAAAATTAAAAGAAGAATGTAGTAACAAGGAATACCTAAAAGCAAAAAAAACTGTAAATACCACCGGGGTATCCATAATTGAACAAAATTTATAGAGTGAATAGCGTTGCAAAATTTGTTGGAATTATGGTATTACACCATCCTGTACTTTAAAAGGAATTTGAACAGCTACGGCAAACAATTCCGACTATTTTTACACAAAGCCCATATATGTATCGTCTTTTCACCTTGAACTTCAGTCGAAACCAAATTTCTTCTCCACATATTCTTTTACCTTTTACGCTTTTTATGCGAAAATGTTTACATGCTATGTCGCAAGTCACGAAGTTACGGTGCTGTAAGGCAAGTAGAACGGATTCAACTCACTATCAAAATTCATGCCATGTTTCGCTCTCATATGTATGAATACACTATGCATTTGTAATGTAAACGTAGTTGCGGCATCGGGCGCCAGCTTTCGGTTTTATCCTAACTTTCCCAATTGGAGTACACTCAGCAAAAAGTAAACGAGTTGGAAGAAATACGAGATTAAATTCCACAGTGACGCATAAAGACACACTTTGATTTTAAACTTTTACAAACTTTGTTACGAAGTAGATGATCACAAGATGTAACAGAATAGTTTGCGCTTGCAGTTTTTGAACATTTCATTTTGTGTGTGTAGGGGAGAGTTGGCCATAACGGGAAACTTAACAAAACAATTATTATATCTTTTTAATAATTCACGAACATTAACGTTGTACACGACAACAACGGCTTCATAGTATTAATTTAATGAGGTTTAATTTTCATAATATAATCAAAATTAAAAAAGAACTGCATTTTTTTAAAATGATGTCAAGTACATATTCCCGTTTTGTCCACCTAGTGTTGGACAAAACAGAATAGTAATATTAAAATAATAATAATAATAATAATTAAGAAAACGTTTATAATAGAGTAAAACCTTTTTTTTTATTGCGAACAGTAGCACTATTTGACGCTGATAAATTGTTATGTCAAATGCGGTATTTTCATGAGCTTATAAAGCCGTATAGGCTATATTTGTTAATTGATCGGCGATTGGATTAAAAGACACAAACTCACAAAACTTCGTATGTTTGCGTAGATAGCTCAGCAAATCAAAGTGGTAAATGCATAAGTTTTTGATTATTAAAATAAACAAGTATCACACTAATAATATTATAAAAATAAATTACGCATTACAAACTGTATTGTTGATTTGGTATTTCAGAAAATGCGGAGCCCATGTTAATGATTAGAGGTAACCTAAGGATCTGACTTCATATATGAATTTTTCTTGCATGCAGAGTTCACATGATATCTAACTAAGGTTTCTAAGAAGTAAAACAAAAAAAATACAATTTCTTGCTAACCAATGTCATATACACTATAGAAAACAAATATTGATTTATGGCCACAAAGGGATGAGTAAACTAAAATACATAAAATTACAGTTGAACTATCTTTAAATATTTCTAAATGCTTAAAAGATTTATTAGGCTAAGTCAAGTGGACCCTTCGTTTCGGTGAGTACCATAAAGTAAAAGTACATAATGGCAAGAATTTACAGTGAGCGCGTTCTGAGAACATATCTAACAAATAACAGGTGTGGTACATGCAATTCAAGAAAGGGTCCGGTTCGAAAATTAATGTAAATATTATATACAGAGCGTACAACAACAAAAAAGCGAATTAAAGTTTCCTCGGGAGTAAACACTTTTACTAAAAACCATAAAGTTCTTTTATTTTACGAAATATAAATGTAAGAGCAATAAAAAAACGCGTTACACCCTGATGAATGGTAGTAAGCTAAGCTCCCAGGTGGAGCTTCATCCAAGAGTTCTGGATTTGCTCTAGTCTTCAGAAAAACAAACGCTGGCGGCATGAATACTCCTGTAGAACTCATGCATAGTTCTACGGTAACTAAAACGCCGTATACTGCAGACGACAAGCAGCCTACTTGTTGTTTTCCACGCAAGAATAGAATCTTGGAGCGTTTTTTGGGCACCGACATAATGCCGTTTTCATCAACATTATAAATTCTATCGCTATTTATTTTACATTTTTCTAATACTTCAGATAACAGTGAGGAAAATTTATTAACAGCAGGTCTGTTGGAGCCTATAGCTCTAGCAAGTAAAGTAGGTTCTGGGGTTCTTAGTTTCACATTTTGATGCCGTTTCAAGAAACCATAAAGTCAAGCCTTCCGGCTTTCTTTTTCTCTTTATTAAAGTGATTAGACAATCCATTACGATAAGCAAGCTTAAATGCCAAACTTCGAAGGTCATCTAGTGTAAATTCAAAAAATCTCGACTGCATAGCTAAAATATGTTGCACTAATCCATCTTCCTGTGTCGGTGTAAAAACTGGTTTCTATCTCCCAGTTCTCTTCCGCCCGAATTTTCTAAAGAAACTTTACCACTTTTCACTTTCTTCACTCTGCACTGAAAAAAATCTATAGGAACTTTTACTACAATTGTAGAAAATATCCATAAAATTTGCAGCACATATAGTGACAAGCACAAGTTGTAGGTAATAATCCTATTTATTTGTTGTAACCATAATGTATTTTAATTCATTAGATCATATATGATTTTCTGCTAAAATGATGTCTATGAAATACTCTGCAATATTGTGAAAGTAAATGCAACAAACAGTGTGATTTATTGATACACGTATGTATATTAAAATTGTAATATAAAACGATAAAATGATGCAGATAAATGTTTTACTGTGATTTTAGTATATTCACTACAAATTATCCAGTATATTTATAATAAAATGTAATACTCACCCTTACATAATTGTACTTATCTTAACTACAAACCTGTGAGCAGGTCATCTACAGTATTTTAGCAGTAATCTACTAGATTATGTACAATACTTGCATAGATGAAATGTTTGTTTTGATTTTTAAATGCCAGATGTATATGTATGTCGATGTGATTGACACGTAGAATATTTTGCTTTTTTTAAAATATTTGACGACAAAAAATAATTTAATAATAATTTCAAATAAAAAGGACTAAAATATTTATTGATGAACGAGTCAATAGTTAACATCATGGTCTTATGCCAAATATTACAATAATTGTTATTATTGCGGGTGTTAAAGTAATTGTTTACGTACCACGTACACATTTAATTGGGAAGAAACTAAATTTGGAGTCTGAAGCTTGATACTAAATAAAATAACTAAAACACCTTAACCACACTAAAGCACATAAAAAAGGCTAAATAGGTATTTCGACAACTACGTTGTCATCTTCTTAGCACTGATTAAAAACCGCGTTGTCTACACACCGTGGCAGAACAACACAGCGGCATGATTTATGATTCATGATTGCCCGCCTGTCCGCTGCGTCCCGCCTTGCGCCGCTGCGGCTGTTGAGGGAGGAAAACCTTTCGGTTTTGAGAATTTTACAAATGAGAAAATTAACGAGAACAACTGACAAATGTTACGGCTGTGGTGGGTATAAAAACAAAGGTTTTCAAAATCTCAGTCACTCAAAAGTTCGCTTCAATACAATGCAAACTATTGTGTTTATATTAGAATGTTGCAGATGTGGTAGGTATAAGAGAGTAGATTTTCAAAATCTAAACACTTTAAAGTTCGCTTCGCTCCAACGTCTTGAATTTTCTACTTGCGACACCAGTAGATCCGCTCTACCAACCTAATCAAGATGTTATCAAGACAGCAATTCGAAGAGTAACAGATTTAAAAGATATCAAGAAAGAAGTGAAGAAGAGGAATTATTGGAATTCATTTGTCAATTCCCGACAAGCCCCCTATTAAATGTCGTTAATACACCAGCATTGTTAAATTCTAAATTTAAATTTAAACGTCGTAATGATTTAAACGTTCAAAATGTAATTGAAATTTTATACTTACAAATTATTTCAAATGACATTATTTCTATGTACAGTTTTTTAAATAATAGTGCACCTTATTTTGCTTGTGCAACAGAGAATATTTATGATTATTATTATTCTATTGAAGAATCAATTAGCATTTGTAAAAAACTATTATTGTACCAATTACATTCAGAAGAGAATGTTGAACAATTTTTGTTAGATGTATATAATATTGTAGAAAAAACATTACCAAAAGTTTACTGTTTAGAAATTTTATCTCCAGCAAGTAGCAGGAAAAATTTCTTCTTCGACATGATATTGCATTATTTTATTAATTTCGGTCAAATTGGAAATTTTTCAAAATAACTTTCAAATGCAAGTTTGGCCCTGAAGAAGTATTAGATTATAATACGAAATATTGGCAAAAAATAAAGAACTTCACATAAAGTTATATCTTTTGAAGCTGGATCCCCCCTAAGAATACATTTTTCTTGACTTTGAAAGCAGAGACTCCTTTCCATTTTATATTCTAGACATGGGGTACGTTCAAGACATTACCAACAATTACGGTATTACGGCCACCAACACGTTGAAATTATGGCTAAGAACAAGATTGATGATAAGCTAAAAATGTCAAAGTGTTCCATTTTTAAAACATTGTATAAAAACACCAATTCCGATTGCATTTTATCATTTATTGTTAGACTACGATATTTTACCAACTGTGGCTTCATGTATAATATATTTATATGTTAACTGTGTAAAAGAAAATTCTAAAAAAATTTCGTAATATGGGTGTGAAAATAAAGAAGAATTATGTTTAATGATTTATTTTTAATTACCAACTGTAACTAAATTACCAGGTCTGAAATCATTATAATCATTTGATTCTACGGATGCATTAACTCTTAAATTAAATTCTTGAGGCCCTCCATGGATTGAAGTTCCAATTGTAAAAAGGGACTTTGCATTCGCTTCCATTACCAAATCAGCTTCAACTGACCAATAAGCACAAGTATTTTGAAATTGTGTATTATCTGTAGCTGGATTTAATTGTGGTACAGGTAAGATACCAAATTATGCTAACGGAATCGTTGTATTACGTGTCTGACGATTGTGAACATCATGCTATAGCAGCTTCCACTTTTTTAGAATCTGCTATATATTGATTTTGTACTGTAACGGTAGGCCCTGTATAGCATAAATAAAATATAAATATAATAACATCAAAGCTACTTACGTTAAGGTAAAATTACCAAATGTAATGATATCATGAAATTAATGTATATAATTAAACACAGATCGGGAAATATATATTACTTATTTATTTGTATTAAAATATTATATTCCTTCTTAAAATGTCTGCATGTAAATTCTGTATATATTCGTGGTATAAAAAAAAAAAGAGTGCGAAGATGTATCTATGTAAAAGAAACACATGTGTCGTCAACCTTATCAACGCCAGCCAAGAAGTTATGCGGAGTTGACAGAAACTGCTTTGTGTGCAATCGACACGTGGGCAACCTTGAATGCTAAATAAGCACGAACAAACATTTTACGGAGTGCTTTTTCTCATGAACAAGTTGGAAAAGAAGTGAAGTCCCTAAGAGTAGCCCGGGGAATCCCCGTAAAGAATACCGTGAGACGCTCCTTAAGCGGCGAAGATGCAGTTAGACTTTCCCCGACTAGAGAAGGAGCAGGTTGACAGGTCCCTCTTGTCGAATAAATAAATCGGCTGGACCCAACCCAGTTAGTTATGAACGCATCAGAAGAAATTTCCTGGCGTTTATAATTTCATAGAGAACGATCTCGCAGGTTAATAGTGCTAATAAAAATATAGTAATTCAAAGCACTCCTTAAGAGAAAAGAAAAGCCTAGTGAGAAAATAGATATATAGGCAATAAATTAAATAGTATGCTACGCGATATAAAAGTAAAATTAAAGCTAGTGTGTGTGCCCCAGTTCGAGGCAAAGAAGACGGCATCCATCTATCCTGGGAAGCTGCCCGTATCAACGAATGAAAACACCACTTCATCTTCATAGGATCATCGTAAAGGTACCCAACGTGTAATCTAATTAGAGGCCTATATCATGCATGCATTTTACGTAACCAATCAATTAACATCTAGTTAAATTCACGGTATGTTGTCTCTGTAAAGCGCCATCGTCTTGTTAACCTATTATATCTGCCTATTTTGTAACTTATGCGTGTTTTGTATTGATGTATACAATTTTAATTGTGTTTCGCTTTGTAATATTTGTTTTGTAACCTGATCTTTGTTGTTTGTTTTTTAGTCAATATATTCATAGTATTTAGATATCAATTTTGCATCTTATTTGGTTACCTTAACATAAAAATCTGGATTATAAAGATAGTACGTCTATAAAAATAATCTTAGTGTCTTAATACCTGAACCGACTTGAAAATAAGATTCTCATGCGAACCGACCTCCCATCTGAGCTAGTAACGAGGAGTGTTCAATAAGTTAATTAATTTCACTATTAAATTTGAGTCTGTTTAAAAACCTAAAATTTCTCTCACAAAAGAACAACTTAATTAATTTATTAATTACAGTCAAGAATAAAGCCGTACTATTACAGTAGTTTCAATTTACTTCCTAATAAATATAACGTTGAATTCCATGTTGTATCAGAGTCACTAGCATTGTATGGCATATAGTGATTTTTAAACCAAATTACACCGTTAACTGGTGTATAATTGTAATCAATTACTTGTTCACCAATTCTAGGCATAAAATTCCATCGATCATACATACGGTCGATACTAGGCCAACTATTGCTGTTTATTTGATATTTATTAGCGAAGCGAACTTCAAAGTGTTTAGATTTTGAAAATCTACTCTTTTATACCTACCACAACTGCAACATTGTAATATATACATAATAAAAAAGTGTGCGGTTGATACCGTGTTCGGTTGCCGTAACATTTGTCAGTTGTTCTCGTTAACTTTGGCATTTGTAAAAATTTGAAAACCGAAAGGTTTTCTTCCCCCAGCTGCTGCGGCGGCGGTTGACGGGGGGGGCAGCAGCGGGCAGGCGGGGCAATCATGAATCATAAATCATGACGCCGTCGATTTGATTCGATTAGCCAGAATGAATATTTTGCTGAGAGCTCCTATGGTGCAGTCTGTCAAGAATTTTAATGACCTTGCTGTAGATCTTTTTCATTAGTTGTTTATATTTTAAAGTTTTTTATATTTTTTGTTGTTTGTTGTCATTAATTTTTCACGTATGTATTATCTTTATTATTTGTTTATATTCTGTACTGTGGTGAGCTGTTGGACAATTTAATAATAATAATAATAATAATAATAGTTATTATTATTATTATTATTATTATTATTATTATTATTATTATTATTATTATTATTATTATTATTATAACTAAATATGCAAATAATGATTTTTCTAATAAGAGAATATCTAATGTAAGCAACGTTACTACCACCCCGTCAATATCAACCATGATCGGAGCTTATATATTTGAGGTGGTTGGGGGGGGGGCGGAAACCCAAAAACGTCCAGCGCTGCTATTAACATTTCTGCCGCTAAAACTTGTATGAAAAAGATAACATATTTCGCCTTCTCGCGGGCATTATGTTTGCGTGTTTTGAAAGAATAACACGTTCGTCCTAAAAACTTAAAGTCAAACTGGTGAAGTAAAACGTCTCCGCGAAAATGATCATTTCCCATATTCTAACGTGCTCACATCTAGTAAACAGAGGACGTTTATCGTGAAAGCTTTTCAGTTGTTTTATTCGCATCATTGATGTCATAAAAGTAAGGCGACATGCTCACTGTACTCCTTAAAAGCTCTCTGCCACGTCTTGAAAATGAAGTTCAGTAACACTAAAAGCGATTGCACGTATCGCGAAGCGGAACCGTGAAAGAAAAGAGAGTAGTGTGGGATAGAAGAGACATCGCATAAGTATCGAATGAGCATGCCGGTTAGCACGAAGGGGACAGGAAGAGTAGTTATATCCCTGTATTACAGATGTTCCAGCTTCATATTACTAACGTGTAGACATGCCAATCTACTTTGGCACTTTCTACCATCGGCGATTATATGATGTCTATAAAATAAATTTACGGTGCTTAAAATTCTGTTGTATAAAATATTTAAAATGATTATTTATAAAAGTAATGGCTTATTAAAATCTGTTTACAGTAATATGTGTAGGTCAAGTCACTAGTTAACACAGTATATAACTAAAAAGAAGTATGCAAATAAAATTTGCTAAATTACGTCATAAAATAACAAAAAACAAAACATAATACAAACAAAATACATTGCAACTATTGCAATAAAGAAAAATATTCCTCCATGGAGTAACAGTTTAAATAATGCAACAATTTTTTAATGCCGTTCTGAAATGATTTAAATACTATATACAGTATATACTTTTGGACCAATACAGTTTGGAGACTTTAGGCTCATATCTAATCTCTGAAACTGCAGACGATAGTTTTTGTTATATCTAGTGTTATGAGCATGTATTGCCTTATTTGTGGGAAACTTGCCTGGATTTTTAAAAACGTAAACACATAATTCATATATATATATATATATATAATTAATATTTTATATGTGATTAATGTATATATTAAACACATATAATCTTGTTTCTTTGCCGTATATATTTAAATATGCTTGCATAGATCGTTTCCGAAACTATATATACAAATTTCGGAGGATAGGAAAAATGAACACATTACAGACCGGGCTGACGAGTGTTCACGTTGTAGTGGTTAACGAAACTGATGCATATGTGTTAGTCCTCGGAGTGGTGTGTTTCTTTTCCTTAAAATCATTAATTATTAAAATAATGCAAGTAATTGTCATCAATTAATTTAAAATGCCGCTAATTCAAGAAAATTCTCTTCATATTTATATATATATATATATAACAAGAAAGAGAATAATAACGGGTAAATTCCGCTGTAGAGCAACCGTAGACACGTGTTTCTGACTCATTGGTCGTCGTCAGTACAGTGTAGCCAAGGAATAAGGTGGGATAACCTTGGAGATGTAAGCTATAATATATATATATATGTATATATATATATATATATATATATATATATATATGGTAACGGTTTTCTTTCGTGACAGTGTGATTGTAGTTAAAAAGGAATTCTTTCGTGGGTATGCAGTCAAAGGGCAAAATTAAAAAACGTACTCTTTTTAAATGCCAAGCTTTCGGTCTGTATTTAAACCTTCATCAGGGAATTTAATTGAGGTTGTATGATAAAAGACAGCAACATCATTTTAATCCATTTTAATCTATGTGTTAAAATACTGTGGTTATACAATAAAATCAAAATACATCAATACAATACAACTAACACAACAAAATTTGTATATAAGACATCGCGACATTGAGAGACATGTATCTCTGACCTACACACAACCTTGATAGGTCAAAGGTACATGTCTCTCAATGTCGCGATGTCTTATATACAAATTTTGTTGTGTTAGTTTTATTGTATTGATGCATTTTGATTTTATTGTATAACCACAGTATTTTAACACATAGATTAAAAGGATGTTGCTGTCTTTTATCATACAACCTCAATTAAATTCCCTGATGAAGGTTTAAATACAGACCGAAAGCTTGGCATTTAAAAAGAGTACGTTTTTTAATTTTGCCCTTTGACTGCATACCCACGAAAGAATTCCTTTTTAACAATATATGTATATATATATATATATATTTACTAATTAGCTAAACCCATCATTCTGCGGTAAGCAGTAACGAAACGTTTTTCTATATATATATATATATATTATATGTCTTATGACATCCCTGACGCGTTTACCTTTGTAGATAGATACCAGAATTACGTGTTGCCACCAGAACATGAAATCGTTTCATTAGACGTTATATCTTTATTCACTAAAGTTCCTATAACTTTAGTTACTGAAATTTTAACAAGGGATTGGGAATTGATCTCTCCACACACTAACTTAACAAAAAGTTCCTTTTTTAAACTGTTACACTTTACTCTAACTAATAATACTTTCACTTTCAATGGTAACTTTTATTGGCAGCTAGATGGTTGCCCTATGGGGAGCCCACTGAGTTGCATCTTAGCTAACATAGTCATGGACGATTGCTTGAATAACATTATTAGTAAACTTAATTATAAATTAGAATTCATTCATAAATACGTCGATGACCTTATTCTTGCGATTCCAATACAAGAAACGGATAACATCCTAGAAATATTTAACAGTTTCCACAATAACATTCAATTCACGTTAGAAAGAGAGGTCAATGCTGAAATCCCTTTCCTAGATATAAAAATCATTAGGAAAGACACTGTCTTAACAACTGACTGGTATAGAAAGAAAACAAACTCGTCAAGACTCCTAAACTACTATTCGAATCACCCCATTCAGCAAAAAATCAACATGGTGATCATGATGAAACAAAGAAGTTTACGATTAAGCCACCCCAATTTCCATAGAAAAAACCTAAAAATATTAGCTGATCTATTTCTCAATAATGGGTATCCCAAAACAGTCATATCGAAGTTGTTATTTAACACCCAGAGAATAGATAATCCACAGATTCAACTTCAGATAGACCCAAACAATAATCAACCTATTAAATACTTCAGGTTGCCGTATATAAACAATTTAAGCCAACAGATTTCTAAAATCTTAAAAACGGATCACATACGGTTTGGTTACTATAGTAAAAATAAAATAGGTGATTTCTTTTCTAAGTTAAAGGACAAGACTGAGTTTAAATTCAAATCTAACATAATATACCAAATACCGTGCTCTAAATGTGATAAACAATATATAGGCCAAACAGGCAACTGGCTATCAACACGATTAACCTTACATAAAAGTGACATACGCACGGGTAAAACCCGTTGCGCCTTGGCTAAGCATATGTTAGAAGAGGATCACACACCTAATTTAGAAGGGGTCACAATTTTGAGGACCGAGAGTAGAAAGAACAGTAGAGAATTCTTTGAGATGATATATATAAACAAAATAAACAATGTGATGAATTTCATGTCTGATCTTCAGTACTTAAGCATAATATACTCATATTTGTTAAGTCTTGATGTTAGAGGCTAGCTGGGGGTTTTAACTACTTAACTTTTACAAATTGTACTTTTTACCTTCTCTTTTGTTTTTCTTTGTCTTTTGATTAACAATTAAGTAAGATTGGACAGACTTGTTGTGTCATATAATGATTTTCATAATGGGTAGTAAAAGGGGATGGGCATCCAGTTGTGACGATGCTTTGTTTAGTTACTCCCTAGTATTTTTACATTTCGGATGTTTTGATTTTTCTTGGTTTGGTATTGATTTTACTCATTGTATGACTTGCACTATAAGCAAATATTTTAATGACATTGTCTTGTTGACACAATACAGCTTGTTTAATCCTCTCATATTAAAAACGTAATGCTCGTGGCATTTTGTACACATTGTAATGCTGTTTCCCAACAACTATAACCTACATTTCGTAGATGCATTATCTTCTCCATAGAGAGAAATCATATCTGTAAGTCATTTATAAATAGAATTTTTTGTGCATACTTCTTACGATGTTATCATGCCATTGTAATTTACAGTTAATCCTGAGGAAGCACAGGAACCGATTGTGCGAAATATTGATTAAAAGAGGTAGATTTCCATGATTTTATAAAACTTGTTTTGATTGCTGGATTCCACAATACCCTAATTATCACTTCATACAAAAACAGCAAAGATTGTTTACATATATATATATATATCCCCATTCAAAAACCATATAAATATTGACAAACATGATGGTAGTGTGCTGGAACCACATTACATTTCTAGTCAGAAGTTCAATTTCTTCTGATATAACCGGGAGGTATTCACTCATGGATGATAAATAGCGCACTAACAGTTAAATGCTCTTTAAAAAGGTAAAGTCCATCTATTCGCTTATTAATAACATCACAACAAACAAGGACCACGTTTTTTGGTTATTTTTGTAAGGCAAGCAATGCGAATTTCGGCGATTAACCAGACCATTACTTTTGAAAGTTGCTTCATCGTGTATAGGCTTCATTCGATTTCTTTGACATTCACTGATCGCTAATTACAATAATATGCCGTCTTGTAAACTTATATGCAAAATATGAGTAAATTGCGTAATTAATAATTATTTATACTTATGTAAGAATAATAATTTACCTTAGCTTCAATTAAAATATTAATTTTTCAATTTACTACTATTTAAATTCGTTGATAATGTAATGAATAATTCACTTTAATGTTACAGATTATTTCCAAATTTGTAGAAAGTTTAATTGGAAGTAATTTTTGAGTATACTTTCGTATGAAGTATATATTTACAAAGTACAACAATGAGTTCATAATAGTAAAACAAGATTTAGGTTTACCATTGTACGTATCATTCTCCCCTTGCAAGTATTTATAGGGCTAATGCAGCGTCCTTTCTATACTAGTATATATTCTATTACTAGTTCTTTAAATGCAATTTTTATCAATGAGATATGAGTAAAAAAGTCTTGCAAACATAATAAAGAAAATAACATATTATTACATAACCACAACAACATGAGGTCAATGGTAGGAAGTGTAAGAGTAGATTGGTATGTTTAGAATCAGGTCTTGACGTTTCTTGTATTTCGATTTTCCACATCCAATGATGCGAATAGTAACAATAATAATATTCGAAATGAAATAATAATAATAATACAATAAGTGGTAGAATTGCACCGTTATGTATTGGGTGTGGGATTTTATTATTATGTATATAGAAATGGTAGCCGATCGCCTACGCGAGCTGAACCACAATTTAGCTGTAGGAGTTGTTTAGTATTCGGAAGTCAGAGCTTCTCCTCAATATCCGATTTAATAACGAGTTTGATGATACGAGAAAATGTATTTTTTAAATGGAAGAAATGCTCTTAAAAGCACTCATTTCAATATAGATTATTTATAACGTTTATCGTATTCCGTCGTTCCCTTTTCAAACTATATTTAAATTATTCAGTATTCATAGATTTCAAGGGAGCTTTTCAGAGAATAAATAGAGGATTATTTGTAAAAAATTGGAATCTGTGGGAATTGATAGAACGGTAAAAAGGCTTTTGTACTCATATAACATATTATATGTACAATTTTACGCATTCAAATCGTTGTAGAAAATTCTATTTATGCACTCGTGCAAGAAGTAAAGTTGGTGCTTAATATAATTTGATTAATTTAATGACATTTTAAAATCATAAACCCCTAATCCTAATAATACGCTGGCCAGTTCTTTGTTTTGCTATAAAAATAATAAAAGAGAATATAATAGAAATTGTTATATTTCAAAAGTATGTAATTAAATATCACAACAGCAACAACTATTATATAAATTACCATTATTAATTTTTTTCTGAAACTGAAACGAAACAATTATTAAAAATTTTGATAGTGGAATTTTCACAACCAGATATTCATACTCCTGTAAATGATCAACTGGTTTGTTTCAATTGATCTCGATTGCATTTAAAAGTGCAGTCCTTCTCTAACAAGGTAGCTCAAGTTGAGCATATGTTGCAAAAAAATCATGTTGATATATTTTGTGCATCAAAACACTGGCTTAATTCAAATAATATAAAAAAACTTTCCAATAAAAAATTACAAAATTGTGACCTCATTCTGTTGAACCAAATTTAGTCACGGTGGGGTTTGTATTGCCCTTAAGTAAAATATATACTCTAAAGAAATATATGTCGAGGAGTTCTGTGTGTAGAAGGATTGTGCAATTGAACTAATTGATTCGGGTGTTTTTGTTGTGGTGGTTTATCGATCGCCATCTGGAAATTTTGATGTATTTTGCAATAATCTTTTTGATATTGTTGATAACTTTGACAAACTAAATTCAAGTAATGAAATTGTGATTTCGAGATACTTTAATATAAGGATTTTAGAACTAAATGATACTCAACGGAAGATTTTTCTGGAGATAATGTATGGCTTTGAATTGAGGTAACTTATACAGGGTGTCCAGAAACTCTCCTGACAAACGAAGACCGGAGATTCCTCAGATAATTTTAAGACAATTTAACCCAATTCACCCTAGTCCGAAAACGCTTCCTAAGGGAGCTAGAGCTCTTTGAAGATGGCGCCTTGTAATTATTTTTTTTTAATATCTCCCGAAAAAAAATAATAAATTGAATTTTAATGACGAAAAAACGAAAAATTTTCAAATCGATTTTTCTAGAAAACGGTGTATCCTACCGACTTAAAGTAAGAGTACCTTTTAATACTAGAATACCTGAAAATTTAATAATCTAGTGTCACAAATGCTTAAAAGTTAAAGACAAAAAAATTATGCGTTAAAATAACCGTTAACCTACCCAAAACGGACGCCTATGACCGGTACTAGAAATTCGCAATTGACGGAATCGATTCATCTCTGGAGGATAAATAAGCATACCCGTTTTTGTTTTTCTAAATAGAAGCGTCCGGGAGATATAAAAAAAAACTAATTACAAGGCGCCATCTTCAAAGAGCTCTAGCTCCCTTAGGAAGCATTTTCGGACTAGGGTGAATTGGGTTAAATTGTCTTAAAATTATCTGAGGAATCTCCGGTCTTTGTTTGTCAGGAAAGTTTCTGGACAGCCTGTATATGAACCTACGAGATATCAGGAGGGAAGGAGTGCTTGTTTAGATAATATATTTGTCAATAATTACCTAAAATACACTGATGCTAAGGTATATGAGGTGCATTTATCTGATCATGAAGCGCAAGAAATAAGCATTTCCAGTGCTAGCGCTATCAACCAAAAATCTTACAAACTTATACATTCATACGGTTTATTAAATAAGGAGAAATTTATCGCGGCATTGCAAAATCAAAACTAGGATTATATATACACATCAAGTGATCCGAATGAAACAATAAAATATTTAATGGACACGCTAACAAACATACACAATTATTCGTTCCCAATTATAAAAAAAAAGGTACTTGATAGACCAACTACATAATATTTGATAAAAATGACTGATGTCTACAAAAAAAGAAGGAACTACTTGATCTTACTCATGATGCAGCTAAGATAAACGATGAGCACTTAGCTTTATATAAATCTTTCAGTGATGAATTTAGTAACTTAATCTAATACATATGCTCTGCATTCAGAAAAAGTATTTGTAGCTTTCTGTGATATTAATTTTTTCTAAGCAAATTATACTTATAAGCAACAACAATCATTATAATATAAAACGTGAGGAAATGCGGAATAACTTGAAATATACTTAAAAGAAAATGGGTGTGCTTAAAACCACACTGCGGCAGTGTAAACTTCATCAAGGCGAGGTTAATAATACGAAATACACGCGTATAATATTCAGTAACGTATTAAATAAAACGTATTCGCAAATTTATTACATTTACACATGTACACACGCGTATAATATTCAGTAACGTATTATACGACTGATGCGTCATGCTCTCCCATGTAACGGTCGGTTGGACGTATGTATATATATATATATAAATGGACGATATGAATACCCGCTTACGATCACGCGCTTGGTCTAATGGTTAAGTGCCGGCCTCTCACCCAGGCGGCTCCGGTTCACATCTGCTCTGGGACATGAATTTATTTATTCATTTAAATTTCAATTTAAGTGAAATTATATACTTCTATATGATATATTTATCTTGTTCCCTTAGTCGACTCCAGCCGACATTACCCGAACGAGCGTTACATATCCGAGCGTGACGGTCAGTCTTGTTCAGTGCCTACAATCAGCGCAACGCGCCCAAAGAAGTTTACACTTCAAAAATAGGTGCAAAGAAACATGGTCAATAATAACTATTGAATTAAATAATTGCAAAACCAGTAGGTGTAGTTTTCTTGGTCCTTCACTAGACACATTAAATAATTATTTCGCTACTGTAGCGAGCCGTTTAGTTTCGGAGTTGGAGATTCCTAATTTAAAGTCTGGAAATTACTTAAAAGTAAAAATTAAGGGGTAGCGATACAATATTTTTTATTACTCCTCTTACCAGTGATAAACTAATCAGTACTGCTCATACTATTAAATTAAAGGGCAGCAAAGATATATTTGGGATGAACACATACTTACTGAAAGACATGATTTGCTCGACAGCTGATGTTTTGGCATATATAGTAAACAGTATAGTTTTGAGCAAGGATTTTTTCCTGGTTCTCTTAATTCTCGGAATTCTACGGATTCCGTGGTAAGTCCTTGGAATTGCTGGAATCTTATATGGTCGACAGGGTTCAGCACGTTGAGGTACACTCTAAATTTAGTAAAGTGCAGGTAGTTAAACACGGTGTGCCCCAAGGTTCTATATTGAGACCGCTATTATTTCTGATATACGTAAACGCTTTACCTAGTAATATTCACGCACAAACAATATTATTTGCCGATGAAACTGTTTTTCTAACAAAAAACAAAAATCAACATTTGCTCGATGTAGAGAATGTAAATTTACAACATGAAAGCAAACTATGGTTTAGTGGAAATCGTTTAACATTAAACGTAAACAAGACAAAAACCATCAACTTTAGGAACAGGAAGGAGATACACCAAGAGCCAATAAAATATCTGGGATTACTTTTGGACGACGCGACGGTTTAAATTGAAAAGCACAAGTGGATTCACTATGCATAAAATTATCGAAGACCATGTATACTATACGTAAGTTGTCATATTGTGTTAGTGAGGAAGCGGCAAGATTATCATACTTTTCTATGTTCTATTCTGTACTGTCCTACTGCATGATAGCATGGGGAAATTCCATTGATGCAAAAAGGATATTTGTGTTACAAAAGAGGGCCATCAGAACAATCTACAAATTACCCTAGAAATTATTCATGTAAGGAGGTTTTCGTCACAAAACAAATAATGTCATTTCCATGTGTATTTATTTACCAAACGCTAATATACATACGAAAAAACATCAATAGTTACAGCTCTTGCGGAGACGTACATAATTATAATACAAGATCCATAGATCAGTAAAATGAGCGTCAGTATAAGCGCACTAAAAGTTAAACAAAATAATATACAAAACAAGATCTATAATAAGTTGCTTCAAAGTATTAGGGATGTGTCCATGAATTCTTTACGTAGACTTCTTAAGAAATGTTTGATAGCCAGATGCTATTACTCAGTTCAGGAGTATTTAGATGATAATATAATAATGTAAGTCAGTGATTGAATGAAAGCTAAGAGTTAATATATGCATATTGCTGTAACCTTTGCTTTATTAAAATAAAATATGATAATAGTATGGAAATATGCTTTGACTCTTACTTCTCAGTTTAATTCTCAGGGCTCTAAGTTATTTTGTTGATTTAAGATAGCTAAACGAAAGGCAGCATTTCTTTATATTCTGGGTTCTAACTATGTTATGTACACTGTAAAAAATTTTTGTGTAAAATTACACATACTATAATAGGAAACTATTTCACATGGATTATCACGTAAAATTACATCACTATATAAAATTGCGCACGAGTGTGTAGTAGTATTTTATGAAAAAATACACACAAAAAAAATTAAAAAAATACTCGGATTGCCCCCGGGTTCACATTCGGGCCGGAACATGTATTTTTTTAATTTTTTGTTGTTGTATTTTTTTATAAAATACTACTACACACTCGTGTGCAATTTTACATAGTGATTTAATTTTGCGTGATAATCCATGTGAAATAATTTCCTATTATAGTATGTGTAATTTTTACACAAATTTTTTACAGTGTAGTATTTATTTTCTCTCTATTTATCTCTCTTTTGGGACAGATAAGTATGAATAAAGGATGGATATCAATAATACTTGTATTTATTTATAAGTTTAAATTTATAAGAATATATGGTTATTTATATACAGAGTGGAAAAATGGATAGTGACGATTACACATCGGAGGAAACAAAAAGGAAAAGGGGTACGGAGAATAGAGACGATATCTTTAAAAAGAGCAAAAAGGTAAATAGAACACCACAACAATCAAAACAAGAGAAAGAAGATAAAATCGATTTACTAACAGAGATGATAAAGGAGCTTATGGCAGATACAAAAGAAATAAAACAAGATCAAAAGAAGTACCAACTCGAATTGGAGAGCCTCAAACAAGAAAACGAAAAGATAAAAGAAGAAAATAGGCTGATCAAAGAAAAGATAAATAAGATGGAAGAAATAGTAAGAAGAATAGAAAAAGAGGGATTAAAAAATAACATAGTAGTAACAGGTTTAGAAATAAAGGAGGAAAACAAAGCCGAACTAAAACATAGTTTGGAATACAAGTGAAACGTGAATATTGACACATAAAGTTTTATTTAATAGTGATAGTGATTACAATAGTGATTGATTCCTATTTATTTGGTTATTCTCTATGGAACCTGGTATCGCCTTTGTTGTGCATCTGTACCGCCTGTAAGTGATTCACTCTATTGACAGAACCGTCTCTTAACATTACCCGTTCCCTATTTTTTATGTTTAATGTTTTTCCCGTCTTAATTTGGGGTTTTCTCATAAGTACTTGTAGTGCTATGTGCACTGCGCCTTTGTAATCGAGTTCCCCCTTTTCATATTAAAAATATATGTCAGGGGTTTCCTGCCTGTAATCGAAAATTAAATTGCTATTTGTTGGAAATGGTGTGTCTATTTGTTGGAAATGGTGTGTGTATGCAACCCGCGTTATAAGAATGTTCATAGTGTTGCATATTCGCATTTCTGTCAGGGGTCAATTATTTTTGTGTATTTTCTTTTGGCTATTATTTTTATGAACTATATTTTATGACATGCTACGTAAAATTTGATGGCAAATAAACTATACTATACTATTATACTACACTATTAGATATATTTTGTTGTATTTCATATGTCCAGCAAGTTGCAGGAGGAATAGACATCTCTGACTGGGTCATTTTTTTAGTCAATTGAATTCTGCTATGCAGAGAATTTACGACGTATCCTTCTGCAACCATAGATAATTTCCATCCACCATGTATTTTAACTAAAAGCAAGTCACCTCCTTGATTTGCCAACAATGTAGTAACTGAACTCCTTCGGAAACAGTGACCAGTGAAGTTACTTGCGCTATCAAGCTGAAGGTACTCAGCTATTCGCACTGGAATTTTACCAATTGTATTAAGACCAACAGGTGAAGAAGCACACTTGCCATCGCGATATGTTAAGAAGAATCGTTTCCTGTTGTCTGGTATTAAATGTGCATATTTTAGAATTAATGTAATCAATCCACTCTTGCTTAATGATTGCAAATGTACGGCTGTTATCTGTTTTTGTTTGTGGAACTGTTACAATAAGTACTTTGTATTTAAATTCTATGTCTCGCAATGACATTTTGCAAAGTTCTCAACGTCGATACGCTTCAGAAATACCCATTATTAATACAGCCATAAATACATATAGTATTGTAGAATTTAAAGCATACAGAAATGACTACTTTCATTAGTAGGAACAAAGAATATTGTGCTTCAATTTTCTATCTCTTCGAGCTTGAATTCGTGTCTTTTGCTTCTGCTTACAGTTTTATTACAATATCCTGTAAAGCGCGAGCATTGCCATGATGCTTTCATAATGTCCGATTTTCTAAACTTTTGACGCACCCTGTATATACGTCTAATTTGAGCAAAGTTAGTTGACATTTATTCGTTCCTATAAACTTCATAAATCTATTGACAGACCTAATTGTCAAATTGAATGTAATTACTGACATTCAATTTTAACTGTGCATGGGATATTACATATTAGTTTTATTAATAATTTATAATTGGTAGTAACAAAAATACATATCTAATAGGTACCTCATTTCAGTAAAGTATCACACTTGAACCTGCATTTATTTGCCTTGTTCTTTGCTGGGACGTTAATGGATTGATGAAATATTTGAATTTGATGGTGATCCAACTGATTGGAAGCTACACATAAATTCCTCCAAACTTAGTTTGGAAGCTTTATTATTTCACAACGGCAACCATCTTCTTTCTATTCCTGTTGGTCATGCAGTTCACATGCAGGAGACTTATGCAAGCATAGCAGTTCTCCTCGACTCAATCAAAAATTCTGAACACAAGTGGAAAATCTGTGGCAATCCAAAAATCATCAATCAAACTTCCTATATTAAGTGCTGCAAAAATTAAGAAAGATAATTTTGTTGGGCCACAAAGTCAACAATTTATAAAAGATCCTGCGGTCCATCGAATCTTGGAGAGGCACGAAAAGAAAGCTTGGAAAGCTTTAAAGGGGGTCACTCATGGATTTTTAGGCAACAAAAGAGATAAAAACTACAGTCAGTTGGTAACAGTAATTTTTTATTAATACCATCAACTCAGATTCAACATGTCCCTTAAAATCTATTTTCTCTACTCACACATAGAGAGTTTCCATTCTAATTGTGGAATTTTCAGTGATGAACATAGAGAAAAATTCTATCAGGCTATTTCTGTAATGGAAGTAAGATATAAGGGCCGTTGAAATGAACCAATGCTTGCGAATTACTGCTGGTCTTTGTGTAGAGATGCTCCGAAACTCACTTAGAAGAAGCAAGCCAAAAGAAAACGATCTCATGAAGCCATCACATGATCCTCTTTATACCCAAGGAAATGCCAGGTATTTTTCCATCAATTTAAAACTAAAATTTAACTGTCATTAAGAAAATTCAAATGGACTTCCAATGTTTTGAAACTTTTCTTCGTTTTTCTTGGTTTCTCTCAACCCAAAATTAGATTTGCTCAGGAAGTGAAGGAACAATTAAAAAATATTTTTTGTTGGGCAGTGATAATAGCACATAGATAATTATAAGACTATATTTTAGAGTACTTATTTCAACCGACTTCCTGCAATGTGTGTGTGGAAATGAAATAAAATTATCAACAACATGAATTTCTAAAAGGTTTCGACAAACTGTTAAAATATTAAATACGGAGAGTTCGCGACTGGAAACCTTAAATATTGATCAAGGAGTCTGGATATAAAGGGAGTTTTAGCGAGAGTTCCACGTATAAACGAGAAAATATTAAACAGTAAGTTTCGCAGGATAACCGAAAAGAATTTATTTTGAAAGAGAAATACAGACTGGCGGCACAGCGAGAGAGAAGAGATAAAGAAATAAAGGAAAGAGAGCTTTTTGCATCTTCTGTCGATTCAGCATTTCTCGGGAAGCGCGTCCAAAGTATTTACTGTTACTGCAGTATCAGGTATTTCCACCTTTCCCTCTTTCCTTTTGGTGCGAATTCCCTTTACGTCTATAGTTCTAAATTATCGTTTTACATTAAATTTTGATTCATTCATTCTTTTCAGGTACGAACGAAATGTGTTTTTGTTGAGGAAATCGATCTCTCTCGGATACCATGATTTAATCTATTCTCTGTAGTTTTTACCATCATAGTTCAAATAATTTTCGAATTCATGTTAATTTTGATTCATTCATTCTTTTCAGGTACGAACGAAATGTGTTTTTGTTGAGGAAATCGATCTCTCTCGGATACCATGATTTAATCTATTCTCTGTAGTTTTTACTATCATAGTTCAAATAATTTTCGAATTCATGTTGCCTGTGTCGAAATATAAGGATTGATCATTAAATATGTTCACTTTTATATAAAAAATGTTATTCTCTCAGTGCGAAAGGTATTATTTAAAAATATATTTGGTGTTATATTTTGTGTCACATCCAAGGCGTTCTTTATATAAAAGTTTGTTAATTAAATTCATCTCCAACAAGTAGGAATAATAATAATAAAATTTATTTCCTCTTAAATTACAAGAAAGGGAAAAAAGAATATTCGGTAAATTCCGCTGTAGAACAACCGTAGACATATGTTTCTGGCTCATTGGTCATCATCAGTACGGTGTAGCCCAGGAATACGGTGGGATAACTTTGTTCGTCGCAACTTTACCAACTAGTTACGTCCCTCTTCAATACAGTGATCCTACTAAAAATGATTCAGTGGTGTTAGCTGAACAAGACAAACAAAAAATATTCATCATGATTTAGTAAAAGAATCTACACATTAAAAAGAAATAATTAAACATTGAACTACAACAATCGTCAACTAATGACATTTGTAATAATTTAGTATCTCCTGAAGCAAATGCTCCCCATTCAAAATTCAGTAAAGTAGGAGCACCAAAAAAGGTAGCCAACAAGAAACGGAGTAAGACTGCAATACTTACGAGTCTAAAAAGGAGTTAGAAGAGTCCTTGACTGAGTAAAATAGGAAAATTAGGATAGTTACAAAAAAATAAAATAGAACAAAGAACCCATAAATAAAAACTCTACCAACAAGAGTTCATCGAAATCTAAGTACAAGATGCGTATGGTATCAAAGTTAGAATCTAGTAAATCTAGCGATTCAGACGTTGACTTGCAGTGACTATTGTGCATAAATAATTATTCTAATGATCAACAAGGCAAAAACTGAATAATATGTGGTCAGTGAGGTGTATGTCGCAAGAAATGACGTTGCTTGAAAAAGAAAATTAGCAATACGTCTTTTACATGAATTTTTCTTATCTAAAGTGTTTACCCCATTTTAGCTTTTGCATTTTCCAATTTTACCAACAAAAATTCTCAAGATGCATATTTAAGTTCTCTTTTAAGTATATTCGAAATAAAGCGAAAAGGATTACAACAACCAGGAGTGCAGGCACTAGGGCAGGAATTTACTCTACTAGTCAGTGCAAATATTATGCACTGGGGAGTTATGCCTCTGTGTTTCAGACAGAGGTGTATGCCATACTCCAATGTGCTATTGAAAACAATAAGAATGCCGTCGTTCACCGGCGGATTCAGATATTTTCTGACAGTCAAGGGGCACTGAGAGGAATATAAAGCCAAAAGGTATCGTCAAGATTGGTTTGGAATGTCTTGAAGAAATAAAATTGCTCACGGACCAAAACAAGGTAAAACTAATCTTGTTGCCAAGATATAACAAAAAACCTGATGAAGTCGCTAGTGAATGATCAGAAACAAAATTCATGAGCCCAGAACTGGCTCTGAGAGTACCAAAATTTACGACCCGAAGACACATCAAAGGTTGAGCGTATGAAAAACATAAGCAATACTGGGCAACAACTCTCGAGCAAAATCATGGTTAGAAGTTTATTGGTCAACCATGCAAAAATAAAGGTGTAAAACTACTACATATGAGTAGAGAACGACGGAGAATCATAACTAGTTTTTTAACTGGCCATACATCCGTCAAAGTGAAACTCAAGGTAGGTCTGCATGACCAAAAACCTTCACTGCAGACTCTGGAATAAGCAACCAGAAATATTGAGGCATATCCTAGTAAACTGTGAGGCACTATTATCACAGGAGGTAACACATTTTTGACAATCGAATATAGACCCAGAGGTGCTCAAGAAAACCTAGTAAAGGACATCTACAGGTTCAGCATAATAAGTCTTACGGGCTGTGGTGCAAACTGGGGACGTTAGCTGAAGAGGCCTGAATGAAAAAAATAATAATAAGAGAATCTAAAGAGCTCCCTTCAGAGTGGACACTATTCCATCAGAAAAGAATAGCCAGTACATATACGTAAGGAGACACAGAAGAGCATTCCGATGATTTTTAAAAATAATTTTGAAAATAAGTTGGCGACTGAACAATTTTCTCAATTAAAAACGCATTAGAAATGAACAAATTATTTAATATGATTAGAAAAATTTATATTATTATTCGTTTTATTTCAACACTGCAAATACAAGTTTGTATGAAACAGCGCCATGACTCTATAAAAGTCCAGCGAAGAAATGTACATATATGAATGCGGTGGATTGGCGTAGTTTTATATTCCCTACTATTTTGTGTTTCTAAAAATTCTGAAGGAAAAAGGATCAGGTAATATTTAATAAAATACCCTATATCCAATTTCATTCGATAACATATTGGAAAATTTATATTGGAAAAACAAATATTTATTACTAAAAATAAGGCCTAAAAATAAAATCTAACAACTTCAATAATCATACAAAAAAACGATAAAAAACACCGTAAAAGCAATATTTATGGAAAAATTTGTCCGTATATTTGGAGGATTTTTAAAGCGAGCTTCCGATAATGTGTTTTCGTTTGGGGAAGCTTGTCACATCATGACGAGGGTGTCCTATTATACGGCATAGTTTACTTTAACCGGTCCAAACTGTCCTCAAGTTAGAGTTCGAGTTACGTTAGTGTTTCACGACGATTTTTCCCCAAGGACATTATCATTAAGTTTAGTTTTAAAAAGGAAATAACTTATAGCAGCAATGTAAGATACATTTATAGAATTTCATTCCGTAAAATTTAAAATAAATGTACATATAGATAGATAGATAGATAGTTTATTCGTTCCTAAAGATACAAATGTACATGGAACAAGTCACAAATAATTAAGTATGTAATTACAAAAGTAAGTACAAAACACACAGGTACACATATGTAAATATAAATAACATTTCAAACCTAAAGTAATAATAAATCAAGACGGAAAAATTAACATTAAAAACATTTGTCACAGAGTAGCATAGAAATGTCCGCTGAGCACAGCCAAGTCAGTTATTTTTAAAATAATTTTCAAACTCCTCAATATTGTAAAAGACATTAGTAAGCAATACATCCTTTAGCCTCCTCTTAAACACGTTAACATTTTGTAGTGAGTTTAACCTCTCTGGAAGCAGATTAAATAATCGGCATCCAGCACTTATGGGTGATTTCTTATTATACATGTGATTTACTTTGTCCAAACGTATATCTGCTTTAGCGCGAGTATTATAATTATGATAGTCAGAATTTTTGAGAAAAGAATCCTTATGTTCAAAAATGTATGTGAAGAGCTTTAGAATATAAATTGACGTCACCGTTAGGATCTTACCCGTCAGAAATGCATCTCTACACGAGTCTCTTGGTTTTATATTAAATATTAAACGAATAATGCGTTTTTGGATAATAAAGACCCGTCTAACGTCACTACACTGTCTCCAAACAGTAATATTGATTGCCGAATAAACGAGGGCATAATACACCTGTACCAGTGTTTCACTACACAGCATGCGCTTTAAAGCACAA
This sequence comes from Amphimallon solstitiale, assembly GCA_963170755.1. Classification (NCBI taxonomy): domain Eukaryota; kingdom Metazoa; phylum Arthropoda; class Insecta; order Coleoptera; family Scarabaeidae; genus Amphimallon; species Amphimallon solstitiale. The sequence goes on from OY720682.1 coordinate 24,029,780, forward strand.
ATAACGTAAAAACCCTTATTCAACTTTTGGCATATACGATCTATTTCTTCCTCCCATGAGAAATGGCGGTCAATAATTGAGCCCAGAAACCTCACCGACGCCCTCTCTCCCAAGATACTTCCATTGAGATTAAGACTTATGTTAATTGGAGACTTTCGTTTGCTGTGAATCTCCATAAGTGCAGTCTTTTGAATATTGACAACCAAAGCGCCTTTGTTACAATAATTAAAAAATTGATCCATCACAGTCCTAAGTTTACAATGTAACATATCAGGATCTGTATCCGACACTATTATATTGGTGTCGTCCGCATACATATATACATTACCGTGACTTATGTGCTCAGGTAAATCATTCACATATGCTAAAAATATTAATGGACCCAAAACATTCCCCTGAGGAGTTCCCAAATTTAAATCAAATTTAATTGACTTAGTTTGATTCATTTTTATAACAATTTTTCTATCATTCAAATAAGAGGCTATCCATTTGTTAATGGAGCCTCGAAGACCCATATCATATATTTTGTCCGAAACAAAGTCGCTCCTTACAGAGTCGAAAGCCCTTGAAAGATCAAAAGACACTATGGCCACATACTCCCCCCTGTGCAAGCAATCGTACGCATATTGGGTGGATTCCATTACAGCTGTTTGACACGAATACCATTTTCTATACCCATATTGAGAGCGAGTTAAAATGTTATATTTATTTAAAAATATTTCAATTTTATTGCTAACTATTTTTTCTATTATTTTAGAAAAAATACTTTGAAGAGATATAGGTCGATAATTCTCGATCATTTTCGGATCTCCCTTCTTAAAAATTGGAACAATAGCTGCACATTTTAGTGCTGAGGGAAACACTCCCTCCATTACAGAGCGATTAACAATATCAGCAATCATCGTTGATATCTCCAAGACACACTCCTTGACGAGTTTTACTGGAATTTCATCAATCCCAGCTGACTTTTTATTCTGAAGACCATAAATAGTCCGGCGAACATCATCCACCACAACCGGTTCGAAATAAAACGTTTTGTCAATCATTCTTCCAGTAGTACATTCATTTGATAAATTTACCCCAAAGTGTTGACGTAGATTCAACTCAGCGATGGTGGACAGATATTCCCCAAACAAATCGCAAACATCACGCTGATCAGTAATTAACTGACCATGATGCAAAATATGTGTATCTCCTTTAACAGTTGACTTACCCCTGACACTGTTAGTCAGTTCCCAAAGTGTTCTCGTTTTATTCCCAGATTCATTATTTTGCAATGATAAAAGTGCTGTTTTTCGTTTTCAATTGAATGATTGATTTGTTTTTTCATTGTCCTATAGTTTTCTTTTAATTCGTTATTGTCACTACCCTTGCATAGCCAACCCATGCGCCTTAGCGAATCCAGTTGATTCTGCAAGTCAACCGAAAAAATTATGTTATGTTTATGTGAGTAGTTATTCTTTCTTATCTGACATTGTTTCTCTCTTGTTGCAGCAGAAAAACACCACAGAAACAAATCCAAAAAAGCAGAGAAATAAGAATCTATGCTCTCGGGCCCACTGTCTAGTTCAGCTGAATACTTTTTAAACAAAAATCTAAATTCATTAATATCTAAGTTAATATGCGTGATCGTTTTAACATTTGAATCTAGGTCAGAGCAGGCGCCAGGAGGAAAACCGACAATTTGACCCATATGGTCAGCAAAACCGGTGTTTACATTAGTAACATTAACTATGTCCGGATCATTAGTAATAATATAGTCAATCGCCGAGGAGCTAGAATATGAGGATGTTGAAACAATTCGCGTGTATCCAACCTCCATAGATGTGAGTTCGAATGATTTCAATATACCCTGCAACATTTTAAATTCTAAACTATTACTACATTGGTCTATATTCAAATCCCCACACAAAATTATAGTAGCAAACGCCTGTGTAGCTCTCAAGAACACCTCGCAAACAGAGCATAGAACGCCTCAAGCGCTACACTGTTCCTATTCGGTGGTCTATACACACTAATAATGCAGAATTCCCCATTATATACTATGGCTGAAAACTCAGCAACCATTTCCACGCTAAGACTCTATAAATCCCACATCTTTACATAATGACGCAATATTATTCCGGGCAAAAATAGCAGTGCCACCATGAACATGGCTGCTCCTACAGAAGGAAGAAACTAGCTTAAATTTATTTAAATAAATCGAGTCAATATGCGCTTCAGATAACCAGTGCTCATTAAATAATAAGAAAGAAAAATCATACTTATCAATAAATAGATCTATTAAGTTAACTTTGTTTGAAACGCACTGTATATTGATATTAAAGATACTCATGGACAAAATTGAGTGATCATCGTCAACCTTACATCTAAAGTCTCTGTTACAATTAAAATTCACTTTCAGGAAGTCATTCAAACACTCAACTTTGCTACTCAATGACCGAATATTTTGATGCATGATGTGAAAACTATTTAAGTAATTGGTTGGTTCCGTATAAGATGTGCAAAAAAACGATTAACACATACCTCCTCAGGCCACATATCAGGTTTCAGAAGATCATCGACGTATTTAAGAGGCACTGATACCTTAAAAGAAGAGTAAATGTTAGGGAACTTACTCTTAAGCTTTTCACAGTTCACTTCATTAACATTTTTAGATTTAACATAACTAACCAAGTCCTCCTCCGTTATAGTCGGATCCAGGCGGTATACATGCAGATGGCCCAATTTTGTAACTCCTTTAATTGTACTCGCACTTTTGTTGCTACCGGTAACCACATCTATTCTCCTAAATTTACGTTTGTTTGTAGCTTCTTTATTTGAAGAGGCTGCAACATCATTTCTTGGATTTCTGGTTCCTACTACTCTCCATTCTAAGGATTTTTTCCCCTTATTTTGTTCATTATTTTCTGTATTTTCTATAGCCGCAATCCTTATATCCTCATCATTTACTTTCCGTTTATTTATTTCAACTTTTTGGTTGGTGGATTTCTTACTATTAACACAGGCAACAATATCTTTTTCTTGTACCTTTTTGTCTTGAGTACTTTTTTCATGACTGTTTTTAACGTTTTGTATGTTCCCTGCATTCATATTTGTATTAGTAAGTAGACGAATTAAGTCAATATTCGATTCCCTCAAGATTTGTATTTCACTTCTTAATAGGCGAATTTCCTTTTTCATTTCTATTTGTACCTTATGGTTCTTGTCCAGTTCCCTTTGTATAATTATTAATACTATTTCCGCAAACTCCCTGCTTTCAAAAAACTGCACTACTTTTTCCATTTTTTCAATGCCATAACGAGTTTCTGGCGGCATTATTATTATTAAATATTTGTATAAACAAATAATCACTACATAAAACTCAAACATACACTGCCAGACAAGGCAGACACGTACGTCTCGTGGCACGGTCACAACAATTATATAAGGATAATACGGAAAAGTATAACAACCTATATGTCTGCTGTGGCAAATAGAGAACAGAAAATCGTACTTTCTGTAGCCAAGAGTAAAGAAAGAGCTGTATGAGGTGCATTTAATGATTTTTATTCGGTAAAAATTAAAACGGAATAATAGAAATAATAATAATAATAATAATAATAGTTTATTCATTGTAATTACTAATACAAGAAAGTCAATAAATTAATCAAAAATGCACACTTAGCTGTATATGACAATAAAACAAACACACAACCACAACAAAAAACAATAATGTGCATATAATGTAAATTTGTAAGCATTGAAAAAAGTCCTTTTTTTTGAAAAACATGTCACTCTATTCAAGATGGTTCCGCATCAGAGGTAGCGGGGTAACGCTACCTCTAATATATGTACGCGATACCTTGCTTTAACATAAAGTTCATGAAACCAAAGCGGGGCTTGAAAAAGTGGAAAAAAATTGAGCAAATCGTCAATTTTTACGGTAGAAAGCTAAAATTTTGCACAATTATATTACAACATGTCCTAAAAATTACAATTTTTCTGTTTTAAAAAACTTCATTAGAAGGAATTTTATTCAAATTTTTCGGAACGTCAGTAGTGTAAAATCGCTTTTGATGCAATAAGGGGTCCTCAATTTTTGAAATAGAAGATTGAAGTCATAATACTAGTTATTCTACGACTCAAGCTCTATCTGGAATTTTTTTCTGTTTTTAAAAATCTTGTCTAGATCAGATTTTATTTAAACATTAAGGTTCAGACAGTTTTCAAATATTCGAGTTTTCTAAACCTCATGCACTTTATGGCAGTTGGCTCAAATCTTACTGGAGTAATTTATTTTGTTTTTAATTTAACAGTCGGTTTCTGTATTATAAGCATGAGGTGTCCAAGGAACAACCTATAGACATTTCGGCATTTGTTATATTGCATTATTACATTATATTGATGATGCGTGTGATCATTTCTATAAACATTGGTATTCTTTGTTTGACATTTTCATACCACAGCAGACAAACAAAATTAATCAGTAAAAAAAAAATATTAAACTAAAAAAATATTACCTCAGATTGCATAAGAGAACTGAGTTTTCTTTATCTAAATTTAAGACTTGCAGAGCGATTGTTAAGAAGCAAATCAGAACTGCGTACAGGGAATATACTTTGAAAATGGAGGCAAGCATAGTTGATGACCCTCAGAATTTCTGGTCATTTATACGAACTAAGCGAGGTGTCTCAAGAATTCCAGGGTCTATGCACTGGAATGGTAACGTATTTGACAATCCGCAGGATGTATTGAATAGCTTTGCAAATTACTTCGCCAGCGTTTATAACCCTATTCAGGGCAATGAGTTAGAATATTGTGATACGGGGAATAAATGTGTAGATGTGTCAGCGGTGACTGGATTAGATATTGAGAAAGCCATTAAAAAATTGAGTAATAAGATGACTTCCGGACCAGATGGAATTCTGAGATTTTTGCTGCGGGACTGCAGCCCAGCATTTGTTGAGCCACTGCTAATTATTTTTAACTTGGCTTTAAGTACAAATACTTTTCCAAATATATGGAAAATTTCGAAAGTATGTCCAATTTTGAAGAGCGGCTCCCCCACAAATGTAAATAATTACAGACCGGTCTCCATACTATGCAACTTCGCCAAGGTGTTGGAGATGGTGATTCGTATGTTTATCCTAGCATTAAAAGTTCTATTTCCCCATACCAACATGATTTTATGGAGAAGAGATCGACCGTTACGAACCTGGCATGTTTTGTTCAGTATCTTTCGGATACAATTGATGCGCACGGCCAACTTGATATGGTTTATACCGACATTGCAAAGGCATTTGACCGCATCGACCAGGGAGTCCTTGTCAAGAAGTTGAACATGTTCGACTTCAGTGCCACACTCATTTCGTTTTTTACGTCATACTTACAGAATAGGCCACAATCTGTCTACTACAACGGATGCAAATGTTCTACCACGTGTGGAGCTCCACAGTCCAGTCTTGGTCCCCTGCTTTTCATAATATTCATTAACGACCTGCTGGATTTACTTAAATGTCATAAATGTATTTTTGCTGATGATTTGAAAATATTTCCAATGGTTAATTCTGCCGAAGACTGTCACTACCTTCAGTTATGTCTTGATGATGTCACCACTTGGTGTGCGTTAAATAATTTAAATTTGAATGTGTAAAAGTGTCAAGTGGTCAGCTGTACAAGGAAAACGAACCCAGTAATTCATAACTACACAATTAGCAACTCGGCATTGTGTCGCTCATCAGCAGTTAAGGATTTGGGAGTATGTTTTGATAATAGGTTCACCTTTGCTGCGGAATATACATTGTTTGGTGAACATTTATTTTCAAGCTATGAGACTATAGCACAATTCAGTAGTTACATCCTCTTCTTAATGTGCTGATGAAAATAACACTTGTACATACCTATACATACATATATAGGCTATTCATTTCCTTAGTTTATAATTTACATAATCACAGTATTGTTAAACAATAATATTAATTTAGAATTTAGAATTAATCATCATAATCTTTGTTCGCATTACTTATCATACCATAATCTTAATCTAGTATTTTAAAGTTACCGTAATATTTATTCATCTTGATATAATAATACTTGCACTAGTTATTATGTCATGATCTTAATGTGATGTTTGATCTTAGTTTAATGTTTGTATATTCAAGTGTGATATTATTATACAGTCTGGCAAGATTATCGACCTAAGAATTGTGTAACCTGATATTGCCTATTTAAACTAACTTTTCTTTTGTTATTGAATGTTTATATAGTTTGAACTTTGAAAGAATCTTTTGTGAATTATTATATGTGCATTATACATTCCTAAATTATTTTATGTAATAAATATTGTTAAGTTTACGGCACTTGTGTTTTAAATTAATTATTCCTCGTTCCTTGTGGTGACTCGACGAGCTCAGTGAATGTTTCTTGCTTCCTTTCACTAATAAACGTAAAGCCACGATGTGCTGATTCTAGTGATAGTAAAAACAAAGCTGTTAAGCAATTCAAAGCAAGTGGCGCCTGACAATAACTTAGTAAATAATCACAAGATCATTCAAGTAAACAATTAGCCATCTAAGAGGACCAACACTTGTTGCCCGGGGAACCACTGACTGGAATTGTAGAGCATAAGGCTCGATAAAATTAAGGTATGTAAGTTTTGTCATTAAATTAGATATACGCATTCACTCTGTGTTAGTTCAATTATTAGTAATATAAGTTCCATTGCATAATAAGTATTAAACGACCCTGGGATACTGGATGCGGACTGCGCTGCTGGGCTAATCACTCTTTTCTCGCATCCAGTATCGTTGCTGATTGGAAACTAATCATTTAACAAATCCTTTAACAATTCATTAAATTAAACAATTTGTGTAGCAACAATTTTAGCAACAAGTTGTCAAATATACCTGATTTTTTGAAAGTTACATTAGTTTAAACTACCCCTTTCGCCAATAAATCATGGAACTAAACAAGGAAGATTATCGAGCAGTGATTTTTTCCAATTTCAAGCGTTGCTTAAGCCGTAAAGAATCAGTCGAGTGTTGCTTCGCTACCGTAAAGCGGTGGTAAAATGAATTTCAACGCGGTCCACTTTCTTTAAATGACAGTTCTCGAGCTCCTAAGCCAAAACGGCAGTTACAGAAAAAAATATTACTCTTATTCGAAACATGATTGTAGAAAGACCAGCATACTACTGTCAGAAGCATTCAAGCAACTTTAAAGATTGGTGTGAAAGCAATTAACGTTATTTTAGACGAACATTTGAAGGCCGTAAGCTTTGTTCTTGGTGGACTTCAAATTAAAAAAAAAACTAAATTTTTTAGATAAATATGTTTCAAAAATATCTGCATCATAATAATGGAAAAAAAAGTCGATTCCAAAAATAAAAACTTGCCATATTTTGCAGTTTTTTTAATTAAGTATGTAGTATACAGGTCAATCTATAAATGTATACAAATTTTGATTCTTTTCTCTTTATAAATAAGATCTATTTTGGCGGTGGCGGTAAAACTTGGGTCACCCAGTAATATAGAGTTACTTATCAATATTATCATTACGTGTATATTCTTAAAAACAAACCTACCTTTTAAGCAAGGCATCCTTAACCTCTAATAAAAAAAACACTTTAATTCAAGCAAAAGCACAAAGGAGAATATGAAAAACTGTCGCGTCCCTTGACGTATAACTTTTCGTATATTACCGAATAATTTATCTTCGAAATATTCACTTTTCCAATATCGAAAGACCAAATGATAAAGTCACCGTTGCAAAATACATTCGTACTGACTGATATATTGCAAAACGAGCCGTTTGAAACATGTGTTCAACGCCAATTTACTTGAATATAATCGCAATAATCGCACCCGTGCGAGCGCGTGTGGACTTTAGAATTCGCAGTATTTTCCAATTTCACCTTATAGGGAATCTAGACGGCACTAAAAAAAGCAATGGATTTTACTAATGAAGATCATTGAGTGCAAAAGTGAATCCGTGCGACTGCATGTAAAGTGGATTATTATGTTCATTTATGACAGTTTGAAATCAAAAGAATATATTATGATTTGTTGTGAACTTGAAATAATTAGGTGGAACTTTCTTAATTGTAGAGCAGCAGCACTAAAATTATAATAAATCGATGTAACGGTTGGCCAGAATTTTTTTTTAATATAATAGACACCTTTAATTCGAAAATGATAGAAATTTATTACCGTTTCCACCGATAATAATGCAATCGGAGATTTATTAAGAGCTTAAGAATTAAGCCATTGTAATACTTCGTGTCACTACATCGTTAGAATTTAATTTTTAGTTTACTCTGTTTTTTAATTTCGCGGACCATCAATTAGAGCCAAATGTGCACTATGCAATATGTATTGACATTGATTTTTGACAAATTTATGATAAGGATTATATACAGTACTAGTTGGATTTTTCAATCTCTTCGAGATTGAATTCGCATTTTTTGTTTCCGTTTACAGTTTTATTTCAATATCCTGTAAAGCGCGAGCATTGACATGATGCTTTTTATGATATCCGATTTTTTAAACTTTTGACGCGCTCTGTATATACGTCTAGTTTTAGCTTTTGCACAAACTGTCATTGTGTCAAAAGTTAGTTGACGTTTATTTGTTCTTATAAACTTCAAAAATCTATTGTCAAATTGAATGTCATTGTTGACATAAGTAAATGTAGCAATTGTATGTTATTTTCTTTTGTATTAAGGACCATTTTTATAATACAAAACACTAGTTATTGTCATTATTATACTTACAAATACATTTTCCCATGCTTTTTCTGATGTCTGCCATTGCTCATCATGCTACTTTAACTTACATGTCAAATTAAAGACGGATCTCTTCTGCATCATTTCCTGGTCTTGAGTTCACCTTTCTTCGAATAAATGCTAAATCTGTGATCGATGAAATTAATACCACTTAGATTCTTTAGTGCTTTCGCATTTGATTCTCTCAATCTATTTGGATATTTCCAATATTTAACGAATGAAACCTGCAAACGTTTGAGACTGTAATGTCTGAGCCTTGTACGATTATGTTTAGTTCACTGACCTTGTGGCTTCAATTCTTTCCACCTTAATTTACGACAGAGTTCGTTTTGCCGATCTTTCTTCTAAATGTCGATTCGTCCTAATAATTACCAGTCTGGATACGCATGACCATTTCACAAATTGTTCTTAAATTAACATCGTTTTGTTATTAGAAAAAGTCGAGACATGCAACTGTAATCGCAGAATGATGTTTGTATGAATTGACGCGAACTCTCGCCTACTTTTGATAGCAAGATCTTTTTCCGGATCCGCCTGCAGAGATGCTTTAAATGAACCGTACCTTCGTTATAGAAGTACTTGGAAAGTGGAGATTGCTGCCGAACGTTGCGTAAAAGTCCATTCTATCGGCTTCTGGGCCTTCATCCGCACGCGAAACCTCGATAGCGTTGAATTCTTTTGTGAAAGTGAGAACCTAAAACTTTCGATGCCGCTGTCATATCTGACAATTTCTGATTTTTGAAGTGTTTTGATTATAATTTCCCTCACATAAGCGCCGCACACACTGGTATTTGCACGATCTACGCGGCCAAAAGTCCCGAAATCCAAATAACAAAAACATTCATAAAAACGAGTTCCACCAACAGAGTATGAACCTGAGAACAATACCCACGCTGGATGTACCTGCCATCGAGCACCCAGCACCCGTAGCGTCAGTCGGAATTAAACCGTTTCACCTAGTGTACGTATCTGTTCTCGGCGCTTTTCTAAACCTTAAATTTCGAAAGTGTTTTTTTATGTTTTCAAGTTCATCTTACGAATTGAAAGTGATGGATTCTGATAGAGCAGGTAAGAGACTTACAATCAACATTAATAAAGTTACAATCAACTAATAAAAAACGATTTATTTTTAATAATAAAAGAACTCGTTTCTATACTGTGATTTATTTAAAAAAAAATTCTTTACTAGTGTTTTTGTTTGTGTATCGGGATAGATCGGGCTATTTTTATAATTATAGGTTATTATTTGAACATTTTTCTTTTAACTACTATCAAAAACATCTCCGGAAACGTCCGGATACATTCAGTTTTGAGTGACTGAAGATATTTACCAATAAAATGTATAAAATATGATATTTGTTTTACATAGTGTACGTTTGTTTTAGCTTCACAGGGTGTGTCAGGAGTAAGGATTGTGACCCGACAATAATTGTTTGACCGCATGAAGGAACAAAATTTGCCTAATTTAGATACAAAATTAAATCATCTAAAAAATCAACTTTTATCATGTAAAGATTACAATGAAGACCAAATTGTTAATTTGAAACGTGGTTTTGCTCATTTCAAATCGGAAATCAAACAAAGGTGGGTCAAAGCACACTATAAGGAAGACAATTTTCTAAAATACAATCGGTCGTGGCTGGAGGGTACGTTTGAAATCCCTGTTGTTGACACTTCACAAAAACGGCCAGGTCGACCGCCAAAATTGTTTGATGAGGCAAGTGAGAGGAACAAAAGGCGAAAAAGTGAAAATCTTCGTTCTGCCTTCGAAAAGAAGATCATAATACATACATGCTGCGCAAGTTAGCTGGGCAAATCTGGTAAAAGGGATGCATCAAATATCCTTAAAGATATCACCAGTTCTCCGACCCGCGCAACTAAATATAAAAAGGCATTTTATCGTACGAAATCAAGTCCAGAGAACCCCCCTTGACACCTATGCAAGCGTTGCAAATGTTTGTGGATGCCGATTTGACACAAGGACAGTACGAAATTAGTACATTTTATCGTACGAAATCAAGTCCAGAGGAACCCCCCTTGACACCTATGCAAGCGTTGCAAATGTTTGTGGATGCCGATTTGATACAAGGACAGTACGAAATTATACGAAAGACCAATAAGAAGTTTTTTCCGTGCTAAAGTGCCTTACAAAAAGCCAAGAAGAAATGTTACCCACCTCAAGAATCATGTACGGTAACGAGTACCAGAGCTGAAGCTCAATTACAACCTCTAATGGATGTTACCGTTAGGCGTTTATCAGAGTACCTAGAAGAGGTATTGATAACTTTAAAGGAGCAAGAGCGTGAATACTTAACTTTAATTAGTAAATGGGGCTGCGATGGGTCCCAACAATCACAATTTAAGCAAAAACTTGAAAGTTATACCGATTCCGTTGCAAACATTTTTCAAAGCTGCTTTGTGCCTCTTCAATTAGTTTGTGGAGATAATAATGAAAAGGTTTTATGGAAAAATCCAACGCCCTCTTCACCGCGATTTTGTAGACCTATAAGGTGCCGTTTTATCAAAGAAAATAATGTTCTCACTGAAGAGGAAATAAGACATGTTAAAAGCGCTATTAGCTCTTTAGTCCCAACAGAGGTCGACCTAGCAGGGAAAAAGTTCTTTATTAAGCACAAATTTATAATGACAATGGTAGACGGAAAGATCTGCAATGTAGCCACAAGCACAAACTCTACAAATAAGTGCTGCATTTGTGGAGCAACATCAAAGGATTTTAATAAATTGGAATATACAAGAGAAGTTAATTTTGCAGCCCTTGATTTCGGCATATCAGTGTTACACGCCAGAATTCGTATATTTGAAAGTATCCTACATTTCGCCTACAAATTGCAAGTAAAGAAATACAGGGAAAGAAAAACGCAAGACGAAAAAGACCAAGAAGAACGAACAAAAAGATACATACAAGAGAGGTTCCGCACTGAAACAGGTCTAATACTAGATATGCCTAAATCCAATTTCGGGAATACAAACGATGGAAATACCAGCAGAAGGTTTTTCGAGAACCCGACATTAGCTTCACAAATAACAGGCATTAGTTATGATCTAATTTACAGGCTAAAAGTCATATTGGAAGCAATTTCAAGTGGGTACCAAATTGATCCTGTAAAATATGAAAGATATGCTTCAGAAACTGCTCGTGTTTATGTTAACCTATATGATTGGCATCCTATGACGCCAACAATGCACAAGGTTTTAGTCCATGGCGCAGTCATCATCGAAAAGGCATTATTACCAATCGGGCAGCTTTCCGAGGAGGCAGCTGAGGCTCGCAACAAACATTTTAGATGTTACCGCCAAGATTTTGCAAGGAAATTTTCCAGAGAAAATTGCAATCCAGACATTTTTAACCGTCTTCTGCTTAGTTCAGATCCTTTGCTAAGTGGCATGCGAGCAGTAAATAATAGGAAAGCAAACACATTTTTGCCTGAAACCTTGGCCACGTTCGTATCTGCAGAACCAAATATAATTCAAAATTCATTAGAGAGTGATGAAGAAGAAAGTTAGCATTTTTTTCCTTTCGTGTATGTACATACCTACCTAAAGTTTAATGAATATATTTTTTTGTAAAAATAAGTATTTTTACTTACTTGCGTTGTTTAGAGATTAATTAAGCATTTTTTTCTTTAATCTACGTACCTACCTAAAGTTTTATGAATTTTTTTTTTAAAAATAAATATTTTTTCTTATTTGCGTTGTTTAGATACCAATTAAGCATAAAAATAATTTTGGCCGCGTAGATCCTGCAAATACCAGTATGTGCGCCGATTTGTTTTCACGTAAGACCGCGGTCCCTTTTCGGAGCCTCCGATCTCGAGCGTGGTGCGGCCAGCAGCCACCAAATATAGCACACGCAAAGGAGAAATGTCCAGCCTATACGTAGCCAAAGAGGGAACGCTCCCGACGCGATTTCCTGGGAGGAGTTACACATATCGTTTCGCCTTTTTTGAGGGTTCGGTTAAGCAATCTAAACTCAGGGGATTAGAAGGGGTCACTCGAATGGCTTTTATTATATACAATGTTATATGTATACGCATGCGCCTGTATATTTATGTAATATGTAATGTTTGTATATATGATTTTTTAACAAAAATATAATTAAATAAAATCATAAATTTATTATTTTTTTTTTATTTTGTAGTTCCAAACTTGTATTATATTTTAAACAATCTTAACAAAATGAGTTGACTATTTATTTCGATTTTTACAATATATGATCAATAAAGTGAACCTTTATAAAATTATACAAAATTTAACATTTTCCAAGTAGTTAATAAATATAAAATTTTGAATTAATTATTTTAGGATGCAAGTATTAAAAAAAAATTTTTGATAAATAAGCAAAATTTATTTTTACCAAGTATAGTATTTAAATTTATCAAATGAAAGTAGTTACTTTCATGAAAGTAGTTACTTTCATTTGATAAATTTAAATACTATACTTGGTAAAAATAAATTTTGCTTATTTATCAAAAAATTAGCAAGGAAAGAAATCAATAGTTATTGATTTCTTTCCTTGCTAAATTTTTTATTTATAATATTTAAAAAAATATATAAAAAACGTTTTATTCTTGAATTTGCAACTTTTTTTAAGAGCTACCGCAGCAAATTTTGAAAAAAAAAATTATGTAGTGTTATGAATTTGAATAACGAAAATATTGCGTCAAACAGATTTTCTAATTTTCCTAATTCCAAGTCTTTCGGCTTTTGAATTTATTCAAATGATCATATTTTCTAATCAATTCAACAAAATATCTCCTTTATTTAATGTCCAAAATTCTTCTATTTTTCCGAATTTCTCATGTTTAATGAAAATATTGCGAAAAAAACTTGAAAATCGTAGGTGGCTACGTTTTAGATGGCATTTGAGTGTAAGTGATATAGGTATAACCTTAAACACTGTCGGATAGAATGAGACATGACGCACGTTTAAATTGATTTCTATGTTTATACTCTCTATTGATCAGTGGCGGCTGGCGCATAAGCGCTGCAGTGCTGCAGAGCTCCCAAAAAATTGGGCGGGCGAACCTGTATTAGTTATAACTAGTTTTCTTTTACATAATTTTTCCGACATTTCTGATGTTTATAAAAGCGTAACATATTGTTATGAAAATTCTCCCCCTGTATATCAAAAAATTTGCATATTTTTCTACATCATCCTGTAGAGGACATCAAACCCTACAATTTGACATCTGAATCATCAAAATCCGATCAGTAGAAGCCGAGATATTCGCTTCGGAAATTCCAACATAAAATGTACAAATAATATTCAATAGGCGACCAGTGGAATAACCAATCTAATTCGCGCGATCGCTCACTTGTTCCTTATCTGGTCCACACGAACGGGCGCTCAGAGCCCATACAGACACCCGCGCGCCACCCCGCTACCACCGCGGCTGTCTAAAACTAATGCCTGATTTACCAGACAAATTCGCTGCATTGACTGCAGCGAGAACGGCCACATGATTCGGTTTATTTAATTTTTTCGCGACAAAAGTCGGTGCGGCGTGTTTAACATAAAAACAAATATTAGAGTGCGCGTGCTTCTGTTTTTGTGTATTGTTGACAATTTATATAAACTCTGTGTATTATGGAGGTGGTCTTTAATTTAATTAATGTGAAGAGATTCTTTAAATATTCATACGAAGAAAAGTTAGAATTAAAAGCAAGAGGCAGGCCATTAGTAGATATCACTATTGAAAAAAGTGGTGTAAGTAGAGGGAAAAATTATACACGTAAATTTAGTAGCGATATTTATTCAAAAAACGAATGGATTTGTGGATGCAACAAAAAAAATGCTTTATATTGTTTTCCCTGTTTACTTTTTGGTGGTGATAAAGCTTGGACTGAAATAGGGGTCACGGATCTAGAGCACTTGAGTTTGAAAATAAAAAGACATGAGAATTCTAAAAGCCATCTTCATAATTCTATGGAATTTGCGTTACTAGGGTCAACTAATATTATGGCTCAACTAGATTCTGCTTATTGGGTAAATATACAGAGACATAATGAAAATGTGTCAAAGAATCGGTATATTTTATCAAAAATTATTAATTGTATAAAATTTTGTGGAGCTTTTGAATTGGCCCTTCGGGGACATGATGAGAGCGATACTTCCGAGAATCCGGGGATATTTCGTGGACTTATTAATTTTTCGGCTGAATTAGATGCAACTCTAAGTGAGCACCTAAAAAATTGTTCGGTATTTAAAGGCACTTCCAAAGAAATACAGAATGATCTGTTACAGTGCATACTTGAAGTCTGTCAAGAACAAATAATTGAGGAAATTAATAATTCTCCGTTTTTGGCGATCATGGCGGACGAAACAACGGATGTTGCTGCAAAAACTCAAATGGTAGTTATTTTTAGATATGTTCGTGATGGTGAGCCAATTGAACGTTTTTGGAACTACGTCATTCCTGAAAAATGTGATGCAGAAACACTTAGCAAAACAATTTTAAGTGTTATAGATCCTTTAATTCAAAATTCACCTAACAAACTGATTGCACAGAGTTACGATGGAGCAGCGGTGATGAGCGGACAACACGCAGGCGTTCAAGCATTGATTAAAAAAAAGTACCCTTTTGCGCACTATGTACATTGCTATGCCCATCAATTAAATTTAATTATGTCTAAAGCTGCTTCTGCAAATTCGCAAGTACGTGTATTTTTTGGAAATCTACAAGACATTCCCGGCTTTTTTAATAATTCACCCCAACGAGTAGAAGTGTTAAACAAGATTGTAAACAGAAGGATCCCCCACGGCGCTACAACCCGTTGGAATTTTTATATCAGGACCATTAATGTTGTGTACGAAAATAGGGCCTCTCTCATTGAGTGTATGGAAGAAATAGAAGAACAATTCTCCAACAACACAGTCTGTAGTGCAGCCGCCTCTATTCGCCGTACATTAAATGATCCGATCTTCAATTTTTGGCTGACTTTTTACCATCATGTAATGCCCCATGTAGATATCCTGTTTAATCAATTGCAGCAAAGAAAAATTGAACCCACTCTAGTAAAAGACGCTATCGAAAATTTTGAACGCGGTATAGGCCAAGTTCGAAATAATATTGACAACATCATAAGTGAAGCATCAGATTTAATAAGCGATGAGCCACCACCAGAAAAACGCAAACGTCCAAATAACAGCAGATTTAATCATCGAATTTCGGCTTTAGAGGTGTGTGATGTTATTCTAAATTGTGCAAAAGATCGATTTCATTTTAAAGAGCATCTAGTAGTGGCATCACTTTTTTTTTCGGAATGCTTTGGAGAGTATTGCAGTAAATTTCCTGAGGACAAACTCACTTCCGCATGCTCCTATTATCCCACCCTTGATAAAGAAAGATTACGAACTGAATTGTCTGTTATTTACTCAAGAACTGATTGTAGATCTTTAAAAGGCGCACTACCTCTTCTAAAATTTTTAATAAAAAACAATCTGGGAGATACGTTGAAAGAGACTAGAAAATTATTAGAAATTGTAATAACAACTCCCATGACAACATCAGAGGCCGAACGATGCTTTTCAACACTAAATCGAATTAAGACGTTTCTCAGAAATTCAATGACCGAAGATCGTTTAACATCTCTTTCCATGCTATCTATCGAAAAAAAGTTTATCTCCGAAATAGACAATTTTAATGACAAAGTGATAACAAAATTTGCAAATCGAAAAGAACGTAGAATAGATTTAATTTATAAGAAATAATTTGTTAGTAAAGTAGTGCTTAGTGACTCTTATTTTTTTCTGTGACAATTGACAATCGTTCCAGAAATCCATTACTTCAGTGCGGAAGGCGAAGAAAGCACGATAAGATCGATGGGAGACAACCTCTTACTGCCCGTGCAAGGTAATTTTTTTTGTAAAACTTGCAGAACACCTTAAAATTTTTAGCACGAGCCGCCACTGCTATTGATGTAATTCATTCTTAGGTGCACTTTCATGTATAATGTCTCGCGGCAAAAAGTTTTGTCGGGTCGTAAGACCAACTATATGGAAGATAAATCTGGTCCACTATAAAAAATTCTAACACGAAATAAAGTGGGATTATATTCAATTTTTAGAATACCCAAGTTTGAGTAAATATACTTTAACTGCTTCGTAAAAGAAAATACATGTGGCATATAGAAGTAAATATATTTTAAATATTCTTCATTTATGATTTATCGTAGGATAACATTGATGTGTCAACATTACAAAGAAATCTTTTTGCTGTTCTACAAATGTTTGGGGCTTTCCGAACTTATTTTAGTTTTGAAGGGCGAGAATGAATGCCTTATTAAGATCTTGGTTTTATGGACTTTGTAATTATTTATATTGATGATATTTACGAGTATGTATCTGTCATTATTTTTTTTCTGTAATATACATTCTATTTATTTTAAAATCGATACAAAAAATTATGGGTTTTTCATTATAATTTAATTCAAAATTCTTGATTATATTACTATATCTGCATTCTAAGACTTTTTTACCTGGGGCATGTTTATCTGTGGATATATTTTAAAGTCGACACGTAAACTTGACAATTATTACTGTAAAAATAAAAATAAGACTGTAAATGTAAATGAGATTTGTTGAAAGTGTAAGAAAACTAGAGAAAGAAATGACGACTTTCAAGAAGAAAATCATATTACTTTTATATATGTCGAATTATTATATTCACCATTATTGTTGGCGCATCACCCTGTATATTTAGTTTATATTCAATTTATGTTTAAGTTAAGATTATATGCTAGTAAAAATAGCGTCATTATAAAACCGTATATAAATGTGCATTTATAATCTCATTATGCTTTATGACGATTCAGACTGTCAGGGAAAACCTAATGATATTTGTTAAGCAAAGGACAAATTACTTTATTACAACATTAACGTTACTTTTGACAACTGTAGGTTTAGAGTAATTGTATAGTTCCTAGGAATAATATTGTAAATATCTCCTTAATAGCGTTTCCTAATAGATTTTAGCCTTGGAGCGTTAATCCCACTGTTAAGGTCCCATTTAATATCGATGCTGTCTATTGTTATGTATCACGAGGTACCGTTAAGTAATGCATTTGTAAATTTTAGGTATTTTACCTAATTACCTTTATTGAAAGAATATAATTCTAACAAACTCATCATCTGTGAAAGTCTCGTACTTTCCCTCTTTAATTAATAGCCAGTATTCTTGTCGTAAATAGTGGGGGCGATTTTGCAATTACACTTTCCTTTTAAGATAGTAATAATACAAAAGATCAGTTCTATCACAGAGTTCAGGGCGAAAGCACTACCTTCAAATTAAATTACTGATCTTTCCGAAAATATATATGTGACATAATAGCAAGATAGTTCTCAACATTTACATTATTTTTATACTATTTGTGTTAGCTTTCAAGTGTTGATAAAGGTGTTATTAAAGTGCTTGCATATATTATGACTTTTATTTTAATTAGTGAAGGTTAACAAAAGTGTGGTCTTACAAACCAACACGGATGGCGAAACAATCCACGCTCATACTTTCCTGCTGAAAGTGGCAAACAATCCTTCAAACCAGGAGGATTCAACAATTATAATTATAAAAAAAAACCACTGATAAGTATAGTTTGAAAAAGGCAACATATATGTTCAGCCGAAACTAACAAAAAATAAAGAAGAAAATATGCGTTTTTTAATTACATTTTTATGTACCTGTTTTTAAAACTGTGAAGTCCCAAAAAAAAGGCCGCTACACCCACGACAATCCTCAACTTATATATACCTATAGGTATACATTCGTATACCGTAGCTTCTGATTTTGCTATTTTATATGAAATCGACGTAAGCGGGCGGGCCCAAATTTCCTTCTCTATAATATTTCTTAATTTCGGACCGAATTCCTTTCTTTTCCGATTTATTGGATTTGCAATATCGAAGGGACCATTAATAACGTAATTGCTAAGAAGTGAAGTGCCCGCCCAAAAAGGAAATGGGATAACATTTTATCTCTCCGGCAGAATTTTCAATAATTAAACGCCAACGCCGTCAATGATTAAGTGAATTACAACTAATGAAAATTTTATCATTAACTCGTGCTAACAGGACGCCAGTTCATCTGAAATAAATGAATAAGTGGTACACAAACGTAAAAATGAACGTCTTTGGCCGTTCATGTCTCTGATCATGAATGCTAGAGAAATCTCAAGGGATGCCTGTTATCTGGACTTTCTATATTCCCAAACAGCAAAATCACAATTTTAGAGAAGGATGGAAATATATATTTGCTAATCCAGGACAAGTGTGCATTTAGTAATTTTGCTACTATACAGACTATAATGCGTTCGTAAATGATTGAGATGAGAACCATAGGCAACCAAATATACAGATTGGTACTATCCAAAAAAAATCCTAATTATAATTATACTCTGTAAAATATTTTTTTGGATTAAAAAGCGGGTAAACTACATAAAATTTTTATTAAAAATGAGATAGTAACACAAATATAATAATTAGTATATTCACGATAAAAATTAGAACATTCACATTAAATGTTGAAAGTGTTGTCCTACATTTTCTACGTACATGTTAATTCTTCTTTTCATATTTTCGAACACTCTTTGTAGTTCTTCTACCGTAATTTGTTGGATTTTATGTCTAATTGCTTCTTGAAGTTCTTCCAGATTATGGAGCTTGTTCTTAAGGGTCCTCGCTAGTGGATCTGTCAACAATGGCAAAATAGCAGATTTTAGAATCCATATGTTTTTGGTGATTTTAAAGATGGAGCAAACCTTTCAACGTCAACTTATGAAGAATTTAGTAATCTAGCCGGCTGAAGAACAAATTTAGAAAAACTGATCGGATTACAGAAAATTAATTAATATGTCAAAATATTAAAAACCAGTTTTCTCAAAAATCCTTCGGAGGAGATTTGTTTGCTTGGGTTCACGTTATAAATTGAATAGAAAGCTACCCGGCTGTGCACTTATTTTTCGTTCAACTATTCTTTACTTTGTTTAAAATGAATATAAAATAAATTAAAATTAGGCAACCCACATTACAATGAATTGTTATTCTGCTATAAATATTTCCCGCAGTTACAAATGTGTAAATAGTTGGTCATAAATGAATTTTTATTCGCTTAGATATTGAATTATTATTTCAAATATTTATTATATATTCCCTATGTGTAAAAGTACTCGGACATCCTTGGCTTATTAAATTATGTGCTATGCAACCAACATTACATTTCCAATTCACTAGCGAGGACCCTTAAAGACATTATTTTTTAGCCGACCAAACAAATAAAAATCAAGCGGTGTAAGATCAGGGGATTCCGGAGGCCATAGGCTTTGACTAATGAGCCTATTATTATAAAATTCCTGAAGAAATGTTTCCATTACTGGTTGTGTTATTTCTGTTGGTCTTCCAGAAGTCTTCCCCTTACAAATGCAATTTTTTTCTTGAAATCGCTAAATAATATTGTTTTTATGATTCACAAAATTTTGACCAGGGGTAGTGCACTTCATTTACTACACCTTATCGGTGTTTTGGTTAAGGGAGGGTTTCTTAGAGGGCAGCACTTTATACAGGATTGAAAACATAACTCTCAATATAGCGTTGGTGAATTTTGTTGGAGTTGTTGTTGTCATGTGATTTTTCTCCGGCATTTACAATATTGTGAGTAACTGTCATTGTTAAATACGTTAGTTCTTCTCCACAAGTGCATTTCGAAACATCAAACCGATGATACTACTTTAGAAAATATGGATGTACAGGCGTTACCGTCCACCTCACAAGCAAGTCCAAGTGAAAGACCAGAAATTCATGTGTCATGTATTTGTACGTGTCATTTATAGTATTAAAAAATGTAACAGTATCTTAATCATATTATATAGCTATAAGGTATAATGTATTTTCTTGTATATGATTTACTAAACATATAATACTTATAGATAAAAATAGATTTGTTTTAATCAGTAGCACTTAGATACAGAAAAGATGTTACGATACTTCACTATCACTAAATTGTTTTTCATGTAAAATTAGCATCAAATATTTTGGCGTTTAATATTGCAGACACATGTTAGTGTTGCAGCAAATATAACGCCAAAAAATATTGATGCTAATTTTCACATGAATATCATACTTTAATAATTTCCAATCAAGAAATTTCAAAGTTCCCGCTCATTAGAGAGTTATCATTATCTACAGATTCCTACGATGAATTCTACCAAAAGTACCCGGGAGGGAATTACAGATGGTACTGATGTTAGGTTCACTTTAAAGTCCCTAGATATATAAAGTACCGCAATTACCTCCATTTTGGCGCCAAAGAAGCGGCAAATTTAAAAATCTGTCAGTTTTGTTTTAACTTTCCAAAATACAATAGTATGATAATAGTTGTCGAACAATATGTCAAAAATGTATTTAAATTGTAAAATAGCTTATTGATTTCTTGACAAAATACGAAAGTTTTCTAATTAAAATTTAGTAAAATATAATTATGATTGTGATCGTGTCGTTAGTTAATGAGGACCAATAGAAAAGCAGCAAGCTAGTGTATATGTGTGTGCATGATTTTTATTATTTATTACTCAACATAAAATCCAAGTATAGAATATATGTACAATAGAAAAGACAAAAAATATATATTAAAAAGGTAATACATATAAATATTATATATTAATAAGTTTAAGTATTTGTTATTCATTATTAAAGTAAAGATTTACAAAACGGTTTCTTGTCATCCGTCATTCATTCAACAAATTATGATCTGCAATAATATATCTTACTGGCACATCTTCATGGACTATTTCTTCATTTAATGGAATATCTGCAGTTAAACACATGTTATGTAATACAAAACATGCATTTACAATAGTGCCCATAAATTCGGGGTTATACCTGGAGCTCCTCTCCTTTAATGAGCATCGAAATCGGGTTTTCAACAGACCAATTGCTCTGCGTGTCCAGATACTACCAACTCAATCACTAAAGTCCGCAAAAGTCACCAAACCACCGCCATTTTGGCGCCGGTATAATGGGACAAACCACAGCCGTCTTTACTTACAAGCCATGAAGTTAAATTTGGCAACACCGCCTAGTTGCCCTCAAGTGGGTCTACTCGTGGACTTTAGCAGGTGCTGAAAGTGAGATAGATTAACCACGTATCTAATGTAAAATAGGTTTTTTGGTAGGTAATTCTTTCTTTAAATTTAGGTAGGTAGGTATAATGTGACGAAGAAAGGATGTATAAAAGGGAAACGTATAAAAAACATTATTAATATTTCAACATTTTTAATAATATTGGCTAATTGTTCAAAGTGATAATTTTCTCGTTTGACCACTTTTTTTGGTGACATACACTATTTTTATTTCTGCTATAATTATTTAACACTATATTGCTCATTGGTGTTCCACATTCACATACAACATTAAAATCAATATAAAAGTTATCAGACTTTATACACTTTTAATTGCTAATGAGGTTAATATCTTTTGATGATTATTTTTGCTCAAGAATTGTTTTTCAATATTTATATTTTTTGTTATAAAAGCAAATATTGCACATAAGTGAAATTACAAATAACCTACTTCATCAGTCCTCCTCTCTGCAGATAACCACAATAAGCATCACCAAACAAAGCACCATTACTTTTCACTGCCAAATTTGTACTATTCACACACTTAATTTTAATTGAATAAAC
The DNA here is from genome assembly GCA_963170755.1 of Amphimallon solstitiale. Lineage (NCBI taxonomy): Eukaryota > Metazoa > Arthropoda > Insecta > Coleoptera > Scarabaeidae > Amphimallon > Amphimallon solstitiale. The sequence continues at coordinate 24,052,236 of OY720682.1, forward strand.
AGCGTAACCACTATGTATGCTTGTAATATTCAGCGTTTATACATAAATCACTGCATAAACTACCTAGATATATCTTGCTAACAAATTTTGTAATAGAGACCAACGAGTCAACTTACGGGTTTCAGGTAACACCCACATAAGATTATTTGATGCTAATTCGGTATTATTAACGTAAACTGTAGCTATACACTATTTATTAATAACGATACTTGAAACCATTTGTACACTTTCACCTTTCTTGTCTTTATATGACTCAAACCGTTGAATTTCACCTTCATCAAAATGTTTACAGCAAACCACTGAATTCTCTGTGGTGACGAAATTTTCTCTATTAATTGCTCGTAACCACTTTTTACGTAAGTAATTTTCCTTTGAAAATGAAAAGGTTGTTTGTAGATCTTCCTGTTCAAGTGTATGTTGTAGTTCGATTTACACAATGAGAAACAGCACAATCATGGCATCTAAAACATCACACAGTTGTAAAAAAATGAACAAAACTAGTAAATGTATATTGTTCTTACCTTCTCCAAATGTATTTGTTAATCAAACTTATAAACAGCAAACAAATGATTGCAAAGAACGTGTTGACACTTTGAGGTTATCTTTAATACCGTTATCGGCCACATTTACGAAAATATGAATTGTTTACCCATAGGTACTTCCCGAGATTGATTTTAACTTTGTAAATACTTCTTTTCAAATGTTTTTGATTCAAACTCACGTAAACTTTAGCTAATAAACGTGACATGCATATCATGTACATATCATATGCACATGGTCTTACATATAGAATGAGACCCACACGGGCAGTTGCCAAATCTCCAACTTCATGGCTTGTAAGTAGAGACGGCTGTGGACAAACCAATTGCGGTACTTTATTATCTAGGGACTTTAGTTCACTTTCTAGAGTTGGCCATCTGTACCCTCTCTTTTATCTACGATTATGATGACTAAAATCTATATCGGGAAACTGCTGTCTTAATTGATGAATACAAGACTCCAAGTTGTATGCCCAAGATCCATCTCGATTTTGAGTTCCACTGCGATAGTGGGCCATTAAAATGAAGGCATCTTCCTCAGAAGTGAACATCATTTTAAAACTAAAAAGTAAACGTATAATGTTGTTGAAACATGATGTATACCTTACCTCATTATATTACCTTGGCGAATTACAATAAAATTATAGCTCTACAGGTTCTCAAATTACGCAATATAACAAGAAGAAACGGGAATAACGAATAAAAAATCAAAATATAAAGTTTAACAGAAAATGAACACAATGAACATAAGCCACATGACAAAAATAGGGCAATTTATTTTTTTACCAACTTAAATTTTAAATTTTGGGCGGTTAATTTGAATTTCATCTTAAGCATTTTCGAACGCACTGATATTCCTCTCTATAGTATACTGTAGATATACTGAGAGAGATTGCGTTTCTGCTTCCTTAAAACGATTTAATGACATCTATTACAAATCTTACGTCTGTTGCACCTTTATTTCTTTGTATTGTATATTGTTGTGTGTACAATAGTACAATTAGTATTATATTAGTATAATTAGTATTATATGTACAGTTTTGTGCAATAACTGGCGTACACTTGTTATACGATTATGTAAATATGACTTTTGTTTGAATATCTGTCATGTAGACAAATTTAATTGATGCTATTATTCAATTTGTCATACTTAACTTAAGCCATTTTCACAATAGCAAAATTAGCAATAAGACGTGTACGCCATTTTATTGCATAGAATTGTACATGTGTCGATTCATGTATCTTGTCTTTTGCATGGATAATTCTCTTGGACAATAAAATGTATATTATTATTACACTAGCAGACAATTTTGACTTTCCTTTAATAACTATTGTAAAATTGGGTGTAGTCTTTAACTGAAGGCATAACCAAAACCCAAATCTTTCCACCACGTCTGGTTTTAAAAGTTTCAGCAGGAAAAAAATCGAAATATGAATGCAAAAAATAAACGTTGAGCGACATTCGGTACCCTAAATTTTTATAGTTTTCTAGCAAATTAGCCACGATATCTTGGTAGTTTTCACTCTTTTGATTTCCCAGAAAATATTTGCAAACATTTTTAAAATGAAAGTGCCATGCTGCCAGTCTAAATCATTCATAGTACGTTGAAATTTTTCACATTTGAACAGGTTCCTAACTTGTGAACCAACAAATTATTCCTTCGCGAACTTTTGCATCAGACAACTTTAGAAACTTATCCCTTTAAGTACTTAAAAGAGTTGCGTTCTTTTTCTTGTGCTTTGACAAACTTTTTAATCAATCCTAATTTAATGTGTAGATGGGGTAGAAATCACCAAATTAGAAACCACTAAAGGCTCATTTTTTATATTGAATCCTCCAGGAAAAATGCTGGTTTCTGGCTGCCATTCTTTTATTCGGTAATGATGCTGAACTGTTCGGCTATCCCACAGACACAAAAAACAACAATATTTGGTAAACCCTCCTTGCAGTCCAAGTAATAGAAAATAACCTTAAGTCACCGCAGATTTGCCAAAGATGATTTGAATATTGAATGAGATTTTAATATAACTGACATACTGTCATACGTTTCTTTTGTGTTTATAATAATAATAATTTATTTGTCCTCTCGACTACATTGTAGTATGGGATATGTCAACAAACAAAACAATTATACATACAATATACATAAAAGAAGAATGAGTGTGCTTAAAACCACACGGCGGAAGTGTAAACTTCATCAAGGCGAGGTTAATAATACCGTAGATAATACGAAATACACGCATATAATATTCAGTAACGTATTAAATAAAACATATTCGCACATTTATTACATTTACGCGAGCGTCCGTTTCGTTTGGTCGGTTCGGACGTATGTGTATGTATAAATAGACGATATAAATACTTGTTTACGGTCCCTCGCTTGGTCTGATGGTAACGTATCGGCTTCATAACCGTGCGGTCTCGGGATCGAATCTGTTCGGGGACATGAATTTATTTATTCATTTAAATTTCAATTTAAGTGAAATTAAATACCTCTATATGATATATTTATTTATCTTGTTCCCTTACCGACTTTACCCGAAGAGCGTTACATATCCGAGCGTTGCAGGTCAGTCTTGTTCACTGCCTACAATCAGCGCAACGCGCCTAAAGAAGTTTACACTTCAATAAAAAAAAATATTATTGATTAATGTCATTGGTATCATACCTAACCTAAGATAGATTACCTAATTAATTTTAGCATTTCATGTACGTAACTATTACTCACCTTTCCGTAAAATTAAGTTATTATATTCTTACACATGGCAAACATGAGGTATTTATTCTTATATTTATAAATTTATAGTACATTTATTGCGTTTTTTGGTTTAAATACAAATAATTCCGGACTGCCAATATGAATGTCGATGTGGTTCAAATAGATGGCGCTTGAATCTTGCTTAAGGTGTCGCTTAAAATGTCGTCAAATAGATGGCGCCACAATTTTTTTGGAAGAATTATTAATTATTACTCCTATTTCCCCAACTTTTAGTGAAGAATAGTGGAGGGTAGTAGTATTTTATGGACTAAATTTTATTACTACCAAGTTAGATTTTTTTTAAATGTCCCAAAGTGCCAGTGTTTTTTCAATTTTTACAGTCGCCTCAACCGGGAAAACGTATTTCCCAGTCGAGCTACACATGCGCCAAATGTCACTTTACAGGCGGTGAGTACAAAAAAACTTTAACGTACTCGAGATTGTCTTGTCTCGGCCGCAAGCATTATTAAGGAGATTTTAGGACGCATGTATATATATATATATAAAAATAGACGATATAAATACTTGCTCACTGTCCCGCTCTTGGTCTAATGGTAACGTATCGGCTTCATAACCGTGCGGTCTCGGGATCGAACCTGTTCTGGGACATAAATTTATTTATTCATTTAAATTTCAATTTAATTGAAATTGTTCCCTTAGTCGACTCGAGCCGACATTACCCGAACGAGCGTTACATATCCGAGCGTGACGGGTCAGTCTTGTTCACTGCCTACAATCAGCGCAACGCGCCTAAAGAAGTTCACACTTCAAAAAATAAGACAATGTGAATATAAACTAATATAAAAACACCAACTCCAATTTACATCTCATTCAAGAACTCTGAGAACGAGTAGTAACACCATTCCGTAACAAAGATTCTTTTATTGTGCGTTTAAAGATCCTTCTGCACCCGATATTTTTAATGTTATTTGGTAACTTGTTGTATGCTTTTATACCTAGTAAGTGCGGATTCTTTTCATAGAATGCATGTTTATGCCTTGGTATTTCCAACAGTAATGAATTCCGCGTGTTGTGACAACTGTTTAAATGGGGCAAATCATTAAGATTGTCCCTCGCGTATAACAAAAGTTCCATGATGTAAACACTTAGTAGCGGCAACACCCTCATCGAGGCAAAATATAGCACGTTTTTGCATTTTAAATACTCTATCCATGTCAGACGATGAGCCCCATACCAAAATCGCATAGGATATCACCGAATGGACCCGGCCAAAGTAATATGTCCAATAGGGTTATGACTTTTTGATTTTTCGTGAAATAATAAATTTCCTGTACCAGGAATCGATGAACTTTTGCTTACAAATAATGAAAAAAGGCTTAATTCTGTTTAGTTTTCAAAAAAGCTCACCCCCAACAAGAAATTTCTGAAATCGTATATAAGTAGTATTTTCTGATAGTAGTTTTGTGAGTATTGTAGTAGTAAATGAGTTTTCATTTTAATGTTAACTTTATTTTTTGCCTTGCCGAAACTAGATGGCAGCACTAATCGATATGTAAAGTTTCCCTTGTAACGTTGAGTTCATTAATAAACGGGCCATTCCTGTCTTTGTCACGATGAAAGTAGGTCGTATCTTTCCGTTATCTTGGTAATAGATGTTAAAGTAAATTTCTATAAAAAAGTGCTATATAAAGTATATAATTGTTTGATAAATTATTGACAGCTATAATTGTTTTTCTTACAGATAACTGAGCTCCTTTTTTAATCAAAATGTCTCATAAGAAAAGTGCTTTCACCACTGCAAAGAACAAAAAGATCTGGACGAAGAATCTTATACGATTTCAAGAATCACATAGGAAAAGAAGGTGCATTCCACTAGAAGAACAATCACTGGAAAACAACATCAGGATACCACTGAAAATCCAAATTGTTGGTCGTTATTTGTTCCTTGGAGCATCCATCAAAGGAAGGAAAGAACGTGTAAAAGAGATTGTGAAAGAAATAACATGTTTATGGCAAAAGAAATTAAATTTCCCCTATTTATCAATTCAAGCCGTACAAGCAAAACTAGATCAAGTGCTCAAGACCTACGATGAATGTGTAAAACGAGGAAAATATGATCCATTAAATGAAGTTTTTGATATCACAAAAGAAAGTGGTGAATGGTTGTGCAGTGAGGATAAGAGGTTATATCATCTGCAGATCGAAAGCAAAGGACAAGTTGGGTATACAACTGGGAAAGCTGCTAGTTCCAAATCTATCCACCCATCCAAAAGAAGAAAAAGTTCTTTGGCGCCACCTTCAACAACAGCCGCAGCAACAACAAAAACGTCATCTTCCGAAATAGAGAATGAGATTGACACTGTAGAATATCAAGAGCCCGAAAATTCAGAACAGTCCGCAAGTACAAGTAAGAAGTATAACAAAACGAAAATTGCAACCAAATTAGTAACATCTACAAAGTTATCTACCAGCAAAGCAGCAGCCGTTTGTAGACTGTTATGTCAAGATGGGATCTTAAACTTAAAATAGAAATGAAGGAAACACTACTTTTAGAAAGCTGGGCATTGCATTTTGATGGTAAACGTATAGATGGCCATGAATATCAAGTGCTAGTGTTAAAGAATGAAAGAAGAGAAGTTAAGTTAGAAGCATTAGATCTACCAAACGGTAAAGCGAATACTGTTGTTAAAGGAATAACAACTGTTCTCGATAATTACAATTTATGGAAGAGTATCAAGATGTTAGTTGCGGACACTACGAATGTTAATACTGGAAGAAAGATTGGGATTATCATTCAGTTACAAAAGATGTTTGCTGAAAAGGAACTCAAAGAACCACAATTCATTGGTTGTCAACATCATATTCTTGACCGAGTGCTACGATTAGTAATGGATGACATTCTCGGAGAGAACACTACATCACCCAATATCGAATATTCATTTATACCGGAACTTATAAATAACTATGAACAGCTGAAGATAAATTTCAAGAATGATAAAGAAGAGATTATTGAAACAGCAGGATGGCGTGATGATATGAAATTTCTATTTCATTTAACTCGAGTTTTCCGCTTTTATGAAGACTCTGGAAGATTTCCTAAAGTGAAGTTTCAGAAAATACCTAATTTAAGTAATGCAAGATGGAATTCCAGAGCAATATTGGCTCTTTTGGCATTTATTCTAGTGCCAGAGCACAGAGACTCACTCCTCCAAATTTGTAGATTCATTTCTTACAAATGGGCAGACCTTTGGTTTACTGAGCAAATGTACAATGCAAATGATTATCAGAACCTATGTAGCTGCTTACAGGTTCATGAAAAAGCATTAAACTGCGTTAAAAAGTTTTGGAATAGAGAACCATCGAGATTGGAAATTCCTAGATCAAATCAGTGTGCAGAACGTGTAATCAAGTGTTTTCAAGATCTAAATGATGTCTGTAAAAAGAAGGAGAAACTTCAACTTAGATTTATTTTGTCTAACAAAACATAATAACTGCATATTATGCTAAATTCTATGAAAACATTTTCATTACATTAACTTGTGGAATTAATGTATAATGTTTGCAATTTTGCATATATTTCTAATTTTGTGTGTTTTGTATGTTGTGTATTTTGTATGTATTTCTGATTTTGTATTTTATGCTATAGCAATAAACTGTTAAAAGCTTCTCAAATTACATGAGTACTATCCAATTACATCATTAAAATTAAAAAATAGCGCTTAAAAATAGTTTGATTTTTTTACCCTACATGTATAATGGTAAAATCGAATTTTAGGTTTGGGGGTGATCTTTTTTAATACCTAAATCAACTTAATGCCTTTTTCATTACTTTTGGACAAAAGTTCACCAATTTATGACACAGGAACATAGGGTTACAAAAAAGTCATAACCCTAATGTCCAACCTGCGTCTCAACTTACGCCCGGCCTAACGTAGCTCTAAAGCTTAGTTTAGACGGGCAAGTAAAACTATCACAAGTTAATGTCTGAGAGTACTTCTAAAATAAATTGCATGTGTAAACAGTGTCTGAGAGTGCTCTCAGAGCAAGTCGTAAAAGTGGTAGCAAGTACTTGCGGCAAGAATCGCTTGCGCGTCTAAACAGGTTGGGAGAGCGCTCTAGGAAGTTGAAATTTATTTCGAATTTGCTGAAAGTTGAGTGAGCAAGTGAATAGCAATAGGCCGGAAAAATGGACGAAAAATACCTCTGGTCAAGAGATAAAACTACTGCGCTAATAAATATGATTGAAGGTTTTCCCGAATTATGGCAGATTAAATCACAAGCATATAGGGATCGGATCAAAAAACAACAAACCTTTAAATATATCGCCGAAAAGTTTAGTACTACCGAGAAAGAAATACAGCGGAAATTACATAATCTTCGAACCCAAGCCAACCAGGAGTGGAATAAAATGAATAAAAAAAAGTAGTGGTCAGGGTACCGATGAAATTTATAAGTGGAGTTGGGAGTATTTTGATTCGCTAAAATTCCTTCTGGACCAATACATAACATCAGGGACAGAGGATAATTTAGTGGTAAGTACCAACTTCCTGTTTTTAGCGAAATGTTTAATTTTTACATGTAAACAATATTGGATGTACAATTGAATAGTGTAAATCTAGAAGGCTATGACTTTTGACGTTTCACGAAATCAAGCTTGGGTAAACTAATGAATCTAGATTGATTATACACTTGAACACTCTACACTATAAATATGTTAAATAACAACAATTCTAAATATGCTTATACTGACAAGAAACTTCACCTTCTGCCGAAACAAAATAATCACGGAATTCTTCCCGGATTTCTTTAGCCGATACTGAGTAATTGTGAGCATTATCGTTCATTAAAGGCAACAGATTTTCTTTTGGTAATCCTTCATTACGCCAGTTGCCATTTATTTCATTTTCGCTATCAAATATGCCGCTAGGAGCATATATGTTAATAGATCCTTTACGAGACATAAGGAAATTATGAAGAATACATATTGTTGTTACAATAGTTCTTACTTTTTCCGGTGCAAGCGGATTCGGTTTTCTTAAAATTCGAAATCTAGTTGCAATGATCCCAGACATTTTCAATTATTCGTCTTGCTCTTGAAAGTCGATAATTATAAATACGATTGACACCGGGTTGGTTGCTAAAAGGATAAGGTTTCATAAAATATGGTTTAAGCGCAAACGCGTCATCGGCGACGACTACATATGGCACTTCCTTAGTACGCCCAGGTAACGACTCTGGAGGGGGCAAATTTAATGTATTTTCTTGCAAGGCTGTTGATAATTCACAGTCATTAAAAACTCCTCCATCCGATATTCTTCCATTAGCGCCAATATTGGCATACGTAATTCTATAATTTGCGTCAGCAAGTGCTTCCACTGCCAGCAGGTGCTTGTATAACAACGTGTTTCCCGTCTAATGACCCTATACAGTGAGGAAAGTTCCATCTTCCGTTTAACTGCTTTGCATGCGCCTTCCATTCTCTTTCTGTAGTAGGCACCTACAAATGTAAATATGTTGTTACCTTTTGTAGGATGTAGAAGAAAGTAGTACAAGGACATCTTGCTCAGAAGCAATGTAACAACGCCTAAGAGCGTCGATAAGAAATGTTTTAAAAAGAAACGTAGTTGCATTGAAAATGATGCTATAGACAAAGCAATAACTGAATTATATAAACAGTCCGACGAGTATGATATATTTGGAGAATATGTTGCTTGTGAAATAAAATCTTTGCAATCTGACCACAACAGAAGGAAATTGAAACGTATCATTCAGAAAGCTGTATTAGATATGTCAGAAATAGATGGTAATGAAAGAAGTTCAGCTCACTTAACACACTCGCATTTATCAACCACTTCGCAACATTCAGAAGCAGGTAGTAAGTCTCTATACTCATACTCACTAGCATCATCATCATCTACAATTCAATCGGTAGAGCCATATTCGCAAACATCAGATGTACTTGCCATTAAAAAACACCATACACTCATACAAGCTCTGCTATTTCTCAACATTTCCATGATTTACGTAAGTAAACAAAATTTTCAGTATGTACGTACTTTAAAAAAATCTTTTTTTAGAACATAGTTCAGAGCCTCACAGCATTCAGGAATTATCTTTGAGACGGTACATACAGGAATACGAAACAGATACATGAGTGAATGATACGAATCACCTGAAAAGAATTTATAATTTATTTTTCTTAAATTTACTATTTTCTGTTTGTTATTACAAGCAACCCTAGCCGACGCTAAATCGTCAATACTTATAAAACTTTGCATACGTGTACAAATATGAAAAGTAATCGACAACTACTCCTTTTTTACCGTTGAATAGCGTTGCTTGTTTCTTTAGTTTTGAAATAAATGTTAATATGTCCTCATCTGTTATTTTAATTTTAAAATTTACCTGTTGCTAAAAACCTTAATGTCAGAGCCAATCGTTCTCTTGGTTTGATAGATTCACGCATATTTGTATCCACTTTTGCTATTCTATCCGAAACTAATTGAAGTAAAAAGTCAAAGTCGCTTTCTGACATACACAGAAAATTTTTGAATTTATTTGTATCTTCACTTCTTAATTCGTTTAATAACATTGCGTAAGCACCAAGGGCAGGCCTTCTGCTTATCCATTCTTTGACCCATATTCTTTTCCTAGCCTTCTCTCTTCGATGTTTTCGTGACATAGCAATAAGAACACCAGCGGCTGCAACTCTCTTTCTACGGCGAGACATTTTCCTAGACTAAATTATACTATCCCGTGTAAACGCACATGCAATAACTTGCGCAAGTTCTATCTGTAGAGCACTTGCGATAGCAAATTGCTAAAATAATTTGCTTAGGTGTAAACGGCAGCGCAAGTTACTATCGCAAGTTACTCTCCCGTGTAAACTAAGCTTTAATGTTAGTAAAAGAGGCTACTCCCTTATTCTCCCACTTATAGTCGACCAGCTTGTCTAGTATATTCATCCGCAGGTAGACCGCGTGCACACTCTATAGGAAGGAGACTATTGAAAATGCATTTTTAATTCATCGGAGTTAAGCAATTGAAAGTACATTACAGAACAATTCTAAAGTACCTATAAAAAAATTAAGTTTCTTAATATGTAGAGGAGTTTGTCGGAAACGAAGACACACTGCCCTTTCAAAAATTTGATCTACAGAAAATAGATCTATGCCATTTATAAGCTTACTACAGAGATTTCTTCTTCTTCTTCTTCTTCTTCTTCTTCTTCTTATGGTGATGTACATGGTGTCCAAAAAAGGTATGGGGTATTTGTAAATTTAATAAAAAAAACACTACAAGTCAGTAAAATATTTTTTTATTTTTAATCTTTAGACAAAGTTTTGGAAAATTAAGTGGCAAAGATTACGTTGTCCAAATGTTGACCATCGCGCTGCTGGCACTCCTCTAACCGAACACGGAAATTAGCCGCCACACGTCTACACATCTCTCTGGAAACGGCGGCCATTTCAGTGCGGATGCAACTCTCTTTCTACGGCGAGACATTTTCCTAGACTAAATTATACTATCCCGTGTAAACGCACATGCAATAACTTGCGCAAGTTCTATCTGTAGAGCACTTGCGATAGCAAATTGCTGAAATAATTTGCTTAGGTGTAAACGGCAGCGCAAGTTACTATCGCAAGTTACTCTCCCGTGTAAACTAAGCTTTAATGTTAGTAAAAGAGGCTACTCCCTTATTCTCCCTCTTATAGTCGACCAGCTTGTCTAGTATATTCATCCGCAGGTAGACCGCGTGCACACTCTATAGGAAGGAGACTATTGAAAATGCATGTTTAATTCATCGGAGTTGAGCAATTGAAAGTACATTACAGCACAATTCTAAAGTACCTATAAAAAAATTAAGTTTCTTAATATGTAGAGGAGTTTGTCGGAAACGAAGACACACTCCCCTTTCAAAAATTTGATCTACAGAAAATAGATCTATGCCATTTATAAGCTTACTACAGGGATTTCTTCTTCTTCTTCTTCTTCTTCTTCTTCTTCTTCTTCTTCTTCTTCTTCTTCTTATGGTGATGTACATGGTGTCCAGAAAGGGTATGGGGTATTTGTAAATTTAATAAAAAAAACACTACAAGTCAGTAAAATATTTTTTTATTTTTAATTTTTAGACAAAGTTTTGGAAAATTAAGTGGCAAAGATTACGTTGACCAAATGTTGACCCTCGCGCTGCTGGCACTCCTCTAACCGAACACGGAAATTAGCCGCCACGCGTCTACACATCTCTCTGGAAACGGCGGCCATTTCAGTGCGGATATTGTGCTTTAATTGCAGAAGAGTTCGTGGTTTTTTTGCATACACTTTCTCTTTAAGGTATCCCAATAAGAAATAATCAAGGGGTGTAAAATCGTGGCTTCTCGGGGGCCAGTTGATGGTGCCTCGACGAGAGATCACTTTTTCCGGGAAAAGTTGATTCACAACCTCAAGTGATTGGTTTGAGGTATGCCATGTGGCGCCATCTTGTTGAAACCATGTTTCCCCATTTACGCCTTCAAACTCCTGCAGTTGTGGAACCAAAAAGTTTCTTAACATGTCGCAATACCGTTCACTGTTTACCGTAAGTGCTCGCCCTCGCTGGTCTTCAAAAAAATATGGCCCAATAATGCCTTCACCAGACATGGCATCCCACACAATCACTTTTGGACTATGTAATGGTCGTTCGCCAATATGTTACCAATCGTTTTATTAAGAACTTTAATAAATAAATTCAATAACATATAATTATGTTCAGTTCAATATATCACAAACTGACAAATATCTCATTTGACAACTGTCTACTGTCAATCATTGATTGAAGTCGCTGACAGAAGGCATTTTCCAAGACACCCTTTGACAAAAATTGTATCTGGAGATCGTGTCGAACAGCGTCGTTCTATGTTTGTGAGGGGAAGGGTTGGACAGAGCGGTTCATGTTTCTGTCTTGGATTTTCGTTGGCCCAGTTGTGTTTGTTCACGTGACCATTTAAGTGAAAGTTCGCTTCGTCACTAAACAGAATATTTTCGAACGTTGGGAAACGTTGAAGCATTTCCTTTGCAAAATTCAACCGGACAGGATAGTCGGTGACATTCAGGTTTTGAACAAACTGAATTTTGTAGGCTGTAAGTTGTAAATCTTGCTTCAGAATCTTGTGCAACGACGATTTCTTAATGTTCATTACTTGACTGCGTTTGCGAACTGATTGAGACGGATTTTCATGCACTGAAACACTCACTTCTTCAATCGTGTGTTGGCTTCGAACAGAGCGCGGGCGACCTTGATTGAGAATTTTTACAGTCGAACCGTTATTCTCAAACATTCGAATCCATTTTCTGATGGTATCATCCTTCGGTGCATTTCGTACGTTAAATTCTGCACGATATAAACGTTACGCTGTAACAATGGAATCACCATTGCGATAATAGGCGCGTACGCAAAAAGCACGATGATCTCCCGGGTACACTTCCATGGCTACTGTATCTCCAAAGAGCAGTGCAATGACCTATCCTTACCCTACCCCTCCAAACTGCGCCGTTACATGGGCAGCGCAGATACAAATACCCCCCACCCTTTCTGGACACCCATTACAAGTCAAGCCTTGGGCCTTTAACTTTTAATCTAATATATGTTGTCTGGATGTGACTCGGGAAAGATGAGCTCTTTCAGAGGATTATGGTGGATGAGTGCCTAAGTTAATGAGAGCCTAGGTCTTTTATGCAGCAGATATATTTCAGGGTCGTATGTCATTTCAGGAGTAAGCTTTATGTTTGCGTTGTTGTCGATGGAGTTGTAAAATTTTCCGGTGTCTGTTTCGACGTGTGTTTGTGTGTTTCTTACAAACCATGAGGCTTTCAGTACCATCCTCAGGGAGACGTTTTGGAATCATTGTATGGCTTTGATGTGTGTCGGGACGGCGTGCTTCCATACCTGTGATCCGTATATCAGCGAGGGTCTAAGGATTTGTTTGTATACTCTCAGTTTCAGCTTCGGGTGGAGGGTGCTTGCGAAGCCCAGGAGTGGCCAGAGGCTGCCCCTGCCCATTCTCGTCTCCTTTAATGTGGTTCTTAGGTGGTATGAATATGTGAGCCGCCTACCAGGTTGATCCCTAGGTACTTCACTTTTGGTAGCCAAGAAATTTCTGAGTGATTTATGTAAACATTTCCACGAAGTGGTTTTATCTTTCTTCTGAACATAATGGCTTGGTTTTTCGCTTCGTTTATTTTAATACGCCAAGTGTGGCACCAGGGTGTAAGTTTGTCGATGGCTTTTGGAGTGTGGAGATTGCTGTGGTAGGATTAATTGAGGATACAGAGATTTCAAATATCGTAAGAATTAATATATTCGCTATAGCAAACTGATTGCACAGAAATTATGCCCCGACATCTTCCATGGAGTGCCTAGATTAAATCATATTATATATACTAGCGTTACCTATGCATTACGGTGAGTAGATGGGGTTTATAATCATTATAAAGAAGGGAACAATAATAAAAATGGTCACATTCAGAAAACGGATCGGGAACCGTTCCCACTGTTCACTCGACAACGTTGAGTGTTACTCCAACATCCATTAATTCTTCTTCCGAAGACTTTGAATTAGTACTGTTAGATGACATGAAAAGCAAGTCTTCAAGTGCATTACTAAAATAATAGTCCGTAATTTGCCTACAAGCATGGTATAGATATTTGAAATTTATCATGCATATTGGCCAGATTCCACCTATATTGTTGATGAAAGTTATCAAGTTTGAAGTGTTGGTTTAGTCCATATTCGTGGTAAATTTCATTTGTTGATTATGGGAGCCTCAAGAGAACTTAGGGAGTCCCCGAAGTATATAACATATTTCTTACAATGTGTAGCCAAAATATTCCCTCAACTTATTCAATTCCCGTGGAATCCGAGAAAACATTTTAAAATGAGTATCACTTAGAGCGTTTTTTATTCTTTGTACAACTTCCACTGCACATGTTATTAAACGCTTATATTTGGTGGTGTCCATTAATGAATTACGTGGCTCATAATCTAACGGGGGGATATGGAACGCAATAAGATGGGTTTATACGTTGCAGATATATATTTAAGTAGCTAGAAATTACAAATAAGGTCTGAACGTATCAGGCCCAAACTACGACGGACAAAAGAAATAGTGTCTAACATCACGCAGTTACTGAATAGCAGTATTCATATGGTGAACAGCTAAAAAAGGCGATTTTACTCTTAAATTCCTTTCTTCATCGGCGTAGGTAGAAGTGTCAGGAGTTTTTAAAATTTATTCTATTTACCTTTTTGATTTTTGTAACTACCTTCAACTTTTCTATGTTAAATAGATTGCTATACTTCCTAGCTATTATAATGATAGCCACCCAAATTATCTTTGCAATGGTGTATGGATATGTACATTTACGACTGTTAGTTTTGGTTTTATTGATAATTAGGTTAAAATCTGTTGTTACGTGTTGCATTTACCTTGTTGTCAGTTATATCGTTTTTTTGAAATTATTTAAAACTATTATGGTATTTATACCTTAATAGTTTATTGTTCCCTTAAGAAATTTTTGCTTTAAAATGAATTTTTTGAAGAAAGTGCTCATAGACATAGTATTTGCTGTTGGAGCTAGCAATAGAAATCATATGCCATGGAATATCCCGACCGAAGAGCACCGAACAGTAAAACGTTTGAAAATTTGTTGATTAGGTTTCTTAAAACGGGTTCAGTGAATTACGTCAAACATGAAAGAAGTAAGAGTATGGTTACAGAAGATAATGATGTGAGAGTCGTCCAGTCTATTGTGGAAAATCCGCAAGTATCTACAAAGATAATTTCGAAACAACGCGGGATAAAAGTCACTGCTGTGAGGAGGATTTTAAAGAAACATAAATTTTAGCCTTACAAAATTCAAAATCATCAAGGCTTATAACGGATTTTGAAAGGAGACTAGTTTACTGTGAATGAATACTTTTACAATTACGACAAGATATAAATTTTCTAGACCATCTGCTTTACACAAATAAAGCAATATTTGCTAATTGTGGAATAACAAACAGAAAAAAAATCCATTATTATGATACTACAAACCCTCATTTTATGCAACCCATTTCATATCAACAAAAATGGAGTGTTAACACCTGGGGAAGCATTATAGGAAACACTATTATTGGTCCAGCTTTTTTTTAACAATACTTTAAATTAAGCAAATTTTCTACAAAATAATTTACCATTGCTATTAGGAGACCTATCACATAGCGTCATAAGGAGATAGTGGTGCCAACATGATGGTGCACCAGTACATTATGATGCTGCTGCAAAGCACATTTAGATAGGGTATTCACCTATATAGGTGAATTGGGAGAGGAAGCTTGAAAAGCTTACTGAAGCGATCAATAGATCTCACACCTTGCGATTTCTTTCACGCAACACCTCCTACAACGGCAGCGAACATGCAGCAACAAATAAGAAACGCTTTTCTTCAATTAAATGAGAACAACATGGCTCAGAATGTAAATCTGTTGATCCAGAGGCGGTTGAGAGCATATGTCGAGCAGAACGGATATTTGAAAACAGATTAAGATTGTTTTATTATGGAAAATTTTCAAAATGTAATTCTGAAACTAATGATAAAGCATATAAAAAAACAGGTGTTTGTTAAAGTTACTTTATTTATTTTCATGGCCAACCAACTATTAGGTGCCCCGCATTTTGCATATTATAAAAATACTA
Organism: Amphimallon solstitiale; assembly: GCA_963170755.1. Classification (NCBI taxonomy): domain Eukaryota; kingdom Metazoa; phylum Arthropoda; class Insecta; order Coleoptera; family Scarabaeidae; genus Amphimallon; species Amphimallon solstitiale. Next base: position 24,068,212 of record OY720682.1, read on the forward strand.
GAAATAAGTGGTACTATGTTATTGGTACCATTTTAAAGGTAATTTTACAAGGAATATGCTGGCTTATAAATATATTATAGGTTATATTTTAAAAAAAACGAGAAAATAGCCAATAAAAATCGATAACTTAGACACGACATATTTAACACCCTGTATATTTATTCCCATTGTTCAACCTCAAAACAAATAACGTGTTAGGCCATAAATTAGTAACGCACGAGTTAAGTAAGGCATTCTACACATTCTCAGACTAAGGCATAAAATGTTAGATGCTGCAACTGTCAAGATTTTAACAAACTTATTAATAAAACCAAAACTAACAATCGTAAGTGCACATATCCAATATCATTGCAAAGATAATTTGGGGGGCTATCATTATAATAGCTAGAAAGTATAGCAATCTATTTAAAATAAAAAAGTTGAAGGTAGTTAAAAAAATTTGGAACAGCCTGTATATTTGTAAATAAAATTAAAAAATGCGCGGTAGTCTACTACATACGCACGTAAAGTCTCATTGCTGCAACATTATTAGTTTTCATCATGCTAAGCTCCGCCAATACACTAATGCCGCACCAGGTATAAATAAAATTAAAAACTCTAAAAATACAAAATTTCAATAGTGCGGCCGTGGGCGATGAGTCATGGGCCTCTCGTGTCCGGTCTCTAATTTATCAAGAAAATCTCACGTGAGGGTCCAGGGGTCCTACCACACCTTACCAAATCTCACCAAAGATTTATGCAACCAAAACGGGTGTTGTAAAGTGAACTTTCTAGCATCGAAATAGAAAAATTGTTATTTAAAATCGATGGATTCAAATTTTTCACGTTATAACACTAAACCTTGACAATTCGAATTGGCATTCATTGTTTCATTCTACCGTTTTCGCGCGTTTCTTATAACTTTGTTACCAATAAATTTAGTTGGGAAACTTCAGAAATACTATTTTACTAAAATTGCAAGAAATAGACGTAACGTAACTTTTACACGATTTGTAAAGTTTTTATTATTAAAAGTGATAGTTTCCATAAGCAAAACAAACGTTTGTTAGGTACTGTCCAAGACATTTTCAAATATATTATCATTTGCTGTTGCCTTAAAATGTTTATATTGGAGACTAAATGAATCCGCATTTTTAATTTATGGGAATTAGTTAATTGAAAAGTAAATATGCAATGTATACCAAAATCAAGTTATGTTACTCACTATGTGGAGGAGTTTGTCGTAAAATTAGACACACTCCCCCTTTCAAAAATTTGATCTACGAAAAGTAGATCTTTAACTTTCATAACTTTCAATGAAATATTACATACCTACAAAGTTAATATATTCGATATAGTAAATTGATTGCACAGAAATTCTGCCCCGACATCTTTCGTGGAGTAGCTATATTAAATCTTATATAGTAACGTTACCTATGCCATTGATTATATATAAGGAGATATATCAACGCAATAAGAAAATCGGCTACGCTTAAAACTCAGTTTCGGGATGAGGCCGCTTAAAGTCGCTAGTGTTCCTACATCCCAATATATATATGTATATCAAATTGAAAAGGTAGAACATCCAGTAAAATGCTGCCTATAATTATACTTTTCAACGCTAGATGACAGAACTATCGTAAGTAGGTATAAGAGAAAAATATTTTTTTAATTTTCTGGGCGCCAACGAAGCCAGTGTAGTTGAATTTGCATATTTTCTTTTCAAACGAAAAATATGGCTGGTAATAAGTGTCAGTATTTTAAATGTGAGAACAACCGAAGAACTGTTCCGAATCTAAGTATGTTCTCATTTCCTGTGCAAGATTTGGAACGTGTAAAGCAATGGATATTAAATTCAGGTAAGTTTCATATTTAATATCAAATATTTACCTTTTGGGTTTAATAATAAATATACTCATCTTACTGCAGGAAGAAATTTTACCCTTTATAGACAGCGGAAATTAGACAGACACAGAAATAACACTAACAATAATAATAACCATAATTGTCCTTATTTTAAATATATAAGTACATATATTTTCTTCATTGTCTATTACTCTATTATTTACTAATTTGAATTATAAAATATATTCCGAAATCTGTTAACTGCTGTCATTACAAAATAGATATATGCCCAGAAATAAAATTATTTGAAATTATGTATTAGAGATACATCCATATCAGAATTCAAGGAAAAAGCCTAAGCATATTTGAAACCAGATGGGCTAGAACAGAAACAGCTATTGATAAGTGTGTTTACATAGTATATCAGTTAAGGCTGCGTTTGATAAGGTTTTGGCGGGAGAGAAATGTACCCAAAAAATACCATTTTTATTTCCATTTTTTCGGGCGTAAGAAATCAAAGCATGTACATTTTATGCATTAAGCATGAAGATAAAGGTTAAACGAAGTGAACGGTCGTATTTTTTTTTAAATTAAGTTAATATATAAGCCGTAAATAAAATGGGAAGTTAGTGGTTTTGCAAGTACTAGAAAAAATGGCTACATTTAAAAATTACACCGTAAATTTATATGTAATATAGCAAGTACACTCGGTATTTATATTTGGAAGGTAAAAATAGTAACAGTAGCTAAATATATGTGTAATTTTTTAAGTGATCCATGAAATAAAATTTTTTTACATTTTTGGAGGGTCTTTACATACATTACAGATATCTGTTACATTTAAGTCGCCTTATAGTGTAGCACATATAGTATAGATGGCGCTATTATCTTGCAATTATTTAGAGGTTAGTTGTGTGTTATACGCAGAGAAATAGAGTAGGGGAGAACGCGCTTAAAGATGCGCCAACTAAGTTAAATTGAATTCCGCCATTTTGAAGGTTGCTCACAAGCCTTACAAAAATGTTTGGAACAAATAACTTTATTTTTGGACCAGGTCCACGTTTCAACATTTTTTCCTAGCACATCTAACCACATTTTCAATGAATCACCCCGTGGAAATCTACAAATAGTGCAGAATTAATCGCGCTCTTAAAGATGCAATTCTTTCATTCTATTACGGTAATATTTATACCTAGCTCAACAATTCGCATGTAAAGTTCATTGACTTAGAAAAATGTAAACAAACTTACGTGTGAAAAGAAATGCCTTCCGGCTTAAATCTTCGACTGTTACTGCAGCCCAACACAGAGCACGACATGTTAATAACACACACAAGTCCTTTTTAATACAATTAATTAAAAATAACCTCCAAGCTTGACAATTACAACAACACAAGTGCCAATTACCCTGCAAAATGGCGACCACAATAGCGTTTGCTTAAAACTGGATGCGCACTCGTCGAAGCGCGTTCTCCCCTACTCTATTTCTCTGGTTATACGATACTTTTATTATTTATTATAATTTAAAATTATAATTAACAGCAATTTTTGCGGTTACTAATTATAAAATTTAGTATGTTACGAGTTATTTGAAAGTACGTAATAGACAATGAGCAGTTGGCATCACAGGGTGGCACCACAAATCATAAAAAGTAACTACATTGTTTAATTTGTCAATTTAATCAAATTATATCATTTTAAAACATGGAGTTTTCTGTTATCTTTAATTGAAAGATGCCTACGGATTTTTTACGCCGATAAAAGCCTAGTAGCCGTTTTATATTTACGAATTGGAGAAGAAATTGTTAGCAAGAACCTTCTATATTTTTTTTCAAATTTATTTTAAGGTTGTTGCTAATTACTTAAAATGTAAATATAGGTACATTTTATTTGATAGCAATTCTCAAAACTTTGAAATGCCGGAGGTCAGTTCGCCGGGTTTTTAGTTTTTAATAATAACAATAATCTTATAATAGCCTCATTATTTATAATATATTAATATTAAAGTAATACCTTTACCTTACTTAATGTTTTGAAGATTTTACTACGATTGCTGTTTCCATAGCACAATGCCCCTAGCAGCATTTTTCGAATTTCGCGGTTGTTTTAAGTTGGCTAGGAAGACAATCGAGTAGAATACAGGTAGGCTAATTCACTTTTTATTGCGAAATTACTAGACACACCGTGTACTCAAACAAAAGATTGGTCAAAAAATAGATGTAGAAACATTTAATGACAAAATTATATTTTTATTAACTAATTTTGTAGTGAAATATAACGAGTACACCTCTATATGTTATTCAATTGCGCCCAGTGCAAACATAAAACACTGGCGAAATTCGAAAAATGCTGCTAGGCTATTCAATTTTGGTTGTTGTTTTTAAGTTAAAATTTTGTACATATTTGAAACTGTTTTTATCGTTTTTATTGTGCTAATACTTGACGCTGTTTGGGTGGTGAATTTCACGGTGTGGTTGGAAGCGCCTTATCTAATGTTCGTGACGTACTTACACTTACAGATAGTGTTTAATAACACACTAAAATACAATAAATCAAAACAAAAATGCAAGAGAATGTTCACAGGTTACGGCTTGGTTATGTTATAAAATATAATAGATATCCCATATACTTATATCTCCTTGTTAAATTTGCTTACCCAGGAACCAATACAATCTGTTAAAAATAGTAGCGTTTCGGCGCGATATTTGAATTGAAAAGTTAAAATATGAACTAAAAAAAAAGACTGAAAATTCAGACTATATAAATCAAACGAACGGGTAAATTGACATTTAGGATTTTCAAATACTAACTGTACCCGTATTTTTATCGGGTAAGACATATTTAATAGAATGTTGAACTAATGATAGTACGTGAAGATGACTATATTTCTGTTTTGCATATTATTATTCTATATGATCAACAAAGATATGATACCGCACAGATGCAGTAGCCTGTAATAATTACAAATGTATCAAGTAAAAGAAAATGTTTTATTTGGCACCACGCAAACAATGCTGTTTATTTATTGTATAATTTTGTATGAAATAAGAAAGTCGAATGGATGAGTATCACGTACCTTCAGCGTTTAAGAATTTGTTAAAAAATAACTAAATCTATAAATAAAATAAACGTAACTGACTGTAAATGTATAAAAAGTAATTTAATTTAAATTATGTATTTAATAATGCAATCAACATTTTATTGAGGATATGTCAAACTATATTATATATATGTATTAAGTTTTTCAATTTACAAATAAATTCAAATGAATGCTTAAAGTTCGCGCGTCTTTCTCCCTAATTCTGCATGAAAGTTGACAAGTACCGATTTCATTCATACGCATAAAATAAAATTGCAAAGAAAGTCGCACAGACCAAATTTACAAATCGTATGTAGAGGTAGAAATTTAACAGGTAAAATGACCTTGAAATGTTTGGAGGTAATTGCCATTTAATTTTAGAATGCATACCGTGGCGACATCCTATTATTACTAGTAGTATTTAAGATACAGGAAAATCTTAGTTCCGAACCGAAATGGATTTGCCAATATTGAAACGCACCCTTAAGGGTGCGTTTCAAAGTTGACAAATCCATTTCGGTTCGTATCTAAGATTTTAGCGTTTCTTAAGTACTACTAGTAATAATTGGATGGCGCCACGATGTTAATTCTAACAAAACTAATTCTGAAGATCTAAAAACATTTCAAGGTCATTTTACCTGTTTATTGAATTTCTACCTACAAACGTAGATTTGGTCTCGCAGACTTTCTTTGCAATTCGATTTTATACATATGAATCTAATCGATATTTGTCAACTTTCATGCTGAAGGGAGAAAGACGCGCGAACTTTAAGCATTCATTTGAATTTATTTGTAAAAATTTAAAATTACGTTTCTTTTATTTATAAATTAAGTTATTCTTAAACATATTCGCTAAAGGTAGGTGATACTCATCCATTCGACTTTCTTATTTTCTTATTTCATATATATTTATATTTTATAATTTGGCTCCTGGACAGTTTTCAGAATGGATTTTTTTTGTGAGATTACTAAGTTCGAATAAGAGAAATTCTATATACATATTTTAAGGCAAATTTGGTCATAGGTACGTTGTTACTTTATATTATAACTTTTCAATTCAAATATCGCGCCAAAACGGTACCAGTTTTAACAGAATGTATTGGTTCCTATGTAAGTAAATTTAACAAGGAATTATAACTATGCGATATCTGTATATTTTATAACATAACCTAGCCATAATTTGTGAAGCTGTGAACATTCTCTTATTATATTTTACTGTGTTATTATACACTATCTGTACGTTTAAGTACGTCACGAACATATTAGATAAGGCACTTCTAACCAAACCATGAAAATCGCCACCCAAACAGCGTCAAGTATTTTTACAATAAAGATGATAAAAACAGTTTTAAATATGTACAAAGATTTAACTCTACAAACACCAAAAATAAAAAGAACAGTAATTGTAGTAAAAATCTTCAAAACTAAGTAAGGTAAAGGTATTATTTTAATGTTAATATATTATAAATAATGAGGCTATTATAAAGATTATTGTTATTAATCGAAACTAGAAAACCGGCGAACTGACCTCCGGAGGAAAGAGTGGGCAGGCATATGTGATTTGAACTAGGGATGCGCACGATATATTGTTTTGTAAAAAAGTATCGATGTTTTCTTTTCGATAATCGTGATTGAAATCGATATTTTTTTTATTTAATAATATTGACTGTTATCGATTTTTTTATTCCATAATATCGTTTAATCAAAAATGCCATTCTACTTATATCCTGGTAAACAATCTTTGGGACATTTTACACATTTATTTTACATTAATATACAAAAGAAACTGTTCATATTATACAGAATACAATAGAATATATTTTTAAGAAAAAAGTTGGAAATTTGAAAAATGCCTACTGGAATGTTTGCTGTTTCGTAGAAATTATAATCCGGAAGCGGCAGCGGAATATTGCATTTCATAGACTTGACATCTCGTATAGTTCGCCGAATCGCCTTCATGGGGGTGTTATCTTTATCACAATTACTATTTCCTCAAAATTGTAAAGAAGATATGTTTTAAGATGTTTATTTTTTACTTGTATTTATGTATGTGTTTTATACAACTAGAATTATATATTTGAGTTTTGGATTATCTTATACGTTATAGATACAAATTTATATTTTGTTTGTCTTTTTATTGGATTTTTTTTTGTTTTTTGAGTAAATATATATTTTAAGCTAAAGATTTTATTTGTTACTAAATGCCTTGAAAAGCCACAGCAAAGAACTTTTAATATAAACATGATAAAAATGTCGATATCAAGGTATATCGATATTCTTCATTCAATATTTGTTTAAAATCGATTTTGAATTTTTGATACATTATTCGATTCTAATATCATTGGAATTTTTTAATTTGCTAATTTGCTATATAGTTTGAACTATAAAATTTGATGAATATGTCAAAAATACTATAGACATGGTGTGCAGTTTCTATTTAAAAAATAAACGATTTCAAAGTTCTGAAAACTGCTAACAAATAAAATGTACCTATATTTACATTTTAAGTAATTAGCAACAACCTTAACAAATTTTGAAGAAAAATGTAAAACGTTCTTAGTCGACAGTTTCTTTGCGAACTTCGTAAATATAAAACAGCTATTAGGCTTTTGTCGGCGTAAACAGTCCCAGTTTAATTGATTTACATAATTCATCTCATTAGTAAAAGCATAGGCATCTTTCAATTAAGGATAACAGAAAACTCCATGTTTTAAAATATTGCAATTTCATTAAACTCGCAAATTAAACTATGTAGTTACTTTTTGTTTTTGTGGTGCCAACCAGTGATGCCAACTGTTGATTGTCTATTACGTACTTTCAAATAACTCCTAACAGACTAAATTTTATAATTAGTAACCGCAAAAATTGTTGTTAATTATAATTTTAAATTATAATGAATAATTAAAGTATCGCATAACACACAACTAACCTCTAAATAATTGCAAGATAATATCGCCATCTGTATTATATGTGCTACACTGTTAGGCGACGTAAATGTAACAGATATCTGTAATGTATGTAAAGACCCACCAAAAATGTAAACAAATTTTATTTCATGGATCACTTAAAAAATTACACATGTATTTAGCTACTGTTACTATTTTTACCTTCCAAATATAAATACCGAATGTACTTGCTATATTACATATAAATTTACCGTGTAATTTTTAAATGTAGCCATTTTTTCTAGTACTTGCAAAACCACTAACTTCCCATTTTATTTACGGCTTATATATTAACTTAATTTAAAAAAGAATTCGACCGTTCACTTCGTTTAACCTTTATCTTCATGCTTAATGCATAAAATTTACATGTTTTGATATTTTACGCCCGTAAAAATGGAAATAAAAATGGTATTTTTTGGGTACATTTCTCTCCCGCCAAAACCTTATCAAACGCAGCCTTAAGGGCCTCTAATTTTTAACATCCATGAAATACCTACTTTGTCTCTTTAAGGTTAGAAAGAGATAACAGAACTGGAATTTTGCGTTAATATTTTCATTATTTATTACCCTAATAATTATGAAGAGCTGAGGGATTTTGCGGGGTGCCAGGATAGTATTCAGGTAAACGCACGAATATAATGACCTTGTTTGGATCGGTGATGCATGCGTGATTTTATTGCTTTACATGCATTGGCTATTTATATCACTTAGGTATGTCAGTTATGTAGTTATAAAGTTTATATTTAGAGAAATACTAAGCAAAAAAAATTAAATTCTTAACATACATAACATAATTTTCTACAAAAAAGACAATTTCTCGGTCGTACGTATATTTTAGTAACTATGTGTACATTTTAAAAAAGAAGTCTATGCCTACATGTTTATACAAAAAATAAATAAAATTTGAGTTTATAATTAAATAATATATTCAGGTGAACGTATTTTCTACATAATTTAAATTGCACTGAAAAATAAAACAATCCTTATATTAAGCAGAAACACCATAAAAAGATCTATTGACAAAGCACAATGTCGCCTATTCATACATTTATACATAAACTCGATGCGGCTCTAGTACATAATGTATTATGTTTACATAATACATTATGTACTAGAGCGGCATGTATTATGTGTACGTGGCAACTCAATATGGCCGCCGCAATGCATAGGCGTGCATAAATATTTTGTGTAGGGTATATGTATACTTCGTATGTTTTTTATTCTTTTTAATATAGTAACATAAAAAAGACATGCCTAGAACGTTGATAGAAGGAATATATAAAGATGCGCAACGCTATAGTAAGATAGCGTGTCTTTCCGTTAAGTCGTCCCGCAAACCCCTTGCCGAGAAACATCATCGCTGTCTCGGGCTGTTTCGAATCTCGGATCCAAACGACTGATGCAATCGCTATAGATCTCGGATTCAGTTTGGGTACGCTCTACGCTCAGTGCTATGTAGTGGCGCATCTTTATGTATTCCTTCAATCAACGCCTAGAATATGTATGTTACGCCACTTAATACATAATCAAACATACCGGATATATGACAAGTTATTCAAAATACTCATTGGTCAATATTGCCATCACTGACCTGCCTTAAAGTGGTAACTTCCGTCTAAATAATACCTATTCCCCGCCAGTTTATTATCTCTCCTGTTCTATTCTTTCCTCGTAGTTTATAACTAGGGGGCGGACGTCCCAGGTTTAAACTACAACGGAGTTGCAACAGAGCAAAGAAATAATGTAAACAACTGTGTGTTGTTTACATTATTTCTGAATAGCATTATTCATATGGTGAACTGCAACATCTGTTGTTTACTTGAAAAGTTACTGAAAATGACAACAAAAAATGCCCGTCAAAAAAGTAATTTTTGAGTAAAATCTTTCTTCATCGGCGTAGGTAGAAGGGTGACGTGTTTTTAAAATTTATTATATTTACCTTTTATTTCGTAAAATAAATAAAGTTATATATGTGTATACCTATTCATACTTACGTTAGTTTCGTTTTTTCATTGTTTTGACTGTTAATTACGTACTTCGTAATTTTTGTAATTTGTAAGTTCCTGTTTAATACCGGTTCATTGAATCTACTTCTTCCATTTATATCGACGTAAGTGTGCATTGGATTTTGTTAAGTTTCAATAACATACGCATACATTTTTAGTTGTCATTTATTTAGATCTAGAACATTGTTTATGTTACTATGATATGGAAGAACGTCGAGAATGGCATCGTAAAACAATGGCAAGTTGGATTAAGGGTCATATTGATTGTATGTCCTCCATTGTCTGTGATTTCGAAATTCATTGCATAGTCTGTAAAGTATCGTTACAGAATGCCCAAAAAGGCCACGTACGTCACTTAGCATCGCTAAAACATACACAGAAATTGGACCCGCTGGAAGCTGACAATTTTAACGAAGAACTCTGGGAAGCTTTAATGGCGGCTAATATCCCATTAAATGAATTTGACAATCCCACTTTCAAAATATTTCTTCCGAAATGTTGCTGATGAATCCACATTACGCAAATATTATGTTTCTAAGTGCTTCACGACAACACTAGAAGACATCTTTCAAATCAGTACCTATGGATAAGTGCCGACGAAACTGTCGATATAGTATGACGCTGTGGTAAATGTTGTAGCTGGTGTACTACATCCAACTATTCCATATAACGCATATGTAATAGCATCGAAAGTTATAAAAGTTGATGCGGAAACAGTTGCTTAAACCATTGACGAGAATTAGCACAAAATACTTCATTCGAACAACAGGTACAAGGCAAAAATACTTTTATTTGTTAGCGACAGTGCCGCATATATGTCAAAAACAGACAGACTATTAAAGGGAACATATGCTTATCAGCTGCATATTACTTGTGTATTACATGCTCTCCACAGAATCTGTGTGAATATATCAGAGACAGGTATCCGTAAATTGATAGACTTGTATCCGCTTTTAAAAAAGTTTTCAGAAAAGCACCATCGAGAGTAGCTCTTTACAGGGAAAAACTTCCATCTTTGTCACTGCCTCCGTCGCCGCCCGTAATAACTAGATGGGGGACATGGTTGGAAGCTACTAGTTTTTATGCAGAGAATTTCGATAGTTTACAAAATTTCGATACATGTTTAAATGATGATGCTCGAAGTATTTCTGAGCTCAAGGAACTAACAAAAATCCCAAATTTAAAACATAAGTTGTTATTCCTTCAAGAACACTTTGGAAATTTGCCTATACTATTCACATATTTTGAAAATCGAAATCTCAAATTAAAAGATGGATTAACCATATTATATGTGGCTATTAACAATTTCAAAAGTATTCGAAGTGACTTCGGATGTGGCCTTCGGCAAAAGTTAGACGCAGTTTTTAATAGAAATCCAGATTTAATAACATGGCGGCAATTGTGTATGGGGACAATGACACAAAATCTAACTGCTAAATACGCTGAAATAAAAAAATATTTTCAGAGAGCACAGTTACTTCAATTTCGGAGGCAGCAATTTTTATAATCGACTTTTTGTGATAAACTGTCTCTTATTCTGCCGCATAAATAAAAACCAAGAACATCTCGCATGGCGAATAAACACTCAATGTTTTCTTTCGGGATAATTTTGGGAATATTGCCGCGAAGCAAGAGTACATTTTCAAAGCACTGAAAATACATTCTGATCAAGTCATAAGCTTCAACGTTAGAATATATGACATTTTACTAACTTAATAATCATGTGCAATTGTCCAAAAAGGCTTAATTTGCTAACACTAACATTTTTACATTTTGATTTTCATGGCCCACCTTGGAAATCACATAATAATGTAATTTAGTATCACAGTGCATGCCATGTTGTATGATGAAAATTTAAAAAAAAAAGCAAACTACACTATTCAGTATTATTATCATTTTATTTCAATTTTGGAAAGGCCAAGAAATGATATTTAAAAAATAATAGTTAGAGAATTTGAAAACATTTAAAACGAGAATCCAACACAACATACGCAATGAATTAAATAATCGATGAGAAGATTAAAATGAATACATTTATGGAGTATGATGAAAATTCAAGTGAAAACGAATTATACAAAAATTAAAATAAAATCATTACTCCCAATAAATAAATAAATTTATGTTTAATTTTTTTTATTTTCTGGATTGTTTTTATATGACATCTTCGTCAAGAAATAAGGTAGCAACTTCCGGTTTTCATCATCCTCTTCAGTTTTTTATGTGCTTCAATATTACGATATTAAAAACATACCATTCCATTTCAAATTAAAAAAAAAACAAGTATAATATACATAAATTGAGAACAGCGACCTCTGTTATTTTTTCTGACTTACCACGTAATTTCGTACTACATATCCTCCAATTCTTTGTAAAATTGTCGATCTAATGAGCCCAGAAACATTGAAATCCGTTGAGGCAAACCGAAATTATACCTACTTTTGTACGCAGACATAACCCCTCTACTCTCCCTTTCGTATGGGGGTTAGATCAAATAGTTTCAAATGAAAATGTTATGAAAACGTCAAAAAATCTTGCTGTAAAAATGTTTTTCTACTCCAATACTTTAATTGTATTATTAGATATGCCAAACCTGTACTTTAATGATGTCCATTACGATACAGCTTTTCATTATGATACAAGTTTATATCCAATAGGAATGCGACATTCCAATATTCAATATGGCGACTGCATATCTGACAGATATACAAATTAAATAAATGTGACAGTTCTCTTCAATTAACAAGTAAGTACTTAAAATTTGTTTTTTTTTTTGAAAATATAAACGGTAAAAATGAGGGATAATGACAGTGAAATGTAAAATTTGAGTCCACTAGAAATTATGGAACAAGCCTTAGTAACCACGAACAATTTATTACCAGCTAAATTCGCAAAGGTGCATGGAAAATTTTAACCTCAATTTATGAAATGGAATGTTCAAAAAATAATGTTTTATTATGGGGTCGTAGAAAAAATAGTGTATGCAACTCGCATTTAATGGCTATTAAGATACTCGTATTCATTCAATTTTCTTACTCATGTCTTAATAGTTATCATTAAATGATCATTGCATAATATACTATAATCTATCTTAATCCAGACTTTAATGTAAAATTATGGAATTTTTAATTCATTTTGAGAATTGCGCCCCCATGCGATCATTTTGGAAACTTAGAAATCTTTTTGTTGAAATTCCCGTGGTCCATTTTATTATCAAGATTTTTTCCGCCAGGTTGTACGATAAACGGTTTCCGAAATATAGTCGGTGGCCGACCTTAAACAGACACCCGGTATATACATGGGACATGAATTTATTTACAATAATTCTTTATTTCAGTCTTTCAAACTCTATTAGGTACATTTCATCAAGTGTTTGTTAAAATATTTTTTATAAAAAAATTCTTTCCCACATTTAGGACATTTTACACACCCCTGCCTATGAGAGTGCATGTGTTCCTTTAGTTTCCGTACAGTAAAAAACTCCTTATGACAAACTTTACATTCATGCAGCCTTTGGCCTACATGCTTCTTCATATGTTTATTTAAATTGTACTTTTCCATAAAGACTTTGTCACAGATGCCACAGACATGTTTCCTATTTGAGTGGATCCTTTTCATGTGCTGTACGAGGCTGGGCTGTGACTTGAAAATTTTTGCGCATATTTCGCAGACACACTTTTCGGCAAAATGTTTCCTAGACGTATGCACTTGTAATATATTCAACGATTTTGCTGAAAAATCACAATATTGACACTTATAAGGTCTCTCACTGCTGTGATATGCCATGTGACGATTTATCGAAGATTGACAGCTGCTTTGTTTACCACATATGTGACATACAAAACCCTTAGTTCCAATATGACGAGCTTGTATGTGCTTTTCAAGTGATGCTTTAGAAGTATGTCGCATATTACATATCGAACATCTAAAAATTAATACCTTTTAAAAGGAATCTGACAACTTAGTCATTAAAAGGTTTTGTATTTTTACCAAAATATTTCAATTTTTGACAATAACATTCAAAATACATGTTGATATTAAACTTACCTATAAGTGTCTGTGTGAATTAAAAGATGTGCTTTAAGGCTCTTTGGTAAAACTTCCACTTTACAAATGGTACAACAAACTTTATGTTTCTTGTCATGTTCAACTAATAATGAACGCTGATTGAATATCTAAAATTAAATACTAAAATACATTAAACATTAAACTAATAATTAAAGGTAATTTACCAAACTGCATTTATCACATTTAAAAACTAGTTCTCCATTGTGTATTTCCTGATGTTCATAATACTGCATGAAGGAATAAAATCTCATTTGACATATATCACAGAAGTAAATATTATTACCAATTATATCAATTACCTTTAAAAATAAAAGCAATTGAATAATTTTCAATATGACATTTTTTTATACGAACCTACACTATCATCAACTTCATTAAAATCCATTTGTTTTGAAAGTTTATTTAATTTAAACCTATTTTGGTTATCCTTCTGATAATCTGAATAATTATACTCATCTTCACCTTCGCTTTCATTTGAAAAATCATCATTTTCAGTGTTGTCAATGTGCTGTTCATTATTATCCATGAAAATGGTTGGATTAATGGATTTACACAGAGACTTGTTCTTTTCATATTTATTTTGGATTGATTTAATCAAGTATTCATAAGAATCACAACACATCTTCTTAAAATTATCAAATTGATTAATTTTTTGAATACATTGAAAACACCCAAATATAGGAAGGCCATCGGTTTGTATTAACTGTAAATACGTCAAATGCATCTATACAAACAGTAAATAAGTAAACTAACTTACTTGTATTGAGAGGCAATTATTAATTTTTGTAATAAAATCGGAAGGCACATCCTTAAAAACATTAATATATTCTATACCATTTTCATCAATGAGACAAAATCTACATATTACTTTTGTATCTCCCATTTCTAAATTGATTCTCTACTCCAAATAAATCGATTTAATATGTTCACAAATTTTGTTTGTGTTGCATTTAAATTTAAACAATTGAGGTTATGTAGTGTAATAATCTCTAAAAGTTTTATAGTTTTCAGAAGAGTTATCGGCTGAGTCTCAATCTGTGCTCAAATGTGAGCAGTCAACCATGATAACATGACATGTAATTTTTCAAAATTACAGTTCAATTTATAAAATCGTGTTAGACAAGACTGAAATTAATTATAATCTTTTGTGAGTGATCAAAGTGATTAATTACAACAAATGGCAAGCTACTTTGAAGAAATGGGCTGGGAACCTTTAAGGGATGGCGAAACACCAAATCATTTATTACATTTAGCTCGTCTTTTAAGAGATCATAATATGTTTGAAGAATTGGGAGTTACTCATAAATTAGCACCACCAACATCTAAAGAAGTGATGGCTAATTTACCTGACGAAGCAATCAGTGAAAAAGGTACAATATACATATAAATGTTCTTACGTGGTGATAACATTTGGTTATAGATAAACAATGTCCAGTATGTTTAAAAGTACATGAAATTGGAGAAAATGTGAAAAAACTGCCTTGTAATCATACCTTTCATAATACATGCATAATACCATGGTTAACACAGGTTAGAATTATTAGATTTATTAAGCTACTTTTTAAATGAACTTATATTTTAGACAAATTCTTGTCCCGTGTGTAGGCATGAATTACCTACAGATGATGAAGATTATGAAGAATACAAAAAAGAAAAAATCAGGGCAAAACAAAGAGAGGAAGATATTGAAAGCTTACATAATTCGATGTTTTCATAATTTAAAAACGAGAATTGTGTGCAGAAAGGAGTTGGGTTTATTTGGATAGTCTACTTGATTTTATCACTTAATTTAGGATTAACATATTAATATATTTTTGATATTTTGTAAAGATATGAATATTTATAAGATATGAAATAAAAAATCTTATTTCATAAGTACATATGTAGTTAATCATTTTTATTTTTTACTCTAACAGTGATCTACAAAATTATAAACCAAATTAAACAGTATAAGTTACAATTGTACTAGCCCTGTTACCTTTGATATTTTTGCTGCTCTGATATATACATGAAATTTTATAAGTTGTAAAATCCAGGCTTATGTTGTTATTGTGAACCTACTTTTAAAATCACAAGTAAGCATTATTTATATAACAATACATTTTGTGAAGATAACATCCGAAACGCAATTTAAAAAATATTTTTTCGGTGTTGGCCACCAACATATGTAAAAAACGTGCGATATTGAACATTTTGGAGAAAATGATATTTTCCTCTTAAAACTATTATTAAAGTTGTTTCTTTCATATTCTTTTTAAATTACTGTAAATGCAGAGTACAGTTTCTAATTTAAATGCTGTTAATAATAAAGTGTAATTTTAAGATAATGTATACTGTCAGTATTTATTACAATTACAAGAGAAACTTTAATTTTTAAAATAACATATTCAAAGTATGTAACGGACATCTCGTACATGGTAGTTATACTGCAAGCGCCTCCTGGGTAGGTACTAAAGAATTCTATATGTGCAAAATATTGTAGCTGATACTATGAAGATGACGTTACATACATGTGTACCTCTTTTGAAGGTAACAATAAAACGAAATAATTTACCTCTTTTGAGGACGAATTTTAGATATTTTCGTACCTTTCCCTTTTCTGTTACCCTAATACGTTAGATGCAATTTCAGGCGTTCTGTAATCCAAATTTGCTTGAATTTCGAAAGCTGGGGTAATAAATAAAAACAAATAAATAATTTCTCAGGATAGAACTAATAATTTCTATGTAAATTGGTCACCAAGTGCTTATGCAATGAAGAATAAACTAACGTAAAAGAGATGTGATCGTCATAGAAATAAATCTCTTGATAATCTGTGATAATGCATATAATATTTTATACATCTATTTATTTTATTACTTTCTTCATTGCTTCTGTTTATTATATTATCAAGCTATATAGATTTCAAAAAGAACTATCCTAAATCCCAAGTTTCTTGATGGTTAAAATGAAATTAATTTCCACTTATTATTGTCACTGACAGAATTGAAGTGTTATCAGCATTCATAATTTAAAATTATTGTAGATGCAGGCATAATTACCCCTCAAATTTAAATTCTAAAGAAGACAATTCCTTCAAACTTCAAGAGGTATAAAATTTGAATATTATTTAAAAATTAATGGAATATATAACGATTACTGACGCCATCTCAGGCACGCTAGTTAAACTGCAACAGCTAAGTTTATTTTTACGAAATAGAGTAGCAATTACTATGGAGATGGCGTAACATACTTTAATTACTCTTGATACCTTGAAAAAACCTTCTTGCTTTTCTGCAGCCCTGATATTGGAAAGAAAATTTTAAATGGTCTGGAATCCAGATTTCCTTTTCTGGATACACAACTTCTTCCTTTTTAGATAGAAAAATAACAAGCAAAAAATATATGCGTAAATTATAAATATTTATTATTAATTATTTCGAAAAAGAAATTATAATTAAATAATATAAACATAGTGCGTTTTGAAATATGTTGGTGGCCTAGTTAATTAAAAATAACTGCCATGTAAAAAAAAAGAATGCAAGGCATTAATAAATTAATCTTTTGAAAATGATTTTTATAATTTCGAAAGGCTCATCAGTACCTATACTATAACACTTCACAAAAATATGACACCTAATTTAAAGGCATTTTTGTCTTGGATAACATGGTTTGTGGTTGTTTAAAGAATTAAGAAGAAATCTATTAAAACTAAATTATTTCTTTTTATTGTTACCTTCGATACAAAATTAAATGAAAACAATGGTTGAACAGTGGGATAAAAATCATTTGTACTTCCTGTTTTTGTGTGGAAGTAAATATCAAAATCTGATAATCAAATATCAAATATGTATGTATACTTTGTTCTAAATGCATGGAGGTAATGAATAAGAGTGCGTGATACTGGAATTTGGAATTCTGATTTGGAATTCTGATTAAATATATCGATATTAAAATTTATCTCTCAAAAAACAGTCTCCAAAAGAATAAAAATGATATTTCACGTTTGAGGTCTATACAGGGTGTTATAAATTAAGTCGGCACTATTGCTAACTTTGTTATTAATGAAGCTACAGTATCGGTTAAATTAGCAAAGTAGTAGTATTTGTATCGCAGAACCGAAAAGACAGTTGAACTACTAATTTTCGCGCTATTTACAAAAGTTACTTTTTTTTAAATGAAACACCCAGTATATTTTTGCATATATTGAAAGAAGGAATTATTTTAAAAAAGAAAGCTTACATACAGTCGAAAGCAAAAAAAAAGTAGACAAGAGATATCGTACTTTGTAAACCTGGCTTTATTTACTTGTCATTAGTGTCAAGTCATTATTCTATGGAATGTCAAATAATTATCAAAACATCTTCTACCTGATTAATACGAATCAAAATACTAATTAAAAGACATCATAAAGAAAACATCTATTAAGATTTGGTTATAGAGCCGTTTTTGTTTAAAACTTCTTAATCTATTTGGAATAGAGTTATAAAGGTTGGTACAATTATTTTGATTTTGATTCTCTCATGCTGTGTGAACTATTTCTACTAGTTCTTGTCTATTTTGAGATCTTTGATTTAATTTTTTTGATCATTAACAGCCACATATTTTCGATAATATTTAAATCAGGACTTCTTGGCAGAAAATCCAACACATTGATATTATTTTCTCTGAACCATGTTTTCACTCTATTCGATGTATGGATGGGACAGATGTTCAAGTGCATATCTTACACGAGTTTCTTTGTGGGTCACATTCAAATTGTTTTTCGGTAGTTTTATAGACCGTAAATTAGCTTCTCTAATTCTTCCTTGGACAGTAAAAACAAAACCCAGAAAGTTATTTACATCAGCTACTGTAGTAAATGGGTTTTCAATAAGCACATTTGTGATATGGCAGCCTTGCTCGTCTGTTGATATTCTTTTGTGGTCAGAACCAGAAGTTCTACAAATTCTATGCTGATCTCGCCATATTTTAATAATTCTAAAAGCTGTGCTTTTATTTATATTATTTCTTTTTGAAACCGTTATTCAAATGTGTAATAACATTTAATATCTTCATTTATGGAAGGCATCTTTATAATTTAAGCTTAAAGGTCTCTGCCCACTACAACGTATCAACTATCACCGTAATAGGAACGTGTCGGGTAAAAAAATATTCTTTGTATTGAAAAGTATGTGACTATGCCCATTAGACCGGTTCGTCACCGACCAGCACCGTCGCGTACTATGCATGTTAATAATTGTCGGCGAGAATATTTTGCCGGTGCCGATACGCTCCGCGCACGGCACGGGATGCTGCCAAACCGATGCGCGCAGGCGACGAAACGGTGAGCATACGGGTTATAACCGAGTTGTCCTATCTATTTTGGTGGATTACATACGGGCATCATACGGGATGTATAGGGGCATCATACGGGATGAATACGGGCATCATACGGGATGTATACGGACACAGAACGCCGACGATCCGTTTCAGTGGGCATAGCAGAGCGTATCGTGTTGTTTTTCATGCCTGTTACGTTCCTATTACGGTGATAGTATGATACGTTGTAGTGGGCAGAGACCTTAATATCAAATTTAAAGTTGTAAATTTTGAAAGATAACCAAATATTGACAAGTAACTTTGAAGACGCTATTACACTAATCATTTTGAGAAAGTCTATGACAGAAATCTGTATTTATGTCTACTTTTTTTTGCTTTCGACTGTACATTATTGACAAAAAATGAAAGTTGCGGCAGTTATCCACTATTTTGTACAGCAATTCATATCGATAAAATCAAAATACCGGAGATTGAGCCAGAAATTTATGATTATTATGACTACAGTGACCATAACTATGCTGTAACTAGTTTAAATTATTCTAAAACTCTATTACTTTATGTGGAAGATGTAGAATATGTCGCTGGATTTGTGGTATAAAAACGTAAAATAAACATTTAGATTGCGACATATTGCTATGACCTTTAAGTTAGGGTACAATATAAATGCCCTACAAGTTGAGCCAAATAAATGTATGCTGTGCCCTTTAATTCTTTTAAATTAGTGAATTTAATTAATTATTTTTAAAGATAAATGATCACAGATATACCTATTGTGAAACTACATGTAAATGGGTTTACAGCGATTTACACACATATTTTGTCTCTCTTACCTTTCCATGAATACTTCCCAAAAACCAGCTTTCTTTCTCTCAGGGTGTAGTTTTTTATTTTTATATATATTTATTTAAATCAATTATAATATTCTAATTTTGATATGGTAAATATCATAGTGGATTATCTCAGTGATAGAAGAATAATCGTGAACGCAGAAACAAAAAGGGAAGTTAATGCGGGTGTCCCACAGGGATCAGTGCTGGGACCTACTTTGTGGAATATCCTATATATGGCGTCCTGGAGCTGGAGACGATGGACGGCGTTACAATGATAGCATATGCCGATGATCTGGCTATAGTTGTAGAAGCTCGTGATGAGAGGGAACTTATGTTTAAGGCAAACGAGACACTAGAAAAAATTGCCGAGTGGATGGAAGAAAACGATCTTTGTATAGCTCCCCAGAAATCGGAAGCAGTTGTTCTTAAAGGCCCGCGGAAAAAAGAGGATATAGAGTTCGAAATACGGGAGAACAGGATTCATCCAAAAAAACAGCTGAAGTACCTGGGAGTGATTTTGGACAATAATATGACATTTGGTGCACATGTGATCTATATTCGCGAAAAAGCGGAGGCAACTATGGGGGCCCTTCTCAGGATTATGCCGAATGTCGGGGGACCGAGTAATAGAAAAAGAGACGCGTTGTATGGGGTGATACAATCACAAATACTGTATGCAGTAGCAGCATGGGCATCTGTGCTGAACATTAACAAATATAAGGATATGTTAGAGAAACTTCAAAGAAGAGCGCTCTTACGAGTAATCAGCGGATATCGGACGGTGTCGACGGCGGCGGTTCAGGTGATAGCCGGCATACCATCCATCTCTCTTATGGCGGAAGAACATGTGCGTACCTTTGGTTCAATGGGTGGGCAATCGACCCAGTCCAAAATAAAGGAAAGAGAAGTAACCCTTAAGAAGTGGCAAAGGGGATGGGATAAATTGGATACATCCGCTTCGTGGACGAAAGTCCTGATCCCGGATATCACTGAATGGGTGAAATGCAAATTTAGGAGAACCGACTATTACCTGACGCAGTTTTTGTCAGGACATGGCCATTTTAGAACATATCTAAAGAGATTTAACCTGTCGGAGGAGGACACCTGTTTAGACTGTGGTGAGGTTGACTCCCCTGAGCACGCGATATTGGCCTGCGATAGATGGTGTGCGGAGAGGCAAGTACTGGAAAAGGATCTGGCGATGGGTTTGAATAAGGATAATATTATAAAACTCATGATGGAGAGTGGAAAGAATTGGGAGGCAGTACGCAGTTATGTGGCCAAAGTGTTATCTGTGCGAGAGAAGGATCAAAGAGAGGAGAAGAATGGAAACAGGAAAGGAGAATGAGTGATAGCCCTGTGATACTCCGAAGATATGCCTGAAAGGGCGGTTCCAGAGCACAGTGGTGAATGTTTCTGGGGGGTTTTTAGTGGGTATGCCTTTTTGGAGACTCCCACACTACCATACCAAGGAACGACGGCAGGTATGGTGTCCATAAAGGATTTTCCCCCCGACGCAAAAAAAAAAAAAAATTTGATATGGTATGGCAAGGATTAATTTTAAAACAGACAATACATCTTAGAACAAATATATTTATATATAGTTTTATCTGTATTCATAAAAAAAACTATTATTTTACCGAATATCTATTCAATCGGTGTCAAACTTACTGAAGCACAATTTTTACACAAACAATTAGCAATGTTCATCATTTCTGTGTCACAATTATACAGTATATACTTTACGGAACTATTTTCTCTTTTATCTATCTATCTATTACTAAACAATTGTAACTCTTTTACATTATTTGTAAACTTTTCGAAACTAAAATATCACATCATATCTAAACTGCTGCTTTCGTGCGAATCGAATTTTTAACAACTCTCTCGTATTTATCTTTTTAGTGAAATCCTTTTTTTTCCTTTTTTATCAATATAGAAAAAGTACAAAAACACATCTGCAAGCAAAGCACATACAGAAATTATGAGTATACAGCGTTAGTAAAAACTCCCGGAACGGTCGAATAACTTTGTTATTTGAAAATTATGATTTCTGAAATTTGCACACGAAATTTGGTATGGGGGTATAGTTAATATAAATGCATTTTATGCAATACAGTTAATATTTTTTTCACTTCCGGTTTAATCGGCAATACGTCCAACTTTTTTTTTTAAATGGAACGCCCAGATTTTTTTAACACTTTTGAATGCAAAATAAAAAACTACGTTCAGGAAGTATTAAGATGTTTATTTTTATTCACAAGAAAACAGTTAAAAAATTAAAAAAGTGTCCTAATACAGAAAAATCAAGATACCTGTCTATTCAGGTTGCGATTACAATAATTGTTCAAAATGCTCCCCATTTACAATTTGACAAAAATGTAAACGGTCAGTAAAATTTCTTATTGAATTTTGTATTTGTTCTGGAGTGATGCGATTGGCTTCTTGAACTATTCTCTCTTCCAATTGTTCAAGATTACTATTTTTAACTGTTTTCTTGTGAATAAAAATAAACATCTTAATACTTCCTGAACGTAGCTTTTTATTTTGCATTCAAAAGTGTTAAAAAAATCTGGGCGTTCCATTTAAAAAAAAAAGTTGACGTATTGCCGATTAAACCGGAAGTGATAAAAATATTAACTGTATTGCATAAAATGCATTTATATTAACTATACCCCCATACCAAATTTCAGAAATCATAATTTTCAAATAACAAAGTTATTCGACCGTTCCGGGACTTTTTACTAACGCTGTATATACATTTGCTTAAACTGTTCTCTATACGTCTATACAGCAAGAGCGCGCGAGGTATGATCATCCGATGGTATACGTAAACTCGCATCTAAACGTGGTCCGATAATACATATTAGAGTAACGGCACAACATACTAGCATTGCCTGCTCATATTCGAACTCATAGTGATCTGATTATTTTTTTGCAGATTGACAAAAAGAACAAATTAAATTTTCTCTTTAAGTGATGACGATTGCTTAGATAACTAAGTCGATAATAACGCGAAGATTGTAATACTTATAACGTAATTATGATTATCCTAATGAAATTAAATAATAATGTAGTTGTGTACAAAGTTATAGCAGTACAACTGGGTTTTAGAATGAAATAAAAACAACCCGCCTGAAACATCTGCAGAATGAACTAAGATGTCTAGAGAAAAATAAATAAATAGAAATTTCATGGTAAAAAAAAAACTATAAATAAGTATAACAGGAATACCATAAAATAACATAAAAACGACCCTTGAAATAGAAATTAAAATTAGAGATTCTCTCCAGTAAATATAACGAAATAACAACTCTGGAAAAATAAATCTATATATCTATATCTGGCGAACACAGCTAGCGGAGATCATTTGCCGAATATACTTCCGAAGAATATCGACTAGCATCGGGTGATCATACCCCGCGCGCTCAAGCTGTATATAACTCGACGAATTATCGGTATTTTTTTAAAGTATACTGAGTGTTCTTTGACAACACACTAGCAAAAATTAATAATTATTTTACATAATAATCATAAAGTTAAGATATCAAAAATATCTTGATTTTTAAATTATACTAAATATACAAAACATAAATTTTATAATGTTGCGAACCACAGCAATATGTTTAAAAGCAATCCAGTGTGACATATCTCATTCCACATTTATAATTAAAAAAAAACTATAGTAATGTTAAGCAGTGTTTAATTCAACGATCCAAATATTTGTAAAATTGCTGAAAGCGAAATTCGAATTTTAGGTAATGCCAACAAATTAAAAGAAAAAAAAATAATGACTAAATTATGTATAAAAGTTCTGAGCAGTGTTCATGGTACAATTTTCAACAATTACAAAAAAACACGTATGACCACGATGTCGACAATAATCATTATTTTAAATTATGTATATTAAATTTAATTAAAATTATTAGTTTTAATGATTGTAAAATAATACTGTATCATCGAGGTGTAATGCATGAACAGATTACTAATAAATTAAGAAATAAATGAAATAAACCAATTTCTTTTTCTTAATAATAAATGTATACCACAAATTGCTTTGAGTTTTATTTTTGAATAACCAAAAGTAAATGGAATTAACTGGTCTTTAAAAAAAATTAGTTATTTGAGGTAGGTACGATAGGGTACGATAAACGAAATATCTGGGTAATATATTCAGATTTTGTTTTACAAATATTCTTCAAATGAGATTGGGGTTTTTAATAAACTAAAATAAAGGATTTTCTTCACTTTTGTAGTACAAAGTCTAGCGTGTGTGCGCGTGCGCTTGTGTGTGTGTGCGCGCGCGCGGTCGGTTATGATGCCCACGCGTGACGTCACCCGCGTAGAATTATGTTTGCTGCACTGCTTGATAGTTAAGGCGTGTCTATATGTTTAAATGGTCTAAGCTTGGAATCAGGGCCTGGTCACGGGCTTTACCAATTTTGAATTTCATTTTAGTTCCTATTACAAAACACTAAGCACTAGTAGATGATATACGAAGTTTACCGAATACGAATCGTCATAACGAAACATAAAAGCGCGTTATTTGTGAAAATCCTAACCTAAAATTATATACGTCATTGATAATTCATAATCAAATTTTTGCATTGTGTTGTTTGCATTGAGTTTCATTATTTATTTAGACTTGTTGTAAGTTGTGAGGAACTATGGTCGTAGCAACTATTCTGTGATCACGTGTACCTACTGATAGCACTTCACAGAAAGACAGGTTTCGTTCCTTATTTGGATGAATTCGTAAGTGTAAGTAGTGCGCAAATGTAAAGAATTATTGTTCTGTATGTATTTAGAAAATCAACATTATGCAGATATATAATCAGTGGGTTGAAAGAACTGGTGATCCATTCCTTAAAAGGATAAATCCTGCTAAAGTGTATAAAAATCATCGGATTTGTGAAATAGGTACATTATATTAACTCAATATTGTATGTATGTAATTTATAAGCGATTGTGTCCTCAATAAAATAACTAAGTAAAAACAATTTATGTACATATTGAAGTACAATAATGATTATATATTTAACAGTCTAACAGCAACAGATAAGCATTATTTAATTATAAAAATAAGGATATGATATGACGCTATTTTTTCTTTAATGTATGTTATGCATTCTGTAATATACAATGATTACTAATTTTCTGGATTTTCATTTTTTCATTCCCTCTGTGTATATTTTTCATTTTATATATGGATTTATTGGTATTTACGAAGTTCATTCAATGATTAACATGTTGCAATTTGAATATGAATTGTTCATGTTAATCATTGTAATAACTTTTGTAATGTTTAATGAATCTGTCTATTATACTCAAGATATATTATACTACTATATATTTAATTTTAAATTTGTATTTTCGCGCGGTTTTGTGACGTGGAGTTATAGTTCGTATTACAACCACTGCGCGCTGTTAAGAGTTCCATGAAGAGTATTAAGAGTGGCCTATGTTTTTAATTTTTATATCGTCTACCATGTAGTGAAGTTGGTTATTGACAGTTGTATTATTTACATTTTCTATGGTTGTTGTTCCCATTGCTCTTCCGACAGAAACTACAAATGGCAGCCTGTCTTCATATCTTTGTTATTAGTTTGCAATAAAATGGAAGTATTAAAAGGTGATATATTGTGGACCAAACTCATGGAATTAATACAATTAAAGAATTACTAAAACATTATATTATCACACTCTAAAAGGTTAGTTACTTTATAAAGTATATAATTGTGTGAAATCAAATATGAAATGAAATGGGAGCTTTCTAAATTATATATACATTAATTATATAACTGTTGAAAAAATAAAACTACACAAGTCAATTGAACAAGTATAACATCTTGTCAACTACTAAACAGAAGCAGTGTGGAGTATGCTAATAATAATATGCTATACTAATTTGTTCAAGTAGGTTTCAAAATTGCAATGAGTGAGGAAACAATTTGGGCATCATAACTCGACAAGTTTGAATAATTGGTTTCCTTGAAGTCCCATCTGCTTACAACATGAGTCCAAACTCTTTCCATACTCAGACCCATCGGTGTAGACAATAAATTCACCCAATCAGGTTTCCATTCTCCCGTCAATAACTGCTCCATAAGAAAATAGTTATCAGTATCATTTTTGTGACTGGTTAAGACAGTGACACTTACCTGATCAAAAGACCGATATCCAATGTGGAACATAGTATGTAGTAAATGCTTCGGAATTGGAGCATTTCTATTTGGTTCGGAGGTGCTCATGTCTGGACTAACCTGTAGTTTTCGAAATATCCATTCGGCATTACTATGTAAAAAGTGATGAATTACCTATAAATTTGGGATAATATCACTGAAATATATATGGGCTGTAACAGTTCCGAATAAAGTCCATCGATTTAATTTACTGATTCTGCAAAAAATGGAAAGCTTTCGCTAAAGTCGATAAACATAACCTCAAAATGCTCTAATGAAGTACAATTTTGAATACTTTCTGTTGGTTCCTGACAAAAAGAAACACGTTGAAATCATGTAAACGTAAGCTATCTCTCTCTATTTATGTATATTGTAACAGTTTTAAGACCTGTTATTATGATTCAGTAACAATCATTGGCGCGATGTGACAAATAGCATGTGCAATCGCGGAGGTTTTGACGCGCTTATATTCATGCGATTCTTTTTTGTCGTTTGACAGGCACATATAAACGATGCAGTGCAAATTTTAGTCCTTTTAAATGGTAAAAGCCTAATAAGACACTAAGGTAAGCTCAATTGTTAATAATATCATTTAATTAAAATCTCAAATCATCATGCTTCGTGATGATAGTAATGCCCCTGTTGATTATTGTTTTCTAATTCCACAAGCGCTATCTGTAACGCATGTATTTGTAACCTCAAAAGCACATGTTAATTTGTTACTTCGACTTCTAGGCTTTTTGTAAGGAGATCCTTGTAAGGAGATTATTCTTGTAAGGAAGATCTTTATTGTATGGATTGTATGGAAATCCTTGGTACCATTTAAAACAATGCAGTGCAAGTAACACTATCAGCAGAAAATATGTAACCGGCAAATGAACCTCTAGAAGTGAAATACTCTATGGAACGTGTTCTCAAATACAAAGTGGCAAGCTGTTAGACAGAAGATGCAGTCATATGATGTATTATGAAATAGGCGACATCTCGATATGTGCGACAGTGTGCAGTTTGTACAGTGAATAGAGAGGCCAGGCGTAGCTGGGACATATTATAACCCTACATTTACATATGTTAGCGAACAGAAAAGCAAGGCGAAGCTAAGAAATATTGTACCTTAACACCTGTATGAGGCCAATGTTTACTCGTGCAAGACCATCGACGGGTTGCAGTTGTGAAACAGTGTGAAGCAGAATAACAGACTTCAACCTACATGATTCAACGTCAACGAGACCTTTACTTGTGCACATTGTATAAGCTAAGTAGTTTTAAACCAAGATACTTAACTAATTAAGAACGTTTAGCCTTGTTGTTCGGAGATTCTTTGTAAGAACTCCGAAATAACCTCTTTAGCATCGTTGTCAGATAGGGCTTGGTTGTATTTTGGAAGCTTTGTAGTTAATTGTATTAGTCTTAAGTATTAAGCGCATTATATCACCTAATCTGAGTTTCTTATAAGTCGAAGGAGAGATATCGAACAGCTGTTACGAATCAGATCGTGTTTATTTAAGATTATTGAGAACCGAGTTCATTAATTGACTACCTGTTGACAGTCTTTGTGTGTGTATTATACAGTCGATGTGTTTTCATTCATATATATATTTTTATTATTAATTATACAGTTAAATTAGATCTTGTGTGTTTGATTGCTATTGTTATAAGTCTTAATCCTAGTTTTCATGTTTTTGTGTATTTAAAAAGCATGTGGCGCTTATAGACGACCCATGACCTTTTGCACCGACTAACGAGTTACAGGGGCATCGTTTTTGATTTTTGCTTTAATTATTGAGCAAGTTCATTGACATATTAAAGTGACATCCTTTTTATTGGACCAAAACATCTAGTCAATAAGAGGGTGGTCGCAATATATATATATATATTTCAATTCAATCGATGGAATCTTTAATTTTATATAAATATCTGCTCCTACCTTAAGGCTCTTCTTCCCATATGGTGATACTAAAACATCACTGGCTAATATCTCTAAAATGTGTTGGGTCTCCTCAACTCTTCGACAACCATTAGTCGCTACTGTATCAAATTCTAAACATTCCTTTGCCTGTTCCAAAAGTTCTCCAATTTGCTCCGTATGCTTGTTATCTTCGTCGATGCTACAAAGTGCTTCGGCCACTGCAAGAGCTATAGCGTCTTCAGTACTGATCGTTCCATCGAAACTACAAATTGAATTCTTATGAGCAACCGGATTTTGCACAGGTGATCCTGAAACTGATTCGCCCTGTGTCTGTGCCTTTGCGAATTTTACTTGTTTCTTCTGTAAATATTCAGATTTCTTTAGAAGATCGCTATACAACGCACTCAGTAATAATTGCAATAAGGAAGAATTCCCTATGGGCGTGACATCTGCCGGCAATAAATCGTGAATCAGGCGCGCTATTAATGGAACAGCTGGGTTTATACAATCCCACAACTGACTGAAACATGCCAATATTATAGACATAGCCTGGTACATGCTTGCTCCAGTTTTGACGGCATTAATAACCGTTCTTGTAATTGGCGGTAAAATTGGATCTATTAAGTTAATGATTGCTTCGTACCATGGTGGTCTTTTCTGATTCCATATCTGAAGACACAATTAAGTTTTAAGAATTAATCTGCAAGGAAACATGTGATTTTCTAACTTCTCTTCGATCAAAACATTGACCCCATTTATCAGCTTGCCTAATGACTGGCAGAAAGAGTTTAGCCACATCAGTTTCATTTCCAACGATTAGGAAAACGTGAGTAATGGAGTAAATTATATCATAGTAGTGATGATCAGTTAAAACCGTTAATTTCTTGTCGATGGCTTGACAAATGCCATCACCCGTGCATAGGAAACCTTTACACTTATCAGAGGCAAAGTCGGAGGAGGCACGATCATTATTTTTCGTAATTTTTTTAACAGTTTCATTCAAAATAGTCAAGAGAATATGCGCATTTCTCATGCAACAAACCTAAAGCATTAGAAATCCGTTATATTTAAATATAAATAATTTGATGCGACTTTACCTTCACAAGAAGTGACCAATTCGGTTGAGGTTGTTCTAGCAAAACTAGAAACTCCAAGGCAATAGCAGTAACATCCGATAAGTCTGTTAACTTCTTGACATCTTTAGGAAGTTGTTTAAAGACATTGGGTAATGAAAATGCTACCCAAGGACAAAGTGTGCTAGCAGTAGATTTTGGTAATTCTGTATTGTCAAAGCCTTTGCGAAATATCTGAAAACATTCAAATAAACATGTTTTCATGAATATTTCGTTGATGGAGAAAATACCTTATGCAGGACATCGAGTGGTGCTCCCCTGAGAATGAAACAGGCTAAAAGCTCTTGGCATTTTGAATGGATGTCTCGTAAAATTTTGTTTTGGTTGTTCAAATACAATCCGATCAGTTGCTCGGCATCATCACAAATTGATGGAAGTAATTGTGCAACGCACAGCAACAAGTTGCTGATATCCACTATTAGCAGCCGTGATCTGCATTGTGATGGTGATGCCTGTGAAAAGGTCATATTTTTTTTTTGCTATAAAGTAAAACCAATTGTGGGAGTCACGAAAGATTGAAGGAATGACATTAAAGGATCTATAAGCAGCCGTCGACGAAACGTTAGCTCCTACTGTAACGTTTTGTAAGTGTCCATATGTTGTACACTAGATGCAAAAAAAAATTCCACTAAAATTTCAAATCGTCGGTGAGCTACTAATACCATCTATCTACAAATTTCGAACTTTACAGGAGACACAAAAAATTTATTTAAATGTTTATTTCTTACTTATAAGCAGATTTTTTTTTATTTAACGCTTTCAATTGAAATATGGAATAGCCGATTGATATTCAGTTAAGAAATACTTAAAAATACATAATTGCATGCACTTAGGAGATATTTCTCTTTTGATGAATGTCACATAGTTGGTATTGTTGCACAATAAACATTTTTCTTTTCAATAATATTGTGTTCTCTACATGACAAGGAAACAAAAAAAAATTTGGTAGTTGATAGATTTTTTGAACTTTGTATAATTTCATAAAATATTTTTTAATACATTTTCAAATACAAAGCAACAGAACATGGAACATAACTTTATAAACAAATTTAAAAGCTAAAGTGGAAAACATGGGAAAAAGAAACTATTCACTCTGAAGGCATATTAATGCGGGATAGTATCGTAAAAAGCATGACAATCAGATGTTAATACGCTTTTTAAACTCTGCAAATGCTTGAACTTCTTGTCTGAAACCGGTAACTTGTTTGAATTGAGACTTGGGTAATTTGTTATAGGGGCAACTATTTTCGCTCGAATTGGCAACAATGACCATTCACCATCTTCAAACGAAGTTTTTACTTCAATTATACCGTTAGGAGTATATTTTATTTGTTTTAAATCAGTTACTGTCGGATCGTCCACTTTTTTACCCGGTCTGATTGATGAGTATCGCAGAAATTGACTTTTAGAAAAATCTTTGAAGAAAGTATGATCAACCATTAAAGCTTCATAGGGCTTTGGCTTTCTTCGTGCTTCTAGTGTTGCTTTCAGGTAATCACTGGGTAACTGAATAATTCGGTTTTTCAATTTTCTCTCGACACAACTATGAACGGAGTCACACTCCATCTGAGTGTGACCCCGTTCTAAGAACTTTTGTGTTATTGTTACGTCATGTAACATCGAAAAATTTAACAACGCATTTGACATAATGCAGTTCCGATTCTGGTACGTGCATCCGTCCGAAAATATTACAATTGGTAATTTTCTTTGTAAGCAGTGACGTTCTAAGTAGTCTAACAAGCAAGAAATGAAGATTGAGGCACACAATGAAGAATCAATTTCAGTGAACCAGTAGCACGTTGCGTCGCTGGTGCCACAATCAAAGATGGTAAAATTATGGCAGCAAAGTTTCGTTTTAAAATAAAGATTACTAGCATTAAGGTAAGCTGCAACCTTCACTGCCTGCAAGTCCATTGTGAGCAGAATAAGTTCGTTATTCTGGGCTTTTTGTTTGTCTCTAGCTTTTTCGTCTCTTGCTTGATCCTTGTTCAAAATGTGTTTTTTCCAAACCCTTTCTTCTACATTTTGGACTTTATGTTCGCAACATAGATCACACAAATCTTTTTTGGGGCGAAATACCGCCAAGTTCTCTTGATGAAACTTTCTTTCGAATATTTTTCTGCATGAAATAGGAAATCCTTTTTCCGTACAATAGTTCTTGTAAATTTCATAAAGATTTGATAATGATTTTATTTCCTCATCCAAAAAAAGCGTTGTGGAGTCCCTGCGTACATAGTGTGAAGGTACTTTTGCCAACTGATCAAAAAATTCTTTTAAAGGAATATCATAAGATAAAGATTTTCGGACACTATAGCTATTTTCTCTGCGTGACTGGTTCAATTTTTCTTTTCCGGTATGCATTGCTAGCACTGAATTCTTAACCCAACTCTGGACTGTAAAAGGTTTTAGAGCAAGTGTATTCAGAAACATTTCTCTGCATACAGTCCAGGTGTTCTCACCATCATTTAGAGTATATACGAAGGTTCCAAGTCTCCTAGAGTTTTCATCGCTACTTTTTGTACACCTTTTAGTGCCAATTCGAGAAACATGAGATGAAACAAATACTTTTCTTTGATCCCACGTAATGTTTTTCCAAAATTCTGAGAATATTTTGTTTCTTGTACCTCTGAAAATTTGCTGCAGAATCTGACCTTTGATATTTCACATTTTTTTGACGCACAACGTGGTCCAAGTTTTCTGGCCCTTCTCATTGTATCATGTTTCACTTTTCCTTCTCTTGAGCGAGTGTAACCTAAATACGCCTGTCCTGTCATTCTCATCTTCTTTGTTCTATTTTTTTTCCACTTTTCTGGATGACCATTCTTGCATCTTTTTCGGCCTTCGTTCATATTTCCATATTCGTTTTCGGTCTCAGTAACGTACTCACTTTCAGAAGAAGAATCAGTTTCAGGAATGTCAGTTTCGGAAATATAATCTGCATCATCTTCATCAGTTTCTTTAGATGTACCGGCTTCACATTTGTTTTGAACAGCAAAATTATCGATGCTTGATAATAATAATATGTTGTGTTGTGTGACGTTTTCTTCTTTGTTAATCATATTATCGTATTCATTAGAAAGTGAAGTGAGGCAGTGACTCACATTATCACAGTCAGTGTTTGTAGCATTAACATTATGGCACTCATTTGAAAATGAAGTGAAGGAACGACTAATATCACAGTCTTTCGTAGTCTCATTTGATTCTTTATTACTATTGACATCAAGTCTATCACAGTTGGGAAATTCAAGTTCCTGTGTATGATTGAAGTCAAAAATGATGGGCACAGATTCTATATCCAGTGAGTCTAAATCTATCAACTGATGTTGATGAACAACTACTCCAGCTTCTGGTTCATTCACCATTTCAGTTTCAGTAACGGTGTTGTCGACTTCGAGTTTTTTTCCATTGTTAAGTACTTTTGCAGCTAATTCTAATAGTTTCTGTGTTCTATTAGACATTATTTAAAATTCTGCAATCAAAAAAACTAAATTACACACTACGAAAAATCAAAAACGGAGATTTTAATTGTTACTTCTTAGTTATGTACTATTTTTTTTTTATCTAATAACATCTATCTTCAAGCAACAAAACAGAAGTTACCCGAACTGTTTGAAAGTAATATCACCTATCTGAACAACAATTAATTTAAGTGCTTTTCGCAGTGATTACATTAGATAGCATCACAAAAACTTCACAAAAAGCAGACTAAAATGTTACAGTAGCTAATGTGCATATTTTAACCTCCAGGCCAATAACCAATTAAGTTCAAAAAGTCATTTTGTTGGTACTTACCTTAGCAGAAACAGTCACAGTCAAACTCTAACAGTAAACTGCCATTACGGTTTCAAATAGGAGATATTGCCATGCGCAGTATAAAAGCAGTTTGAAATAGGAGGTATTAGAATACATAGATTATGTACATTTCTGAATTTTTTAGCATTTCGGCGCTATTTCCATTCGATCCGCAAGAAAATTTTACAGGTTATGGTATATTAGTCTCATTTTCGCTTACAATGCAAATAGGAGGTATTAGTAGCTCACCGACGAAATATCACCGCTACAATGTGGAAAGTGGTACCTAACTCTTTTTGCAACTAAATGTACCTATTATAAATACTAGTAAGCATAATTAGTTGCATACTCATGCATGATGCCCAAAGAGATTGGAATATATAGAGAAAGCATGAGTGCAGTTTGTAGGCGAGGTAAGTGGTCGTAAAAAGGTGCGGTAAGGGGAATTGATAAACAGCCAAGCGATTATAGTCCTTAAGAAAATCCTACGGCGTCAATGAGGCGTGCTGTCATTGGTCGAAATGTCGTGCTCGTGTAGAATTTAACGAAATCATACGAACCAAGTACGAGCACGAGATTTCGACCAATGGCAGCACGCCTCATTGACGCCGTCGGATTTTCTTAAGGCCTAAAGACTATAATTGCTTGGCTGTTTAACAATTCCCCTTACCCCACCTTCAGTTGTTGCGGCTAAACATTGCAGCTTATTGATACTTCTTCTATATATTCCTATCTCTTTGATGATGCCAACTGGTAAAGATTCTAAAATAAACAGTGCTCAAGTGATCTTTGTTTGATTAACATATAACATCTACGCTGTTACAATCCGGAAACCAAATTCTACATTATGACAACGATCTTAAAAGTCTTTATCTTAGATGAAATTGATTTTACAATAAAGTCTTAACGAAACTATTGTTTTCCGGTTTAATATCTTTTAATAAATGTCATGACATGTATCATATTAGAATAAGAATAAAAGAACCGGTTTTACGTGCTGGAAAAAATTATTAAGACTTGATTAGTTTTGTGCACTGCGCTGTAAAAGAGAATGTTAGCATATGGGGAAGCTTTTACAATTGATTATTGCATCTTTAACCATGAAATGGGGTAATTTCAGAGCAGCAAGTAGAGTGCCTTTATAGTGAGAGTGGTGACAGAAAAATTAAAATAATTCGGCCATTATGTGGGTATCCTGTAGGTATCTGTCAAATGAAAAATAAACAATTCAGTATTATTAAATATGGATTGATGTAATAATCTTATAATTTGCTCTTTAAATGAATATGTATTTAAGAAAGCGTGATAAATAAAGATAATATTGTAACTGTAAAATACATTTTAACGTAAGACGCCTCTATGTGAGTACAACTTGCGTCAGCCAGTCAGTACGAGTCACATCCGTGTCACCACTCTGCAAATTGTATCTACATAATGGCAACTTGTGTCAAAAATGTATTTTACAGTTACATTCTTATCTGTACCTATTTACCACGTTTTTTAAATACATATGCATCCATTTAACACACCAATATAGGTTATCATATAATAATACTGAATTATATGAGTTTATTATACCATTTGACAGATACCCACAATTAAGGTACCCGCATATAATGGCCGATCTGGTTTCTATTGATTTCCTATCCCTTGTTACCACTTTCGTTATAAAAGCACTCTAGCAGTATCAGTGGCGGCCCGTGATTTTTTGGGACGGGAGGGTACCGACAAAAAACAAACTCAATATGCTATTTAATTAACTTGTTTGAAAATAAAATCCATCCGTCGTTCCTTACGATCAGCAAAATGATTAATAACTAGGGAGCGGAATCGAGCGAGCTAAACTACCACGGAGCCACAACCGTGAAAAGAAATAATGTAAACAATTGCGTGTTGTTTACATTATATCTGAATAGCACTAATTCATAGGGCGAACTGTAACATCTGTTTACTCCAGAGAATCAGAGAAAAAACTGCCATAAAATAAGGAATTTTATGAATAAAATCCTTTCTTCATCGGCGTAGGTACAAGGGTGACGAGTTTTTAAAATTTATTATATTTACCTTATATTTCGCAATATAATATGTAGTTTCAATAACATACGCCTACATTTTTAGTTATCATTTATTTAGATCTAGAACGTTGTTTATGTTACTTTTTCTGAGATAAAAATTAATTGTAAGTGATTCCGAAATTTATTGCAAAGTCTGTAAAATATCGTCACTTAGCTTTGCTAAAACATACACAGAAATAGTTTTCATGCAGAGAATTTCGATAGTTTACAAAATTTCGTTACATGTTTAAATGACGATGCTCGAAGTATTTCTGAGTGCAAGGAACTAACACAAATCCCAAATTTAAAAAATCAGTTGTTATTCCTTCAGGAACACTTTGGAAATTTGCCTAAACTAATGACATATTTTGAAAATCGAATCTCAAATTAAAAAATGAGGTGTGGCCACCACACGACTTTCTTATACGTATGAGCGTTTCAAACTATACTATATTTTTTTTACACAAAAATTATTCAAAATCCTATTCTAAGTACTTCTGTTCTCTTAATAAATCGCTATAGAATGCATACTTAGCAAGATATTCGAAAAAATGACTACTCCCTAAGAGTAAAAGTGTTACTTCCGGTCCGAATTTTGAAATTTCATATATTCAAAAAATATTGCAAATCTAGCACTAAATACTTTTGTATTCTTGATAAATACATATAGAATGCATAATTTACGACATATTCGCAAAAAATCGCTATTCGATAAGAGCAAAAGTGGTAATTCCGGTCTGAATTTTGAAATTGTTTTTATGCAAAAGATATTGGAAATTACGTTTTAAATACTTTTATACCCGTAACGTACCTGTCTAAAAAGCATGACATGCGAAATATTAGCAAAAAACTGTTTTTCGATAGGAGTAAAAGACCTACTTCCGGTAGCAGCTTCGAAAAACTTTTTAAATAAAATTGTTCTCAATTTTAATTTCAAGTACATATGAATTCTTTATAAATTTGTTTAAATTTAGTAGTTGACGAAATATTGGCAAAATTTAATTTTTTCAGTGAAGTAAACTGTAGGGTATTTTGTATTTTATAATCACCAGCCACTTGTTATTCAATTATATAAATAAAATTACAACCTCTTTAAAAATACAACATTTCAATAGCGCGCCCATGGGCGATGAGTCATGACTCGCTCGATTCCGCTCCCTATTAATAACTCATTCATTGAAGTTTGGTGTTGATGTCAGTAATTGTTTTTCAATGGAACACATTGCTAAGGCACATAGTCTGCTTTCCCGCATGGTATTTCTAGAAAACGTTTTTATTCTCTTCAAAGTAGAAAAACACCGTTCACTTGATTTTTTCTATTTTGCACGCCCCCAGAGATTCGCAAAATAGCAGAAGACAATTTACAAAATCTTTCGCCAACATAGTCTCGACATATTATCAAAAACAAACTTTTATAACAGTTGTACTATTCAACCTTGGAAGTAAATTACAATAGTAGCATCAGAAAACTTATCATCCAACTCTGCTTAACAATTTATATTGTTAATTAGTAAATAAAATGTTAGCA
Source organism: Amphimallon solstitiale (assembly GCA_963170755.1). Lineage (NCBI taxonomy): Eukaryota > Metazoa > Arthropoda > Insecta > Coleoptera > Scarabaeidae > Amphimallon > Amphimallon solstitiale. The sequence continues at coordinate 24,104,859 of OY720682.1, forward strand.
TGTGTGCTTTTTATTCTTTGTACAACTTCTATTGCACATGTTTATTGCATTAAAGGCTTACATTTTGACATTTAAATATAATTTGGTTCCATTTTTTTTTTGTTACCAACGTCAAAACACAAAATTAGCGTGTGATAAAGAAATACTTTTGAAACCAAAACGGATGCCGTAAAGTGAACTTTATAGCACCGAAATAGAAAAAAGCATTTTGCATATTACACCCACACAACCAGTTTGATAAACTGTAAGAGCTTCTGTTGAATTTTCTCGTCACGGTTTTATTAGTTCTCTAATTGTGATCTTCTAGTTTAATCAATAAATCTGGTCTAGGGAGACCTAGATTTTTTAATTCTGTCTTAATGTTACTAACGCAATTCATAGTTGCATTTGCACCGATAGAAATTACAACATACACTCACCGCTGTATAATACATACTGGACCACCACTCGGACCCGGCACCATAGAGTAGTGGCCCGCCGCCTACATATATGTATACGCGCGCTACCCGCGCCAGTTTCATCGCTCGATTTCTAATGCAGACGGGGCAGTCGCGCGAGATGTCCCGCAGCCTACGTCAGACTGCGATTTTTAAACGCGCTGAAAAGACGGACTGCTACTTCCGAAAACATATTATTTGTTATCAAACAAATCAGAAAAATTACATACAAATTAGGTACATATTAATAATTAATTTATCTGTTAAAACAAATTTGTTACGGGGGGGGGCAATGCCCCGTTTCCCTCCCTGCAGCAGCCGCCACTGAGCAGTATGTACATACCTATAATAAAAACTTACCTGACCATAGCGAACTGTAAGTATATTCAATGTTTCATTTAACATTCCTGAAAATACTCTTTGAGCCATTTTGGGTGGCACAGTATTCCACAGATCTTCTTTTGTTCCTGAAACATACCTATACTAGTTTCCACGAAGAATGTACAAATATAATTTAGTTTATATGTTGCATGTTTCCATCAGTAGTAAGTAATACATGTTCAGTGGTTCAGTGGATTTCACACCAGAGAGCAAAAGATCTTCAGATTAAAAATTGCTTGAGCAAATTATAATTCCTAATAATTTTAGAGTTATTTAACAACCGAGGGTGTTAAAAAAATACAATACACACAGATTGAAAACATATATATCTTCCGAAGGATAGATGTGAAACAACTTGATATTCTTTTTTGGATTAAATTCAATGAACTTACGATTATTGATTTGTTTATTTTGCTATACAGCGTGAGTCATTAGTAGTCGCTTCTTCGATTGCTCTTTTGTGTTTTAAATAAAAGAAAAAACAATTAGTGGAAGATGCATGGTTGCTTGTGGTGCATATTGTAAAAATACCTTAAGCTCTGAAGCACTTCCGGTTTCACCGGAAATGCTCGGAACTTAATTTTTTTAAACGACTCACCCTATATATTTTTGGATTTTCTTGTAAAAAGAAGTATGTACAAAGCAACGTAAATGCCTGTGAACTGGTTATGATGTCATAGTAATACTGGTTATGATGTCATAGTAATTTTTGAGATAAGCGGGCTCTATTTAATAGCTAAGGCTGCAGATTTCTGGAATTGGTTTTTCTTTTTAGCTAGGGAACAATTACTGTATGGATGTGTTATATTAGATATTTAATACATGTGTATATTATTATATTATTGTTTTTTTATTACTTTTTGCTTCCTCTGTACTTATTATTATTGTTTGTTATTACTAGGGTTAAGTGTAAATAGCTTCGGCGGAAAAAGCAGAGTAACACCAACAATTAGAGAGTATGGTTGCAAGCCGTGAGAAAGCAATGCTGAACACCAGTTCAGCAATATATTTATAATAATATTCTTAATAATAATAATAATAATAATAATAATTTTCTTTGCTCTTTACTTAGCATAAATTGCTAATAACTTATCGACATTTGCAAAACCATTTGGAAAAGGTGACATTTGTCTAAGATTTGGTCACATTCAGCAGACGGATCGGGGACCGCCCCCACTCCAACTGCTCCTTTGACAACAGTTGAGTGTTGGAAGGACAGGACCGTTCACCTTTATGTGATCACCTTCCATTTGGTACTTTTCACTGCTGCCATTATACAGATTAAACTGAATAAACAATAATAATAAAAAAATTTCTGCAATAAATTTCGGCGTAGTTCTTATTATAAGGTCCGGCTTTTCCAACTCCGATTAAAATACTCGGTTAACTGCAATATTATAATACATTTTTTCTACGCAATATCTTTAATTTGCTTATCTTATTTTCCTAGTAACTTTCTCAAAATTTTGTGTTACGTTGGTGTTGAAACGCGTTAATGAGCATGCGGATCACTAAGTAAGTATATGTAGTACTATATATATTGCGTGTCTGGAGACGAGAGTTCCGAAATCAAAACGGGATATCAAACATATTGCTGTACCGTAGACTGATTGATGGCTGGTACGCTTGCGCCAACTACTATCCAATGCCAATCGTTAAATTTAACAGTTGATCGGACAACATACATACACTCGACGAGAAAATTGATGTGGCCTAATCTAATTTTAATGTTTTTCACATATATTTTGAAATAATAAGTTCTTTGCCTCTTTTTAAGTATATAAATATTTGCACCATTAAATAATGATATACTGTATCATAAGTTTTTATAAATATATGTATAAAAGTCCGATATTGCTGCACATTGCATTTAAATTTAAAATTAATTTAGAAAAAATAATTTGATGTAAATAAATTGTATTTTTTGTTTTTTGCCGCCATGTTATTTATCAAAAAAATTCTATTATCATTTGTATTTTGGTATATTATTATGTTGAAATAGTACATTAAAAGACTTGAATTTATATTACATATTTCTAATGAATAATGATAAGTTAATTATCTAATTATAGTTAACCTAAAAATAGGCCGATTGTCAATCTAATCGGTAAACGTAAATGGTTATCATTCAAGCATCCGTGTTCATTTTAGTTTAAAATACATATCATGACGGCAACGTATTGATTTGAATCTTGAAATATTAAAAGATGAGCAGGAATCATCTTTGATGACTTCAAGTGTACCTACAATTGTACTTTATATGAAACGTCACCTAATGTTAATTTCCTGTACAACTCCTGTTAAAATTTACCGCATTTAACATGACAGCAACGCAAGCGCACTGCTAACGTTTCACATTACGGTATAACTATACTGTGTTTTCTCTCCCTTCATCGGTCAACTCGCTGGCCATTGCTTTGAAATACTACACGCAATATATATAGTACTACATATATGGTATAATTTTACCACTCGCAAAAATGGCGACCGCTCCACATGTTCAGAGTGAGCGTACATCATCTGAATCCGATCACCGAACAGTTGCGCAACTGTTGTGTCTGCTGAATGCGACCATTGTAACGATAGTAAAAAAACAATAATCTATTAGATTTACCTTGCATATACGTCCACCACATTTGTATGACGTAAGATCCTCTTTCCGATTCGAAAAACGGTTTTTCATTCTCCCAGTCCAAAGATTCCGCATCTTGTAATATATACAACGACAACAGTCTGCAGTGGAGATCCAATAATCTTTCAGCCAGAGCCTCTCCCATCTCCTGATACTTCTTCAAGCTGGATTGTAATTCATTGCCACAGCTTGATTTAGAAGTACCGATGGACTGCATATAGGACCACAGACAATTTTTTAGTAAAGATGCCGCTCCTATTGTGCCGATTAGTACTGTCAAATCAGCATGATCCAATGCTTCTTGCGTTAGCACATGTAAATGATCTAGAGAAAACGAAATAAATTCAAACATGTTTACGTGTATTTTATAATTGTAAACATAGTATGTAGTTATATCGTGTACGGCAATGTATATAACTAAATTTCATATAATTTGTTGTTAATGCTTGCAGTGTCGGTTAGTTAGTCTATTGATTCTATAATGTTTTTATACCTAATAATTGTTCAGCAGATTTCGTTATAGCTAAGATGAACTTGGATGGATCGGAAGTTCTGACAACTCCACCACAACCACCGCCAAATTCAGTTGAATTATCGACGTTTTCGTCCACTGGACGTAAGAAACCAGAATTCTTCCTAAAGGCTGCTAAATATTCATCTTCCCACCATATTACTAGTTTTACTGCAGCGAAAGAAGCGTATCTGGGAAAATCCAGTTTGCCACCAACTATCCCAGGGCATATGCTTTCTTGTAAAGTTGTTTGCTTTTTCTTAAATTAATGTTAAAATGTCTTGATATTATAACAGATTTCGCATAAATATAGGTACCTACATATTATATATATATATTTGTAATAGCTATCAAAAAGTGACTCTTTGTCTTTTTCTTTTTTGTTGTATTGATAATATATATTACAATAATTACATCTTGCAAAAGTCCAGATTTCATATTTACCTACAGTAAACAGAACGAGAAGTGCCCGGTGGGAGAAATCGTCGTTGCGCGAGATATGGGTCAGTGTCAGGCAGAGAAAGTATTCGGAAAAAAGAAATGATAACATTTGTTCATCATCTCATACATTAACCAGACGAATAAGTAAATGCAGATAAGAAATTATAATATTCTGCGAAGAGATACATATATAGGAAACATACTGCACATCGAAGTGTAACGCTTGACAATTTTTCGAGACTACTCGGGCTTATTGTAATATTGTAAGAATCAAATGCGCACCTTGTGGGAGGGACATCTCCAGTGGCGCAGCGAGGGGGGGGGGTTGAACCCCCCCCCCAGGCCGCCAGATACAGATACAGATGATTTTTAAAATATATATGTGTTTTGGTTTTAAAAAAATCTTGGCAACAGTGGCAAACAGTGTTAATTGTTTTCGAAACGCCACGCCCACAGCATGCCATTACCACTAAACGGTTATTACAGGTCATTGCTATAGTTAGTGCAATTATACCGTCGTACCGATTGTACGAATCAGGTACATTTTGCACTCTTCTGTATTCTATACAAGTCTACAAGTTTGCTTTTCTGTACATTTTAAGGATATTTTTCATTCATACGTTGCGTTTTGAGTTTTATTATAAATTTTGGTGCTTTAATACGCTTAATATTTTTTTTTTGAAAACCCTCCGTAATACAAAATTCTGACTGCGCCACTGGGCATCTCACCGGCTATATTACGATCTGTGAGCTGTATATTTGTAACTTACTTTTGCAGTCGGCATAACCCAGGTAATGGATAGTGTAATGTTTGTCTAAAGCTTGCTTAAAGTATCGTAAGGAAAATATACTTACTTTTTCTTTAAAAGGGGTGTTTACCTATCGAAAATTAAGGCATCGCCGTTTCGCGTTTTTTAAACTCATTTTGTAATTTTAGAATCTCAAATTTGGGTTAGTGATGCAAAAGGCATAAATTTATACTGTCAAGGTCAGTTTTGTACTAATTTATTTTCTTAAGAAAGTTATGAGTTTTAGAAATAACCACAAAAAATGCATGAATTTGATCAATGTCTACTAAGGCTGGTACTTTACGGTATCTCTACCGGTCCTAGCGAAGACGAAAATCTATCGGAATCGGTCGGCTATTGCAGACTTAAATGCGAGTGGCAGTTTAATTACAAACTGTCACTCGCATTTATATGTCATATATACCTATAATATTCGAGTGTATAATAATATAACAGTTATGGGCAAGCGAAACTTATTATAAAACATCAACAGTTCCGTAAGTACTCATTCTTTATACATTATGTTTCCCATCTATAGTATTCCTTTATCTATGACAGAATCTGTGAATAAAACCGAAGCGTTGTGACAGAACCGAATATCGTCTACCTCCACCTACTCACACCCCCTTGCGTCTAGCAGTCCCGCGAGTAATATAAGTTGCATAAGTTTCTATTTGTTGGTAAACGTCACTCTTAATGATTTTCAACTTGAATGGATGTCAGGAAACCTTTAAAAGCTACTTTAACTTTTGTTTACATGTTGACGTTCTGGCATTTTAATTATTTTACCAGTTTTAAATAACTTTGTGTCAGTGTTTGCAGACTGCTTTACTACTAAACTGCATTTAGCCCTATTTCTTAAAATAACAAAGGAAGCTTGTTTTACATCTGTCAATTTATTATACCACGCGATCATTTAAATTCTAAATTATAGCAGGCGGGATGTTTTTTTATTAGGTTGTCCAGAATGTCAATTACTGATTAATTAACATTTTGAAACGTCACTTTGACAATTCAAATTGTAAATTAGTACTTATATACCAACTTAATTTAAATTTCACAGCCTGCTCTAATTTAGAATTTAAATGATCGCGCGGTACTTAAAATTGAACCTAATTCAAATTGAAGGTTACCAAAATTACGTAGGTAAGGTAGATAATAGCACCAATTATATAAAACCCAAGTAAATTTTGATTGAGTTTTAGAAATTGAATGAAAAATTGACAGATGTAAAAAAGCTTTTAACTTTTTATTTTGTTGTCATGGTTGATCCAATTTTCATTTCGGAAGGTCAAATTTTGATTTTACTGTAGGTTGTAAATGTGTGGGTCTTACTTTGATAATATGATCGACTAACTGCTTTTGACACACTGCTTGTTTGAAGGATGGTGCAGACTACCCCTTTATTTCGCTTAAGAGGGCAAATGTTGAGATAGTATTGCCACTTTAAAGTATGTAGCAAGTATATCATTTTTAAACTATGGAAAACCATCTAATATGTACATACTGTATTTTTCCAGTTTTGTGTATTGAAATCCTATTAATTTTTCTTGTATCATAGGTTCAAAATAGTCTAATTTAGTGGTCGCGACATATTCTTTTTGATATCTGGATTAAAGGCATTTCTAATATGAGGATCTTTAGAAATATTGAAGAATTTGAATAATTTGCAGACAGGAATTTAACATTACACATAACTATCTGGCATCTAAATATATTTGTGTTTTATAGCTGATTAGTCTTAAAAAATGATTTTGGGATATATGTTGTCTAGGAATGTATAGCATGAGTGTAGATTACATAGTATTTCCTTTTGTATTTTATATTTATATAAGGCATAATGAAAGTAGTTTATTTTGCCTGCATTCGTGATGCCAGGTATGAGACAACACATTTTTATTCTGGTCTTGTTTCAAGTGCCAATAATAAAATAAATAGGTACATAGTAAGTACAGAGCTCCTGTTAAAATTTCAATATGTAATATTGATATCTCAAACCAAAGGGATTGTAATATAATAGAGGAAGCATGAGTGCAGTTTGTAGGCGAGGTAAGGGGTCGCAACAACTGCAGGTGGAGTAAGGGGAATTAATACATTGCCAAGCGATTATAGTCCTTAAGGTTGTTCGACTTCGTGCTGTCATTGGTCGAAATTCGAAATGTCGTGCTCGTACTTGGTTCGTAGAATTTAACGAAATCTTACGAACCAAGTACGAGCACGACATTTCGACCAATGACAGCACAACCTTAAGGACTATAATCGCTTGGCAGTGTATCAATTCCCCTTACCCCACCTGCAGTTGTTGCGACCACTTACCTCGCCTACAAACTGCACTCATGCTTCCTCTATTATATAACAATCTCTTTGTCTCAAACCAGTGTTTGCTGTGTTATCGTAAATGCAACCCAGTGTACACATTATTGTAATTTTCGTTCCAAACAATAGATGTCTCAAATTCTGGTGTTTTAATAAATGACGGTTATGTAGGACAGTTCCTTATTTAAAATTGACTTATTGTGACATATTTGAATTTGGCGCGTCGTAAATCCTTCGTTACTATTTCAGTATTTTTGGTATTCTTGGTTTTTACTATTTCAGTAGTGAAGGAGTAAATGCAGATAAGAAATTGTAATATTCTGCGAAGAGATACATAAAAAGGAAACATACTGTAAATCAAGTCAAAATATTTAAAGGGTATATCATAAAGTAGCATTATGTAATAACTTTGATATAACACATCAGACATGAAATTTTTTGTTGAAATCACATTATTCAAATTCCAATCATCCGTAATGGACATAATTCTATTTTGAAATACTTGCAAGGCTATACATTTGGTACCAAATAATGTTCACAAATTGTGTTTCTTCTCTGTAAACCTTACCGTATAATATTCCATATCCCTTTGTATTAAAATAGTCACTTTGTCCATGAGATTCCCATCTTCCATAACCTCCATTTTAATGAATATTAAAAAGTCAATAATGGAAATCAACAAAAAAAATACAAAAAATAAATTATATTAAAGGAAAACTAACAAAATAAGCAAATTGTAATAAATAAATATTTCCAACTCAATGACTATACAAGCACTTTGAAAAATCAACTTCTGCTGTTACTATTTTCGAGATTTCACTTTGTAGGAGTTGATGTAGCGTTTTGCTATCATGTTTGTACAGCCAGTATTCTCCACTGGTGATAAAATCATACCTCTTCGGACCTGATATTGGTGAACTTAGCCATATTTGTTTATTTGGTGATTGTCTATTTATAACATAAGTACCATATGGCTCACCAAAATTTACAGTTAACACGCCACTCTGCAAAATACACCATCATTATAAACTAACTAAATATGTTGTATTTATTTAATAATTATATGGCCTTACACTGTAATTCACATCTGCTGCTTTCAAATGTGATGAATTCTCTATTAGATCTTCAAAATATTCACTTAACGATTCCAACGTTTCCTCGCAGACTTTTTCAAACTTCACTGCATCAACTAACTGATCTTCAGTAGTAGAAAAAGTACAATAAAACTCATTACTAATAGATAATCTTTGATTTAATAATTCAGTTGCTATTGGAAACGTTGCAGTTTTTATCGTTTTTATATTACTGATTCTACGCGAAAACTTACTGTCTTTTCGTAAAAATTTCTCTAATTTTAAATTTCTGTTCGGAATCAAATATTTCCCCAGTTTTTGCATTTTATTTTATTAATTTTGTAAGAATAAAATTCTAACCAAATAAGAATTAACCTCACATTTTTCACATTCACTGCAGACTTCAGAGATCATATTGAGTGTTTAGCCATCTTTTATACGCAATCCAAAGCTGTTTATGTCATAATGAATTCTGTAATATAAAGTCCTTAATCAATGCAGCAATATGTTTTCTAGATAATGCTCGTAGCTGATACTAATGCTACTGACCAAAAGATGTCAGCACAAGGCCCGATCAAAAATTTCCGGAAAACGTCACATACTTAGTACTTTATTTCTAATGTGTTTCTAATTGAGACCTTATATTATGTCCATTCATGCTTGCTGTCTAAAACATGTATAAATTCTATTTAAAGCATGTCGCAGTGCGTAATAATATTCTGGGACACTATTACATCTTTATCTACTTATAATGCTTGGTTAGGCAAAGAAGATGTCCTTTTTGGAATATAAAAAAGCCACGCGTGTGGTAATAACAGGGTTTGTTAAATATAGTAATATAGTCCGGCACATTGAACAGATAAAGACACTTCGACAGTCAAAGGGATGTCACGGTTCATTTCGCCCTTTACGGATCAACGATGCAAGACGCATATTACAAAATATAATCGTTATAGATAATGTAATACAACACTTTGATGTGGTAAAATGAGTTAACTATATATTGTATAACATAATAAAATAATATACACATACACAACAAAAATCTTTAAATTATATAGTATTTATTGAAGTTATACTACTAAAATTATTAAGCTTATATGTATTACAGAATATTTCCTAATAATCAAGTCGGTATTATCCACTATTTGGAATTTAGGGGATAGGTTTACATTTATAGAAGTAATAAGTTATTCGCAGCTAAATATTAAATAAGTCAGTAAGCCAAGATGACAGACTATTTTTATACCTTTTTTAATATTTGGCTAGTAATGATTTAATGATTTAACTAATAATATGCCTGGCTGAAAATATGGTATTTACACGATTTAGAATATATTACTAACTACTGCTAGTGAATATTATGGAGATGGCTAGGATTTTTGTGGTATTGGATATTATTAGTATACTACACATATTATTTAATCAACTTACACATCCTTAGCTATACCGTACTGATGAGGAATTCATTTTTAAATTACACTTAACCGCTTTTTTTAATTTAATTACAAATTGACTTTTGCTTTTCCTATTTCACATTTTGTAATTAGTTTGCTATATTTTATTAACAAAGTCCCTAGGTCAAGATGATTTATTATATACATATATATTGTTTTCTGTTTATTTGTGGAATGCGGCTTCAATATTCGTAATTACAGGTGGTAAATGATTATTTCTACATTGACGTTTCGACAAACTTTATTGTCTTTATCGGAATAACAATTATATTAATTATGTTAAATATCAAGAAATAAATTACGTTATTTATTATTTCAATTAATATAATTGTTATTGATGAAGACAATAAAGTTTGTCGAAATGTCAATGTTGTAATAATCATTTAATACCTATAGTTACATATATATATATATAATATTTCTTTAAGTTGGTTTCTTGGTGTAGCGGCCCTTTCATAATAAAATATTTTTTATAATTAAACAAACTATCTAAACGGTAAAAAATGGACAAAATTAATTAAAAACACACCAACGCTTTTGAAAACAGTTTATAAGTATCTTACCATGTTACGGTAGCTTTTTTGTGTCATTGTGTATTTTTATGTTGTGCATAAGAAAATTGTTTATTTCAGATATATGTATTTGTTTTAAAGTGTATGTGTTGATATAGAGGGTTCTTTCAATAATGTAACAATATATTTGAAAAATGGGTAATAGAACTTAGAAAGCATCGATCTAACTCCGATCATTTACCGTGCTTTCATGTCGTATTAGGTATTTGTATCACTTCATGAATGCATCTTGCTTTTGCATTATTTTCTTTTTTTAAAATTTTGGTATTGTTGAAATCGAAAGTATGGTTTAATTTCGTCTGATGTTTCTTTACGGCTGTGATATTTTTCGCACTTTTATGACCCTTAAGTTTTTCTCCAGTAATTGTTTCGTCTGTCCAATATAAATTTATTACACATTTCGCAGGGTATGCTGTAAACTATATGCGATTGTTTGATGGCTAGAGTTGGTCCCTTGAGTTTGCTATACAAGAACTTTAAATTGTTGTTATTTTGATGGTCTATTTTAAACTTATATGGTTTTAAAATTGGTACATTTTTTTTGATAACCTTTTTATGTAGGGTATTGGGGTGTAAAAGGGTTTAGTTGTCTGGCTTTCGTTTTTGTTTTTTTAATTTTTTTTATTGTAGAATTTATGTAGTCTCTCTTTTATAATTTTACTTGTGAAATTCATTGGGTATCTATTACTTTTAGAGATGTTTTTAATTTTATCTAGTATCATAGAAGTAGTAGTTTACTTCAGTGAAAAAGTTGAATTTTACCAATATTTCGTCAACTACCAAGTTTAAACAAATTTATAAAGAAATCATATATACATGAAATTAAATTTGAGAAGAATTTTATTCAAAAAGTTTTTCGAAATTCCTACCTACTCTTATCGAACATCAGTTTTTTGCGAATATTTCGCAAGCCATGCTTTTTAGACAGTTACGAGTATAAAAGTATTTAGAACTTAATTTCCAATACCTTTTGTTTATTTTTTCAGAAGACAACAGTATTTAAATCTTTGTTTAGAACAACTTTTGTATAATTTGAAACGCATACACGTAAAGAAAGTCGTGTGGTGGCCACACATTATTTTTTAAATTATAATCACATATATAACAATAGAATTAAAATACAATTAACGTTTCAACAATTCTTTTACTCGGTCTTTTTCAAAAATGTTTTTCTTTATATATCGTATTTGTAACATAATGACCTATAACAAACAAACGTACTTGTTTAAAATTTATTACACTCTAAAAAATACAAAATACTAAATCTCATCTATAAAATTGGTTTAAAAACTGGTAGAAAAACACTCACAAACATTTTCCTTTTGTCTAATCTAATTAAAATCTCTGTTAATGTTACTTTTAACATGTCTTATCTTTTTAAAATTAATCCTGTATTCAGTTTATTCTGTTAAAATTGTGCATGTATATGCTGTGATAATTTTCTTTTATGTTTTTTGTATCTCGATCTTTTTGTAGTTCTTTATATTTTCTTTATGATCTCTTTGATTTTATTTGTAAATGGAATATAAATTGTGATTCTTAACATTGTTGGACAAATACAGGGTGTAATTTATAGTGGATATAAGTGGATAATAAAATTTTGAAAGTCCTTATATTTTATTCGGATCATTAACTGTATTTCCATTTCTAACAATAATAATCTAATAATCCGTGTATTGTTAAAATCAAATTGTTGTTCGATGTTTTTTTAATGCGGTTTGATTTTTTGCATATTTGTGACCTTTGATTCTTTCTTCAAGTACCTGCTTCGTCTGTCCAATATACACTTTATCAGACAAATAAATATGGTAGACCGGGACCATCATATGAACCGACATGATTGATACGCAACATCCCTGTTCATATTATTACACTACCTCTTCTTTAAATTTTACAGTTTGCATCGATAATATTGTGTAATGTTGCTAAATCCCTTATGTATTGATAAATCAATACGTTTAGTAATACTACAGTAATAATAGCGATAGTTCTATTATAACTGTTAACATTTTCAATTCCTACAATTTCAAACTTTTACATTTACAAACCGTGAAATCCTGAATGTAATTTTACGCAAATCAAAGCACTTGCTTATTCGAACGCTATAAAGTCGGTAATTTGCTTCGTACGTTGTACCAAATTAATTAATATGTTCATAAACGCGCTTAGCTGCCTTTGCTCTAAATACCATTCGCATCGCTATAGCAAATGATGGGAAATAATCATTTATGGTAGTCTAAATTAGATTAAATTAGATTAAAGTTCTCCTGAATAATAAGTAAAGTTCGAATACTTAGTTAATATTATAATAATAATTATTACAATAAAGCAAGTATTGCGCAAAATTTTGCGAATACAAGCGCCACTGAAAGTATGCTAAAAAGGTTTACTATTCTTTATACGATATTAACACAAAATGAATGAAGTGTTGACAACACGATTACAGAAGGCATACCTTGCGAAATAAGAGTGAAAGTGTTTCTTCCAGTTCAAATATTGAATATTTTTATATAAAATTTTTCCCAAATCCAGCCCTAAATAATTTTAATTTTATATATCCTGTTTCGGAATAAGAATGAGTGATTGAAATGTCCCGTCAAAAACGGGTACACATAGTTTAAAATGTAGTAAACAATTTAGTATGACATCTAAATTGTTGAGAATGTAGTATTTTGTAAACAATTTTAAATTTTATTATATTTTCTTTTACGTGTAAAGAATTTATATTGATAAAATTAAATTTTGACATTTTGGATTAATATGTAAAATCAACTCAAAATTAGGATTGAGAGCGATATTTGACATAACCTATTCTGATACACTCCAAACTAGTGTTGTAAAGTTTCATGAAATTTATTTTTTTGAAATATTCCGCGAAATATTTCAACAATCGCAGGTTATGTTAATGTTAACCTCACTTCGATAATGTATGCCAATTGCCAATTGTTAAATATTAATACTGCTTAAATTTAAGTAATAATAATGAAGAAAATATCGAGGGAAATATTGAGAAACGAAAACTCAAAAACTGCTTATATAAAAAACAACAAAAAAAATGCCTTTCTTATAAATCATTAAAATGAACAATTAAACATAAACAATACATTAAACAATAAAACAATTCTTTAATAGATATTTATATATCAAGTACGCAGGATGGGGTTTTAGGGGACGAGTCGTGATTAATTTTTCTTTTTTTTGAGATGAGTCCCGTAGAACTATTTGCTTGCGTACGTGGTACACGATTTTTTTACACGAGTTAAAATTCATATCAATCCGTAAAATGGATTTTTAGCGGATTTCGCGGAGTGAGTCCCCTAACGACACATTTTGCGGATTGTTTGGAGTTCGCATAGGCAAAATACTCATTTTAGAGAGCTAACAGCGAATGCAAAAAATAAAGTATAAAAATTAAAGAAAAACAAAGTGCTCAGTTTAAAATCTACTAAAACTGACCAAAACAAACACAAAATTTTTAGGGTTATGTTAGTTATATTTTCATGTGCTTGAGAGGCGGATCATCGAAATTTTCGAGCGCGAAATTCAAAAATATTTTATGAAAATTATGAAATATTTCAAGGGGTATGAAATATTTCATTGAAATGAAATTTATGTGAAATATTTCAAATTTAAATATTTCTGTTTACATCACAACTCCAAGCTCAAGCATTTAAATATTTCATAAGAGTTTCTTTTAAATATGAATATAAAAACAATTTCTTTTTTAAATAATAAGTTTCTTCAAAAAATATATATCTACAATTACCTAATCTATTTTAAATTATATAAGAATTCTGATGAAGACATATTAAAGAAATGTCGAAACGTTAACTGTTGAGTATTTCTTTCGCATTATTTTGAAAAGGGTCTCATACCAAGAAATTAATTAGGGGAGAGCGGGGCACAGAGGTAACTTTTTGCCATTTAATTTTCTCTTTTGAAAGGCGTGAAAGTTTTCTTGGAATTTACATTACAGGTAAAATTGACACACATTTTGAAATATTACAAAATTTTATTACCTGCGTATAATCAATACTGAACAAGATGAACACAAATTTACATGATGTTACAGTGGTCATCACTTGAAAATACCCAGTGATGGGTAACAGTGGCCATCACTTGAAAATAAAACTTTGTAATTCTGATATTAATTGAAAACATAACATTTTCGAAAAAACTTAAAATGACATTACGTTATAATTACTGAAATCGACATTTAATTGGTAATGGAAGAACTCTTGCAATATCTTCTGTGATTATTGCTGCTTCATCTTTGACATTCGGAAATACTAATTTATTCTGTACATTTCTTAAAAAGTTTACAATTATTTCATTAGGATCCACATCAGTTTCTATCTGGCCAAGGAAATCTTTGACTGTCTTTTTAGTCGCAAACTTTACTAAAACAAACCTTTTAACTTCATCTTTTTGAGAATCTGTGTCGTCTTCAGACGGATCACTTAAAATACCAACTTCGTCGGAGTCTATTAAATCTGGCATATCACATTCGCGTTCACTGGTAGACTGATAAAGTTCTTCAAATAATTTCCTTTTCTGCTGTGCCTTATTTTGTTAGTCGTTTTTCTTTCTTTTTAAACTCTTCTTTCTTAGTTTTTCCATATGTGCATCTTTTATTTTGTTTATCACTGGCGAGGTTGTTAAAACTTCAGATTGTTTCCTTTTTCATCCACATTTCTTCGTAAAATTTCCAGATATTTAAATTTTTGGGTATGGTCTCGCCATTTCCGGTGATAGAAAGGGACAAGGTAGATCACTCTGTATTGGAGGAGGAGTTTGTGATTTACGAGCAAAATGTTGTAGTGTGCTGTTTGATGGGAGGTCTTCGTTTGGAGGTGTCGTAGGTTGTGCAATAGAGGGTCTATCTGCAACGTCCGCTCGATCTGTAACCTCCGCACTATCTGCTAAAAATTTGCTGTCGTCATATACAGGGTTGCTCATTAGTGGGTCAAAGTCCAATATAGGCGTTATTAAATAGTAATGTAGAAATTTATTTTATAAAAAGTGGCACAGTAACAACAAACACACATTTTGAAAATAATTTGAATTATACAGGGTGATGCGTTAAAATGGCACACATTCGAATTTTTATTTTTTAATGAAACACCCTGTATATCTTTTGTTTTTCCTTATCTACTTTAATTTGTGTTTTCATCGATATCTGAAGTTTTGGTTTTGGATGAGGTATTGTTGAGTTATTAATGGAAATTATAAAAAAAATGGTCGCAACAATGTTTACCATAATAATTCTATGCGGTCGTATTATATATTATCTAAGACCAAATTACTTAGTAAGTATGCAGCCAAGGGATGTGTTGAACCTACAAAATAATCAAACATTCATTTTATTATACAGGCTGTTTGTTACGATGCAATCAATTTGGCTATCGTCAAAGAGCGTTTACTGATTTTTTTCAAACGGAACACCCCGTATATTATTAAATTTTTGGAATGATGCGTTAATTGCGCTTACTTTTTGTTGATAATGTCCTATACCCAAACCCAATAATTTCGGAGTTATTTTAATTTTTTATTATAAACTGCTAAATTATTTGTTTTCGGTTCGATTTAGTGTACTGGGTAAACGATTTGACAAACAAAAACAAATAAACGACTAAAAGTATCAAACTGTAATTTTGTTAGAAGCAATATTTATAATAAATTTTCAAAGTGACCCCCATTTTGAATAGAACACATTTGCAGCCTGGACAGAAAGGACCTATTTACGTGTTGCAACTTCTCAATGGAAACTGTTTCAAAAACACGTATTATTCGTTGCTTCATATCGTCTGCTGTAATTGGAGGTGTCTGCTATACAATATTTTTTATGTACCCCCATAGAAAAAATCTGGTGATCTAGGTGGCCAACTAATGAGACCAACGCGGCCGATCCATCTATCTTCGAATTCTTGATTCAAATAGTGTCGGACATTTAGTGCAAAATGTGCTGGAGCACCGTCGTGCTGAAGCCACATATTTTCTCTTAGAACTGGAGGAACGTTTTGCAGAAGCTGAGGCAAGTCATATTGCAAGAAATTCAAATATTGCGCATCATTTAAATGTCCGTGAAAGAAATGTGGTCCAATTATAAAGTTGCCTATAATACCAGCCCAAACATTTATAGTCCATTGCCTCTGCTTATTAATCACTCTTAATATTCTTGGGTTGTCTATTGCATAATGATGAAGATTATGACGGTTTGGGCTACCACTCTGAGTAAAGGTCGATTCGACAGTAAATAATACCTTTTGGAAAACTTAGGTGTTATCCTTTCAATTTCTAATCCCCATTCGCAAAACGTCCTTCTAATCTCTAAATCTGGCCCCAATAGTTCTTGATGAAAGGAAATACTGTAGTGATGATATTTTTTTTTTAAATCTTGCTAACAGTAGATCGTGGTAGGTATATTAGTTTCTGTTGATATTTTGGTCGAACTAGTAGAGGGCTCCTCAATTACTGATAACAAGACTTTCAATTTATCTTCGTCATTTGTCCTCTTTGTCCTTTCAAGCTTTTCATAACTCACATTTCCTGCTCTAATGAATCTTTCCTTAAATCTTTCCAAACTTGTAACTGAAGGTTGTCTTGTGTCAAGATATCTATGCGCATAAATTCGCTTGGTTAATAGACAATTCTTATGGGCAGATGTCATAATGAAAATCATGCCAACGAGTTCGTTGCTTTCAAATTGCATATTGACTTAACTTAAAAGCGTAATACAGTAGAGTCTCGATATAGTGAACACACAATATAGTGAACTATCCACTGCAGTGAACAGTGAAATATTAGTATTGGCCTCGAAATAGTGAACAAATTGTACCTCGCTAGAGTGAGTTGCACAAGCACATACACAGGGACTTCCCCGGAAAGCGTAAAGGCGTACGTATGTGTAATGCGTTTATTCCGCAGTTCAGATTTAGCAGTTACTCGGGGAGTTTCGGTGTATTGCAGTGAATATTTTTGTAATACAAGTTAACAATTACGAAGACGTACTGTGAAGTGTACATTGTGTTTATGTTTTCCAAATGTCTCACGCTAAAAGGAAACATCTAACATTGGAAGAAAAGGCAGAAATCTTAGAATCATTGCAACAGGGTGTTGCATCTGTACTATTATCCAGGAAATATGGAGTTGCTAAATCGACAATAACTTCGATAAGAAACAAAAGGCGTATGATTTTGAAAACGATTGATAGTACGTTTAGTGGGCCCGGAAAAAGAAAAACGTTAAAACTATCGGTTTATCAAAAAATGGAAAAAGCTCTTTACAAGTGGTTTTTGAAACAAAGAGAACGACACACGATTATAACCGGAGAGATACTTAAAGAGAAGGCAAAGGTGCTTCATGCAAAATTTTACACAGGTTCCTTTCAAGCAAGCAACGGTTGGCTGCAGAAATTTAAAAAACGCTACGGCATAAGGTTTTTAAAACTTGCTGGGGAGAAACTGTCATCCCAGCCAGAACTAATCGCTCCATTTAAAGAAAAATTATCCGAAAAAATAACAGAACTTCAACTTAATTTAGAACAAATATATAATGCGGATGAGTCAGGTTTATACTGGAAACTCTTACCTGATAAAACTTATGTCTCGTCGTTAGAAAAAACAGCTCCTGGAAGAAAAGCAGAAAAACAAAGAGTAACATTCTTAGCTTGTACGAATGCCTCTGGAAAACACAAAGTCAAGTTGCTAGTCATAGGAAAAGCTAAGAATCCTCGAACACTCAAAAACTTCAATCGTCCTGTTAATTATGACCATTCCAAAACAGCGTGGATGACAGCAGAGATTTTTAAACGTTGGTTTAAAAACAAATTTATTCCTGAGGTAAGTTTGCAGATGTTTTTATGCAGCGTCTTCACATGCAGTTTTAGGTAAAAGAGTTTTTAGAAAGTCAAGGTTTGCCAATAAGAGCATTATTATTGTTAGACAATGCTCCAAGCCATCCACCAGTAGAAGAACTTAATAACATTGATGAATGCATTACGGTAATGTATATGCCACCGAACGTCACCCCATTGATCCAATCTATGGACCAAATGTGATACGTTTGGTAAAACTATTTTATCGTAAAAAATTGTTATCTGACGTGGTTACCAAAAATGACATTGGAACAGCGTTAAAAGCCGTAACTCTAAGAGATGCTCTTATAAACTTGAATTTGGCCTGGGAAAAATTAAACCCAACAGTAATTAGAAAATGTTGGCATAACATATTACCAGAAACAAACGATTATGATGATGAAGAAGAAAACATTCCGTTAAGTGTTTTAAAGTTACGATTGAATGATGAAGATCCAGAATATGCACAGTCTGAAGTTATGAATATCTTAAACCTCATAAACTCTGAAGTAAAAAAATTAAATGCATATCTACTTGCATAGGTTCTTAAAATTAATTTACAGGTTTATGATCGACATGATGTTCAAGTTTGGAATGAGGACCGTCAGTTAGAAAATGAGAAAGATGAAGTCACAACTGAAATTGAAAATGAAGACAGCGTTGGTGATGACGATGAAACTGTGACTGACAAGTTGATTTCCACTGATGAAGCACTGAAATCTTTGAATACGGTTTTTCAGTGGGCTGAAGAAAACCCAAATTCTCGTGTAATTGCCCTTCAACATTTGAGAACTAAGTTGGTTCAAAAAATGTACAATAAGCCAACAAAGCAAACAAAAGTAACAGATTTCTTTCAATCCACTGACTAACTTAATTTTGCATATGTATTTTTTTTTCTACTCTATTACATAGTTATTAAGCACTATTACTGCTATTCATTTTTTTATTTTATTATAAGGTTTAAGCATTAAAATATGAAGTGTTAAGTTAATAAAGTAATAAACACCTTGTAAGTATTCCTATTGAGCGTTCTTAACTGCACTCCAAATAGTGAACAACCTCGGTGGAGTGATAAAGCCATGCATTAATTAGTTCACTATATCGAGACTCTACTGTAATAATATGTGGCAAACAACAAATATACAAGAAAAGTACGTACCTACCCACTAATCCAATCAATAAATAACAGAATGACAATAAGAAACTTAAAAAATCACTAATATTACACCTAATTAACAGCAACAATAAGATTTTAATTTTTGACGTTCGTTGATGTTTATTTGTTTTTGTTTGTCAAATCGTTTACCCAGTACACTAAATCGAACCGAAAACAAATAATTTAGCGGTTTGTAATGAAAAATTAAAATTAACTCCGAAATTATTGGGTTTGGGTATAGGACATTATTAACAAAAATTAAGCGCAATTAACGCATCATTCCAATAATTTAATAATATACGGGATGTCCATTTGAAAAAAATTAGTAAACGCTCTTTGACGATAGCCTAATTGATTGCATCGTAACAAACAGCCTGTATAATAAAATGAATGTTTGATTATTTTGTAGGTTCATCACATCCCTTGGCTGCATACTTACTAAATAATTTTGTCTTAGATAATCGAAATACTACCGCATAGAATTATTATGGTAAACATTGCCGCGACCATTTTCTTTATAATCTTCGTTAATAACTCAACCATGCGTCATCCAGAACCAAAACCCCAGATATCGATGAAAACACAAATTAAAGTAGACAAGGAAAAACAATACATATACAG
This sequence comes from Amphimallon solstitiale, assembly GCA_963170755.1. Lineage (NCBI taxonomy): Eukaryota > Metazoa > Arthropoda > Insecta > Coleoptera > Scarabaeidae > Amphimallon > Amphimallon solstitiale. Next base: position 24,125,099 of record OY720682.1, read on the forward strand.
GGTATTTCATTAAGAAAAAAATCGAATGTGTGCCATTTTAATGCATCACCCTGTATAATTCAAATTATTTTCAAAATGTGTGTTTTTTGTTACTGTACCACTTTTTATAAAATAAATTTCTTCAGTACTATTTAATAACGCCTATATTGGACTTTGACATACTAATGAGCAACCCTGAATATACAGTGTGTCAATAAAGTGAGGAACACCCTAAATATCAGCTTTAAAACATATCTCCTAGCAAAAACGCTCAGACACGTATTTTTTTATTTTTGAAGGCGCATTTTCTTAGATTAAATTGAAGTATACAGGGTTATCAAAAAAGAAGATATGACGTTATCATGTGTTTTTTTTAATGGAATACCCTGTATATTTTTAAGAAAATCAAAAGAGCTTCTCATGAAGATTTCAACGATATATGAGTTGTTGGGGATATCTTTAATATTTACTTGTAGAAATTGAAAAAACACTTTTGGTGGAACTACATGATAATTTTTGGTAATTTGAATCTTTGAACGTTGTCATGACAGAATTGTCAGTATGGAAGGTGACGTCTTATCTAATTAGACAGTGACTAACCACCGTAAGTTTGTTTGGCCTTGCTTGTTTTATAATTGCCATTTCTTTTGATAAAAATGGGTCTAAGTGAGAGAGAACGGGTTGAGATTCTTATGATGATTGGTTATGGTGACCGAAGAAGGAGTACAGTGGAAGTTTGCGAACTATTTAATGCAGCGCATCCTAATCGGCAACCAATAACTCGCTCAACTGTAAGTAAAATACTTCTAAAGTATGAGGAGTACGGAAATGTTAGGGATCTACCTAAAACTGGGCGACCAAAAGTGGATGATGAAACTAAGTTAAATGTTCTTTTGACAGTGCAAGATAATCCGAATTGTGCTACTCGTCAAGCAGCTTTAAACTTTAATTGCAGCCATGAGACTGTTAGAAAAATGTGGCATAAGCAGAAATATCATACTTATAAAGTGCATCTTGTCCATGAATTGTCGGAAGATAATTTTGATCGCCGTTTGGAGTTTTCAGAAAACTTGCAAATACTTTGTGAACGTGATGAAATGTTTGCTAAAATCATTTTATTTTCAGATGAGGCAACTTTTTCTTTAAACGGAACAGTTAACCGACAAAATTGTAGATACTGGACAGAACATAATCCTCACTGGATGCACGAAGCTCGAAGTCAACACCCTCAGAAGGTAAACGTCTGGGCTGGAATACTAAAAAATAGAATTTTAGGACCTTTCTTTTTTGATGGAAATTTAAATGGGGATATCTATTTGGATTTTTTACAGTTAGAGCTTCTTCCTGAGGTTGTGTAACTTTATCCTGATCCAAATACCCCTGACAGTCCTAGTAATGAAATCTGGTTCCAACAAGAGCACCTCCTCATTATTCTCGACCTGTGCGTGACTACCTAAATTTGATTTTTAATAACCGTTGGATTGGCAGACGTGGGGTTGTTGAGTGGCCAGCGCTCCCCTGACTTAACACCACTAGATTTTTTCCTGTGGGGTTACCTAAAAAGCAAAGTTTATGTAAATAGACCTCAAAATATTAATGATTTAAAAGAACGCATACGCCAAGAGATCCGAAGAATCACGCCAGATGTAATCAGCAATGTTCAGAATGAGTTTATTTCTCGCCTAGGCTACTGTCAGATTGTGAACGGGCAGCAATTTGAACATTTACTTAAGTAAATTTTTGTTTTAGATTTAAAAATAAACAAGTTAAACTCTATTGTAATTATTTTATGACGTTGTTCCACCAAAAGTGTTTTTTCAATTTCTACAAGTAAATATTAAAGATATCCCCAACAATTCATATATCGTTGAAATCTTCATGAGAAGCTCTTTTGATTTTCTTAAAAATATACAGGGTATTCCATTTAAAAAAACACATAATAACGTCATATCTTTTTTTTTGATAACCCTGTATACTTCAATTTAATCTAAGAAAATGCGCCTTCAAAAATAAAAAAATACGTGTCTGAGCGTTTTTGCTAGAGATATGTTTTAAAGCTGATATTTAGGGTGTTCCTTACTTTATTGACACACTGTATATATTTATTAAAGGGGAATATTCCTGCACTTTTAAATGCTGACACACAATTATTTTGAATAAACGCTAGCAGATAAGCAACGCCCAGCAGTTCAGCTATCTCGTATACCTATAGTTATTCTTTTGCCAGGGTTAGATGCAAGCCATGATCTACAAACCTCATTATAGTATCGTTTTAAGGGACCATAAACACATTTGTCCAAGGGTTGTAGCTTATGGCTTCGCTATTTTGATAACTTCATATGACAGATGTGCTTCGTGACTGTCCATTATTAACAAAACAGGATCTTCTAGAGCAAGTTTTACAAAGTTAATAAATTGATGCATCCACTGCATAAATATTACTGAAGTTATCCACCCTGACAGGGTTGCACCACCAATAGTTCCTGGTGGAGCATTTTTTAGCATATATTTCATAAAATTAACTCTAGTGAAAATTAAGAGTGGCGGTACACAATTTCCCAGAGCGTTAATCGCTCCACACATAGTTGTAAGAGTTCCTCTTTCAGCAGAGATTACGTGGTCTGCACCTCTTTGGCCCTTTCCCGCAATTATTTTTGTTGACCCTTGTACCGTCGTGAGAGCCATTTCATCTGTGTTATATATTCTGTTCGGACCCAAACTTGAATACTGTTCATATATGATCAATAAATCGTCATAGAATTTCTATACCACTGGTTTATTAAAAGTCATACATCTTGCTATTGACGTTGACTCATGAGTTCTCAACGAAATTGTGGGATTTCGTTTCAAAAATGCTGTGAAGCATTCCTTACCTGCAGACTGAGTTATACGCGAAGATTCCGGTATGGTCCTGTTATTGGCCACTGCGAGGTCATATGCAAGTCTTTTGGCAGCATTAGGTGGTATACCATGGTGTAATTGACCGCATTTTTTGAGATATTCACTTAATTGTGATTCTTCTCTTTCTGAAAAAAATTCTTTGGACATCATAATTTGGGCACATTTTAGGGAAATTTGGTTCTTCTAAATTTATGTTCATGTCACGACATTTTTTTATGTATCTTCTCAATGTTGTACGTGGTATATTGTAAGTAAGAGCAGCAGACTTTGCCGACAACCTTTCCGTTAGAACCGACACAACTACAGCCTTCATATCATCGTCAGGGATTTTTGATGTTACAACAATACTCTGTGCAACATCAGTTTAGTATAAGCGTAATTGATATATGCCTCGAAATATATTCATAAATAAACATGTTTTATTTGAATATAATATAAAGCAAAACTTACTTTCTTTTTACACACGACACAAATAAGACTATAGAAAATGTCCAAGTTAGCTGTGTAATGTGTACATCTATGACGGGATTCTACTTAAGGTTCAAAGTATGTACAAGAAATGGCAGACCATTTGCTTGATATTTTCTAATAAAAATCTATCAAAGGCCACTGTGCCCCTACGGCCACTGCAACCCGCTCTACCCTATACAGGCTGGTTCACAGGGAACTGAATCGATCGATCGCGGCAAAACTGTAGCTAGGAATGATCTGAAATTTTGACACTATACTAAAGTCGATGGGGGCCATTCGCCTAAAATATTTTCAAGATGGCGGCACTCCGGTATATACCGGAAGTAGGCACCAACTTCCTAATTTTTAATAGAATATACTGTATATTATCAGGTTTTTAGATTATACGTAGAATGCTAAATATATTTCATGTATAATGTCATATATCTAAGTGTAACCCCTTTTGACTTATTGAAATTCTTATGTTAAATTAGACGTTTGCAGGCAGAAAATCAATAGCACTTTTTCCATATAAAGATGAATTTATTATTTAATTTGAAGTAAATTCTCTCAAATAGATGGTCTAATTAAATACTATTTGTATAACATTGTTACAATTATTAATACAGAGTGTGCGAATTATACGCCTGAAAACGAATTTGGAAAAATTGTCAAATGACAATTTTTTTAAATGGGAAGCGGCAACTTTTATAATTTTATCTTATTCTGTATTAAAAATAAGGATAACTTTGTGTAAATATGTCTATTATAAAAATTGGTAGTTTTCGAAATATTGGCAAGTTAGTGTTTTTATCTTCTACAATACATATTGTTTGCATTAGTTCTTTTTTCATTAGTTAGCCATGACAGTATTTACAAAATTATAAATTGACTTTAGTACAGTGTCAAAATTTCAGATCATTCCTAGCTATAATTTTTCCACAATCGATCGATTCAGTTCCCGGTGAACCACCCTGTATATGTATAAAATATATTAAAATTATTTGCTGAATATACAAATGTATTGAGAAAATGAGCTATATTGGCAATAGTGGCAATATGATTAGCAACTAATAACAAAATGACAATTGGCTGTTATTTAAAAAAAATTAGAATTACAAATATGGAATGTAAAATCAAACATGTATAAGTGAAAATGTAAACAAATAAGCATAGGACAGCCGGTATTATTTATGCAGTAGAACTGTTGATATTATTCATGTGTCAATTAGAAAACCAAGATGAATCTTTGACAAATGACTAATCTCGTCACACAACAATACCGACTATTTCTATGATATAAAATAGAATTGACCAACATTAATAAGTCTATTATTAATGTTGGTAGTACAAGTTCCCCTAAAATTCCAATTTTAAAGTGTTCGGACATTCAGGATTTCCAATCATTTCAGAACCAGGATTTGGCCGGACATGCGCATTACTATCAGAACTAATAATTCTAGAACGGTTCGGAAATTCTTTAGAACTGGAGATTTAAACAAACCTAACATAAAGACAAAAGCGATTGTGGATAAGTGTATTATTGGTTTCCCATATATTCCACTCTACGCGTTATATTTATGTTACTTCCGTCTTACGTCTTATGTCCATTGTGAACAAGGACTTGTTCTAATAAGAAAGCTTTGGTGTTAAACGAATATAAAGGCCTAAATAGAGGTGTGGTCTTCGATAAATACTACTCATCATTCCAACATTATTTCTTTTGCGAAATTAATTAGAGCTGTTGCGCAAACAGTAAAATCGATTCGAAATCCATTTGCAGTTTACAAAAACGTAATTAAAAATTAATTTAACACGCTTTGTACGCGCTATTTAAAAATAGAGAATTACGCGCGGATTTCGAATAAGCACACACAAAGATACGGAGGACAGGTGTTCTGCACTGATTTATCTGTCGATATTTCTCTAATAAATCCGTCCCGCAGAAATTGATCGTTTCATAATTCCGACGGTGTTGGTCGCAGTAGCTGGCGACGAAGAAGAAAAGTTTTACATCTCTACATCGCATCCATTAAAACATTAATTAAACCCATTATGTTTACGACAATGGGAGAGCATTATAAATTGCGCTTCGAGCGGCAAAACTGGTGGAGCGAGCGCCAGCCAGTGCGCACAAGCGGTTTACGTAATGCCATTGTCTCCCTTTCGGGTTTCCCAACAGGTCGAGTAAAATTGAGAGAAAGGGTTCGAAAATTACATAGTTTTGATATGATATTGTTCCGTCATATCCGCTTTTTCCATTAATCTTGTCCCTGTGCGCAAAATATTTAAATTGGCATTTCAATACACTGATAGAAATAATGGATTCAATCGACGCAAAATGCATTCATTCAACTACTTTTTTTTAGTCATTTATTAGCAATGCATTTAGCTCGTTTATGTTACATACACGGTGCGCCACCGAAAACGAAACAGATTGAATATCTATCACATAAAATCCTTTGTGAAAAAACGCAAAAACAGGCCGACTTTTAATACAAGGGGGGCACCCTTTCATCATATCCTCAAGTGTGATACGTCATTTCGCTCCCCGCACCATCACTCTAGCCATTACAATTTAAATAGGGAAAGTACTTAGTATGATACATCATTGAAAAGATATTTTTTTGGAGAATTCTGCAACATGAAGGCTGGTTTCGCAACTTCTGATTTTTATCCCTCTAGCGGGATAAAAAACGATTACGTATTCCAAAATGGGACACATCATGAAAGTTCGTTTTATTAGCAACTAAATACGTATTATTTTTGACATTTAGTTGTTATAATTGTCAAGTACATACTGTCATTATAGGTCCATTAATCAAACAGACGACTACTAATCCTAGCAATACTCTCGCTCCAATCAAGGCATTATGTAACCAGAACTGTATGCTGTATTACTTGGAGAAAACCCTTAATAGAAATAAATTAATTGATCAGAGACTATGTTCGTCGCGGCGTCTCCAATCAATCAATATTTTCCCCAGAAACACTCAATTAATTAGTGACTATGCTCGTCGCGGCGTCACCAATTAATGCTTTGAAACACCTTAAAGCTGACTTTACTTCAGGTCATGATGAGTTGCCCAACTTTTTGCTTAGGGATTGCGCATCTGTTCTGTGCGCTCCGTTGTCTGTGATCTTTAACCTTTCTCTCCGAACATCAACTTTTCCTGAAATCTGGAAAATAAGTAAAATTAATCCTGTCTTTAAGAAGGGTAACAAAGATGATATCTTGAACTACAGACCAATCAGTATATTGTCGGGGAGTTCCAAGGTATTTGAACATTTACTCTATACTAAGCTCTATGCATACATAAGGTCACACATCTCCCCGCAGCAGCATGGGTTTACTTCGGGCAGATCAACAGTCTCCAACTTGGTTGAAATAACACAATTTATCAGTTCTGGAATTAACTCTCGAGAGCAGGTGGATGTGTTGTACACAGACTTCGCCAAGGCGTTCGATACTATTGATCACACAATACTTCTTTCAAAGCTGAGTTCCCTGGGTCTTACGTCACCTGTCATTAATCTGATTGCCTCTTACCTGGACAATCGTTCTAATTATGTTTACTACAATGGATTTCATTCTAACACTTTTACAGCTTCTTCAGGTGTACCCCAATGATCAAACCTGGGCCCACTCTTCTTCAACGTTTACATTAACGATCTACTGTCTATTCTCAGCTGTCGCGTCCTAGCTTATGCTGATGACTTAAAGATTTATTCAAGGATCTCGTCAGTCTGCGATTGTGAAGCCCTACAGAATGATCTACGTGTTATTAACAACTGGTGCCAGCGGAACAAAATAAAAATCAGCGTTAATAAATGTGCGGTAGTTACATATACCACACGAATCGAGCCACTAGTTTTCCCCTACGTATTGGATCAAACTCCTATTCCCAGGCAAACACAAATGAAGGATCTTGGAGTGTTATTTGACCAACGTTTGAATTTTTCTAATCACATATATTCGATATGCAACTCCGCCTCACGTGCACTCAGCTTTGTTGTCAGGTCGTGCCGGGAGTTCATGAATCCGGATAATTGAAAATACTGTTTTTCTCACTGGTGCGACCCAGACTGGAGTATGCCTCTATAATCTGGTATCCTTGTTACGTTTACCAAAACCTTTTGATTGAGAGAGTACAGAAGAGATTTTTGAAGTACTTTTCGTACAGGGCTCGAGGCACGTATCCTCCTAGAGGCGTTGACTATGAGAGTCTGCTCTTAAAACATGACGTTCCTTCCCTGTTGGAGCGTAGAGAGATCGCAAGTGCCAATTTTATGGTTGGGCTGGTTAGTAACAGAATTGATGCCCCCAATATACTCTCCGCTGTGGATTTTTTGGTTCCCAGATTCGGTACGCGTTCAAGCGCTACTTTTGTGGTGGCTCGAGCTAGGTCAAATGTTTTTGCTAAGGCACCTCTTACGCATATGGCTAGGAACGCTAACGAACTATGCCCTGATCCTTTTCACTTTCCTTTTATTCAAAAGCCTCACTCTATCGATAAATGAATATGTCTTTCGATTTGACTCAATGCATATGTCTGTAACACTATTTATTTTAATTTAATCTGAGCGCATTGGCTATGATGTACTAATTATTAAATATTTGCTTCTTAGTCTAATGTGCTAAGGTTTCTACTCATTGTTGTTATTGTTATTATTGTTATTAATATAATATGAACCACTGTATCAGATTTTAATATTAGTTTTTCAATTCAGGTTATGCGTGTGTTTTCATTTATATAAGCTTGAAGTGTTCCATAACTTGTCATCTATTGTAATGTTACTTGTGTGTTTTTTTTTTTTAGTTTTAGTTTAGGAAATGCTATCAAGAATTGATTGTTGTCCTGTAATTGGCATGTGCTGTTGGACAAATAAAGTATATTATTATTATTATTATTATTATTATTATTATTACTCTTCAATCATTGATTATTACTCTTAAGGCGATTCTACTTTTTTAAATGAAACAGAAATTTTAGTTTTTGATGATATTTTCAAGGGTGTACATCAATTGGTATTGCCGTAGTTTTGTTAGGAAAACTGTTGAAAATAGGTCGAAATTTGGCCGGGTAGTACCGCCTTAAAGCAAAGGAACTTTTTTCTGGTTGTTTAATTATAAGAAAGTTGGCCTGATGCTAAATGAACTTTAATGGAACTACCACATATTGTATAAAAACATGTTATATTCTTGCAACAATAAGCTCTTTTTTTATTATTAATGACACTGTCAATCGTCATAATTGTCGGTACTGGTCAGATTCCAACCCAATGATATTTCATGAAGTACACACTCAATACCCTCAAAAATTGAATGTTTGGGCTGGAATATTTGGCGATCGTTTGTTCATTTTTTCTACCCGATTCTAAACAGATTCCAGTCATGTTCCATGAGCCATTGCTTAAAAACAGCAATATTTTCTTCATATATTATTTTAATTTTAATTGGTTTCTATGGTATAGCACTTCTGAATCTCGACCTAAATGTAAGCTAATGTAACTACATTAACTTACATTTAGGTCGATATTCATAAGTGAAGAAAAGAAAGAAAACCAGTAGTAACTGGTTTGGTTATATTCTGCAATTGAAAATGTACGTGATTTAAATCATCCTTTAAAAAATATGCCAAACTACCCTCAAAATTACTGTAGTTCTAAAGTTATAGACTGGTAGCACAGACAATATTATACAGACAACCGTCCTTACGCATTATTAGGCAGAGCTAAAGAATGCAAACATTAGACCACATCCGAATTTTGAAATTTTTTTTATAAAAAACGTGTTGGAAATTAACTTCTAAATACTTTTGTACTAGTAACGTACCACTCTAAAAAGCTGGCATGCGAAATATTAGCAAAAAAAAGGAGTAAAAGACCTACTTCCGGTAGGAATTTCGAAAAACTTTTTTAATAAAATATTTCTCACATTTAATTTCGAGTATATATGAATTCTTTATAAATCTGTTTAAACCTAGTAGTTGACGTAATATTGGAAAATTCAATTTTTTCACTGAAGTAAATCGGTTTACCGATTTTACTGAAAAACTGGGGAATTGCCGACTGCGAATGTTTATATACATTTATAAATATACCGTAGTCGACATATTTTAATTTCTGATACGAAAGTAGAAAGAGGAAAAAAGCGCGACGAAATAAACTAAAGATAAACATAAGCGAAGCTGCTAAGACAGTACACTCGACAAACGTTTCCTATGAAATGTAAGGCGTGAGGGTCCCCCGACACTGTGTTGCTCTCTCACCACTGTTAGCAAGCAGGCATCGCTGCATGGGATAGAAGTGTAAACCGAAATTAAAATTTGACGACTACGGTATACAAAATGTACAACCATTTATTTCTGGCTATTTTTTGTTTCTAAAAAAAATTAAGGCTATAAAATCTCAAATATGAAGTGTTCTCTTAAAGGTTTTTATACACGGAAATGAATATTGTTGAATTGTCTATAGAACATAAGGTAAACTAAATATGTATCCTGGAAAATATTCCTTCATGTCTTTACACACACATAGTTGATTCATAATTAAACATTGGCTATAATACTTACCTATGTACCATATTTTAATTTGTACTGAATTACTAAACTAGTTGAAATATATACTGGGTGTTACTCAGAAAATTTTATTGCTTATTTCTTGAGAGTTATCTTATCATGATTTTGATATGCCCATAAATGTAATCCAACATCAAGCAAAATTAAAATATTTAAGTTTGATTCGTTCCTATAAAATATGTACTTGTGTTTCCTTTTAAATTGTATGTATAAAAAATAATTTGAAGTTACACGTTTAGTTTTGTTTACTTGTGTAGTATTTATAGTTATGAATCTTGATTTAAATAATATTCCAAAATTTAAACACCCTCAGCAATTGCGCTGTAAATACCTACGTAAATATTAGGCAAACACGCCCGAGGTAAAAAAGTCTTTGAATGCAGATATAGTAATATAATCAAGAATTTTGAATTAAATTATCATGAAAAACCCTTAATTTTTGTGTATCTATTTTAAAATTAAGAGAATATTTAAAAAGTAACAATCTTTATATTTCTTTATTTTTCAAATTCTATTATTCACAATCGGCACTGATATTATTAATTATCAACATTAAATTATAAATAGTTTACTGTCGAAGAGATTCGAACTTACGTCTCAGAAGTTTGCCGGAGCCTTCATATTAAGCAATTATTTCAGAGCGGAGACATATCTACGAATCAATTTTAGCGTCTAAAATTGTATTAAAAACAAATGTTCGAATCTTACTGGCGGCGAAATTTTTATAATTTCGCTAATTAAAAATATCATTGCCGATTTGGAAGAATATAATTTTCAATAATTCCAAACATTCCTTATTAAAGAATATAATAAATTTTATATTTTATAATAAAAACAGGCACTGTTATTGTTTCAACACAAAATTATTTTTTGTTCTATTTTAGTTTTCTATAAAACATTACAAGAAATAATAAGTAACAAGTCATAAAATTTAGTAATTATAATAATAATATATTACAAAAGAAAATTTAATGACTAAATACATTCTGGCAAATATCATCAATATAAATAATTACAAATTCCATAAAACCCCGATCTTAATAGTGCATTCGTTCTCGCCCTTGAAAAATAAAGTATATGTATCGGGAAAGCCAGAAATATTTGTGGCACAGCAAAAGAAAATGTATGTCTTGTATGTGTTTATAAGAGTTAATCGTAAAAAGCAACTGGGATTCCTAAAGTCACTATATCTAACAAAGTACCGCAATTGGTAAGGACCATAAGTAAGAGAGAGAAAGATATATTTTGGAATCAAAATGGCCGTTTGACTGCTGTCATATTATTACTTTAAAAACACGAAATCGCTCGTTGGTCGCTTGTTTATATGTAATGTGTTATAATTGGTGTTATACATAGTAAGAAACGTTTGTATTTGTTGTGACAATAACTGGCTGTGTTGCACGATGCAAAAGCGGAAGCGAAAATGGATATCGTCTGTTCCGCTTGCCAAGTGGTATGTAATTATAAATGCAATGTATTTAATATATATGTACATACTTTGTCTAATTGTTATTATATTATATTTGTTTTGACAATAAGGCAAACGTAACACACAACGGAAAGAAGTATGGATGAAATGTATTGGACAAAGTGACTTAAGCCTAATGTCTATGATCTGTGAGGTAAGTGCTCAGTGCTCAGTAACCTAATATATCGTTTAATTTGATTAGAAAACATTTAAATTTATTTTTCGGAAAAACAATTCGAACAAAAACGGATGGATAATCGAAAACTGTTACGTCCAGATGCAGTTCCAGATTTATTAACAGAAAATGAACGTTCATCTAATGCCATACATTACAACACCGATGAGACAATAATAACGGAAGCAAGTTCATTTGGTGAAACTTCAGGCCGGAAAAGGAAACGTATAAATGAAGAACTTGCAGAAGATGTCCCTAGCAATATTACATTAGATGATTTATGTCATGGTATGAATTTGAAATACTTTATTTACCTGTTGTAGTTATATTGCATATTGTAAAACTAATGTTTATCGGTCTGTTTATTAAGTTATTACATTATACATTGTGGATTGTTAGATGAGAAAGATCGGGCAGATGAAGATGAGGCGATGGTATTAGTTGATCCAGATCCAGAAATGATCGTACTGCTTTCTGATGGTGACATGCAAGAAACTCAAACACTGTTGATCGAAAAGTTGAGGAAGGCACTAAGAAAGAGTATAAAATAATGAAGTGTGTGTAAGAGACAGTGTATCAACAACTTGTGATAAAAATAGTAGAAGCATTACTATGAGATCCGTTGTCAAAAAATAAATATAAGTTTGCCATAATACATATTTCGTTTTATTTACAAAAAATGCATGTATAGTTACTAAAACAAATTTAAACAATAAATAATATTGATAATCGTCATAATATCTGTCAATTCCATAAAGTCAGTAAAACTGGACATTTAAAAATCGCGCTACTCACTACATTTCAGTTGGTATTGGAATAAATATGGCGTCCTAATTGCGGTACTTTGTTAGATATAGTGACTTTAGGATTCCCTGTTAATAACATCATCTCGTGTGTGATAGTGCGAACTATTTCAGAGCAGAAATTTACCTAACTCGACGGCAACTTAGTATTAGAATTAATTTTATATTGCGTGTCGCACTATTAGTGCCCTCTTTTTTTTAAACCAAATATAGAGTTGCCAGTTGATGCATAGGGACGGTTTGTCTAATAGTATTGTCTGTGCTGGTACTATTGCGTTTATTATATAATTTGATTCAACTTGATTGATAGACACAGACGTTCGAAATTTAGAGCAGAAAACTATTTAAAGTTCATTTAACCAAGTGAATTATTTCAAGCCCATGCGAACTAAAACATAATTACATGTAAGTAATTGGACATTTTGACGTAACCCAAATCCATTCTATGTATAAGAGCGCGTTCGTTACATGCGGTAACGTGATATAACTATACGATAACGTTAGACATGGATGGCAGATTAGGTACTACAGAATATTATAGTATTAATTTGAGTAAAGCCTTCGGATAAATAATTTAATAAAAGAGGCGACATCATAATAGCTACGGCAGCCTCGATGGTTGTGGTGTCGGAGCTATCCTATGAATAACCGAGATTATCATGAAAGATTCATAGATTTATCATAGCGGCGGTCGACCGCACGCACAATGCATTAATTGTTCGAAAAGCGTGGGATACGTCAAGGGGACGGGCTCACCGTACAAAGTACACGAAACGTATAATATCTGAAAGATGTTATGCAAGCAATTTTACCTTGTCGTAGTCGAGGCAGTGAATTAAATTGGAAGATTATGTAATTACTTACTCTCTGCGAGAAGTTTTGAATAGAGTAGTAGACGTGGAAGAAAATTATTTACTTCAATCGATAACGTAATTGATAAGCAATCAATTAGTAAAAGTAGAGGACGGGTAAGTAAATAGAAATAGATGGCCAAAGTGAAATATGATATTAAAATGCCTGTCATTTTTGCTATATATTCAGTGTGAGTCATTAGTAGCCGCTTCTCCGATTGCTCTTCTGTGTTTTACATAATAGAAAAAACAATTAGTGAAAGATTGATGGTTGCTTGTGGAGCATATTCTAAAAATACTATAAGTTTTGACGCACTTCCGGTTTTACCGGAAATGCAAGGAACTTAATTTTTTTAAACGACTCACCCTATACATTTTCGAACTTTCTCGTAATGCTTTAAATTGTCTATTCAACTATTTTTTGTTTTTCAAAATTGAGCCAACAGTTTTTGAGTTATTATTTTTTTTTGAAAATATCTCATGAAAACACGTGTTCAGAAGAAAAAATCATTTTCATATTGTTTTTAAAAGTAAAACCATTAACTTTAGTGGAGCTTGTAGACAAGAAATTTTTTCAAATCCTACTTCTCGAAATTTCCTTTTTTACTTTCTTATACCTAATATAAGGAAGTAGAGGAAATGTGCCTAATTTCGGATACATTTTCAAAATAATCTGAAATTTTGTAGACAACATTATTTTTTTATGTTTCATCCACTGGCTAGTATACAATGCATTACAAAGAAACAAAATCTAATATCAAAACATTTTTCTTGTAATACATTTTTACAAAAAAAAGAAGGTTTTCGCAGTTGGTGCAATTTTTGCACAATTTAAAAGTGGGCTCCCAATTTCGGACACCATATCCGAAATTGAGAAACCACTTTTTTCAGTAACAAAATATTTATTATTCCAAGCAAAAATCACATATATATGTATTTTTCTTGTCGGAGTTAGCACATTGTTCATGAGACCATTTGAAACATTTCATGCACTTTATCCACTTCTCCCCTTGTGTATCCTCCGAATACAGACCGCTACAAAACATACATTATGCGTCCTCTTCGTCCTCGTTCGCGTCCATATCCGAGTCGTCGTCTAATATAAGACCACTTTCAGAATCTGATGATGATTCATCACTACTGCATTGCACCTTCCTTTCTTTTTTTCCCTGTTACAGTCTTTTTATTGCCTTTTGCTAATACCGATGCAGTCTTCTTTTTATTGCCTTCTCTTAATTCTGATCTTAGTTTTACTTTATTTCGATTCTCTTTCATTTCATTTTTTCGCGCCTGTTCTCGCAAACTTTCTTCAAGCTTATTTTTATATGGCAAACTGGTTATCACCCAACTAGAGCCTTGTCGAGGTTTTCTTCCTCTATTTGCATGAAAGATTCCACTACAAGAAGGTAAGGGACTAATCTCCTCTGCTCTGATGATATGTTTTCTTGGTTGTTGAACTGTTTCTGTTGGTGGTGTCTTTTCTCTTTGCCTTTCAATTGTATCTGCTAATGGTGTTATCTCTCTTTGCTCTTCAATTGTTTATGCTGGTGGGCTCCTCTCTCTTTGCCTTTCAATTAGAAAGTCATGCTCAGAAAACTTATTCCTATCACAGGGATAAATCCCAGCTTTGCGAAAACCGTAAGCAGCAACCTCTGCAGTTGCACTTTTTAAATATGCAGGGCACATTAGTCTACAAATTTGAAAAGCGGTTACGTTGCGTCCAGGATTTTGTTTCAACCACATTTGAATTTGTTGAGAATAGTATGTCTTGAAAGGTGACATAAAAGACAAGTCCAAAGGTTGCATTTTATGCGAAGTATGGGGTGGGATACACACAATTGTAACGTAGTTTTTGCGTCCGTTGTATGGCTGTAGTGCCCATCTAGAATAAGCAGCACAGGATCTTCACGAGATGGTTTTACATGAGAAATAAAGTGTTGTAACCACTGGGAAAAAATGTGCTGCTGAATCCACCCAGACGGATGACATGATGCAATCGCACCTGGTGGAGCTCCATCTAGCAATTCAGCTTTCATGTTCTTCTTGGGAAAGACAAATAATGGTGGCATAAATCCACCAGTGGCATTCATGCAAATAACGACAGTCACTAATGCTCCTCTTTCAGCAGTGACTGCCTCAACTTGCTTCTTGCCCTTCATAGTTATCACACGCGAATTTTTGGATTGCACCGTTGTAATTCCTGTTTCATCAACGTTATATACTCTTGCAGGATTATACTTGATCATCTCCATTGCTGGTTCAAGAAGGTCAAAAAATTTATTAACATTTTCTGGAGTAAACCCTTTTATTCTGGAGTTTGATATGCCTTGTGGTTTCCTAAGAGATAGAACCGAATGACGCTTAAAAAACCCTTTCAGCCATTTTTTTCCAGCAGCTGCGTTCTTCTGAGAAAAAGGATGACGTAGACCATTTTTTAAAGCTACCTGGTAAGCAAGGCGCCTAATATCAGCAATACCTATCCCATAATATCGTCGATCCATTTCTAAACAATAAGAAACTAAATCGTCCTCCATTTCAGTAGAAAGTGCTGGTTTTCTTCCTATACGCATATTAACCAACTGTTCTGGAGTTTTGTCAACTTGTTTGACATAATCTCCTAATGTTGATTTTGGAACACCGAAAGATTTTGACGCTTTCATATATCCCATTTCCTATGCTCTGACGGCTTGTATAGCAAGTTTCATCTGGTCGGGATTCCACTGCTTATGTTTTTTGCCGTTATTTGGCATTTTGTTCTAAAAATAAACATTATATTTGTTAGGCCACACTAGAAGTTGGAATTTGTTTTGTTTATCAATATGGGATTCCTAATTTCCGACATCCGAAATTGAGAAACTTGAATTATCCGAAATTAGGCAACTTCACAGTTTTTAGGTTAAGGTTCTCTAATATAAAAACATTTAAAAGTTTCCTAGTTTTGACTAATAATACTCATTAAACAAACACTTACCTTGCCTTGGTGAAAAACACAAATTTTCGAGACCAATATTTATGAGAAAGACACCGCCTAAACTGTGATCCAAAAAAAAACTACGAATCGTGGTTCGAATGGTTACCACTGCCATCTAACGGAAAGCAGTAGTATCACGAAAATAACACAGGACATGCTTGGTTTGACTTCTTACACTGCACTGGAATCAATTTCCGATTACTGCTTTGGTTAGTTTCTCAGATACACCAGTATACGAAATTAAGCGACTTTCCTCTATTCTGATGATGAAAATTTTCGACCTCCAGATTTTTGCAGATGTACACGTTTTGAAGTCCCCTGATACCGAAAAAGTGATTTTTAAAAAATGTCTGTGTGTCTATGTGTGTGTGTGACCACGATAGCGGTCAAACCGCTGTAGATATCAATCCCAAATTTTTAATCTCCCTCTTGAGATCTGATTAGTTTTTCAGTAAAATCGGTAGACCGGAAGTAGCAGTTTACTTCAGCGAAAAAATCGAATTTTGCCAATATTTCGTCAACTACTAAGTTTAAACAAATTTATAAAGAATTCATATACAGGCTGTCCCAGATAGTGTGCTCACCATTGGGATCTCGTAAACGGTAAGAGATAGAGAGTTGGTTAAATGAGACAAAATGTACGTGACACTTGGGTTTACTTTTTTAAATAAAAAAACTTTTAAAAAAATGAACGATACGTGCGCTATAGGGGAAAAACTAAAAATCGGCAATTTTAATTTCGTCGTTTAACTTATTTCATGTAAAAGATACCGAAATACTATTTTGACATTATGAAGGTACTTTTTTACGCAGAATTCAAATTTGGTATTGCAACCTCTGAAGCTTTTATACGTTTCGAGATTTTTATACAAACTTTCTTATTTTAAATACAAATCGTAGGCGGCTTTGACTGTATCAAAAAGAGCATAATTTGCTGATTTCAATGATGTATAACACTTTGGGTTTATTTGTAGAAATAACAAAGTTATAATGATATTTGTGCAATTTTTGGTATCCTTATGAATGCATAGGCTATACATCAGAGGCAGCATTGAATTATTAAGACAATAAGTAGTATCTGTCAAATTTATTTACAAGCAAGTTACGTATCGGTTTATTTTTGTGTTATTAAGTCTGCTATTTTGTTCGTTTATTTAAAAATCACCGCATTTGTTGTTTTGGTTCGTTTTATTACTTGTTTATTGTTGTTCACGTTATGGAGAAATTTAATAATGAAGAGAAATATGATATGCTTCAAAGTTACATATTGGCTCACAAAAATTCAAGGAATGCAGCTAATCATTATTTGGAGTTGTACCCAGATCGACGGCAACCACACGAAACTTTATTTCGAAGATTAGAAGTAAATCTAAAAACATACGGTGCCTTTAGTAAACCGAAAAGAAATAGAAAAAGATTAGATGAGGAAACCCAAGTTATTGTATTAAATCAGGTGCGTGAAAATCCAAAAGGTTCCACAAGAGAAATAGAAAACAACACCGGAATCCCTAGAACATCAGCCCATAGAATATTAAAAAAGCATCGATATCATCCTTACAAAGTCCACATTAGCCAAGGACTCCAACCAGGAGACGCAGAGAGGCGGACTCGTTTCTGTCATTGGTACATTAATCAAAATAACAACAATGTTACATTTCTGTTTAATGTGTTGTGGTCAGATGAATCTCGATTTACGAACAATGGGTTATTTAACAGAAATAATATTCACTATTGGGGGACAGAAAATCCCCATGCTCTACATGAAGCTCGACATCAAGAACGTTTTGGGTTCAATGTGTGGTGCGGTATTATCGGCAGAAGAATAGTTGGACCTATTATCTTCAATAACAATTTAACGAGTGAACGCTATTTGAACTTACTTCAAGGTGAAATAGAAGATCTTCTAGACGATATTCCGCTTAATCTAACTGCGAATATGTATTTCCAACAGGATGGGGCACCAGCACATAATGCTCACATTATTACGAATTACCTAAATAATAGATTTGGTAATCGGTGGATTGGTAATCGAGGACCCATTTCATGGCCTGCACGTTCCCCAGACTTAAACGCAAAGGATTTTTTCCTTTGGGGTTACATAAAAAATAAGGTGTATAAAACACAATTTAATAATGTGGAGGAACTGCAAGCTTGTGTTTTAAGAGAGTTTCATCGGATAAATGGACGTATTTTAGAAAAAGTGATTAATTCCACACCAAGAAGAGCTCAGTTATGTATCAATAACAATGGAGGACTTTTTGAGCATTTAATGTAATTTATCTATTTACTAGTAGTAAATAAATAGTTAGGTATGTGAAGTTAGTGTTTTATTTACTTTTCAGTCATTTTTGTATTTTGTTTCCAGGAATAGGTAAGTATAAAACAAAAAAATATGCTAATTATTCTTGTAACTTTGTTATTTCTACAAATAAACCCAAAGTGTTATACATCATTGAAATCAGCAAATTATGCTCTTTTTGATACAGTCAAAGCCGCCTACGATTTGTATTTAAAATAAGAAAGTTTGTATAAAAATCTCGAAACGTATAAAAGCTTCAGAGGTTGCAATACCAAATTTGAATTCTGCGTAAAAAAGTACCTTCATAATGTCAAAATAGTATTTCGGTATCTTTTACATGAAATAAGTTAAACGACGAAATTAAAATTGCAGATTTTTAGTTTTTCCCCTATAGCGCACGTATCGTTCATTTTTTTAAAAGTTTTTTTATTTAAAAAAGTAAACCCAAGTGTCACGTACATTTTGTCTCATTTAACCAACTCTCTATCTCTTACCGTTTACGAGATCCCAATGGTGAGCACACTATCTGGGACACCCTGTATACTTAAAATTAAAATTGAGAATAATTTTATCTAAAAAGTTTTTCGAAATTCCTACCGGAAGTAGGTCTTTTACTCATCGCAAATCAGTTTTTTGCGAATATTTCGCAAGTTTTACTTTTTAGACAAGTACGTTAGGGGTATAAAAGTATTTAAAACATAATTTTCAATATCTTTTGAATAAAAGAAATTTCAAATTTCAGTCCGGAAGTACCACTTTTACTCTTATCGAATAGCGATTTTTTGCAAATAAGTCGTAAGTTATGCATTCTATATATATTTATCAACAGTACAAAAGATTTAGAACTGGATTTGCAATATTTTTTGTATATATGAAATTTCAAAATTCGGACCGGAGGTAGCACTTTTACTCTTATTGAGAAGCACTTTTTTTTATAATATCTTGCAAAGTGTGCATTCTATAGAAATTTATTAAGAGAATAGAAGTACTTAGAATAGATTTTGAATAATTTTTGTAAAAATAAAATTCTATAATTTGAAACGCTCATACGTATAAGAAAGTCGTGTGGTGGCCACACCTCATTTTTTTCTCTTTCATTTTTGTTAAAATGTCCTATACCTGTCTTTTGTAATTTCTGAGATAATCACTATAGGAGCAATTAGAGGACAAATAAAGAACTACGAGCGCTGTTGTTCTATGTATCCAAATATTCGTTCAACCAATGGAAGGCTGGAATGGGGCCCAACTTCCTTAGTCAACTGTCACACAAAGTAAGTGTTAAATCCAATTATATATAATAATTTTACAGAATGAAGGGCATCGCATTTAAATTTTTTAATTTCGGCAATGTCCAGTTGCAGTATTTCATTTCTTATACTATTGGTTAACAATGAAATAAAATAGAGGTTATGTTTACTGACTTATTTGAAGATGCCGCCCCACTAAAAGGTGCATAAAACAATGCTGTTATATTCAATTTAATTTGCCTAATGGCTCGTATTCTCTCATTGTTAAAGCTCTTCATAAGAGATGGCTGCAGTTTTTTAAAATTATAAACTGAAAAATTAGCAATACAAAATAACGCAATTTAAATAACCTAAAACTATTGAGCAACGTAACAACAATCAAAAGTAAGAAAAACAAACTTCATAAAAAATAATAACTCAAAAACTATTGGCTTAATTTTGAAAATACAGAAACAGTTGAATAGACAATTTAAACCAGTACTAGAGAATCCAAAATTATGTAGGGCGAGTCATTTAAAAAAATTAAGTTCTATGCATTTCCGGTGAAACCGGAGTGCGTCAGAGCTTAAAGTATTTTTACAATATGCGTCCCAAGCAACCATGAATCATCCACTAATTGTTTTTGTTTTATGTAAAACACATAAGAGCAATCGAAGAACCAGCTACTAATGACTCAGCCTGTATATTGAACCGTTATTCTTCGTTGGGAATATGAAATATCCTTTCAATACAGTACTGTGGCTTTATATTATTATTTGCACCTTAAAAAAAATTTAAGAATTATTTAAAAAAAAATGTTTTTTTTTTAAATTTCCATTAAATTATAAATGCTATTCTTATATAGATTATTTGAATAAATTTATAATTAACTTCTTTAATACACCGGCTTTTAATTCAACAATCAAAATTAATTTTTCTCAGTCAGGTTTAAAATTCTAAACGGTGAGCATGAATAAACACAAAGACTTATTAATCTCAAGTTTGGGTTCCTGATTATATAAAAAGTTACTTTAATATTTCTTTTAATATTAAATTTAATGCATGTAAAACGCTCATAATATGTTTTTGTGCAATGTAAATCGAACTTAGAAAAATATGTACAGATTCATCCAGTGCTACGTTAATTTTGAACAGTTCTGTATATTTCGAACTTTTTTTTATTTTTTTTTTATTTTGGTAGGATCATTGTTATTGTTGTCTGTCGTTTTGACGTTAGCAATTTTCGTTTGAATTATTTTTATCCATCACATTATTATATTTAGTAGTAACGAACTTCTGTAATTATAAACTAAATATGAATTAGTTTAAATTCTAACTTTTTGGGTTGTTCCACCAACTTCTGGCGAGCGCGTTTAACGTATAATAGACATATAAGATATACAATAGATCTCTATTTCGCGGCCTTTTTATCTGTGTAGCGAGTTTTAGTCAACTAATGCGTATGCAACAGTAATTCCGCTAATCTGGTGACTTCGAATTTAAATAGTAATTAAGTACTCTTTACTTTTGTGTTGTCTTAGAAAATTTTCTTTTAATTTTTCCTACCTTCCCTAGTAATTAGTAGGCTTCCTTTTTGTTTACAAGTATCGGCGGTATAATTGTACATGTTGGTACCATTGCAAATTATAGTTCTCGTCTTGGTCGTCTGGTGCTGTTATCGTGAAGGGAGTAATTAGACAACTTCTCCTTCATTTGCATTTCACCGTTTACTTGATTTAGAAGCAGATTGATTTACGATTGCCATTCACTATTAATTATTTAGTGTAATAATACCGATATCGTCTCGTAGAATTGCGCTTGTTAAGCGGACTATTGTTGCAGTGAATTTTAACTTGTTTGAATACTTTTTTCGACGTTCTGTCGGTTTAATTGATGCGATCGATAAATTCATATCTGGTGAGTACGTATCTTAGTTTTCCGTTGTGTAGTATTGTTTCTAATGTATGTCGTTTTGCCTTGTCCTACAGCTTCTTTCTTTTTCTGCGGAACTTCTCGCATATATCGTCCTAAGAAACTGGAAATTAAGAGCACATGGTGACCGCCATTTTGAATTATTGGTACTTGAAGATTTTTATGTAATTGTTCTGAAGGAGATAGTTTAACTACCGAATAAGTAGTGCTAAGAACCTTAGTTGTTCTTACAAGAAGTTTATTCTTCCTGGAAGCCCGAATAGAAGAGATATTTTCACCTTTCTTCCGTATGTGTCAGGACACGCCTTTTTTGTAAGATAAGATAAGTGTTTTTCGTTTTCTCCTAATTAATTGTGTTAATCTGTAAGTTACCGTTAGCCTAATTTGTTGTTTAATTTTTAAATTAATTTCCTTATATCATAAGGTTCCCTCGCTCTGAAATTTCATATATTTTCTCGTTGTCCATTTTGTAGCACGAGTTAAGGCTATGCCTTAGTTTTATGTAAGATTTGCGTTGGTTAGAGCTAGAGAACGTTAATTAAATTTTCATTTAAGTTTTCAATTGAGCATTTTTGAGTCTATTGCCAGATCTTACCCGCTGTTGGCATAGAATAATTTCAGTTTACGAGGGTTAACGTACAAGTTTGTCATTTAATTGATATTTCAAATTAAATTTTGGAGGTCTAAGCCGGATTTTCATTATTTTTTTTATACAACCATTTGTTACCTCTTTGTCACTTTGTCACTTTAATTGACCTTGTCACATTTTTATTTTGTGTATAACGAATTAATATCTCGCGTAATCTTATGTAAATATTTGTTCTTTTTTTTTTTAAGTTTTAATTTTATAATTAACTTTATATCTTAAACAACCCGTGGAAATATTAAATTGTTTGTTGTTGGGAACTTGGGGTTTTGTCTTATCTTTTGCTACCTTGAATACTTAAACTGATTTTTCTCCCGGATCAAAGATCATTTTGGGGAAGGGAATATTACACATAGGGAGATGGCGTCCGTATATTCATTCATCTGAGATTCCGACCCACAAATGATTGAGTTGGAGGCAGTTCCTTTCACCATATTTATCATGTGTACGCAAGGGTAGTGAGAGGTAAGGCATCCTTGAAGGTGTAAGCATAAACTTTCCGAAACTTTGCTGGCTTTTTAAGAGGCGATACAATTATTTTGGTTTGGCCAACTTTTTTTGCTATCAGTGTCGAAGGATGAATAATTTTAGTTTCACGACGACGTCATTTCTCTGCGTCTTTGTTTGATTTTGACATTAAATTTAACTTAAATTTTTGGAAGGCCGTAGCACCAGGTTATGTCAAATTTAAAATAAACACAAATTTATATGTTCAATATGTATTGTTGAATCGTTAAAATAACAATATAAGTTTAGTGGAAGTAGATAGGTAAGTAATATTTTAAATGTTTCATATCATATAAACCTTAAAATACAATATAAGCTCAAATTCTCAAATTAATGAAAGTAAAATAATTCTACTAGTCAAATTCAATAACCAAATTTATAATTGTAATGAGTTTGTAAAAAATAACATCATTGATCTATCAAATGATGCATATAAAATAGAATAATCTAACAAAATAACCTCAATTCTACCAATACATTCTCTATCTGATAGATTAAAATCAATGTCTGATTTAAATTGTTATACTTAACATTTTTCTTCTTGTTCTAAATAGGTACGGTCCTTTTCATACAATCATCGGTTAATTATAGCAATTACATTTCATTATAAATGCATTCCATACAGCATTTGAAGTATAAGATAATTCATCCAACAGGACTTGTTAAATCTTGAGAACTCGTAATGGCTTCTTCTCTTCCGTCTTTTTTTTCTTGTATGATTTATCAGCTTATAAATCCAATTTATAATTTTCAGGTAACATCAATGTAATTACAGCAGTGTCAAGTCATGAGATTCAGTGAAAGATAATTACATTATTTAACAATCATTTAATTCTATATTTACCTTGAGGTATTTCTAAATTTCTACGTCTGTTATATTTCTCTTTTAACGTGAAACAGAAATAACGATCATCGAAAATAAATAAATCCCAACATAGATATATCAATTCCACTTCCTTTATAGGAACATACCTATTCCACACGATTCTCGATGCAGTTAATTAATATCTCCGGTTTTAAGTCTGTATATTTTTCACTGTACCACTATCGCTACCATTTTTTTTTCAATTTCTATCCCTCTGCATTTGATTCATGCACGGCCTTTAACAAAGAAAAAAAAGGAATCCAGATGTACGGACATACGTGTTCGAAGGACAATAACCAGGAGCAGAGGGGCCAATTCGAAGTATCGGAGTGAATGCTGCAATTTCAATTGAAAAGTTAATTCCGAATCCGTCATGTGTGATGGTTTATATCTAGT
The DNA here is from genome assembly GCA_963170755.1 of Amphimallon solstitiale. Lineage (NCBI taxonomy): Eukaryota > Metazoa > Arthropoda > Insecta > Coleoptera > Scarabaeidae > Amphimallon > Amphimallon solstitiale. The sequence goes on from OY720682.1 coordinate 24,149,149, forward strand.
CTATATGCCCGAATGAAACTAGAGACGAATGGATTGGAAACATGTATGTATTTGTTCTTTTCATTCCGTATATTTTATCTGATAGGCACTCGATGAAACGTTGTGTTTGCCATGAGGGAGTACTTTAAAAATGGATTATTCTAGTTATGGAAGTATGAATGGTTATTATGTTTCTATTTAATAGCAACTAATAATAACTGTTGATCGTAAGGAGTGTGGCTGTAAAAATGACACCAAACAAAAGTGTAAAGTTCAAAATTCTAATCTATAAGCTGGTGTGTCATTTTTTTTTAAATATAATGCTCAGTTATATAAGAAAGATTTTAATGTGTAATTGTAACAAAGGCAATGTTGCTGTATTATAAGCAAAATTTTTAAAATGAAATAAAGCGAATGTAAGTAACCTCTAGCACATTCTATCTTGAAAGGTCTCTTGTATGTGATATATTAAAAAAAAAATTAGTCTGAAGAATTAGAACTTTGTTTTTTAATAAATGTTGTACTAAACGTCACGAAGTTTTGATAATTAGTCTTTAATTTTCGATATATAATTCTACCACTATAGTTGTAATTAAATCCATAGTATTATTTCCTACGTCAGTTGCAACATTTCCCCCCTATATACAGGGTGAGGCATTTATCTTGAGACGACTGAATATTTCTTCAACAAGATGTTTTTGAAGTAAGTTTCAGGGCAAGTTTAGGGAAGTAAATACATACTGCCCCTAATTTTGAACGTGCAATTCAATGAAGTTGAAAAAAATGTAGGTTGCTATTTAAAAATAACAAGATATTGATATTTTCTGGATGAAATGTCTAACATGGTTTTCTGATCAACCTGTATTATTTTAAAAAGTTTATAATACCGCATTTGAACCAGTATACTTTCCAAAATGATTACCTAACATTTTAAATATGTGCATGCATTCAATTATTGGGTATATTGTTATGAGTAATAGCCTGCAGCTGTCAATTTTTTTACAAAAATTGAAATACTTCAAAAATGGCTAACTTTAGAGGCAAAGTATATCAGACAAACTATCCTTAAAATTAAGTTGGAAATACAAATCAATCATAAAAAATGGGATATTCCATTTAAAATAAGGAAGTTAATATCCATATCTGGTGTAACCGGAAGAAGCAAAAATTCAAAACTATTTTAATTCGAAAGAGCTTAAGGCGAAACTAATATTTGCGAAATTTCAAAACTCAACTCTTATTAGCTATCTATATTATTCTAACGATATCTCGTCGTGATATACCCTGTATAGATCAACACCTTTAATGGTTATAAAACTGAAACGATTCGTCATTTTTCACTTATGCAACTATTCTATTTCAAATAAAGTTATCGTTTCGTAAAACATAAAATGAATCTTAGAAAGTTAAAGGGCCTAAAAGTACAAAATTCCGCGGAAGTTGCACCAGCTTAAACTCTACATTAAATAACGCAGATTGACACATAAGGAACGATGCATTATATGCAGTGATACACGTACTTTGAATATATTACATCATACATGCTTACTTTGTCTTAAATTTGAAGCGTGCTCCAACATATCACAAGGACACGCGACGAGTCTTTATACACGATGGTGGAGGAGCCGGGGATCGCATGCCGAACGCTGAAAACTTAGCTGAAAACGAAAGGCGAAGCGGATTTTCGATGCGGCAGTTAATTTTACTTGACACATTTTGAAATTTCCAGTCCGGACACGCCACTTAAGGCGGCTTTTTACGTTTAAGATGTGCCCCGAATATGACAAAGTTCTCGAATATTTCGTGTTCGTTTTTCTCTGATAGTCAGCGTACCTTTTTTTCGCTAACCCTTCGCCGTTAAATCACGCGACGCTGCTTCGTATTAATATTAAAACGACAATGATTGGGTATGACTGGACATTTTCGAACAGCCCTGATACTACTGTCAAGGTAATAGTCAAATTTGACGAATATTTAATACGACATAATTTACGAAACAGGAATTCAAGTATGCGAGAGATGTTTTGGCGGAAATATATTTTCACATACCAATACACGAAATGTAAGTTTAAAAACAAATATTGAACAAAATAGTTGAAATTTGTAACTTTTCGCACGTATTTCAAATTTGATTTACTACATGTAAATTCCGTTTGATTTGGAGGTTTACTGTCAAGCACTATTTTATCAAATAGTGCTTGGCAGTAAACCTCCTGTCCTTTATATAAAGAAAACAACAGTACTTAATGAATACCTGCAAACCAAGTAATATAGCTATTACTTTTACGTCAGCACACACGTTCTATTTAGAATCTTTGTATTTTATTGAGTATAATATTGAACAATATTTTTGTATGTTTCATAAACAAACACCACGCCGTTGTTTCATAAGGAATTTTCAACCTGCTCATCAAAGATACGATCTTGTTACAGAAACATATGTTTCCCGAATTAGACTAAATTGAAGATATTTCTTTATTTCGTCTTCGCTGTAAAGATATTTTTGTACCCGGTGCCAACAAGTTCCACTCTTGTCATCTAGATCGAAATAAATCAGCTTGTCTCACAGACAAATTGATGTTTCGTATCAAATCATATGATTCTTGTTGTTCAATTAAATGCGGATGGTGTAGGACACTTGAATAGGGTAAAAACTCTGAATATTGATTGTCAACTTCCATGTCATAGAGTAGCCTACTGTATTGAAAATCAATGTTCATAGTGAAGACATGCCTCCTCGTTTGTCTCCCAATAAAAATCAAAGCATAGATTTACATATGCCGAGATATGAAGACAATGATGATGAAAGTATCTTAATCTCTCGGCCTTAGAGTTACATATGCCGAAAGATGAAGATAACGATGCTGAAATGACCTTCATCTCTCGACATATTGCTGTGGTTACAACAATATTCAATGAATGCTGAGATTGCATTAAATATCATTAAAAATCTTCACCTATAAATTTATAAATCTAATCCCTATCAGCATTCAATTTATGCTTGTCGTCCTAGCAGTGATCTTTCCTCTTTTTCTCTAGTGTGTTTCTTATTTAGTCTTTTATTTGGATAAGGTTAATAATAAAATCAATTTCTTTAAATTTCATAAAACATTTATATTCATCTTTATTGTAGTAAACAACATCATTTTTTTAATATTAACAACATGTGGCTGTGTCAAGAATGTTTCTTGACAATTATAATACATAAAAAAACATAATTCCTTTTTTTTTCTATTACGATTCAAGAAAAATATTATTTTGCTATTTTGATCCTTTAATATAATACTATTTATAGATTCCAAAAAAAAAAAAATTTCCCACACGAAGCTAATTTTTATTTCAACAAAGACATACATTTGCACATAGTGCCTTTGATGATGTAAAACTTTGCAACGAAGAAAATATCTTGAAAATGACCTATACCAATCCACGAATGTAAATATTTGCACATAGTACACCCAAAAGATTGGCGCTTGTCCATCAAGAATATTCTTGTCTATTCGTATTTTCTACTTGAAATTTTAATTAAATTTGACCACAACAATCGTTAATAATGCCCAGTGATACACAGGAAGCAAATATTTGCACATAGTACCTCAAGTGCCCTCAACACCATTAACGATCTTCCCACAATTACAATAAAATCAATGCAGTTTAGCAAACCAATATTTATTTCAAAATTAATGATGTTCAACACCTTGCCAAAAGTAAATATTTTCAGATAGTACTCTTGGAGTACGTCTTATATCATCAATTATTCAAAACTGTATATTTATTTCAAAAACTTACTTATGTTCCTCGTATAAATTACCAATTTTTTTTTATTCATGTCTTCCATTTTGATATATTTAATATTGTGAAGCGGTAAAAAAATGAGATTATTAAATGCAGCAAATAATTAACAAAAACAAAACTAAAATAATAGTTGAATTCAAAATAAACTAAAACATTCAAAACTAATATAAATTTAACGTAGTGTTTCAAAAACCCCTACTATTATTCGCAAACGATCTCAAAATTTTTACGTCTTATTAATTCAATCCTTTTCATCAAAACCGTATTGCAAGGAGTACTCACTTCCATAGCACGGCCTGCAAGTTCTATCCAGTTTTTTTCTGTTTCTAGTATGTCGATTTGTAAATAACTGCGAACAATATTAATGTTATCTCTTCTTTGTAGGTTTTAAAATAACCACACAAAATTTATACTGCTGTCTTTGAAGCCTTTTGTATTTGTGCATACAAAATTTCAAAATGTATCCTATTTGTACATCTGGTGTATACATAAAATGTATTAATATATTGTTCGAGATAGAGAAATACCTTTCCATATATCCTTTTTTTTAGATATAAGTATCAGGTATTTATTATTTTATAAATATGATCATGAAATCCTCTAATAAATTCAAAATCATTGTACAAATTTAAATCTATTTTTATTCATTTGAATTGACGTTTTCATCACAAGCATGCCGAATATAGCCTTGCTCGTACAATTTTATGGCATTTAAATGATTCACCCTTTTTATGTTCCATCTCTCAAAATCACTCTCTCTCTCGGTTATTTACTTTTAATACATTTTTATTTTTGAACAGTGGTCCATTTCTTAAAATGTTTATTTTTATTTCTTAATTCACAATATATTTAAACTTAAATTATTATATCTATATTTTCATAATGACATTACCACTTAAACTATTTTAAACTATATTTAAAACTAAAAATTAATGTTTTTACTCTAAAGCTTAACTATTTAACAATTTTAATAATTCTTAAACCATAAAGATCACGGCAATATGTAACTTTATGGTTTGACTTTTATTATTAGGCAAAGGAGGCGACATGTCTTCACTATGAGGTTTGGCTTTCAATACAGAATTTATAGTAGGGTACTCTATATTATGCTTGATTTTCCTTGAAAATGCTCGTATATCAGTCATGCAAAAGTAGCAATCATTGTAGTGATTACTGGTTTCGCGCCATAATGTCGGTATTGCAAATGGTATGGAAGTTCGATCCAGCCAACGCGGGAGGGTAGTATAACATGATACGCAAAACAGTTGCGGAATGCAGGACTTATCTTGATACACAATACGTTCAAAATATAAGAAATACGCATTACATACTTTTTCCGATACTTTTGTAGCAAAGATTGAAGCTATTCATCTTTAAGAACTATACAAAAACGCGTTAAAGTTAATCATCGAGATATTGATGTGAAATAAAATTTCGTTAGTGACGATAACTTGTACTAATATAAGTAAAATGAAGGTGGTTAAAAGAGGTACTGGCGGGTACCTCAAGAAACAAGACCTGATAGAAACATAAAATATGTACTGCCTACATACTGTAACTAATAGGAATCTATTGTAGCTATCTGTTTCACGAGTACCGATATCGTGTCACATAGTGTTTAATACGAAGTCGAGTGTAGATAATAATGAGATTACTTAAATATTACTTACATGAAACGTTATGCATTTTATTATAGACGCATAAGAGCGAATTAAACTTTTGTATTGCAAACTGTTTTGTACATTTGTAATTTTTATTGTTGTATTTTTGATAAACTTTTATAATAAATTTAAAAAACAGTTTACATTTTACCTTAAATTTTATTGTCAAAGTTTATATAAATATCAAATATTTATGACATTAACACATTTTGCTTTAAAAAAATTAATGATTTTCATAAGCTGGAAAAGGTCACATTAATCCAGTAATTATTTTATCAATATGAATTACTTACACATATTTGAATACACAATAACATTTCAATTATGCATTTTATAATGTTTTACGATCGGCCTTTCAAATTTAATACCAATTTGTGTTAGTCGATTTTTAACTCTTTCTGAGATATTATTAGGTGTAATTTAGCAATATAACTAATTATTGTTTTGTTTCCGTTATTATTTTCGAATATTTCCTATTAAAGTGGACCTCTCTGTTTATGATTCAAACTCTATGCTTTGACTATTTGTCTCAGGTTGTGCTAATCTTTTCGCTATGAGAGTGTTCTTCCTATTGTACATTGTAGTAAGTAGCCGTTGCATACATTATCTCATAATGGGCTTTTCTGCGCCGTCCGGCTAGGCAATTCTTCTTACCTGGTTGTAGATTTGCTAAAGGACAAGTTTCCTCTTTAATTATAAATTTGTTTTATTAATTATTTCACTAATTTGTCGGTGTTCCTTGCCGTTGATATGGGTTATTAGTTTTAAAAATACTATTCATA